>OY744553.1:22589748-22672248 GCA_963556195.1 Sepiola atlantica | reverse complement strand
AAGGCCCCGAAATGGCAAAAAATGACAATTTTTGCCGCATAACCTTTCATCTATCCATTCAATTCCTCTGAAACTTGGCCAAAATGTGGAGGCAATTGTTCCTAAAAGTATCGTTGACCTTGGAAAAAATCTGGTTCGCACCCCCAGGGGGTCAAAAGCCCCCTAAAATGGCAAAAAATTACCCTTTTCTCCCATAACGTTTGATCCATCCATTCAATTTTTCTGAAACTTGGCCAAAATGTAGAGGCAATTGTTCTGGATATAAAATGAGCATCCTTGACCTCAGAAAAATTCTGGTTTGTGCCCCCATGGGGTCAAAGGGGGGTCAAAAATGCCCCAAATTGCCCAAATTTATTGCATTTTACACTCGCCACATCGAGTCACATACAGAGGGGGACCAGGCTTGTTACATTTTATAATATTCAGTTTTTGAGGTTGTCCTTGAAGATTGTATTTTAAACCTCCTGAGACACACTCAACACACCGTAATAAAAGCGGACTCTTATGCACTTTTGTCCAAGCACTAAATTCCATATTATCCCTTTCTATTGTTTTTAATTTCTATGAACCATAACTAAAATCAAGTAAAACGTTACTTGTTCATGAATACCTGGCACGAGCGCAGCCCCCACCATATTATTGTTCCCTTTTAAATTAAATATAATTATACAAGTACTCTTGTTAATGTAGTTTCAGTTATTTCAAGTTTTAAATAAAATAAAATAAAGTTATCTGACGCGAACAGAAACACCACAATATTATTGTACCCTCTTCGATCAAATTGATATAGACTGTAATTTACTGGAAAACTTTAGGAAAATAGGATTTCTTTGGTTAGTTTTAATTAAGCATAATAGACGGGTCAATATACTGCCAGAGTACCCCTACCTCAAAAAACTTGCAATAGTGGGGACTCTAATTATAGACGGGTCAAGATACTGATTGACCACAAAAAATCACAACATTTTGTTTTTTGGTGGTTTTGTGTTAGGCTGGGTCTAGTCTACAACATACTAAAAGTTGGACAAGATCGCAGTATGGGAAAGTTTCAAATTTCGAATATGACTTGTTTTGATTTACAAGTCATTTTCCATTTACATGTGAAGCACTAACTCGGTCAGTTTTCATGATAAATCAATAGATCTAGGATTTTTACTTGTTTTCAGGGTCAATCTTTCACATGAAAAGGGTTACCAGTGATGCTAAATAAACCCTTATACAATATCTAGGGGTACCCGACCCCTAAACCTCTCATTACATCCACATTGGTCCCAGTACCCCTAAACCCCTTATTGCACTCACCCAGGTTCACAAACAGTGATTATTTTTATATGGGTACCAGTGGTGAATTATTACTTTCTTCAATTAATCGGGCGCCTTACCTCTGTATATAAATGAAATTGTTTTATAGGGTATAGGATTCCTGAGAAAAGAACTGAAAAACTCAAAGAGACCATGTTTTACCCCATCAAAAACAATTCACTAGTTTCATACTAATCACCATATACTAATACACATATATTTTCAGGGTCAAACATGAGTTCAGCCGCCATAGAGAAACTTGTCCTTTATGCGAACGGGATTTGGACTGTGATGAGACTGTGGTACTTCGAGAAAAGGGTGCTGCAGGTATCAACCGTGCAAGTGTCAAAAGAGGTGTCGGTCATTGTTGAAGCCGGAAACAAAAAGGACATTGCTTTAACCTCAGAAAAGGATGATTCTGCTCAGCCAGTAAAAAGGGGTGCTCGTGTTTCTCTGGGAGGATATGACATTAAAACGCATTGCTTTTTCTGTAGATCTGATATGATACTACAAAAAAAGACTATAAACGAAAAAGTGAGGGAAAGATTAGCTATGTGAAGACTGATGCATTTGCTCAAACTCTCCTGATTTATAGCAAAACAAGAAAGGATGAAAAAGCCACTGCTGTTCAAAGTCGGATCGAATATTTTGGTGGTGATCTTCATGCTGCAGACTGTGTGTACCACCAGTCATGTAACGTCAACTTCCATACAATGCATAGCATTCCAAGACAGTTCACATCAGTTGAATTAACCAAATGACGAAAAAGTGGAAGACCAAAAGACAGTGATCAGGATGAAGCATTCGAAAGGGTGTGTATTCTTGGAGGAAAACGATGAGGAACAGATAACGATATCAGACCTTGTCGCTTAAATGGGAGAATACTTACGAGGTAGTAAATCAACGGCATATGGAAATCAGTACCTCAAGGAAAAGCTGACAAGTCGATATGGAAACTCTTTATTTCTGACCAAAGGCTGTTGTGGTGTCGCAAACATTGTGACATTTAGGGAAAAAACCTGTGACATTCGTCGTGAATACTGCAATTCACCCCGACAGATGATAAGGAAGCACAAAAACGAGCACTTCTCAAAACCTCAGCGATACTCATCAAAGCTTTCTTTCACTTCAATCAGACTACTCCCAGCTGGCAAGGCATGATGCACCTGATGCATAAGGAGTGTGAATATATAGGACGTTGCTGGATGGCAGTGGACTCATGGAGACAGTATATGGTGAAAATGCCATTGTACACATGATGAGCGGAAAGGCAGGGCAACAAGCATTTTGTGGCCACCTGCTGGTGGATCAGTCAGATTGTTGCCAAAATCTTGGAGGATGAACCTGATTTTCAGGACCAAGTAGAGGAACTTGAGCGGCTGTACATGCTGATGGAGACTGGTGAATGTGACTTGAAGTCATTGTTGGAATCAGATTCTATCGGTAGGATTTACAACAGTCTAACTCTGATAAGGGATGAACTGGTAAGGGCCTCCAAAACCAGCAATCTATGGATAAACTATCAGCACATGCTAGAAATTGCTAGGGCACTTGTTGCAGCTGATTGAATGGAGTCTTTGGAATTGCGTCTCGGTGCCGTCTTCACTTACCTGCCAATATTTGCAGCCACTGGTCATCCAAATTATCGAAAGTCAGCTCGTCTATATCTCCAGAAGATGTATGCCTTGAAAGATGACAACCCTGCAGTACATCAAAAGTTCCGGTTTGGGTTTCACGTAATCAGGCGCAGTAGCCAATACTGGGCTAGTCTTGGCTCCGATCTTGTCATTGAGCAAACACTAATGCGCTCACTCAAAAGCCATGGTGGACTCACACGGGGTAGTGCGATGCCCGAGTACCAGAGAACAGTTTGGCCCATGTCATTCACTATGTCATCTGCTTACAACCTTGCCATGCAATAACTTACTGCACAAAGTTACACAACAAGCGAACAGCATAAGGAGTTGTCTGCCTCTTGGGTGAGAAGAGATGAGACAGACCTCGGGAAAGTTGCAGAGCATGTAGACAGCTTTAAGCCGTTTTCAGGCGATGAATAGTTACGCAATATTATCACAGGATGTCAATGTTCAGAACTTTTTCGAAATCGGAAAAGACATTGTACAGAAGATGGATGGACAGTCAGTGTTCTCCTACTCTCACAAACAGAGTTTGAAAGCAAAGACTTTAGCATTGAGCAAGAATGTCAAAGTTTCTGCAGATAGTAGCATTGACCCTGTACTTTTATTCCAGAGTTTTCTCATGGTCTCATAGATGGGTGATCTAAGGCTGGATGATCTCATGTCCTATGAACTCTGTCTCCACCCGATGTCTTTGTTTGAAGGAAAGTGCATTTTACGTCAAGCAGACAAATCACAGCTGGCAGCAGCTCTCAGAAATTATGTTGAAACAAAATTGGACAGTGCTGTGACACAAACCGTTCCAGTCACAGAGCACAATGTACTAGATGGAAGATCTCTTCTTCACTGTCTGAAATGGAAGGAGGGGAGTACCTACAGCTCGATTATGCCTCATTTACTGTTGAACACTATGGAAGAGCAACTGTCGTGTTTGATGGTTATGAAGTTTGACCAAGTATAAAAAAACTGTACTCATCAGCAGCGAAGTCGAAAGCTGAATGCAAGAAAGGTGAACATTACTGAGGTACCAAAATTTGCTGGGGAAAAGGAGGACTTCTTGTCAAATGTGGCAAACAAGCAGACGCTGATCCAGACTATCATGGAACAAATGCAGTAAAAAGGCTGTGATGTTATTCAAGCAGAAGGAGAAGCTGATGTTGAGATTGCAAAGGCAGCCATCGATATGTCTGCTTTCAAATCAACCACCCTCATTGGAGAAGACACAAACATTCTCTTGCTGTTCCGTGCATATGTTTCTAAATGTACTGCATTTAATTTTTGCTCTGACAAGGCGAAATCCTACATCGACAATATCATGATTCTTCAGCAGGTGCTTGGCGAAGCAGTTTGTAATGATATGTTGTTCCTGTTCAAAAGCATTTTCTCTACCAAAGCAAAGCCAGGATGTTGTGGAAACTAATGGTTGTAAGGCAATGGTAGCTTTGTTCAATGCGGATAGAGAAAAACTCCCTGGCATCTATTAGATACAATATGCTCTGCAAGAAAGTTGCGAGAGTTAAGACGTTCGTCATGTCAGAACGACTTCCACCAACACCCTCTGCCTGTAAATTTCATTCTTTGAAGACTTACTCCACATATGGAGTGGATGAGATGTAGTGATGAAATGGCGCCTTCTGAGTGGGGTTGTAAGGTGGAAGGGGGCAAACTTGTTCAAATGATGATGGATAAAAGCCCTGCTCAAGATGCACTAATTCAGATAATTCATTGCAACTGTTCGGAAGGATGCAATAACCTAAGGTGTACCTGCAGGAGGCATGGGCTAGAATCTACAAGTGCATGTGGACATTGCCAAGATGGAAATTGTGACAATATGAAAAATGATCCAGTGGAAGATGATGAGGAGTTAAAAGTTTTTAAAAAGTACTGTGATGTAAGTGAATCAGGGTGGATGCAACAAGGGTAATGGGGGTAGGGTTTATTTAGCATCACTGGTAACCCTTTTCATGTGAAAGATTGACCCTGAAAACTTGGGTAAAAATCCAAGATGTATTGATTTATCATGAAAACTGACCGAGTTAGTGCTTCACATGTAAATGGAACATGACTTGTAAATCAAAACAAGTCATATTCGAAATTTGAAACTTTCCCATACTGCGATCTTGTCCAACTTTTAGTATGTTGTAGACTAGACCCAGCCTAACACAAAACCACCAAAAAACAAAATGTTGTGATTTTTTGTGGTCAATCAGTATCTTGACCCGTCTATAATTAGTCCCTACTCAGAAAATAAATATATGTTTCTCCTTCTTTATCAAAATATCAAATCCTCCTCTTCTGTTTCTTTCGAAAAAGGGATTAAAATTCTGTAGCCCAGCACTAAGCACTCAAAATATCAGCCTCTCCTTCATCCATTCCCAGCAAAGCCCAAAAAATAATTTTAACACTTTCACTCGAAAAGGTCTTGATTATCTTAGATGACACCCCAAAGAAAAATAGTTTATGCATGGGTGAACCCCTTTCCTAAAAAGGGCCCATCCTGACCTTTCTCACTGAAACCAAAAGTCATCACCAGAAAACTCATGATATACTGAGTGTCACATGGCCATCCACATGACATGATTCAATCTTCCTCTGAGGTCATCAAATCTAAGCCTGTCATGACACATCCATCATATCATTTCTCTCCATGCAACGCATGTCCTCAACTCTCACTGGTCAGGTTTCACTTCCATACATCATCACACTTCGTACACATGCCTGATAGACTCTTTCTTTGGTAAACAGTGTTCTCCCTACTGAAGCATCTGTTTGTAGATGATCGTCACACGAACTACATCTACCTGTAAAGGATAGAGGTGATCGGCCTTTGATAGTAGAATCATGATTGGTTAGGACCACCATGCAGGGGTCACCATGGTTTGGGATGTGATGCCAGCCAGGAAAGAAGCCAGTTCAACCCAACCGGGTGAATGCCATTGCAACAAAAGCAACTAGTAATGGTTATTTTAAAAACAAGTCTTGGTCATTTTTCTCATATTTTTATTTTGCAAACTTAAATCTAAAACGAATTTTTTAACAAAAAGTGAGCCAACATCATTTTGCAAAATTCTACTTTAAAGTCAGTTTTGAAGATATATTTTACAGAAATGTCTTCACCAACAGATTCAAAATTAAAAAAGTATATTTGATCCTGTCCAGTTGGTCATCAGAAATCGATTTAACTATGTTTATACTTTGTCTCTTTTCCTGTTTGTCTCTTTTTTTTCTTTCCTTTCCTTATTCATTTGTAATGTTATATCTGATGTGAAAGCATCTTTTTCTCTTCTTGGCTTTTGCATATCTGAAGAAGATTGATAGTACAGTAGGCCTCTGCTATCTGCATGTGTTACGTTCCTGACACACCCGCGAATAGCGGAAATCCACAAATAGATTTTTATAATTCAAAGTTCACTAAAATTCAGGTGTTTATACATTAGCATGTGTTTTTTGCATGAAAGCTACCAAATAAGCGTAGATTAGCCCTTTCTGCTTGCCAGTTGGTTGATATTTTTTTTTGATTTTTTTCTTTTTTTTTTTTTAATAAATATTTCAATTTTGTATAAAGTTTGCGAAAATTTGGAATACCATATTTAATATGAATTCTATGGAATAATTAGTGTTTTAATTGCGTTTTTTTTTTCTCATATTGGCCTAAGTTGGACTTAAATGATTATCATATTTGTAAGTTCTACAGAATTTATGAAGAAAATGTTGTCAATGTTTATGCTGAAAATCTGCGAATTTGTGAATTTGGTGAGCTCGCGAATAGCGGGTGTCCACTGTATACGGAAACGTCATGAATTGAATGAATACCTCCCCCCCCCTTTATGCCGAGTGTGAGGGTGTCGCTAACTTATGGCTTATGAATCGAGCACTGCACTTAAGTGGCAATAAGAATAACTACAAAACAAATGTAGACGATTGAATGTAGCAGGTGAAAGCAGACTTTCTCTTGTGGATTTAATCTATTTAATCTCATGTTATGATTATAATGATGAGATTAATTATGAAGCACAACTTATTACTATAATCCTCCTTTCTACTTTTTATTAAATATATTGTTCACCTTGGCTTATTAGGCAAGACGTTAATTGGCATTCGTGATTGTCAGTTTTTTGTTTTACTTCAAACAGTATGGATTTGATTTATGTATTGTTTGTCCTTATTTACTTGCCACCCCACAAGGGTAGAGTTAGACACATGGTCCGTTTTTAATGTGGTGAAAATCCAGCTCTCCAAATGGTCACTCTGGATTGGGGCAAAAATGTAAATTGCCTCGGTCTAGAAGGAGTTCTCCTTCACTGATTGAGGACAGAACAGCTGCAGTGTAGTATCAGAACAGATACTACACTTTGCTCATATTCAAAAGGATGCACCGTCATTCTCACAGAACTTTATGCTTAGTGTTTGTTTAATTTTCGTTCAGCCAGGAACAAAGTTTAACTTGGCTGGAAAAAAAGGATGTTTTGTTTTAAATTATTTTTTAGATGTGAGGGTGTGTTTGTCATGCTTTAGTTTAAAATAAGATTTTCATCGTGAAATGCAAACATTAAATGGGCATTTCTTATTGAAAACACGTCCAAACATTTCTATAAGAGTAATTTATTTTAAACGCGATAGACCAAAGAAAACTGTAAAACAGCATAATTATGCTGACACGCCAGTTTTCGTTAGATCACTAAAGTTAAGAAGTCATTTGTGAATACCAGGTGCTATATATAGGACACAGAGACATCTCCCTGCGAAAAACTAATGTTGTCAAAAACAGTTTAAGTGGGATATGCATGTGACTGGGGACCACTTGTGTATAAACAAGCATGAATATGAATGAATCAATAGAGCCTCTTGACTTGGACACATCTAATGCAAATAGCAGACATTGCAGGTGATAGATGTTCGGCCAAATGAAAAAGGAGAGGGGGCACAGAAGGAATTGAAAATATCTCTGATTGTGAGTTAGGCCATACAGAAATTGCGTTTTGTTTGAAATAAAATAAGTGCCTTATTAAACGTGGAATCCTACTTGAAAAAAAGTAATGTTCCTAGATTGTCTCCAGATAAACTCTTTTGAATGGACACTGTCTTACCATTATCTCTAGTAGATATCTCCAGTAATCAGCTTCTGGGTGGTCGAATGGTGACCACCAAGAAAGACCGGAATCTAAGATCTTCCCGTCAAAAGTACATATATTCCAGCCTATGAGCAGCGAAGGGGCAGTCAGTCACAGTTGGTTTTCGGTGGTCCTCAGGAACAGAGAGATTATGGTGGGTTGGATTTATGTTTTTATTTAAACTGGATAAAAGATCTCATTTTTTGCAAGTCTGCTATTCAACCTAATATAAAGGAGTACAATTTGTAATCTCCAAAGAAATAAACATCTGTTAATTGTTTATAAACTGAACTCCTTGTTTTACTTGAAATGAGAATTCTTTGTTGCAATACTGACTGAGTTGAACAACAACCTTGCACCAGGCACAACGAGCAGGACGATCATGGCCAGTGCAGTGAATGCGCTCATGCATTTAAAACATTTAAACATTTTTAATTAGTTAATACTACTAAACAACATATGTAAGTAGGTATATAGCTTGCCACAATGATATTAACATAGAGATGGTTATTGAGGTTACAGAATGAAGGGTTTACATAATAGAATTGTTTTTGGTATTATGTTGATAACAACTTTTGTAGTTTTGTTCTTTCCATTCACATTATTGGTTAGGAAGATCATGGTCAAATGAGTAATGTACTTTTGGCACCTTTTCAATTGGCTATTCTGTACTGTTGGCACCTTTTCAATTGGCTACTCTGTACTTTTGGCACCTTTTCAATTGGCTATTCTGTACTGTTGGTACCTTTTCAATTGGCTATTCTGTACTGTTGGCACCTTTTCAATTGGCTACTCTGTACTGTTGGTACCTTTTCAATTGGCTACTCTGTACTGTTGGTACCTTTTCAATTGGCTACTCTGTACTGTTGGCACCTTTTCAATTGGCTACTCTGTACTGTTGGCACCTTTTCAATTGGCTAATCTGTACTGTTGGTACCTTTTCAATTGGCTACTCTGTACTGTTGGCACCTTTTCAATTGGCTACTCTGTACTGTTGGCACCTTTTCAATTGGCTACTCTGTACTGTTGGCACTTTTTCAATTGGCTACTCTGTACTTTTGGCACCTTTTCAATTGGCTACTCTGTACTTTTGGCACCTTTTCAATTGGCTACTCTGTACTTTTGGCACCTTTTCAATTGGCTATTCTGTACTGTTGGCACCTTTTCAATTGGTTATTCTGTACTGTTGGCACCTTTTCAATTGGCTACTCTGTACTGTTGGCACCTTTTCAATTGGCTACTCTGTACTGTTGGCACTTTTTCAATTGGCTACTCTGTACTTTTGGCACCTTTTCAATTGGCTACTCTGTACTTTTGGCACCTTTTCAATTGGCTACTCTGTACTTTTGGCACCTTTTCAATTGGCTATTCTGTACTGTTGGCACCTTTTCAATTGGTTATTCTGTACTGTTGGCACCTTTTCAATTGGCTACTCTGTACTGTTGGCACCTTTTCAATTGGCTACTCTGTACTGTTGGCACCTTTTCAATTGGCTACTCTGTACTTTTGCTGCCTTTTCAATTGGCTACTCTGTACTGTTGACGCCTTTTCAATTGGCTACTCTGTACTGTTGGCACCTTTTCAATTGGCTACTCTGTACTGTTGGCGCCTTTTCAATTGGCTACTCTGTACTGTTGGCGCCTTTTCAATTGGCTACTCTGTACTATCGGTACCGCTTTCCTTGGTCGTGCCATTCTGTTTTATGTGTACCTAACTTCAGCTCCCAAACGGGAATATTTAGATAAAAAACGTATATATTAAGTATCTTTATGTCAAGATTTTGCTGAAAGAAAGAAAAAATGATGTGTGAACTCCATATTAGAAATGAATAAAATAAAATGATGACATCATGTCAGCTTTTCAGGTCGACAAAATCGAAAATATTTTCAAAATTTTAATTCTGAATGCGTCTATTGCTGCTTTAGATTTTGAATATAATACATGTGAAATTTATTTAAATTAAAGAATTACAAAGATTTTATCTTGAATTAGTTCATTATCAGAAGGATAGGAATTATATTTTTTCTGCTAAGCTTTCTTATTTTAACAATGAGACCATTTTTATTTATTTTATATTATCACTGGTATCATTTGTATACTAGCGGGACCCCATGGAAATTCCACAGTGCTTTCTACACTAATCTATATAATTTACTGTTAATAATATTCTTTTTTAAATAATGTCTGTCAGTGTCAATACTATATAAAAAAAAACTCTTCTTTCGTAAAAATAATTGTCATTGTCAGCTAAATATTTTTTAAATAAAACAAATTTGTTTTTAAAACGATAAATATTCTCTTATTACTGTAAAAATAATTGTCAGCTAAATATTCTTAAAATCAATACAACGAAAGTCACTTTTTGAAATGTATTTATTTAAAATTGTACTGTTTTAGTCAATGGAATGACATAATTTGATTTGGGAACAATTCATTTTAAAATAGGTAAAGTCGGAATTTTTATTTTAGTGACATCAGATTAATCTTTGCTGATGGGACGATCTCATTTTTTTTTTTAAAATGTGTGTGAAAGATAACGTATGTACGAACATGAGTATTATACATATGTGGCTAATGCCACATAGCCGTGCTAGTCTATAATAAATACAAATAAAGAGAAATTGTCTGTCAGCACCACCTATCACTAGAATTAAAGTGACACTTAAAGCATTTTAAACATTTCTTCAATGAAATCATTCTTATTTACAATCTTTTAATATATACGTTTAAAGAGTTTTAACTTTAGGTTTAATAAATAATGTTTAATTTGATTTCTTTTTAAATATATCGTGCTAAATATCAGTCAACGTTTATAGCCCTAAGCCTTTTTTCCTCTATACTTTGATACCGCAAAATACATGCTAAAATATTAGTTTTGGGATTGAGTTATGTTTGAAACAAAAAACAATCCGTTTTCATTGTTCTAATTAACAGTAATTTATAATTAACTGAACAAGTCACCCATTTCTCTTTTATAACTAAAAGAGGGATGGGTGACTTGTTCAGTTATGTATTTCTATGTATTTCTCTCACCCTCTCTGTGTTAATTCAACCGCTCTTTGATATTTCTAGCATTTAGAGGAAGAAGAATTATTTTTTCTCAGGATGCCCATCTAATTTATATGTGTCTACACACCACACACACAAATGTAAATTAGATGGCAAAATAATTTATCTCTTTATAATATAATGATCATATAGAAGAAAAAAAATTCTGCAAAAAGAATATCTTAAAAGATGTCACAGTTTATGAATTTTCGAATGAAATCAAAGTAGAATAGAGGTTGTGACCCAACGGGTCAGTCTAGTATTTACATATAATCACTGTTTTCTGTTTTTCTGAATTTTTCTTTGAACTCGTGTTTCTACAGAAATAATTATATTCTGCCTTCTCTCGGGTCCATAACTTAATAAAGAATATATTTAAGAAAGCAATAACTAAGCTCAATTTTCATAATTTTTTTAAATGATCATTAAATAAACAAGTAACAATAATCTAGATTTTTATAATAAACCTTTAACATTTTTAAAGACGGATTTCTTTAGCGAGTAGTTATTTATATTCAGATTGTAGCATTATTCTTTATCACTCTTTTATCATTCTTCTCAAGCATAAAGGGAAACAAAAACTCTATGGCATTTAAATATAATAATAAATTTTGTTAAATTTAGTAAAAATAAAGAAAAATACATATAATTATTAAATACTAGAAGAATACCTGTTCTAGGACGGGTTAAAATAATTTCCAGAACAGTTTAGTTTCTGAATTTTTTAGATGAGGATTGATAATTTGCATAATTTTGGTTATTCAGACTACATTTCTCATACTCGTAGCGCAGTGGATATAGTACTAAGTTAAATTCAGTTCTAAGTGATAGTCATCTGAGGGTTGAAGGTTCAATCCTCGGTGCGGGCAATACGAAGAATTGCGAATTACTGAAGACTTCTCCCAATCATGGCTGATGGAACAAGAGCATGCTACCCCCGTGGATTAAATAAAGGTTTCTGTTTGAAATTTTGTCCAGATTTTTGAGTTCGACAGAAATATTCCCGAGTTCGAAGAGATACACCTGAAGCAGCCGAAACGTTGTGATGATAACACTCAAGATGAGAAATGTAGTCCGAATAATTAAAATTATTCAGAACAGTTTAACATCACTTTTATGTCCCCTTACGAAGATTAAAACCAAAATATGATACTAAACCCTGTGTATAGAATTCTTATTCTAAATCCATTACATTATTTTTATTCTAGAAAATGTCTAAAATTTCAGGCTTAAGCTTAAGTGATCTTGGGAAGAAATTAAAATTTAGGGAATCTTGCTTAATTGGTGTCTAATTACTATGGATCGAATTCAATGCAAATCTGAAATATTTTAATTGTCAAATGGGAGATTATGCCCCCTAAAAGCCTTTAAAATACTCCAAAGAAATTGAAATTTGGGAATATTTATTAATTGATGTCTAATACCTCTTAAAATTTCACAAAAAATTAGTGATCTGAATTTTTACAAACGGCTTCCACCCCCTTTTTACCACCTTCGCATAAAATAAAATAAAACTAAATATTGGCTACGTTTGGACCCCTTATACCTAACAACTGCATTCCAAAATTCATAATGATTGGTTAATTAGTTTAGAAATGAATCCTATACATACAAATAACTTTGTTGAAATTACTAAATTATATGAATTGATAAGAATAATCCGTTGACTTAATTAAATTTACAAATTTATTCAGACACCAGCAGAAAACTATCACCATTGCATTTGTATGTTAACAAAATTGCATTAAGTTTTTAAGGTATTAAGAAAGCAAATGATTGTTTTATTTATTATTGAAAATTACATACAAAAAAAAACAGTAGATTCCATTTCAAATTCATGATTCTGCGATTCTGAAATCACAGAAAATCCCTTCTATCGTTGCTAACGGATGGATTTCTGCTTGGTGGGATTTCCTTGACTGTTGATTCACTTAAGATCAGTTACACTTGCTGGATGATGCTACATTCTAAAAATAGTCACGCAATTCTACAATGAAGAAACGGAAAACCAAGTTTTTGTATAGCTTACTCTCATGGAAAAGTAAATATTATTTCATGATTGAAATATTTTTTTTAAGTCCATCGTCATTCTCTTTCATTATTTGTTTTATTTGGACTACTGTTCTCATCTTGGATGGTATTCTCACAATATATCTGCCAATGTAACTTCTAACCTTCAGTTGTGTCTTGTCGAACTCTGGAATCTGTAACGAATTTCAGACAGAACCCTTTATTTAATCCATGCTGTTAACTTGCTCTTGTTCCGTCAGCCATAACCGGGTAGAAGTCTTAATATTTCTAAATTATATTCTTAGTATCGCCCGCACTGAGGATTGAACCTTCAACCTCCAGAGACTGTCACTTAGAACTAATTATTATTTAGCACTTTATCTGTTGCGCCATGGGTTCATATTCGACAAGATACACCTGAAGAAGGTTGGAGGTTACATCAGCTGAAACGTTGTGATCACATTCAAGATGAAAATAGTTGTCTGAATAATCCAAATTATCAATCCTCATCTAAAAAAATCTCGAAACATCCTTCAATTCTTGTCTAAACTCTTTAGGAAAATCTATATATATAAAACTCAATGTGTGTATGTGTGTGTGCCCTATAGAAAAAAAGTTAGCGAATCTAGATAAAATCTAAAAGTGTATTCTAATGTAAAATTTACCGAGAAAGTTAATGGGCGTATTCCCGAATCTCTAAATTCACTCCTAAAGGGGCTATGGGGCAGATTTCGTCGTGAAACCTCGTTAATGATTGGTTAAGCATCATCTGAAACCTCGTTAATGATTGGTTAAGCATCATCTGAAACCTCGTTAATGATTGGTTCCAGCATCATCTGAAACCTCGTTAATGATTGGTTTCAGCATCATCTGAAACCTCGTTAATGATTGGTTAAGCATCATCTGAAACCTCGTTAATTATTGGGTTAAGCATCATCTGAAACCTCGTTAATGATTGGTTTCAGCATCAATTGAAACCTCGTTAATGATTGGTTTCAGCATAATCTGAAACCTCGTTAATGATTGGGTTAAGCATCATCTGAAACCTCGTTAATGATTGGGTTAAGTATCATCTGAAACCTCGTTAATGATTGGTTTCAGCATCAATTGAAACCTCGTTAATGATTGGGTTAAGCATCAATTGAAACCTCGTTAATGATTAGTTAAGCATCATCCGAAACCTCGTTAATAGTTGGTTAAGTATCATCCGAAACCTCGTTAATGATTGGTTTCAGCATCATCTGAAACCTCGTTAATGATTGGTTTCAGCATCATCTGAAACCTCGTTAATGATTGGATAAAGCATCATCTGAAACCTCGTTAATGATTGGTTAAGCATCATCTGAAACCTCGTTAATGATTGGTTAAGCATCATCTGAAACCTCGTTAATGATTGGGTTAAGCATCATCTGAAACCTCGTTAATGATTGGATAAAGCATCATCTGAAACCTCGTTAATGATTGGGTTAAGCATCATCTGAAATCTCGTTAATGATTGGTTAAGCATCATCTGAAACCCTGTTAATTATTGGGTTAAGCATCATCTTAAACCTCGTTAATGATTGGTTAAGCATCATCTGAAACCCTGTCAATGATATTTTTTGAAAATCTTTTCTTGAAATCGATTAATGTTTACATTTGTTGAAATAACATAAGATTATGTTTCTGGAATTTTCAGATGAGGATTGATAATTTGTATTATTTAGATTATTCAGACTACAATTGTCATCTTGGTTGTTATTTTTACAATGTTTCAGCTGATGTAACCTCCAACCTTCTTCAGGTATTTCTTATTGAACTTGGGAATCTTTGTCGAACTCGTGGATCTGTATGTAATACGAATGACTGGGTAGAAGTGTTAATTTTATGTTATTCTTAGTTATTATTGTCTGTAGTAAGGATTGAACTTAGAACTAATTGTTAACTAATGCTATTGTCTGTTATGCCATGTGTCTGTGGACAATTCTAGTATGAATTTGCGGAGCCTTAGACCCAATCTTGTCCGAAATGTGTAACATTACTACTTGTTATTATAGAATTATTATTATTGCAAATAATTATTTATAATTATTAGTTCTCATAATGTATTTGATTCTATACTAGGTATCCTAAGTAGACTATTATTATCCAACATATATGCTACTTCTTTGAGACGTCCACCGTTATTCTTTGTCTATAATATTTGCTTCATCCCACTACGAGAGATAGTTTTCCTTTTTTCTCCATATGTGGTCAGCCATAACCACTTTTAAATGTCTCCACATATTACATCTTTCCGATATTTTAGCCTTACTTTTAATGGTCGGCATGCCTTTGAAGATTGTTCCACATTTACACGGAATGGAATACGCAATTCTTGGTCGTAATGGTTTCTGTAGGAGGCTTGACTCTGACAATATGTTTTGGAGAGTTGAGTCGCTCCAGAATACTGTGCTAGTGTCATATGGATTACATATCTTCTAATTTTTTCAGATAGCTTTTCACATATCGACAGACTGTGATGACTTTTCGTGTAGTGCTTTTTTATGTTTGATTCGGATTTCTCAAAGCTGATGATAGTCATTTCAGTGAAAGGTTTCAGTTCAGGTCTGAGAGTGAATATTACAAATACCAAAGTGATGATTAGTGGTTGTAGTGTTGGAAAGCCCTAACCAGAAAGAGGAATGTTCCTCTGCTCAGTTTGTGAAAAAGAAGTTGAGAACCACTCAATTTTTTGTGCTACTTGTAAGCATTGGGTACACATGAAGTGCAGTAGAATTATGGGTAGGTTGAGAGAGGATAACCAGTTTGTGTACAAGAAATGTAAGACAATGGAGAAGAATGAGAACTTTAATGTGGAGAAAGTATATTTGGATGGCAAGGCTATTAAGGTTGTCATTAATTTTTTATCTTGGTGAACCATTTGAGCTCATGGATGAGTAAGTTCAAATTTCGATGGTCATCCTTTTTAAAAATTTTAAGAAAAGATTAAAAAGGCTAACAAAGCAAACAAAATGCATTATGGTGAATTTGATTTTGTAATTATTTTAAATTCGTTTTATTTTATGCTATCACATTTTTTATTTCAATAAATAATCGATTAATAGCAAATAAATTAAATGTGTAAGTCACATAGTGACGAGAAACACGCACATACAGCCACAGGAGAAGATTTTGAAACATTTTTGGGTGATTGTATACAACGTTGGTCCTAAATCCCTGGCATGATCACGTGATGTTATTTTCACCGATAATATGTCCTGCACTAAAAAAATACCAAGCAATTGCAATTTCAAATACAAACAAGTGATTTTCAGAAATTAATAAATTTATTTAAAAAAGAATCTTTATTTCAACGAATAATGTAACAAATGTACAGATTCAAAACATGGTCCCTCATCTTCAACATTGCCATCCCATTTAGGTGAATTTATGTGGCGACAACAATTGCGATTGAAAGTGCGGTACATATTATCGGTGAAAATAATATCACGTGATCATGCCAGGGATTTGGGACCAACGTCGTATACAATCACCCATTTTTGCACACTGTTAGATTTTTTATGAAAAGTAACATCTGATTAACCACCATAAACTCTTTGGTGTAACAATATTCATTTCTTATGAAGAACAGACAACTTTCCCCTTTTTTATATATAGAATCGGTTTTGTACTTTTTTATTTCTAAAGTGCAATAGCATTGACTGTTGTATTCATGATCATCTCTCATAATGAATCGCTTTAATGGAAAATTGCCAATATTCTCCATTCAATTTTGTGCCTTCGGATGTGATTAAATTGCACTTGTCAAGGTTCTTAAACCTCCTTGAACATGAAAAAAAAAAAAAAAATCCTTAAAATCTAACCATTTCGAAATCATGATAATTAGTCAAACCAGTTTTAATTTCCAGTCGTTGATGTTTGGCTCAAAGGAAGATTATCAAATTTGGGTTAACTTGTTCAATCGTCTTCTTGCTTTTGTTTAGGATTTATCTCAGAACGTCAAGATAACCTGCACATTTTAATCAACGTCTGAGTCGTCTTGGCCATGTGTCAAAAATACAAACAAATAATAATCACCTTTGTTTTTTATGTGTGTCCATCTTGTAGACATATTTTTGCGTTGGTTTGTTTGAAATAACATGTTTATTGCTAAATACATAGATTGAATGAACACATCTAAAAATATCTTTAATTGTTTAGATGTGTCTGTTGGTTGGTCTGTCATGCTTAAGTTTGGAATATCATTGTTTAAATGTGGCTATGCATAGACAGCTTTTAAGGGAGACTATTCAGATATGTGATAAGTTTCAAGTGACCAAAGAAAATATTGGATGAAGAACTCCACAGGAAAATGAAGTATGAAAATTGGAGTAAAACAATCAAGAAAAGTTGTCTAAATTTCACAGGGTATGTCTTCAGAGAGAGTGAATGTATGTATGTATGTATTTCACTAAAAGAAACTCTAACCTCAACTAATTTGAAGAGAGGTTGACTGAAAGTAACTGTTGTCAATGATTTGAACTGTGGTGGTTTTGCTATTAACACCAAACATCCTTAGGAAATGGTTCCCAAACTATGCCCATCATAAAGGTTATCCTAAGGACGAATTGGTTATGCTGGTATGGGACATTTATCCTCCAGGATAAACCATTGCAGAAGTATGTGTGTTTTGCATCGCAAGAAGATTGGCTGGAAAAGGAAAATTGTCAAGTGATTAAACAAGTAAGTAACTTCACCTCAATAAGAAAAAGGTGAACCCACGAATTATCTGTATTTTTATTGGTTAAAAAGAAGTAACTGAGATAAAAAATGCAGGCTTGAACAAGTAAAAAATCATTACAAATGTGAAAATGCCATCTTGTGGTAAATGAAAATTAATCATAATGGAAACAATAATTATTAGATCAAGCCAACATTGAGCAACATCCCATTACCTCCCTAAAAAACGTACAAAAATAACACAGAATTGCAACTTTGATTGTTCATATAAGATTCGTTTCAACAGCTAACACATTGCATCTTAATGATTCATAGCACAGTAGAGATCAAACTAGATTTTTCGGTGTTTCTTGACATCACACTCCCCAGTACTATGCTAAATAAAATTCTAACTTTAGGAAATACATACTTGTTAAGGTGATTAAAAACCGGTAACCGAATTTTTCTCATCTATTCAGTAGATGACTTGAGAGCTGCCATCTTGCTAATTTTGACGTGTGATCAGGGGTAGTAATCGCAAAGATACTGTTTTCTGTTGTTAGGGGTCAATAATTAATCCTTTTGGTGCTTCTTGAGATTTCAAATTTAGCAATTTATGAAAAAATTGAAAATTCAATATTTTTATTATTTAAAATAAAAAAAACTACTGGATTCTTTTTCATGAATTTGAATTTGATCACTATAATAAGTATGTATTTCCTAAAATTAGAATTTTATTTAGCACATTTACCGTTAGTGTTATGTCAAGAAGCACCAATTTTTCTTTTAATGATAAATCAATAAAAAAAAAACACCATGTAAATATATGTGCACCATGTAAAAATAGATGGAAACGCAATTTGATAATAGATCAAAAATTTCTTTAGTATTTCATTCACTAATGTTTTCAACTTGGATTTTTTTTGTGTGAAAGACAACTTAAAACCTTATACTAAGCACACCATATTGACAAGTGGCCTTTTTCTTTTAAGATGGGACAGTTTTTATATGTGTAGAAACACACAATATCATGTGCATTAAGTTAAAAAACACCAATATTAAAATGACATTGAATTCGAAGACGACCAAATTGTAATCAACAGGAAAGCAGCTCACAGATGGGAAGCGTTTACAAAAAAGCTCTATCTTTTGAAATTCTGCCTGACACTAAGCACACGGAAGTTTGTAAACATTTTTATCGCTAAATGAATCGAATGGACGCATCTTAATGAATCCTTGTTTCTGTTGTCAGCTTTTCTCTTGCCATTCATCTTTTGTCTCCATTGTTTCTGATCCTCTGCTCTCATTCCAATGGATCAAATCCGCCCTCTTCTATTTTTGTTCTTCTCATTGGTTTCCAGACTTGGTGACTCAACGCAGTTTATAAATAACCATGAAAACTATTCTCTTTCTCAAAATATAATGTACCCTAGCTTCATGTGTCGCCTGTTATTGGCTGCCACACCTTTTTATTCTTTAATGGCTTAAAGCTCAGTTCGTTACTTAGCTTTTAAACATTTAAATTTACAAAGATTTAATACCAGGACATAACATAGGTCTTATATATAATCTCAAGTTTAAAAACATTTCCTAAAAGTTTCCTCAACTTCATGGGGTTCATTTGTGACGTAAAATAAAAAATATTTCCCCTATTTGTTGCCAGATATATGACTAGCAGGTCTATCCGATGTTACCCATAGGCATTGATAATAAAATAGAAGAGTTAAAAAAAAGAGTATGTAACATCTTTCTTTACCCCCTCCCTCTCTCTCCTTCTGACTACCCCTCCTCTTTCTGGCAACTGGTTCAATGGAATTTTGTGTAGTTTCTGACATTTAGCCAAACACACACAAACGCAGAATTACAACTTTCCTTTATATAATAGAAGATGGCATAAAAAAAATGTTTTCAGCAACAAAAAGACTGGAATTAAACAAATATTATCGTGTAAAATAAAAACCGTATGTGTATACTACCATATAAAAACCGTATATACATTTGTATAAAATTTTAGGTCTAAAATGTGGGGTGGGTTAAAAAAGCCCTATAAAATAAGGTTATGAGGTGGTTTCCAGGGTGAACTACCTGATACTTTTTGTGGTTTAGTGTCTTATGATCTGACAGCCCTGCTTATTTGTTATTCATCAATGCTCATCTTGCAGAAAGCACAGGTGTAGTCAAAAGACAGAGTTGGATATCCTGCCCTTTTGATATGTAAAACCTTGCACACCTTCTTTTTGATAAGGAAAAATAATTGGAAAACAATTATCTTTTGGAATTATCGAGGTTTTCTCCCAAGATATTTTGGCAACAAGCGAGGATGCTTTTTTATTTTTCCGCTCTGATAAGAAAACCCTGGAAATTTTCCAATAGTTTTTAGCATTCTGTTTTCCGCATTTCTAATCTTACTTAAAGAATACATTCCCAAACTGTGTTTAATAAATTTTCTTTTCAGAGTTCAACAGAATATTCTGGGTGGTATACTTGACCTTGGTATTCTGTTTCGTCAAAAAAATAATAATATAGCACTGGGTTTATATATAAATATATATATATATATATATATATATATATATATATATATATAGCACTGGGTGCAACATAATGGTAAATAATTAGGAACCAAATAGTTTGCTTACTTTATTAGCTAATATTAATGATGAAAAAGGAGAAAACAATGAGTGTTGCTATATATGTACACTAGCTGAAGTACCCATCAATGCCGTGTTTCTCAAACCTTTCTCTTCTACACGTCAGTTTAAATAAAAAGATATGTTTTACTTTAAATTGCAATAAAATCATTAAAAACATTATTCAGGTTTATGATGATCGGCTAGGAAATAACTGCAAAAAAACTTTTTAAAAACAATTGTCTAGTATGAGATTTGAACACTTTATCCATAAAGTCAATGAAACAAACGAAAATATTTTGTCTTTTTACACTACTTAGTGTTTATAAGTTCTGCATAGATCTCAAGTAGTTTGGTTGTCTAAAATAAATAAATAAAAGTTTCAATAATAAATTTTTTTTAAAAAGATGTCATGTGTATGATGATTTGACTAAAAAAAACAAAAACATTTATATTTTTTTTTATTGGTAGTGAAAAGGTTCAGATTATTATGAGTATATATGTTGTTCAGTCAGCTTGAAAAGAGAACGCTAATAATGTCTGAACATTTGTTTCTAATGTTATTTTTTGTACTTTAAATTTTGAATAATGAGTTTTAAAGAAGGTTCAATAACTTCTGACACCGATAAGGACATTGGATCGAAGGTGCTCATTCCAAATTTGCGATTAGTTTGGATTTTAGATCAATTGTTTAACTATGTCATGAC
Source organism: Sepiola atlantica (assembly GCA_963556195.1). Taxonomy (NCBI): domain Eukaryota; kingdom Metazoa; phylum Mollusca; class Cephalopoda; order Sepiida; family Sepiolidae; genus Sepiola; species Sepiola atlantica. The sequence continues at coordinate 22,651,123 of OY744553.1, read as the reverse complement.
AACTTTGCTTTATATATATTGATATCGTGCTGTAAATTGCTACTAATAGCAAAATTATTGACTAATCAATGCTGCAATGTTTTTGTTCATTTTGGTACCAAAACTCCCAATACTAGCTGAACTTTGTGTTCATGCATCCATAATGCCCGAGTAAAAACAACTATACAAAAAAAGAGAAAAACTTGTATTTGATTTTTCAAACTACAATTCTCATAGTTATGTGAACTTGTGTTCACTGCACAGATTGTGATCATCCGCTCATTGTCTTTGTCCGAATTCAGGGCTTGATTTTGACACTGCCCATAGGTGTCAATCATGTGGTCTCTGTCACTACTGTAACAAAAAGAGTTTCCTACCAGACAAAACCACAACTCAAGTTTAAAGCCAGTAACAATGTTTTATTTTGAAAAGTTACAGTGATACTTGGTTTTTCTACCAAATGACAGACTTGCAATCAGGAGAAAACACATCTCTTCCAACCAAACACAAACAGCCATTTCAATTTCAATTTCAATCAACAGAGACCAAACTAAGCTCTGTCTGTTTAGCTGTAATATATATAGATATTGCTGTCATTTGGGGTAGGCCACACAACAAGACCACTTGAGAATGATGGGCTGTTTTATCACTGGACATAAAAACTTACTGACCAGGGTGTCTCGTATTTGGAGTGAATATGAATTCTGTAGGATTTCAAGTAGTTTGATTTGTCAGCATGAACCAAGAAGATCCAAGAAGACATTATTTCAAAGACACAACCAATTTCGTTGGTGATCTTTTCTCTTGGCCAAATATTTTCCTATTGCAGACCTGCCATTTGTAGCCTGCATCTATGCACCCCACTTAACATGTAGCATTGTGCATATTTATAGTTATATTTGTTTCGGCCGATGTAACCTTCCAACTTCTTCAGGTGCATCTTTTCAAACATGGGAATACTCTTGAAATTTCGAACGGAACCCTTTATTTAATTTACAGAGTTGGATTGTTCTTATAGCGTCCATCAACCATCAACCGGATAGAAGTGTTAATTTAAGTGATATTGAGTTGACATAATAAATGAATGTGAGATTAAAAGTTGAATTTATTTACATTGTATGTTTTTGGAGAGATGCTTTACAATTAATAACTGGAAAGACAATTCAAACAAGATCGATTTTGTAATAGAATCGATGAGTCTTACAAATGCTGAAATTTAAATCACATAAATACTTTGGAGTTTTTCTTTTTAACTTTTTAAAGTCTTTTTGTCAGAGTTTGTCATTGATAGCTTCTGTCCTGCAATATCCATATTTCCTTCTGAATAGCTATTTTTTTTCTTTTGACCATGTTCTTTTGCAATAAGTATTTCGCTGTAACTTCTTTAAAAAAATACTTATTCCAGATCAGAACATTGTTAAACGAGGACCATTTTTCACTAATTACCTGCACAGCATCCGCTGTTTCTGCCATTAATAAAGAAATTCTACATGTCTTTATCTATCCCAGCTTACAGATAACCTATTATAATTCTTTTAAATAAATATTCACCTATTCATTTCTTAAAATTATTTGAATATCATAAATAGTAAGTAAAATAAAGTATAACTATTTAAATTGTTGTTTTACTGTAATAATGCAAGTTGTAGTAATTGCAAATGAAGGAGCATGGGATAGCTAGTTTTTTTATTCAGTTTTCCGGTTTATTCTAAGTTTATTTAATTTACTTTTTAGTTATTATGAAAAGTTGAAGTTTATAAGCGTTTCGACTGAAATATTAAAATATATTTAACCATTTCTCTTGTCTGTGTCTCGTCACTACATAGTGAAATAAATATTCACCTATTCATTTCTTTAAATTATTTGAATATCATAAATAGTAAGTAAAATAAAGTATAACTATTTAAATTGTTGTTTTACTGTAATAATGCAAGTTGTAGTAATTGCAAATGAAGGAGCATGGGATAGACATTATTTTTGTATTTACTATTAATCGATTAGTTATTAAAATAAAAAATGTGAATACTAAAAAGAAAATGCGAGTACTAAAACCAAATTTTAAAAAATCATATTTAAAAAAAGAATTACGAAATGAAACCCCCCAAAATGTATTTCAGTTTCTTTGTAAACAAGTCAGCCATTTTAATCTTTTGTTAATAGTTTTTAAAAAAAGAATTACTTCGTAATCCTTTAAAATTTCAAAGAAATGGCAGATAGAAAGTTATTTCTGGCTTTAAAATCCTTAACAAATCTTCATGTATTAAATGTTTTGGAAACTATTTACTATCCAACATTTTTATAAATAACAAAATTAGTTATAGTTTTATAACAAGTTTGTTCAATTAATAATTTAATGACCAAACGATACCGTATTAATTAAATTTAACTTTCAAAATCTTATTAAAAAAATAATAAATTTTTTTTAAAGAAAACAAAAATGAAAGTAAAATCAACGCCGCATAGTTACAGCTAATTTGGAATAAAATTATTCTTTCTTCAAATGTTCTAGGTATGAAAGACATAAAAAAGGATGTTTAAGAACTTTTAAGGTTAACTTCAACTTTGTAATCGCAATTTTTCTTGTTCTTATTATTATTGTAGTTAGTGCAATGTTGTCTGCATTTGAATGAATCAGTTTCGTTTCCATTGGATTGTGAATGATCTGAGTCAGCAGGGTGATGGCTTCACCATTTTGCCTTTCTCTACCTTATAAACACTTCATTTTGCAAGTGTCTTTCTTTTATGACTCACACCCCTCCAGCAGGATGTGTCATCTCACCTTCTTCAACAGACAAGGCAATTACATTCCTTCACTAAATCATTCGTTTTTAAAAAAAAAAAATTTTTTATTCAAAAATCTCCACAAGGAACATCCATCCGATTTAATTGATTGACTCTCAAATATTGTTCCTTTCCTCCTTAGTTTTTGCCCAAAGGGTAGAATCAAATTAAATACAAATGTGGATCTTTTAATCCAAGAATTTTAAATTTATAGCTTCTTATACAAATATTAAGTTTTAAGTGTTTCCTATCAAAAATCCATAAATGCTTCCAGTGAAAGAGGAAAAATTTTCTGTAAAAAAAACAACAAAATACAACAATTTCCTCGTTTTAGCAATTAATTTAAATGTTTTATTATTTTTATGAAAATTTTATTTTATTAGTAGCTAGAAAAATACTCGTCCCAGGATGGGTAAAATGAATTCCCCAAACAGAAGAGTTTTGCACCACTTTTATGTCCCCTTAAGTTACAAAGATTAAAATCAAGATATAATGCTGCTAAACCTTACATCTAGAATCCTTATTTCAATTTTCGTAAAATTCCATCACATGATTTTGATTCTAGAAAATGTACAAAATTTAAGGGGTCTTAAGAAGAAATTGAAATTCAGAGAATCTTACTTAGTTGGTGTCTAATGATTATGGATCACATTTAATATAAATCTGAAATATTTGAATTTTCAAATAGGGGGGGCGCCCATATTATACACCCTAAAAACTTCAAAGAAATTGAAATTTGAGGAATATTTATTAATTGATGTCTAATATCTATTAAAATTTCACAAAAATCAGAGGTATGTAAATTTTCATGAAGTGCTTCTATTCTTGATACCCTTTGCATAAAACTAAAGTAAATTTAATATAGCCCACATTACTCACCCTTACAAATAGCATCTGTATTCGAAAATTCATAATGATCGATTAATTAGTTTGGAAGTGAATACATAAATATATAAACATATACACATACCTTGGAAAAGTCCTCACTTCTGAACCTTATATTATTTACTTTATGTAGATATTCAAAATATAATAATTTAAATTAATTTTTTAAGTTTATAATTTTAAAAACTAATAACTTGAATTAGCAGCTGCTGTTCTGCTATATATATATATTTTTTTTTAAGTTACTATGTTTTGGGGGTACTATGATAATCTGTCGGTCCTTACACATGCACAAGTCTAACAATGCAAATTTTTTTTTTTAAAGCACAAACCAAAACTTGGCCGAAATCACTAAGCAGATTTCATTTTTATTTATCTTTTGTTATTAAAACTATTCTGGTCAAATATAGTGGTGAATTCTCTTTATTTTATATATAAGATGAAACTAAAAGTGAGTGGTAATTATGACAAGGTCCCAGATCAAATGAAACTGTTTGTTGATCTTGAGTTGAATTTCATCTAAAAATCTATAATTTGATCTGTAACTTGGGTTAACTTAAAGACAAATCTAAATTATAATTTTATAAATTATAAGTCTTATCGAGAAGAGGAAGTAATGACAAGACTAACCTCCCAAAAGCTGAACAGAACCAAATTAAGACGAAGAGAGTAGATATTTTAGATTAGGGCTCGGTATCCTATCAGATATAACTATATCAATAATAAATGATAAATAAAATATACTTAGCTTAACACTTTACTGCAGTTTCACGGCATCATTGATCACCAGAAGTGTCTCCAACTTACATCAATTGAAAATCGAACCAGGTTCAATTCATGTGTACTAGTGCATCCTTTATCTCTTAATCTATCTCAATTCTATATTTATGGTGGCTCTCTATTGGGGATACTAGCAAATAGATACTTCTTCGAGTCGCATATTTTTGTTAGTTGTTTTATTTAATTGTTCAGTAAAATGTGTTTAATCGCGTTCTATTGAAACAACAATCAATTATTATCAGCTGTGTCAGGTCGTCGAATCTCCGGAAGGACTAATTCAAAAGCATAACATTTTCATTTCTTTATTTGTTTTATGTTAAAAAAAAACATTGACAAAATGTTACCTCCTTTCACAAACAAATCAAAACATTTACATCTACACATTTGATTGACAATGGTTCATTTGACCCACCAAAAAATAAAATTATATTTATTTACAGTTCTTCAGCTACGGTTTGTTCGTTTTGTTTCTTTTTATCTATGTATTTTTTCTTTGAAAATCTTCCATTAAGCACTTGGCAGTTTCAGTCTTGTACTGCCCAATCGTTGCCGACGCGAAGTCACAGAAATCTGTGTCAGCTGTAAGAGTACAAAAAAAAAACCCAAAACGTTTTAATAAAAAACTCGGGTATATGTTACGACGCTCAGCAGAGGCGCGAACGGGGTCCAAAAAAAGAACGAGAAAGAGTTTAAAAACATAAATTTGCAACAAGTAAAGTTGACTTATGTCTAGAATAGACATTTTTCTACTTACCTATGTAATTGGTTGTATTTTTACATAGTATAAATGGCTTTTTATTAGATGTTAAAAAAATTTCTTGTTTTTTAAAACATCTACTTTCTCAAATATAAATGGCGGCGAGTCGCTCTATATTATTACGTAGAGCGGCCATTTGTTTTCTTCGCTGACGTCTGTGGAACTTAAATTTCTAATAAATAGCACTTCAAACGGGTTTAAAATACAAACAAATAGCACATGCAAGTTTGAAACTAACTTTTACAGCTTACAGTTAATTTTATTTGTTGTAATTTGTTTTTTTAGCGTTTTTACTCTGCTGAGTCTCGTAAAAGATGCCCAAAACTCAAAGTAAATATACCTTTTTTGAGCGACCTGTAAACGTGTGGTCCATCTCTCTCCTCTCTCTCTCTCTCTCTCTCTCTCTCTCTCTCTCTCTCTCTCTCTCTCTCTTTCTCTTTTTCTCTTTTTTTCTCTCTCTTTTTCTCTTTTTTTCTCTCTCTTTTTCTCTTTTTTCTCTCTCTCTCTCTCTTTTTCTCTTTTTTCTCTCTCTCTCTCTTTTTTCTCTCTCTTTTTTCTCTCTCTTTTTTTCTCTCTCTTTTTTTCTCTTTTTTTTCTCTTTTTTTCTCTTTTTTTCTTTTTTCTCTTTTTTTCTTTCTCTTTTTTTCTTTTTTCTCTTTTTTTCTTTTTCTCTTTTTTTTCTTTTTTCTTTTTCTCTCTCTTTTTTTCTCTCTTTTTCTCTCTCTCTCTTTTTCTCTCTCTCTCTTTTTCTCTCTCTTTCTCTTTTCTCTCTTTTTCTCTCTCTTTTCTCTTTTTTTCTCTCTCTCTTTTTTTTCTCTTTTTTCTCTCTCTCTCTTTTTTTTCTCTCTCTCTCTTTTTTTTTCTCTCTCATCTCTTTTTTTCTCTCTCTCTCTCTTTTTTTCTCTCTCTCTCTTTTTTTTCTCTCTCTCTTTTTTTCTCTCTCTCTTTTTTTTTCTCTCTCTCTTTTTTTTTCTCTCTCTCTTTTTTTTTCTCTCTCTCTTTTTTCTCTCTCTCTTTTTTCTCTCTCTCTTTTTTCTCTCTCTCTTTTTTCTCTCTCTTTTTTTTCTCTCTCTCTTTTTTTTCTCTCTCTCTTTTTTTTCTCTCTCTCTTTTTTCTCTTTTTTCTTTTTTTCCTTTTTTTTTTTCTCTTTTTTTCTTTCTCCTTTTTTTTCTCTTTTTTTTCTCTCTCTCTTTTCTCTCTCTCTTTTCTCTCTCTCTCTTTTCTCTCTCTCTCTTTTCTCTCTCTCTCTTTTCTCTCTCTCTCTTTTTCTCTCTCTCTCTCTTTTTCTCTCTCTCTCTCTTTTTCTCTCTCTCTCTCTTTTTCTCTCTCTCTCTCTTTTTCTCTCTCTCTCTTTCTCTCTCTTTTTTCTCTCTCTCTCTTTCTCTCTCTCTCTCTTTCTCTCTCTCTCTCTTTCTCTCTCTCTCTTTCTCTCTCTCTCTCTCTTTTTCTCTCTCTCTTTTTCTCTCTCTCTTTTTCTCTCTCTCTTTTTCTCTCTCTCTCTCTCTGTTTCTCTCTCTCTCTGTTTCTCATTCTCTCTCTCTCTGTTTTCTCATTCTCTCTCTCTCTTCTTCTCTCTCTCTTTGTTTCTCTCTCTCTTTGTTTCTCTCTCTCTTTGTTTCTCTCTCTCTCTCTCTTTGTTTCTCTCTCTCTCTCTCTTTGTTTCTCTCTCTCTCTCTTTGTTTCTCTCTCTCTCTCTTTGTTTCTCTCTCTCTCTCTCTTTTTGTTTCTCTCCTTTTTTCTCTCTCTTTTTTTCTCTCTCCCTTTGTTTTTCTCTTTTTTCTCTCTCTCCCTTTGTTTCTTCTCTTTTTTCTCTCTCCCTTTGTTTTTCTCTTTTTTCTCCTCTTTTTTCCTCTTTTTCTCTATCTCTTTTTTTCTCTCTTTTTTACTCTCTCTCTCTTTTTCTCTCTTTTTTACTCTCTCTCTTTTCCTCTCTCTTTTCCTCTCCTCTTTCTCTCTCTCTTTTCTCTCTCTTTTTTCTCTCTTTTTTCTCTTTTTTCTCTTTTTCTCTTTTTTTTTTCTTTTCTTTTTTTTTCTCTTTTTTTTCTTTTCTCTTTTTTTCTTTTCTCTTTTTTTCTTTTTTTTTCTTTTTTTTTCTCTTTTTACTCTCTATCTCTTTTTTCTTCTCTTTTTTCTCTCTATCTCTTTTTCTCTCTCTTTTCTCTCTCTCTCCTTTTCTCTCTCTTTTTCTCTCTCTCTTTTCGCTCTTTTTTTTTCTCTCTCTCTCTTTTTTCTCTCTCTCTTTTTTTTTTCTCTCTCTCTTTTTGTTCCTCTCTCTCTCTTTTTCTCTCTCTCTCTCTTTTCTCTCTCTCTCTTTTTTTCTCTCTCTCTCTTTTTTTCTCTCTCTCTTTCTTGAAATAAAACTTTCTGTGCATTCGAATAATCAGTGTAACCAAATGTTGGAATGGCCGCCGGCTGTTCCGTCATATTCCATTACAATCTAATTTAATTACGTAACTAAATTATATAGATTAAAAAAAAACAATGTCTTTAATTAATTATATTTATAATTTTTATTTAGATGATTATTATCGACGAAAATATTTTAAATAAATCTGGAAATCTGAAACAAAAACAATCATGAGTGTATATTTGCGAATATTAATTTATTAGAAGCTTTAAAACAAATTATGTAAATTTGAAAGACGCGTGATGTTTGGGGAAGCTTTGGAATGGGTATATATAGGAGCTGATAATTAGATATAAAAACAGAGTGATCAAAACTAATAATATAGTTTCGGCTTCAGACAGACACAGACATATACATAATCTCCATTATTAATAGATAATTGAAAAGAGAAAGATAAAACAACTTTTCTCAAGTAAAATTTTCTTAGGAATCCAATTTTGGTATAAATTTTGTATTAACGATTTCTACAATAATATCATGGGGTCTGAACTTTAAAATTGAAAATTATAGAAATTTAAAAAAATAAGAATAAAATTGGGAATAACATTGGGAGCATGGGTAGGGCAACGTTGGGTGAAAAAAATCCTTGTATCTAGCAAATCTATAATTCAAGTAGCAAAGAAACCAACTCTTCGACTCAATTTTACACCTGTGCTTAAAAGTAACTGGTACGAAAAATGGATCGTTTACAAGTTATAAAATTCCCTCAAAATGGCTGCCAGCCAAATAGCTTGTAGCCTCGTCTTATCCCCGTGGAATATACTACGACACTGTTTCTTGTCTAAACTAATTCCAGATGCTTTTAATAGATTGCTCCAATTGGTTGTCTAATTGGAAGGCAGAAATGCTTTAAATCAATTGCTTCACTCTGGAATCGACTCGAGTAGACAACACCCTTCCAATTCCACTCTATATCAGACAGCCACATTATCTTCTTGGGATAAAAGCCAAACTTTGCTATGATTAATTGTAGCAGTGCCATTGCCTTTCACTTGAGTGTAACGCTGTCTTCCATTCTATTCTGTTATAAACGATCCAACTTTTATATTTGTTACATTCTGTCTTCAGTAAGGAATAAATTTGGAACAGAAATATTTCCTTTTCTACTTAGTTTTACCTGATTAACTTATACTGTGTTGTCCGGAAAAATTGATGGAAATAAAGAAACTCCTACTCCCACTCCTGAATCCCATATTCCTATTCGAATATTTGTATTTTCTATAAGTATCAATTTTCAAGTTATAAGTAAAAGATTGGGTAAAATATGTTTTAAAAAAAAAGAAAAGTAAAGCTTTCCTGTGCGAACGCAGATCCTATGATATTGCTGTAAACCCCAAATTTTAGGATAGTAGAACGTAGACTTTGAGTTTACTTTTGTAACCTCGTAACTCTCGCTTCCTTTATTTTGTCCTTTAGTCTTCACATTCCATGAGCGTTGTTTCTGCCAAAGGGAGAAGAATTGTTGTTTTCTGGGTCGAAATCTATCCATCTAACACATATTGTTGGCTAGTTTTTAACATTGAAGTACTTTTTTTTTAACTCCTTACATCAAGTGGATTCATGCCTTGTCTGGAGCGATTTCCATAAAGAATAAAAAAAACGTAAAAATAAAAATTAAAACTATTTTCTGAATTAAATTGATATTTTGGTAATTGAATCAAATTGTTAAAAAAAACTATAACTATAACTAATTCTGCTATGGTCATGCTGTTTTAAAAAGTTATTTGTGTGTAGTGGTGGTGGGGCTACTCAAAGTAATTCGTTCTTTTTGTCACTCACTGACAAAATAATAAAATAGCTGATTTTTTTATGAATGAACTGAAATGGCAGAATTTAATTTCGTAATAAAATTATTTTTTTAAATAGGATTTTTTTGAAGTGATTTCTTAGTGGGGGGGGATTCTCACTTACTTGCTTTCTTTGCTTGGTGTGTATGGTTTTTTTTTGGGGGGGGGGCTTCGTTTTTAATTTACAATCTAGAACTGGCTCAAAACCTCAAGAAGTAAATTAACCGGAAAGGCTGTTTTCACTCAAAAAATATTCCTAAATAGATCTATTATGTTAAATGAAAACGATTATTAAATTATAAAACAATAAAAGCAAATAGTTAATTAATGAGATGTCTTTTCTTCCTGAGATTTTCATGGATGGTTCTGTTAAGAAATCGGCTCTGAAACTTATTGGTCTTTCTTTCTCATCAAATCTTTCTTGGATAGGATCAATTGCTCTTTCTGCTTCTCGTAAAGTCGGTTCTCTCTATCGCTCCAAACACTTTCTCACACCTGAGGCTATTTTCTATCTCTTCAAATCTACTATCAGACCTTGTATGGAGTGCTGTTATATTTAAACTGATAAATCTGTCTGTCCCATTTGAGGGTTCTTGATAAGGTTCAGAAACGTATTTGTAATTTGGTTGGCCCCATCCTTTCTTCTTCTCTACACCCCCTCTCTTAAAGACGTAGTGCTGCTAGTTTCAGTCTTTTCTATAAATATTAGTATGGCATCTGTTCTTTAGAATTATTTGATCTCTTCCATGCTTCCTTTGTTCTAGCTCATTTGACTCTTTGGTCTAGTGGTCTTCACCAATTTGCTGTTTTTATACCTCGTTATAATACAGCTTGCTATTTCAGTAGCTTCTTCCTAAGAACTACTGTTTTCCTCTTACCTATAGCCTTAGTCATTTGAATACTAAGTTCAATAGGCATCTCCTGTCTTTGCAATAATCATCTTTCATTCTTTTTAACTCCTTACATCAGGTGCCGTCATGCCTTATCTGGAGCAATTTTCATATTTCATAAAAATAAATTTTTAAACATGGAAATGATGAGGATGAATTTAAGAGAGAGAGGGATAAATAAAGACATGGTCAGAGAAAGGTTAGTTTGGAAGTCAATTTTAAAAATCTGTCCAACACATGCCAGCATGTAAAAAGGATGTTAACTTAACCCGAATATGATGATAAAAGAAATGGCTTCATATGCCAGCTGAAAATACTGCTACAATTACTTGTGTCAATGAAGGAACAACACCGGAAGTCGTCTAAGACAAGTTTTAACATTTCTCCTAAGAACAAAACCTAGCTAAAGAAGATAAACAATAATGGACCAATTCTAATATGTAATAGAACAATATAAGTTCATTACAACTGATGTTAACAATAATATTATAATGCTGTGTTTGCACAACCATTTTTATTCTGGTTTGATGTGTGTAGGCAGACATAATGTGAATTATTGATGTTGAGATTTGGATTGTTTTTGCTATAAAATACAATATATACAAAATATAAAATATATAGAATACTGATTGGAAAAGACCAAAACGCTTCTATGCTGATTGTACCATCCATGTTAATAACATGGATGATGAATTTAAAATAAACTAAGTGGGTGTGGGGGGGTCAATAAAAAAAAAATTACAGGTGGTGGGATTCTACAATTCAAAATTTTACAAGGTCAACATTCATTGTAAATTTATGAACTTAAATAGCAAATGGACTCTAAAGAAATGTGATGCTTTCAGCAATAATAATTTTAATAAATTAAAAAAATTCTGAATCCTGCTGAAATAATAGCAGTAGTTGTAGTAAAATAATTAAGCAAATTATCTCCTTTCCAAGTGTTAATTTACAATATATATATATATATATATATATATATATATATATTTAAATGTTGAATTAAATAACGATAATTGAATTATCGTTTAATAATAATCTATCGTGATAATATAAAGCTCAATATATTGAATAGAGCAATCAATTTTAGAGGTGAAAGATGAGAATAAAAAATTGTAAAGATACAATATTTATTAGAACATCAAAAGTTCAGAGCAAGGAGCTTCATATCCTTAATCCATGGATTTTCAAAGATAAACTCTTCTCATCAGAGGATAGAGAAAAGCTGACAATGTAATTGTAAATATTATCGGCAACATTTAACTTTGAAATTTTACATAAAATAAAACAAAATAAAAACAAAATAAGGGCCAAAAGGTAAAGAGTCTTATGTTGAGATGAGAGCGTAAAGTCAGGGTGGATGATATCTAAAAACACGGCAAAACAAAAATAAAAACAGCTGTTATCTTGGAAATGAACTTTTGAAAAAGAACAATACTCAAATTGTTTAGGAATCCAAATATTTTTGTAAGAAGCTGGTGGTCCGACGGCAATTGGTAACGTCCATTTTCTCCTGTCTGTGCATTAGTTTTGATGTTCTAATAAATATTGTATCTTTACAATTTTTTTATTCTCATCTCTCTCTCTCTCTATCTCTATCTCTATCTCTATCTCTCTATCTCTCTCTCTCTCTATATATATATATATATAATGTGTGTGTGTCTGTCTCTCTCTATATATATTCAGTAGAATACAGACGTAATATTTTGTAATCATGATCCAAAAATTAACATATTTGTTTTGTTTTTGAACCGATTGCAAATATTTCTACTGAAAATTATCTGAATCAGAATTGATAAAGAATATATGCTGAAAAGAAAAATCATAAATTCTTCAAGTTAATGTAATAGTGATAATAAAGATTTTCTCAAACACGTGTACATATGGAGAAATATTGTTGAGTGTTGATTTTTGGAGCATGATTACAAAATATTAATTATAATATAAATTTTATATTCTATGAATTAAAATACATAAGCTCTGTTTGTTAACCGTTGAGCTTAATTTTATCTGCAGTATTTAATATATCCTGCAGATTCATAATATCTAATATATTAATAAAATTTGTTATAGAATCTTCTTGAAATATAACAATAGTTAAACTTAAACTTTTCCTTATATATTTACTAGAAGAAAACCCATCCCATATTATGTCCCCTAAAAACTCTTTAAAATACTTTAAAGAAACTGAAATTTGGAAAATATGTATTAACTCATACCTATTGTTAAAAATTCACAAAAATCTGAAGTATCTGAATTTTCATGCTTTGCATAAAACTAAATTAAACTAGCCTAGCAGCTGTGTTCCAAAATTCCTAATAATCGCTTAATTAATTTCGGAGTAAATCCTGTACATAGAAATATATAAACACATACCTTACTTTATATAGAGATATCTGTCTCAGGACGGGTGCATAATACTGAGATTCATTTGGACCCATTAATAAGTGCAAATATACTGTCACTTTCCCGCCCCGCCTCCCAGATCGTGAGGATCAGCAAGCCTCACTTCTCGACCTATTCTTGACGACATTGCTTCTGTGATGAATGCTCATAGCCTACTTGGGAATGCTGATCATCACACTGTGATAATGGTCAATATCACCCTAAACTTTCTGATGAGCCACTTCTCAAAACGACTCGATACTACAAACGGGCTGATTGGGAATAACTCTCATCAGAGACGCCTCATGGAATACAATTATTTCTCTCCCTGCCGAATAGTGTGCAAATAAGACAACTGAGTGGGTCAAGGTAGGCATTGAAGCACATGTCCCCACATGGAAATACTTAGCAAGCCACACTCTCCACAATGGTTCACTTTAACCTGTGCAATTGCTATTACGCATAGGCTGAAAGCATTCCACCAATATAACCGTCATAAGTCTGATGCAAATAGTAAAAATATTTATAGAAGCTAGAAATTAATGCACGGGTGAAATAGTCACAGCTAAGAGAAAATGTACTCATACAGAAATTAGAAACTCGTGATTTCTGAAAAATCTATAATAGTGTGGTGAATAATGGGCAATCATCAACGCCCCACTATCAAACCACCATCAAGTCGGTTGAACTGCTTGTCCAACGGTTTACCTTGAACTATACCTTAGACTTCACAAATCGCACTCTCCCAAACGTTCTGCTGACTGAAGCCTCACTTGATGATCTGGTCATCACCCCTTCCCAAGTCCGAAATATCATAAAAAGCCTTGACACCTTTAAAGCATGTGGGCCTGATCTTATCCCTGCTATAGTCTTAAAGAAATGCTCCGCTGAACTGGCCCGTCTTCTCCAAACTCAACAACAAATGCCTCGCCAAATCTTGCTTCCCTGACAGTTGGAAAATTGCCTCTGTAGTACCAGTGTTCAAGAATTGTGGAGATAGAAATGACCCTCATATTAATTGCCCTATCAGTCTCCTCCCGCTCTTCGCTAAAGTCTTTGAATCACTAATCAATCTAGTAATAGTCCACCACCTCATTAAAGCTAAGCTTCTTTCTCACCAACACTACTGATATCCTAACAGTCATCTCGGATGCATATATCATACATTGGATAAAGCTGATGAAGCTAGGGCGGTAGTACTTGATATATCTAAGGCTTTTGACAGGGTCTGGCATGATGGTCTTCTCATGAAAATTAAGTCATACGGTATTACTGGACAGATATTTAGTATAATCAGATCCTTTTTAGCCGAAAGAAAGATCCAGGTTGTCCTCGATGGTCGTACATCTAAACAACATGACATTAATGCGAGTGTACTCCAGGGTTTGATCCTTGGACCTTTATTATTCCTGATCTTTATAAACGATCTCCCTGATGAAATTGTGTCTGAGATTGGTATATTTGCTGATGACACCACTCTCTATACCCAACATGTAGGAAAAATGAACACACACATCAAAGGCAAGGGCTGAATCCTTAGAAAATGACCTCCAGTCTGTGGTGGAATAGGGACATAAGTGGATGGTAACATTTAATGTTATTAGGACAAAACTCCTGTCCTTCAACAATTATAAGAAACCTTTTCAACCACCGATTGCCAAAACCAATCGCACCCGATCTGAGAGTTTGTCATTTAAACTACTCTGGCTAACATTCACGGATAACATGCCTTGGAACAAATACATAGGAGATATTGCCAAGGCTGCTGCAAGGAAAGTGGGCTCCCTCTACCGAGCTAGAAAACTTCTCACACCTGCCAGTATCCTATATCTCTACAAAACCACCATTCGCTCATGCATGGAGTATTGTTGTCACATCTGGGCTGGTGCACCAAACGCTAGCCTCTTCCTCTTGGACACGGTCCAAAAAAGAGTCTCTAATCTAATAGGCCCTTCACTATCATGCATGCTCCAGCCTCTGTCCCATCGCCGCAATGTTGCATCCCTGTGCTTGTTTTACAAGTACTTTAATGGAATGTGCTTCAACGAATGTGCTGCACTGGTGTCCCCTCTATGTGAATACCCCCGATCAACCCGTCAGTCAGCAAGATCCCACCCCTTCACTGTTGAGGCCTTCAAGTACCAGAGAGTTTTCTACTCTAATAGTTTCTTTCTTCGTTCTTTGGAATTCCCTTCCTGCTTAAAATGAACAAGCTGCAAAACTCCCCATATTGGATTCCCCTAATTCACAGTAACCCCCCCCCCCCCCCCCACTACGTCTCAGTGACATTCTGCCTTGTTTGGGGTGAACTTAAGCAAAAAAAAAAAAAAATATTCAAATGAGAGTTCTCTAAGTTCTACTAAGAGAACCAAATTTTTTGCTCTTAATAAATTGTAGTGTTAAACTCCTTAGTTGGTCTTAAAATGATGAAATGTGTTTACATTTTCATAATCCACATAATTTTTTGCAATTCAATTATGGTTTAAATTTCATTAATATCAGAAGTAAAATCATGTAGTGGGGTGGGGGGAAATAATGCTTCCTTAGGGACTCATCTCTTTATTTATATAAAGTTAGGTATGTGTATATGTTTGTATACTTGTATGTACAAGATTCACTCCGAAACTAATTAACTGATCATTATGAATTTTGGAACACAGCTGATAGGTATAAGGGGTCGAAATGTGGGCTATATTTAATTTAGTTTTATACAAATGAGGTATAAAGGAACTGGAAGCATTTTGCGAAGATTCACATACATTCGATTTTTGTGAAATTTTAACAATAGGTATTCCCCAAATTTCAGTTTCTTTAGGGATTTTAAAGTGTTTTTAGTGGGCATAATACCATTTGAAAATTCAAATATTTCAGATTTGCATTAAATTTGATCCATAGTCATTAGACAACAATTAAGCAAGATTCTCTAAATTTCAATTTCTTAAATTTTAGATTTTTTTCTAGAATGAAAATCATGTAATGAATTTTGATCAATATTGGAATAAGAATTCTAAACATAAGGTTTAACAGCATTATATCTTTTTTTTAAATCTTCATAAGGGGACATAAAAGTGGTGCAAAAGTGTTCTGTTCATGGAATTAATTTTTCTATATATATATTTATTGAAATGAAAGAACAAAGATCCTTATCTATCTATCTATATATGAGAGAGAGAGAGAATGAAAAAAATATATATTTTTTTTTAAATTCAATTAACATTTTAAAGTACAAAAATCAGATTATAAATAAATGTAATAAGTAAATGAATTTTTATAATTATATGAATAATAGTTAAAATAAAATGTTTTCTACGCTTTTTGTAATATGAATGTTCAAAGTACAATATCTATTGAATATTATCACAGTACATGTTTTATTCGATGTAATGTTTTCTTGTTTATTAACAAAATAGAAGTAATTATGGTAATATTTTCACAGCAGAAACACTGATTTTAAGTTGCAACACCCAACAAACCTGACTGAGGGAATATCAACGTTTTATCAGTTCAAATCGGAGTAACATTAGACTTTCTTCACAGATTCTCGATAGTAAACATTAAAGAAACCCTTGCAAAAATCTTCTCTGCTGTTAAAAGGAGTAAGAAGAATATACAAACACTAAGAATAAAAAAATATGAACCCAGAAACAAGAGAAGAACACAGCAAAATATAAACCCTGGGGTCGGCAAGTTATTTTCTTGGAATTAGCTCATCTATATACTATTTCAAAAGTTATGGTGTTTTTCGTGCTTGTCTGTTCGTGCACAAATAGAAACATGATTCATCATCATATTCATATTCGGTTTAACATCCATTTTACATTCTGTCATATGTTGGACGACTTTTAGAAATTGATTCCAATCTAACCTATCTCTGGCCAGGTCTTTATTTATCCCACTTTTTCTCAAATCCATTCTTATGACTTCCACCCATATTTTCCTTGGTCTTTCTCTGTGAACTGAACCTGCTACCTCAACTGTTTTACATTTTCTAACCCAAGAACTAACATCCATTCTTTCACTGTGGCCATACCATTGAAGTTCTGCGCACATCTCCCTATACTGTCCAAATTTAATCTACCTCTGAGGTAATAAGCCTGTCTTTAATACTCTCCTTACACATCCATCGTCTCATTCTCATATCATTTCTTTCCATGCAACGCATATCTTCAACCCTGGAATAGGAATAGGCAGAATGCACATTGTTAAGGCAGTAGTTCTAACAATGTCAATATCCGAGTTCAAATCTCACGTAAGTTTAAAGGATTTTTTAAATCTGAATAAGTTCTATAAATTTACAGAAATTAACATATAATAACATAAACATTGCAGAAATATTAAAAAATATGACCTTTTTTTTTTTTTAAATCCACCGAAAAAGTTGACATAAAAGGTATTCTGCAATTAGTTCAAAGCAAATTATTTTTGCTTAATAACATTTATTTCTAATGTTTTGTTGCCAATAAAAACAATACGTAAATACATTCATCATAGTTACTTACTCTCCCATACAAATACTAAGTAGCAGATTTTTTTTCCACAAAATTTCAAATATTTTTCTTTGTACAAAGAAAAATATAAAAAAAAGCGGTAGAAGCTAGGTAAAGATGAACATTGATATATACAGGTATTGTACCAACACTGTTCAAGAGGCGGGTATAAACTAGTAAATATAATTTAATTTTAAGATAATAATTACTTATTTTTAATGGATGAAATCTAAAGCAGAAATGGGTAAAGAGATCGCTTAAAATGAAAGTACACAACTGGTTATTTCCCTCTCTCATTACCTGTTCCATTCTATTTACTTGCCTCCCCACGAGGGCAATTAGATATAAAGTCGTTTTTTGTGGGGGGAAAAGCTAGCTTCCCAAAAGAGCACTCTGGAATAGTGCAAAAATAAAAATTGTCTCAGTCTAGAAACTACTTTGATCTTAATTAAAAGGCCATAAGTCTTTGTGCCCAGCTGTACTCATAAAGGCACGATGATATTTTTGCTCTCTCAAGTTTGAAAGTCATTTATTTTTTCTTGTAATTTGTAACTTTTTCACATTCTTTAAGTTTTTCTGTTTAAGATTAAACCTTTGGTCTTGTTAAAAGTATGGCAACATTGAAAAAGGGGCACAGCTATACTTTTGATTGAAACATTTTGATTGTTGTATTATTTGGATTATTCAGACTATTTTATCATCTTGGTTCACAACATTTCGGCCGTTGTAACCTTCAACCTTCTTCAGGTGTATCTTTTCGAACTTGGAATCCTTATAGTCAAACTTGGGATTCTATATTTCAAACTATGGAACCTGTGTGTACGGAATTTCGAACTAAACCCTTTATTTTTAATCCACTGGGTAGATTATTTTCATTCCATTAGTCATTGTAGAAGTGTTAATATAAATGAGAATAATAAAAATTATCAATCCTCATCTCAAAAATTCCTAAACATAAGATCTTGAACAAACTAGTCTATACTATATTTGTGTTAACTGACTCTCTCTCTCTCTGCCCGAGGATGCAATTGGAAACAAAGTCTTATACCAAGATCCAACAACTTTTCTCAAGTACGATTATGAGGAATAGAATGGTGGTATTCATTTTGTATTAGTGAGTTTTATAAAAAAACATCCATAAACAGTAAAGACAGTGTTTCTTTTGTTTTTTGTTTTTTTTTTTTCATTATTTTATTTATAATAAAGTCCTGCAACAAAATTAAACAATATTTTCTCATTTAAGATTTTACAAGTAATTAATGATTATTCAATCCTGGTGCATGATTTTCAGGAATTTGCAATAAAATCTACAACAAAAGTTTTAACCATGATGGAATAAAACATGTTTTTTAAAAATTTTTGCAATAATAAATTAAAACATTTAAAAAAAACTAGTGTTTCAAAGTTTGGAGTTGTAGCATGAGGGACCTATTTTATTTAAATGTATGAGCAGTATTATGCGTTAGATTGAGTCATGGTTTGGCTTTGTGCTCGCACACTCGAGCCTGGACTTTTAACTGCATGGGTGTTATACATCTGTGCAGAAGTGTAGTGTTGGTGCCAAAAAGACAATTCAAATCAGTTCCCATTTTGATCACCTCTTGATAGGATGTTGTCCTGTGCTCACAGTTTCACTATGAGTGACCGGCTAGAATGGATATAGCATTCATTTATCGACAAAAGCCAGCCTACTGAACAATTCTCGTTGTGTTCCAGTTTTCTTTTGAATAAAAGTTGATACCTATTTAGTTGTTGAAATGTGGTCTTATTTATGAAAGATGATGACCCTTTTTTTTTGTTCAATATTCTATTTCAGTGAAATGCGGCCAGATACAATTAACTCTACCAAGTTATGTTCTTAATTCTGACATCTTTCCTAACCACATAACCTCTCTATGAAAAAAAACAAAAGGGTTTTCTTTCTGGCTAAAATTAATTTTTTGCTGTTGGGTAGTTATTTGGTTTATGAGATAGATATGGGGGAGAATATAATAATAATTTTATATTTTCTTTATGAATTTTAAAATTGTAGAAGAGTTAGAGGAATTGAGTTTTTTGTGTAGTTATTGTAATACAACAACAACAATAATATCACCAGCTGCATAGATTTAAACAAATTGTGTCTGTATTTTACACTCGGGCAACACAGGATTCATTTACTAAAGGAAATTTGTAGTTCTGTGTGTGTTCGGATAAAAGTCAGAAATTGTACAAGATACACTTAATAAACCTTACATCATTGGATTTAGCTGGATTTTTAGATGAGTCCTCACATCTGAGATTTTTTTTCTGTGTCAGTCTGTCATGTGTAAGACTTTTTCTTTCTTTTTTTTTTCAAGAAATCTTGATATTTAAAAAAGCTTCAATCTTAATGAAAATCGGTGTTCATGCTTATAATACTCCTGAATTTTTGCCTAAAATTTGGTGAACCCAAATTCTGTCTCAAGATTTTTTAAAGATATTTAAAAAGTGCGATTTTCGTTGTCGGTCATCCTTAAGTTTGAAATACCATTTTTATTGCTTACGAATATATATATATATATATATATATATATATATATATATATATATATACCTTCTTTGTAAAATGGTAGGAAAAATCTCAGCAGAGTGCTCGATTAATTAAGAATTAAAGTTAAAAATTAAGAGCATAATATTTATTTTTTCTGTACCAGAATAAATAAATATATATATGAGCTGAACCACCTGCTGTGTAATAGATTATAATCTTAAAAATGCAGATGCAAAAGGAAATAGTAATAATGAAAGTTTAATAAATTTTAAGATTTAATATTTTCACTTTTCAAAGTATCATTCAGACTTATAATAGCTGAGTGATATTAACTAAGATCACAAGGTCGTTTACTGAAAAGAACATTTATTCACCATTTTGTTGTACAAAACAAACTATGGATTGTTGGAAAATTGAAAAATAAATTTAATCAAGGGAAGTAACTCTTGCTATGCTTAAAAAGTTACTTTTATATTTTTGCACACATACACTGTTTTAATTATATTGATTTATGCATTTATTTCATTGAGCTACTGTTTTATTTTTAATTAAACATTCTTTCAAGCTAAAATATCTAAAGAGACTGAATAAGTTTTAATTGATAAATATTTTTTCAACTTGATGATAATGATTTTTGTAACTATTAATCTTTTCCCTATTTACTTGCCTCCCCACGAAGGCAGTTAGTCACAAGGTTGGTTTTACTGTGGGGAAAATCCACCTCACCAAAAAAGGGCCACTCTGGATTGAGACAAAAATAAAAATTACCTCACTCTAGAAAAAATTACTCCTTCACTGACCAAGAACAGAAAAGATTAAGTACTCCTAGCCAAATAATTTTTGGTCCCCCGATTTATAAAATCGGGGGACTTATGTCCGTCCGTCCGTCTGTCCGTCCGGATTTTTCTCCGCAACCATCCATTGAATTTCTCTGAAATTTTGCATGAAGTTGTAACTTTGGTCAGGTTAGAAAGTGACATTCTCCGATTTTTGAAAATAAATCTGGTTAGCTCCCCAGGGGGTCAAAAGGCCCCAAAATGGCAAAAAAATGACATTTTTAGCCCCATAACTTTTCATCCATCCATTCAATTTCTCTGAAACTTGGCCAAAATGTGGAGGCAATTGTTCCTAATAGAAAATAAGTATCGCTGACCTTGGAAAAAATCTGGTTCGCGCCCCCAGGGGGTTCAAAAGCCCCCAAAATGGCAAAAATGACCCTTTTCTCCCATAACGTTTGATTCATCCATTCAATTTTTCTGAAACTTGGCCAAAATGTAGAGGCAATTGTTCTGGATATAAAATGAGCATCCTTGACCTCAGAAAAATTCTGGTTCGCGCCCCCATGGGGTCAAAGGGAGGTAAAAAAATGTCCCAAATTGCCCAAATTTATTGCATTTTACACTCGCCACAGCGAGTCACATACAGAGGGGGACCACGCACGCGCGGCTTGTTTTTTTCTTTTCTTTTTTTTATTCTGTGATATTTTATGATTTTATTTTGTGAAACCTGGTTTTATTTTATTCACTCTTGTTTGTTTTATGCAAACTTTAATTTTGCAATAACTTTTATTTAATTTTGCAGTATTGCCTCCAGCTCGGAATGATGTGAGGTCTTTGAGCTGAAGGATCTATTAAGGATCAGAGTTGTCTGCAATGAGGATATGGATTGCAATGAAAATAGTACAGAAAAGCATAATGGACATTTGATATCATCCAAAGTAAGAAATTACATTTTTATTATAATATTTCTTCACTTGTAAATTTGTTTTGTGGGTGTATATTTTGTAAACAAATAGTCTATAAATGATAATTTAGTATTTAACCGATAGATTTGATAATAAGTCTAACAAAATTGATGAGGCTCACAAAATTAAAGTGTTTATTAAATTAATTTTCCTATCAAAAAGAATCTTATAACAAATACAATCTCCCAAATTAGGTTCAGTTTCATTGTTGTTGGTTTTCACAGTATGTCAACTCTGACAGGTACTGCCACTCCTCCGAGTCAGAGTGGACCTGGGAGTAATGGTAACTGAGGGATGACTCCACACTCTCCAAAGTTCCCAGATTGGGCCCACTGGATGCAGTTTTATTTCATGCATGGGAAAGCAGGGATCTTGAGTATTTGATAGGGTTGGAAAATAGAGTAGGTAGAAAAGCAGGTCAAAAGGGGCTGGGAAAGATGAATTTCGAGGTGGGCGTCGTCGGATAGAGCCGAACACCTTGCTCAAGGGTGTCCGAGGCAGTTTCGTATCACGCCTAGGATAATTTCGAAAGTTTACACCTACAAAATGACTAAACAAGAGTTGACATACCGTAAAACTCACCAATAAAACTGAACCTACTTTCTCGGGATTGTATTTGTTATAGAATCTTTTCATAG
Source organism: Sepiola atlantica (assembly GCA_963556195.1). Taxonomy (NCBI): domain Eukaryota; kingdom Metazoa; phylum Mollusca; class Cephalopoda; order Sepiida; family Sepiolidae; genus Sepiola; species Sepiola atlantica. Next base: position 22,629,091 of record OY744553.1, on the reverse strand, counting down.
AAAAATTAATTTAATAAACATTTTGATTTTAAAATTTTTATCAATTTTGTTAAACTACAAATTTTCTAACAAATTTGAATTATCAAATTTATTTTTATGGGAGGAAGTTTCTTGAAAGAGGAAGCCAACTGAACCCACAAAAGACACCAAGATTCTTATGGAGAAGCAATATCCTTTTCATTAAATGTTTATCTTAAAAAAAACTTGAATTAAAAATGTTTGTCATTTTTTTTTTGTTTTTAGCAATATTTATTTATACTTATGAGCAAGTTTTCATTTTTAATTCAAACAAAAATTTGAGTTCTTTTTTAGATGTGATGCTTAAGAATTCTTGATTTGTCAAGCTTCAGTTTGAAATAATATACTAATCATGAAATGATAAATATTTATTGTTTTTAAACTACCAGTGAAACTAAAATCTGTAGACCATAATAAGACCAAAATATGATTTTACTCGTGTAAAAACAAACAAAAAAATGAAACTTTGAAAAAATTCGCTTAGTAATCATTAAATGATTTACAAGGTTCCAAAAAATGTTAAAAAATTAAAAAAAAAAAACATTTTTGTCAAGAAAAATACTGACAACCATCATTGATAATTTAAATTAAAAGTAAAATGTAAAAAATGTTTTTCAATTTTTCTTTTTATATGGTGGGCTTTTGTCCAGTTCCTCAGCATTGGCAAACACCTAACAAGAGGTGGCTAAAAAATGTGAAAAAAAAAAACTAAAACTTTGAACATGAAAGACTTGGTGTGGAGTTGAATTAGGTATAAATGAATTAGTGAATTTATAAATTCTCATAACTCTGTGTGAGAACACAATTTTGGTGTCAGTTCTTTCATTTTGAGTTTCCATGTCTGTGGTTGTAAAACAAAATTTCTAAAGATATAAAAGGTGGAGACAGAAGGCAATAAAATCAAAGACTAATAATAAAATGATTCTTGGTTATTAATATTATTGACAGTTCAGTTATTACATTTTCCTTCAATTGACAAGACACAAGTACACTGCTTTGAGACTGTGAAAGACAATGAAAATTTGCCGAGATATATATATATATATATATATATATATATATATAATGTATATGTGTGTGTCAAGTTATAATGAACATAAATCAATAAAGTGCTCGATCGATATAATTTATTTGAAAACTGTTACATATTTCAGAAACGTACCCCGGTTTCATCCAGATGGGCTGACTTTTTACATTTAAAAAAAATTCTATGCCACTATCGATAAAAACTGGTGCATTCCTGGAAAGTCTCTCTGGAAAAAATATATTGGTTGGGAATTGAGTTTTATTTTATTATTTATAGTTTTTGTTTTAAGGTTTTTATTTTACTAAGTGTTTTATTTATTTATTCTCTTGTAGCTTGGTATTTTTATTTGAGATGTTGTTTGTAGATCGTAGTCATGAAAAGTGAAAATACGGGGGGGGGGGCGTTTGAATATGTCGTTTAAAAGTTGTAATATTGAAATCTTTTTTTAAACTGATCCCCCATTTCCGTACCATTCTAGCGTTTTAGGGCATTGACCAAAAAAATTGCTATGAGACATAAAATTTGTGTATGGTTTCGTTTTGTGTGAGGGGGCTACCTTTTTTAAGCGATTATGTATGGTTTTATGATGATCTCACTAGTCGGACTTAGGGTAGTGATTTAAAAAATAAATAAATAAATTAAAAATATAATGAACAGCCCTAAAAATTTAGAATGGTCCGGAAATGAGGATCATTTTACATTAAATTTATATAAGAAATTGATCCCCCACTCTAAATTCTAAAATAATTGTTTTCGTTTCTCTTTTTGCTAAGTTTTTCAGATAATCGCCTGAATAAAGTACAATCTGATTTTTGAGGGGGTGATTTAGTGTATGGTGTTATTAATTACGTGTGATTCTATTTACTTGTCTCCCCATGAGGGCTGAGTTAGACACAATGTCGGTTTTTAATATGGAGAATCCAGCTCTCCAAAAAGGGGTACTCTGGGTTGGGACAATTTTAATTGCCCCAGTCTAGAAGGATTTCCCCTTCACTGGGAAAATAAACATCCATTAATTGATTATTAATTTTTTTTTTTTTAATCCAGAAAAAGTTTACCAATGTTTATTGTTTTTTTATAACTTATTCGTGAGATACAAAAAAATGAATGTATCCGTTTTTTTATAGATTTTGTTCCAGCGCAATATTATACTAAAAAAACTGATGTAAACAAATTGTTAGTTAATTTTTTTAACATAATTTTGGTATATCTGTTGTATAAAGTTTAGTATCAGAACACTTTGCTCGCAGTCAAAAGGCTGGCTGTCATTTATAGACATCTTGATTGAACTGGTTTCCATTTTAAGTAGAAAGTTATCTCCCTTTGATTTTGACTGAAATTCTTAACTGGAAAATTTAAAAAAATCTTATGTTGAATCGAAAAGTGAAAAATAAGTTTTATATTATTAGTGAATCACTTAACATAGATAAAAATGTTTAATAGAAACGACGTTGAAATGTTTTATTGTATTACAGTAAATTTGTTGATTTAAACCGTGTCATTTTAGCTACACTAAAAATGCTAAACATATATATGAAAAAAAAAGTGAAAATCACACAAAGGCGAAAAACAAACACAGACACAGAGGAATTTTATTAATTATGTTACCTGTGTGTGTGTGTATTTCGCGTCTTTGTGATTTTCATATTTTTTTTAATTTACTATTAATCAACTATTTATTGAAATCAAATATGCAATAGCATAAAGTATTAAAGTAAACCCTAAAAAATCCTCTTTAAAAAATAATTATTAAATCTACCATATTATTAATACATATAGGTTTCTTCATAAACAATTCCGCCATTTTAATCGATTAATAATTGAAAAAAAGAATGAATTACTTTGAACGTTTGAAATTTGAAAGGAATTAGAAGCACTGTCGAATAGAAATGAATTTCTAGCCTTAAAATTCTTAGCAAATATTAAAAGATTGAAAGTTTTGGAATGTATTTACATGCAATAATTTCATAGATTAAAACATTATTATCATTATAAAATTAATTAGTTTTATAACAATTTGGTTGAATAATTTAATGGTCAAATGGTAACATCAAATTTAACTTTCAAAATCATATTTTTCGAAAAAAGTAGTATAATTAAAAAAAATAATTGAAGGCGAAACACTGCAGGTACTTTTATTTAAAAATAAAATTGTGATAAGAAAGCAAATTTATCATGGCTGGTTTCAGATGAATTGTTTTGATGTTCCATTTTTGACTGGGAGCCAGGTGTTCTAATTCATCTTTTCTGGGGAGGTCCTTTCCCCACATTAAAAATTGACCTTGTGACTAACTCTGCTCTCACGAGGAGGCAAGTAAATAGGCATTCTTTTCTTTTTTTTTCATTACAACTTAATGCTGTTGCTGAAAATTTATAAATTCCACCGGAACTGCATTTTTAATTTCAACAATTTATTAATAACCAAAAGGTAAGCAAGTACATACAGTAACTAAATATTTGTAATAGGATATCATCCAGGGACGAGTATTATTTTAAGTTAGGTATGTGTATATGTTTATATATTTGAATATGCAAGATTGACTCCTAAACTAATGAACCAATCCTTATGGATTTTGGAACATAACTGCTAGGCGTAAAGGGGCTAAATGTGGGCTATATTTAGTTTAAGGATGGTAAAAAGGGAGTGGAAGCCCTTGGTTAAAATTCAGATACCTCCGATTTTTGTTAAATTTTAACAATAGGTATTAGATATCAATTTCATAAATATTCCCCAATTTTCAGGGTTTTTTTTAATATTTAAAAAAACATTTTAGGGGACGTAATATGGGTACAACCACGTGAAAATTCAAATATTTACGATTTGCATTGATCCATAGTCATTAGACACCATAAGATTTAGTATTAATTTGATTTTAATTTTCAGCAGGGGACATAAGTGATACAAAACTGTTCTGTTTGGGGAATTAGTTTTACCTGTCCTGAGACGGGTATTCTTCTAGTATATTTATAAAGTTGGGTCATTTATCACATTAACAGTGTAATATTAGAACCCTTTTTTCATAGACAAATTAAATAACTTAAGATTTATTATGATACTCACTATGTCCATGTAATATACATGCTAAACCTAACTAATTTGCATATTGATTTGCAAAATTATCTTATTAATTCGCTATTCATGTTTTTCTAATTCAAACACAAAATAGCCCTTTATTCTTAAGTTAAATTGTTAATTACAAACAAAACCTTCATCTGAAACACCACGGTTAAGTAAAAAAGGCAGTGAGTACCTCTCCCACCCTCCAAAATTTATTTCTTGACAGTCTTTACTGAGATGCAGAAAACCTATCTTCAGTATTTTTAAATACTGGGCAGACTGGCAGTATTTCAAGGAGTATTTCTTTTTTAAGCAACGATTGAACAGTTTTGTAAGGATAAGAGCTACAGATTCTTAAGCACAGTAACTCGAATGTTGTCACAACTTAAATTGATGCCCTAAGCAGTTTACGTTTGCTAATAAACTCTTAATTTAAAACAAGATTTCAGCAAATCATTTTGCTCCTTTTTTCTGTAAGGGGTTTTATTTAGAAAAAAATCTTATTGACAAACAGAATAATGTCTTTAGTGAAGGGATATAAGATGAAATAAAAAGATTAACTAATCCGTGCCCAGGATGTATCCCCTAAATCTGTTAGTTAAAATCCTTTCATCAAATCCGATTCTGCCTTTGCTTAACAAATCCACATCTTAAATCAGAAAATCCAGCTAAAAGCTCATCATAACCATTAATAAAATAAGCAAGATGCATCCGAGCAATCTGCAATTTTAGCGATGAAAGTGCTATTTTAAACCGAAGAGCAACAGACTTATGAAATGAGAGCGACTTATAGACAACTAGCTGAAGTACCCATCGATGCTGGGTTTTTCAACTTTTTCTTCAATTTTAAAAGTTAAGAACATCTATTAAATATTGTTCAGCAATTATTTTTAATAAAAAAATTATTCAGGTTTATGATGATGATGGATATCAGCTAGAAAATCTGTTTTACCTCTGCACATCGATCTAAAATAGTTTGTCTAAAATATATAAAGAAACATAATAAAATATTAGAGAACCTTTATCAAATATTTTTTATATGATTTCTGTTTCATCATAAATAATTATGATGAACCGGAAATGCATTCTGATAGATTTAATTTCGTAATTAATTTATTTTTAATAAGTTTTATTTAGTTTTTACGCTATTGCCTTTTTAATTATAACATTTCTCAAACAATCAACTATGTTAACAGATCTGTTGAATAAATTGCATTAATATTTTTTGGATAGGGTTTTTCCAGTTAGGGATTAAATGGTAGGATAACTTTTGGCAAATAGTCTTGGAGTAGAAAAATGAATAAAAGTTAAGAAGGGTAAAACCGCTAAGGTGGTGGGATTCTATACTTTTCATTAGCTCATATAGGCAAGTTTATACCTACCAAAATGTTATGTACAGCATACCTTTGGTAGGAAGTTGGTATACTGATGATTGGAAACTCGGGCTCTCCATAATTCTAATTTTGGTGTGTGCGTTGGAGAGTAAGAAGCACATTCCACATCCTTACTTGAAATTGAGATGCAACTGATGATGATGATGATGATGATGATAAGAATCTTTCTATCATAGAATAAATCCCCCAGAACCCTCTTTTGTTGATTTCTATAAATAATAATCTTTTTTTAGATGCATCTTTACATCTTTATGACAGATTTTGTCGGTGAACTGGTAGATCTGTCATGCTTAAATTTTAAATAGCATTTTCTTTGGTTTGTCATGCTTAAGTTTGAAATAGCATTTTCTTTAGAAATGTTGTTTCAATCTTAAGAAAATGCTATTTAATATTATGAAATATCATGAGATTATTATCTCTGTAAAAACCGATATTTTCCTTGTTAATTATAGATGAAAGCTTATTAATCTAATAAAGTTAAGACTATTTTTCCTCTGTCCCTTTTTGAAGAATAGGAAAATAACCACATGCATCACAGGTTACTAAACTCACCACTATATTACGCTTATTCACTCGAGCGTGTTTTAGTAAATTTATTATTGTTACTCCAGCTAACACTAAATATTACTTTTGACCCACTATCTTCGACTCTCCTCAAAACATCTCTATATAGGTGGTAGAAAAACTTTCCCCCCAACACTTCAGTACTGACATCGATACCGGGAACAACGTCTACTTTTTCAAAAAAGTGTCCGTTAATATTTACTATTTGTCTGCTATTAATTTACTACATAATACAAAAACATTATGCACACATTCTACACTAATTCTGCTGATTTTCGAGAATATTGGATTATGTTATTTCTACCACTACGTATACATTTATACTCATTCCGGTTTTTAGAGAACATAGTTTCTTGCAGTATTTCATCATTCAATATGGTGGTTACAATTTTTTTCAGCAACTCGACTTCCGAATTAAGTCAATATATGCCAAGATACTCTACAGATCCATAAAGTTGACATTTTCAAAATCCTATACCTTTCACACGCATAATATTCAAAAATTGGAAAACATTGATTTCTTTGTATAGAAATGACCAAAACGTGTGACTGGTGGACCCTACATTTGGTCGCCTTCTGGCGGATCGTAACATAAAACGCATGCCAGCTTACAGACATCGTTTAAATGACCTATTTTTCAATAGATTTTCTACTTGCTTTCGTGGCCAAATGGTTACGAATGTAGATCCAAGACCTGTCGATCCCAGTCAACTCACAACTTTTGCCAAAAAAAAAAAACGGCCCATAGTCCCCCCGACTATGGGGCGTTTTTTTTTTTAAAATCAACGTTATTATGTAGTAATTTTTCCTTTCCTCCTTCTATCCCCCTTCAACAATTCCAAACCGAACATTACAATTGTCCGATGTGATCTGTTTGCGTTCAGTCGGATGTTGACAAATTTTAATTCATTCTTTTATATTTCTCCTTGGCAACTCGCATACATCTGCACCATCGTGTGCAAGATTAAACTTTGCGATTTGGTCTTTTTCATTCTTATGTTATTGCTATGGAACAGTCTGGATTTTCTGCAATATTTTATTATTTGTATGTCGTCAACAGAAATATCTATATATTGCTTAGCGAATTCTAGTGTGTTATCTAGTGTATAATCTTTGACGGAATCGTTGAAGTTCTTTATATTGAATTGTGTAAATTTGCAATTTCTTTTGTTATTAATATCGTTAAACTATTTTATTATAGCTTTGGTATTTTTTTTCATTGACTGTTTCAATATATTTCTTAATTTTATATTTATTTTTACTCATATTTAGTTGCTTATATTTCATATATTGGTTGTTGTAAGGTTTGATAATCTGCAAGTTTATGAAGCTTTCTTTATCTACAATCTCGCAGAATATGCAGATCCTATTCGCTTAAATATTTCATCAGATAGACCTTATTCTTTTTTAATTCATCCAGTTTATTTATAAAATGTTCTCCAGTAGTTGATTAGATAATTTGTTTAAAAAATATCAATATTAGAAAAATCTAATGAGAACTATACTAAATTTATTTAATAAATACATTTAACATTTGACAAAATATGAATATTATATTTAAATTTAAAAGTTGATGAAAATCTTTTTCAACCACCAAATTAAGAAACCTATATTCAGAACATCAGAAAGTTTCATTGGATGTTCTGCTGGCTTTGTAGGCTGAGAACAGCAGGCTCAAGGAGTTCTCTTGAATAATAGTGATAGAGCCAAGTCAATTCATGATGGTCCAAAATGGGGTGCATCATTAATAAACTAAGGCTGTTGAGAAAGTCCTGTCGAAGACTAGCATATTTTAATCACTTGCAGTCCCCCGCTGACGCTGCTAGATGTCCAGGATGTGTCGCCGATTTCGTAACTGACAAGGGCGCAAAAATGTAAACACAAATTGCATCCAATATTAGCAATTTTCTGTCTGAAAAGGGAAACACCATCGGGCCATTCAATATTCATTCTTCTTTTTAGTAAAGTAGTAAAAGCTAAGGATTCCAAATAATCAACACTATTGTAACACAATTTTTTAAAATGCTTTCACTTGATTGCATAGCTGAATTTTCTGTAATTTTTGTTTTGACACCTTTCATATAAAAGATATTAAAATTTCCTAAAATCAATTTTGCCTTCAAATTCTCTGACTACTTTGTAATATAAATGCTTAATTTTAGAAGATCCATAAACAAATTTAAGAGAAGTGATTTTTTCTTCATTTCTTACCAATCACTATCACAACTGGTGGTGCCTAGGAATAAATGTGAACCCCTGTATACACCCTGTTCTTTGTCTTGAAACTCATATTACCAGTTTTATTTTTTAAATTTCTTTCATGTATGTCCAACACGTATGCTGATTTCACAATGTTTTCATAAAAAAAACTAATACAAAATGAATACGACCATTGTATTCCTCATTAAATTTTATTTCACAAAACTTGTTTGATCTTGGTGTAGAGCTTTATTTTCAATTGCATCCCTGAACAGACACAGACAGAAACATATTTATATTATAATTTTTTTTTACTTTTTGCATTTTTGAATCCCATCAATATAATATGCTATGGCAATTTCATGTTCATACATACGTTATCACCCTCCGCCCCTTTTTTTAAAAGATGGGATCACCCGATTGCAAAAGAAATTATTTAAAAAATTTCATCTGATGTCGATCAAAGTGTAGTATCTGTCCTGTCCAAAGATGGTACAATAATATTAGCACCCATAAAACGGATTTATGTCAGAAACTACTTCAAGTGTTTTGGTGATTGACCCAGATAACCAGATATATTCTGGAATAACCCTAACCTGGAATTTTATGGGTTCCACTAGTTATTTATAATGCGTCTTAAGTGGAGATGCTGAAAATCTTGAGCCAGATTTCAAGATTAAGGCTTGTATTTAATCCATTTTATCCCTCAAACTAAAGGAGATAATCCAGATGTTCTAATCTCTGTCAACGAAAATTCGACAACTCCATCAAATTAATATATTTAAGAAAAACTTGACATGAAAATGAATTAACAGATTTGATTTCATCTTTAAGATATTTGAGAGCTTATTTTTTTAAACAAAAATAAAATGTGAAGATTTCATTTATCTCATTTCTTATTTAAAAGAAATTTCTTTGCATGTTCAATGGTGAATTACGAATCAACAGGAAACCTTTTGTAGCATTATGTTCATTACTCGTCCCAAAAAAGAGATTGTAGTAAAAATGAAAAATCTGAACAAGAAAAGTTTTTTTATAGCTTACAGTTTATTGTAGAAGAATATCGACATTCTCTTTGTACACTCCTGCCTTACAGATGCAGTCTACTCTGTCACCATTGGAGCGAGCAAAAGATGGAACGTTCGCTCGTAAGTGTCGCTCTCCAGTTTTCTCCAATTCTCTCTCGATTGGTGACTTTATTCTGAAAATTGTTGTTTTTCTTAACACATCCACTTACATAAAAATACAAACAATAAAATATTTATATTTGTATTTTCCTCTCAACCTTGAAATTATCAAAGCAATCACAGTCACATTCCAAACACGACGCCTACCCACACTTCTGATCTACACCACGTTACATTCTATCATTTCTATTCACTATGCTGCTTTTCCGATCACCCTGATGTAATCTCTTTACACTTTGTGTTTGTGTAGAAATTGCTTTCCACTTCGGTTTGAACATGAGTAAATTTATTTTAGAGAAATTTTATTCAAGTAACCATATATGCGATAGAAATGATATTTTAAACTTAAGCATGACGGGTGAACGAAGAAAGCCCCTTTATAGAGATGCTTGGACGTATCTAAAAATGTTGTTTCAAACTTGTGTGACGGACTGACAAAACCTCTCGTATATATACTAGCATGCATTTCAAATCATTAAAAATAGCAAACAACAACAAAAAAAAAAGCATCCAACATTTAATATATAACTAATTTTATACACATTTACTGTGTAGACTCTAGATAATCATTTTACTCTAGATAATCATTTTCCCTAGCTAGACTCCATAATAATATTTACTTAGACATTATTATTACTGCTACTATTTCTGCTGGTAGTATTATTTGTGCTGTAAAAGTAATTATGACAAATTACCAAGGACATTTGTTGGTAGGAGCGGATCCATCCTGTCTAAATCTGCCGCCTCTAAACCGATTCCTATTAATAGAGCAAGTGGAAAGTACAGAATAAACAGGCATAACTGAGAGGAAATAATGGCCGAGCATAATCTGGGAAGGAAGAAGAAGAGCAAAGAGATGTTTGCTGCCACATGAAACAAGCCAAGAATTGTGAAGATTACATGCTTATATATTTTAACATTCTTACGGCAATGTTTCTTTGTAGTTCAGTAATCAAATCACAAGATGTTTCTCTGCTATTAATTCACATATATTAGTGCCAAAAATACTCTGCAATCCATTCATACTCTGGAAATGCCCCCCCCCCCCAAAAAAAAACAAGGAAATAATCGGTTCAAAAAACCCCTAAACGTTCTAACAGTAACTGAATTTTTGTGCTACTGACACAAAACGTCACAGAAACCTTTAACGATCATTGTATTCAGTTTAACATCTGTTTTATATGCTGGCTTGTGTTGAACGGGTTTTAGAAATTAACTTCTCAAACTAACTTATCTCTGGCCAGGTTTTATACCTCTTTCTATCAAATCAATCCTTATCACTTCTTCTCATGTTTTCTTGGCCTTCCCCTGCCAACCGACACTGCTATCCCAACTATTCTACATCTACTAACGCAAGCACTCTCATCCATTCTTTCAATGTGATCAAACCAAAAAAGTCTCCTCTTCTGCACACATCTTCCTATACTATCCAGACTTAACATTCTAATCTCAGAGGAAGATTATCATATCTATATATAAAGTTGTAATTCCTGTCCGTTAATTATACATATTCTAAAACTACATTATCCAGTGTACTTGGATAAGTAGTAAAGGGTACAACATTATCGTGGTGTCTGCGTTCATGCTTAACATCTTGGAAAAGGAAATACAATGTTTTATTTTATTTACAACTTAAAAATTACAGAAACTTTTAAAAAATAAAAATAAAAATGGTAATAAGGGACTTTATCAAATTTATTTCAATTAATGCATTTACACTCCTACCACATACTTAATGTTGAGTACATCCCTTGGCTCCACTTCAAAAATTGAATATTATATATATAATGTAAAAATAAGAATTAAAAAAATACCATATTTGGTATTATGGACTGGGCACGAAAGGACAAGGTTCCTCTTTCAATCCTGGGCAAAATTAAGTCAGTTGGATTATTGAAGTGTGACAGATAGTTTTGAATCTGACAAGTCAGTATTTAATTTTGACTAGCTTTTTCTTCCGTTTTCTCATTGTACCATTCAAAATGAAATTTGCTTCAATTTCTTTTTTTTAAAAATACCTAGTCTGGCTAAGATTTAAATAAAAAAAAAAGATTTTCGTTTTTATGCAAATATGACCCAATCTTGTTATGGTGAAAAAAAAAAAATACTATAATTCATTCATTGTAAGTGCATGGGTGGAGGGGGTGTAAAAAAGTTTGTTTTTTTTCATTCTTAGTGGTAATTGTTTAAAACATGACATTGAAACTAGGTCAGTCAGTCAGCTTTCTTTTTCTTTCTTGCTGTCTTTTTCTTTCTCTTTCTTGCTTTCTTTATCTTTTGTTTCTTGAACAAGTTGCTAAAGAGAGGTGGAGGGAGAGGCAGTCATAGAAATAGAGAAAGAAGCAGAGAGGGGGAGTTTTAAAAGAAAGATGTCACATTTTAACACTTCTATACTTAATAAGGAAGGAAAATACAGTAAAACTGTATCATACCGAATTTCACAATGAAAATATTTAACATTTTCTTTGTTTCGTTTCATCTTTTTCTGTAAAGTTTTTCTTCATATAAATTAGAAACCAATCTAACTACTTTTATGTCAATTCTATTTCATATTTTCCTATTAACTTTCAATTTAAAAGTATGAATTAAATTTTCAGTTTGTTAAATGTGTAATTTATATTAAAAAGTTATAAAATTTTGCTTTATGAATTATGAAAATATTACATTTTACTTTAAATACGTGAATTTTAATTCATATTGAATACATTTTTTGTGTTATTTTGGATTATTTGGACTACTATTCTAATCTTGGTGTTATATTCATAACATTTTAGCCAATTCAACATCTGACTTTCTTCAGGTGCATATTTTCAAACTTGGGAATCTCCATGTAAAACTCTGAGAACCAGAACTGAATTTCAAACTGAACCTGTTTTTTAATCAATAGAAGTAGATTGTTTCTATTCTGTCAGCCATGATCAGGTAGAAATGTAAATTTTACGTTAGTAGGGATTGAACCTTCAACCTGCAGAAGATTGTCAGTGTTAATTAACACTTAACAATTACGCCAGGGGTTCCTGAATTTGATGTGAAGATTCTCAAGCTCGAAAAGATGCACCTGAAGAATGTTGGAGGTTACATCGAGCGAAACGTAACTACCAAGATGAGAATAGTAAAATCAGTCTTTATCTGAAAAATTCCGAAACAGTAATTTTTATGTATTCATTTTTTCTTTTAATTATTCCATAATGAATAACGCCAGCATTGTTATTATCAGTGATAATATCATAGCAAGACTTCATTTATTTTTATAGAAAATATAATTTTACAAAGAGAAAAATCAACTTGTCTCTATTTTTTAAAGCAGATGCTCACATGTATTGTCTGTAGTGAAACTGGTTGCAATATTTTATTCTTTTTCTTTTTGATAATGTAGCTCACCTGATGATGAACTATGTTTATTGTGGCCTGCTTTTCTGACTCTATGTCCTTGTATGTTAGCTACATGAAGATAAAAAAAAGTGCATAGGGTTGTCGTTGGTGAGATGGTTAATAATTTTGTGGGTGTTTACAAAGTCAATTTCTAGACATTGGAGCTTAAATGTATCTAAGCTCAGAGAAACAAGGCATTCAGAGTATGGCAGGTGTCTGCTAGTGGGTATTCTCTCGGTTGCACGTCTCTAAACGGTTTCCAGGCAGTCAATGTTCTGAGCAAGATACGGGTTTCAGATTGATAAGTGTGATTGCAGTAGCGCTGTATACAATTTTCAGGAATGTAGGTTTTCCGCTTTTTTCTAATCCACAAAAGGCGGAGTTATGCTTAAATCGCTAGGATCTCGCATAAATGTGAGCTCCCTGCTTTTTGGTTAAAATCCGCTTATTTTTTTTTTTCTTAAATAAGAAAAAAGCTGATTTCTGTCAAAGCGCTATAGTCATATTTCCTATTTGGCTTGATTTTTATTTCTCATTCTTCCTTTCTTTCGCTTTATCTTCCCTTTTCTTGTTTTTACTTTCTTTCTCTTCATCTCTTCCTCTTTCTGTCTTGCCTTCCTTTTCCCTCTTGTGACAGTTCTCTATGAGAACTGAAAATGTTAATTTTGCCGTAAAGGCTTCAAACGATTCATGATGAGGGTAGTGGAGACTTTTATTTCATCAAAGAATGACTTCCTGTATCCCCCCCCCCCCCACATGAGCACGTATTTCTCTTAATTTTGACTTTCTTGTTTACCAAGATTGATATTTCCCTTATTAAACATTTTTCAAATCATTTAAATGTGTCTTTACTACTTATCACTAGCACATCATCCAATTTGGTTTTAGTTATTGTTTTTTCTGCTACCCACTCACACTCAAAGGGGTTGGGAAATTCATCTCGCTTTCATCTTGCTTACCATTGACTGCTCACATCCCTGAGATTTAAATAAATGGCTGGAGAGAAGCTAACAAAGGTCTGCTAAGCGATGCCGAGACAATGCCTTCTTGACAATTTTAGAGATGTGCTTTGTCCAACACTAATGCTCACGTCACATTCACCAGAAGACTTTTTGAAAGAAGTGTTGTGGAGGGAGTATATGGACACTGGATTTTTCCTCCCAAAATGCAATGTGGTACACTTGTCCACAGTTTGCTTCAATTGTCTATAATCTACTGCTGCATTTAGTTTCAGGAAAGATTTTTAAAGTTAATGTTAGAGGTTCTGAGTTCAATCTTAGTTGAAGGAACTTAAAAAAAGTTATTTTAACTAATAGTAGATATCTAAAAGGATAGAGAACTATCTACCTCCCTCATAAAGACTTTTATTCAAGATTCCCAGAGGGTCACCATGATCTGAAGGAGAAGGCCGGAGAGTTCAATGGCAGAAACGGTGTGAGCAACATGGCAGCAACTAACCCGAAGCAAAACTGTCTGAAACATTGAATTAACAACATCTCAACTTTTATAATTAGGCATCCCAAATTAAAATTTTATTTTCATTATATCTAAAAACTTTTAATGTGGCCACATAGATCTTTGCAAAACATAAACAACCTTACCAAATTTATTTTGGTAACTCAGTTAACTACCAAATTATGAGCATTCAAAGTTTGTTGGAAATTAGAAAATTTGCCGTCTTGTCTTCTATTGGTCCAGAAGCCAAATTTCACAGTTTATAACTAAAAATGCAGGCTTTGAACAAATGAAAAATTCTCACAAATGTAATATCATCTTATGGTAAATGAAAATTAATAATAATGGAAGCAGCAATAATCATTAGATCAAGCCAGTCTAAATAATCGGCAAAAATCCCCAAAATTACACGAAAGTGCAACTTTAACTGTTCATATAAGATTCATTTCAATAACACATTAAATCTTAATATAATTCATAGCATAGTAGAGATCAACCTAGATTTTACTTTGAATAGTAAGTCCAGTAATACTGGAGGGTGAACTTAAAAAACAAAAGAAAAAAACCCTCAGATCTCTACCATGTAAAACCAGACGGAAACACAATTTGATAAGGCAAAAATTGAACCTTTTTCCTTAAGATCGGACTGTTTTTATTATATTGTGTGCTTTAACCACCAACATAAAAAATAAATCGCCCACCATTGAAAATAGTAACCTAACTGAAAGTAACCTGAAAAAAAAACTATTAATGGCATAAGAGAAAAGAATTGTACTTTTATAAAGAGAAAAGATTAAATAATGTTTATATCCAAATTTTATCAAAATAACCGCCAAAATAAATGAGTTATCACAAATTGATATCAAGGAGAATTTCATTATATGTACCCATTTTTACACACTAAACAAACTGGTTTGTTATATCTAATATAATACTATTTAACCCAATTTTATTTAAATGTGAATATTTATACATTTAGATTAAAATCTATTTGCCTGTTTTTGTTTTTTTAACAGATGATTTAGCTTTATAAACTCGGCAAATGAGTCAGTCGTATGATGAATGATATAAGAAAAGAAAAAATATTATATATTTGATATAACAAATTCAAAGGATTATAATGCCTAATATATGTAAAATGTTCGGCTGACTACATGAGTCTCTTTACAAATGAAAAGAATAAAATTCTTTGCACTTAATATTCACATAAGTTTCCTTTTGAATATAACAACTAAGAAAATAGTTCAAATAATAAACTGAATATGTTGGGTGATTTAAGTTTAACCCCATTTGATGTACTGATGGGGGCTCAAAAAGGGACGATTTACTTTAGATTCACTCTTAAATAGATTCCCTAACTATGAATTCAGACTCTACCTGGACAACGGTCTATGACTCTCACGCAACTGTAGTGGACATGAACTTGATAGATTCAGAAAACAACTGACAACATTCTTTAAAGAACTAGGCTTTAATATTACCATCGACACCAACCTCACTAATGTAGACTTATTAGATGCAAACCTTGACCTAGCTAATGACTCCATTAGCCCCTCCCATAAACTCACAGAACAACTTAAATATATCAACACCCAATCCTGCCACCTCCTAGTATTCAAAATCTTAATATAAGTAGGAGAATCTCTAACCTTTCATCCAGCCCTGAAATAAGCTGCTCCATATTACAACAAAGCCCTCTGTGAAAAGTTATTAAAAAAATCATATATACACCCCACCAGATCACATAGATCTAATAGGAAAAGGAATATTATCTGGTTCAAGCCGCCCCCTTTTCCCACAGCACAAAATTGAACATAGTTAAATACTTCTTCCACGTGCTAGACAAGCACTTCCCACCATCCAATAAGCTCCATAAACTTTTCAACAGAAATACAGTTAAAACTAGCTACTCCTACTAGCCCTCTCGAGGTTCTGTGATAATCTCAAAATTCATAACTCCTATCAATCCCCCTAGCCCCAACTGCTCATGCAGAACAGGTGAAATTTGCCATTTAGGAGAAGAATGCACAATTAAATCAGTCGTTTATGAAGTCAAAGTTACCTCTGACATAAAAACCAAGAAAAACAAAATCTACATTGGGATGATGCAGGGAACCTTCAAACAGAGACTCATAATACTTAGATAATTAGATACCCAAGCAAATGAGGCATTATTTCCCTAGCAAGTACTATATGGGACCTCAAAGAATACAACACACAACACAAAATCAAATAGAGGATTATTAAAAAACAAAAATCCTACAACCTCATATCCAAGAGATGCCACTGAACTACAAGCTAAAAAAAAACATCCATTAATTGCATCAATGTCAAATCAGAAGTTTTCATAATGTGCCCCCACGGGAAAAAATTCTCCTGGCCAATGGCCTAACAATGTTAACATATAACACACAAAGAATAATCAGACTCTTCCTCCCTCAAACTTCCACCAATAGAACTATAACACATCCCGAAACATGGGAAACATAAGATCTATCCATTCACCCCAGACCTCACCACTTAAATAATTGAAATAAATATATTATATACCTTCACACCTCCCACCAGATCCATTATCACATATACAACCACAATACCACTAGGCTCCTCCATGAACCAACTCCAAAAACGCTTTACACTCCCAAATACCACCAAACCAAAACTATAGAAAATATATATATATACCAAAGACAAATATATATAAAATATATATTAAAAAATATACAATAAATATAGATAACCAAGAAAATATATAAACATTAAAAAAAACTATAAAACCTGAGAGAAAAAGGGATAAATAAAACATGACCAGAAATGGGTTAGTTTGGAAGTCAATTTCTAAAAGCAGTCCAACACATGCCAGCATGTAAAACTGACGTTAAACCGAATATGATAATGAATTTATAAGAGAAAGTGGAGTTTCAACTTATAGTATACCGGTGGGCAATTCAGAATTATGTGAAGAGTAAATAGTTATGTTAAGAGTAAATAGTTCAAAATGTTATAAAGTTCTATCTATAGGAGAATGCTGGTAAAATGACTAAGAGTTGATAAGCAAAGTCTGATCAGTATAGGGCACAGTGGAGTTGAGTTCTGAATAACAGGGTTGTCGCTACACAGTTTTCCTCGGAGATCACAAGTCAGGATATCAGGTTAATAACCACAAGTAGTAAGAGACTACTTGAAATATGATGCGTTCACTCCAGTTTGTTAGATAAGAATGATAATGGCATTTTATCAATGAGATGAGTTGGCAGGTTCTGAAATCATTTCGATAATTTAAATTCAACCTTTTCTCATTAACGATGGAAGAGTCAGAATATTCAAATTATTCATAGCAACATTTTTGATTTTCGTTAACTTAAAAATTAATTTTCTTTGGGACACTTTTTGCCCAATCTTTTACGTAAGTCACTAAAGACATACACACATATATATATATATATATATATATATACACACACATACATATATATGTATGCACATACGTATATATGTATAAGCATACGATTATATTGAAAGTGTTAACTCTGTTATGGCAGAGAAATGTGATGTCACAAATTTTAACCGGTGTTACATTATATTTTTGCCCTGTTTGATTTTGAGGGTTTTTTTTAATTTTTAGTTTAAGTTTTCCTGAATGGCTGCGTGCTAATCAATCATGCGTAAGAAATCGTACCAGCCTTAGACATCTGTTTTTTTAAACTTTCTATAAGAGATTTTAGCCATCCAAACTTTATATAACATTAAAACCATTAGATGGTTGGCACAGCATGGTTAAATTGCCAATCAGTGTATTTGCGATAATTCCAAGCCAGAAAAGGAAAACATTACATGAATGACTGTTGTTGGTTGTGCCAAAAGTAAGAAGAATACACGGCTTGGGTCCTTCTTTCAAGGTTTGTGTCTAACGCTAAATCAAATAATTAAAACATTGTGTTGGTGGTCGTTACAGCCCCAAGTACATATATCCAGTCAGACTGGCATATTAACCCACACTTTGGTGGATTAGTACAATTTTATTCACAACATTTGCGCAATGTGTTTGATTGACAATCCTGTAGAGATCGATGATCCTGATCGAACTGTGGAAATCGACGAAAGTAAATTTATGAATTGGAAGCATCGCTGCATAAGATTTTTAAAATTACCGGTTGGTTCTTAGTATAGTCGAGCAAGAAACAAATGTGACAATAATAATGGCTGTGGACAAGAGAGATACATCGACTGTTTTACCCATCATTGACCAATACGTACGTTCAGGCACCCACGTTGTGGCAGGAGGGGGGCTAAAATTATTAATAGTTAAACAATTTGGTAATTAATATTTTCAGAATATAAATGAAAAGAAAAAATTGCATTTATAAAAAACAGTTTGATTTTATTATTTATGTTTAAATTATGTTAAACTATTTGTTAATTTAATAAATAATTAAAATAAGAATTCTTTAAAAAAATTCCATTTATATAAAAAAAATGTTACTTTTTAATAATTCAACAAAATTTATTTGGAAAAAAAAACGGGCAAAAATGTAATGGGATTTTTTTTTATGTAACACCCTCAGTATAACCACACATACATACACATGTACATACAAACATATTTACACATATATATATTTATATACATCTATAATATTTACAAAAATAGAAACCTTCATACCAAGTAAAATTAAGTAACGTAAAATATAAATGAGAAAGACAAGGCATTAATCCACCAACGGTCAAGTTATGTAGGTAGAAATATATTGTGGCATACATGCATGTAGAGTGGAAGAATGAATACAAGTTGAGACAGAAGAAAGAAAACTCATAAGAGAAAGAGAAGGCGGGGAACCGGTGAAAAGTGTGGGAGGGAGATCGCACAACAGGAACGTTGAATGTAGTAGTTGACACGGTGCATTGTCTTGGTGACAGTACTTTTTATTCATTTGTGGCCGTTTCTTGGCGATTTCTTCCTTTAAACGCACCAATAATTCTATATAATATGTGCTATTGATGGTTCTTCCATTCTCAAAGTAATCGATGAACAAAATACTTTGCACATCTCAAAATATGGAAGCCAAAAACTTGCCTGCTAATGTTTGTGTCTTTGGTCGCTTTGGACGGCTTTTATCTGCTGCTGTCCATGTAGCTGACTGCCGATGTGACTTCTGAGTGAACTGGTGGATCCATGTTTCATCTATTGTTACATACTGATGCAAAACACCTTTTTGTGGCATTGAAACATTTGCAAACAACAACTCTGAATCATGGACATATTGTTTTTAATCAGCTGAGTAAACGCATCACCCACATTGAACACAGTTTCTCATTGACAAATGTTCATGCAACATGGTTAATACACTGATTTCTGATATCTTCAACTGCTCTGCTATTTCAATTTCAATTTACAATCAGCCAAAACGAGTTTGGACTTTTAACTGCCAAATCAGGACAATTTGAGTGTTCGGCATCATTTGTGTCTGTACGACCACGTTTAAAGTCAGCATACCATCTCTTAACCGTTGTTTCCAATGAAGAATAGGCCAAATATCACTTATCAACTCAAGCCATTGCTTTGCAGCAGCAGCAGCATCATCATCATCATCATCATCATCATCAATAACCGGTTTATTTGTTGAATCAGGTCACAATTAATCCTCTGGCCTGATTGTCTAATCTTGATCTAAGTCTTCCCCTCCATTCTTGTCTTTGCTATCAAGTTTGACCACGTCCTCCCAAGACAAGTTGGGTCTGCCAGTGGTGGTCTTCTCTGCTGGCACATTCAACTGTCGGACTTTAGCAATGCAGCCATTGCTGCGCTCAAAGTGCCTGAACCAACACAGTCTGCTCTTCTGCATGATGTCCACGAGGCTTTTCAAGTTGAAAACGTTATTTTACCATCAGTAAGCAATGCTTTATAAACACATGGAATTTAGATTTTTCCATTGTTTTTAAAATTTGCAACAAGTAGCTTCACTTAACTATAATTTGTAAACTAATAATCCAATTGGGCTCAAATGTTGACAAGTGCTATTTGAAGGTTTATAAAACTCATAGATTTGTTTATTAGTGGCACCCCTATATGTCAGACCCGTGACTTATTGAGTGATGTGTTAGCTCTATGATATTATTGAGTGATGTGTTAGCTCTATGATATTATTGAGTGATGTGTTAGCTCTATGATATTATTGAGTGATGTGTTAGCTCTATGATATTATTGAGTGATGTGTTAGCTCTATGATATTATTGAGTGATGTGTTAGCTCTATGATATTATTGAGTGATGTGTTAGCTCTATGATATTATTGAGTGATGTGTTAGCTCTATGATATTATTGAGTGATGTGTTAGCTCTATGATATTATTGAGTGATGTGTTAGCTCTATGATATTATTGAGTGATGTGTTAGCTCTATGATATTATTGAGTGATGTGTTAGCTCTATGATATTTTGGGGTACCAAAACATCCATGTAATTCCATTTTGTCACAATAAATCCTCAATTTTTTAGTTCTTCCCAAATTCTCCTGTTGTGAACCTGAGTCTGTGCGTTTGCTGTGCAGGCCGTGATTGTCTGCTCGTTGTGCTCATCTAAATTCAGCCGCAGTGTCAATTATGTGCTCTCTGTCACTGCGTTAACAAAAAGATCTTCACCCAAACAAAACCACAACTCCAGTTTAAAACAAGTAACATTGATTTATTTTGTCAAGTTACAGTAATACTAGTTTCTTTCTACTGAACGACAGGCCTGCAAATCAAGACATATCTTCCAATCGAACACACAGTCCATTAGCTTAAGCCCATCTGTCTCTGAAGTACACAAAAACTCAACTGACCCACCCCCATGCTCGTTCAGCTAGAATATATATATATATATATATATATATATATATATATCACTTGGACCACAATGCGAGATCTCTTGAGATTTTTCAGCTGTCAATCTATGGACACTAAAACAGACTGATTATGAGTTCCACCATCTGGTATGAACATTACTTTTAATAATTCTTAAATGGCTCACACTCACAGCATATCCAAGAAGACATTACTATTTAAAAACTGCCAGACCATCTCTAGTGTGATCCCCTCTTTTCACTTTTAAGCCTGCCGCCGTACCATGCATCTATGAATTCCACTAAACGTGCACATGCAGCACTACGCATGTTTACACTGAACTTTATAATTCCAATGTATATATGTTGGGTATCAGTTTTTTTGTTTTTTTTTTTTGTTTCAATGTTAATAAAATGTATTTCCTATATTACTAATCTCCTGGGAGAAGGTTTTAAGGTTGGATTTGAGAGTAAGAGGGATAAATAAAGACCTGGTCAGAGATAGGTTAATTTGGGAAGTCAATTTCTAAAAGCCGTCAAACACATCTCAGTATGTAAAATGGACGTTAAACCGAATATGATGATGATTACTGTTATATATTGCCATCTGAGTTCTGCATGAGGATAGGATACTACCCTACCCCTCCCCTCCGAATTGAGCATTCAAAGATCGTACATTAGTCTGAAATAGTATAGTAAACTGAATTCAGGTTTAAAAGATAACAATAGTATATGTTCGGCTTCAGACAAATACCAAATCTCCATTAGTAATAGATACATGAAAGGCATTAAGGTATGTATGAATTTATCCAATCCTATTCATAGATTTCACTAATATAATTCTATCTTCTAAAATCCAAGCTAACCTACGAAAATTGTTGCAGTTTGTTTTATTAATTAAAACGTTCACAATGCATTAATGTAAGTGTGTATTATTTACTCCATTAAAATATCTCCTGCAATTGATCGATGTTCAAGAAGAAATAAATGTCAGTAACGCGAACAAGTGAAATATGGAATGTGATTACGGCCATTTGTCTTCTTTGGTGAAACAATAACCTATGAGGAGCCTCTCTTCCTTCAGAACTCTCTCGATATCTCTCCTCTATCTTTCCTCGGCCTTTCATTCTCTTTGCTCTTTTTACATTTTTATTTTGACGTCAATCAAATTCACACTCACAGCTTTACGGATATTTCGAATTGGCATAAATATATAAGGGAAAACAGTCTGTGCATGCATTTTTCCAAATTGTAAATGGCAGACTAAGTATGAGAAACAGCATGGCTTATTTGCTTAAGGTAAGTGACCTGAATGTTGTCAGAGTAATTTAAATTATTGACATAGATAGACATGGGTCTTTAGATCCCTCAGAAGAGAGCCGAAAACAACACTCAGTTACAGAAATGGATCCAAATAGTTACGTCAAATAAAATAAGATTAAGTTAAATTGTCTTCATTTTTCAATGTGTGAGCATTGTTTCATTTACCACCCAAGAAAACTTTGTCAATCCCAGAGCATGAGAGAGAACAACCGATCAACACCAATGACTTCTATCAAAGATACTATGCAACACTCATCTTCAATATTATATTGAAAATGTGTGTTTTATCAACATATTTTGCCACATGTTGTCTGATCTCTCTAATGTCTAAGCCATAGCTGATTCTTCAACAATTTCAAATAACTATCTCTATCTAGATTAACAAGTTCACTATCCTCTCTCATATATTGAGCTACACTAACCCTGAAGTCAAACCCTGTCCATAACACTTGCTAACCTTCTAAAAAAACGTTACAACTAAGCCAATAATTTACATTATGATAAACTAGAATACCCATCCCAAGACGGGTAAAATTAATTTCACTTTTATGTTCCCCTTATGAAGATTAAAATCAAGATATAATGATACTAAACCTTATGTCTAGAATCTTTATTCTAATTTTGATCAAAATCCGTTACATTATTTTGATTCTAGCAAATGTCAAAATTTAATGCTTTAGGGTCTTCAGAAAAATTGAAATTCAGGAAATCTTGCTTCATTGGTATCTAATGACTATGGATCGAATTAAATGTAAATCTGATGTATTTGAATTTTCAAATGGAAGGTTGTGCCCCTATTATGCCCCTAAAACCTCTTTAAAATACTGCTGAAATTTGGGGAATATTTATTAATTGATGTCTAATACCTATTGTTAAAATTTCACAAAAATCAAAGGTATCTGAATTTTCATGAAGGGCTTGATCCTCTTTTTTACCTCCTTTGCATGAAACTAAATTAAACATAGCTCACATTTCGACCCCTCAATCCTAGCAATTCAAAAATTTATACTGATCGGTTAATTAGTTTAGGAGTAAATCATGTACATGCAAATATATAAATGTATACACATATTTAACTTTATATAAATACTAGCTGGACCCATCCCCCGGCGTTGCCCGGGAGAAATGTAAAAGAATGAATTAAAGAGTGTAAACATCCGGCCGAACGCAAATAGGTAACATTTTGGAATGTTTGAAGGGTGAAAGGAGGAATAGGAAAGATGGAGACACAGTTATAGGTGTCTTCCTGCCCATCCCATGATACCAGTATTTACTCAGAATTTTCTTTGGGGATTTAACTAAAATTAAAGAGGCCTACCGAGCCGTATTAAATCCAATTCCCACCCGGTTATCATTGTTTAGAAATTCAGTTTTTTTTAAAGACGAAGGAAAAATGGAAAAAAAAAAAAAATGAACATGCCTGAAACACACAAATATAATTAAGGAGGTCTGCAGAGCAGTAGTAAATCATGTTGGTTTGAAGGAAAATTATGATATTCATAATAGGTAAAGTACTAATATTATTGTAATTTTCTTTTCAAATTACTACATGATAACGTTGAATATAAAAAAAATCCGGCCCTTAGTCCTCCCTCCCCCCTCACTCAAAGGCAGAGTATAATAATATTAAAAAAAATATATATAACTTGTATGAGACGACTGGGATCGAACCATAAACCTTTCGGTCTTGGAGCTATGCTATTAACCTTGAGGCCACCAATGCGAATATTAAATGTAAGCCAAATTAGGCCATCTAAACCAAGACAGCTGGTAGCTGGCATGTGTTATAGTTTACGATATGCCATAAAGCGACCAAATCTAGAGGTCATCATTTGCACGTTTTGGATCATTTCTATTCCAAGAAATCGATGTTTTTTCTAATGTTTGGATATTATGCGTGTGAAAGGAGTAGGATTCAGGAAATGTCAACTTGATGGATCTATGTTGAGTATCTTGACATATATGGACTTAAATCGGAAGTTGAGTCGTTGAAGAAATTGTAGCCGCCATGTTGAATGTCGAAATACAGAAGGAACTATGTTCGTCAATTGCATTCTCTAAAAACTGGAATGAGTATAAATGTATACATAATAGGTAGAAATAACATAATCCGATATTCTCGAAAATCAGCAGAATTAGCGTAGAATGTGTGCGTAATGTTTTGTATTATGTAGTAAATTAATAGCAGACAAATTGTAAATACTAACGGACACTTTTTTAAAAAATAGACGTTGATTATTAGTTCCTGATGACGACTGGGGGAGTGTCAGTACTTAAATGTTAGGGGGAAAAGTTTTTGCTATTACCTATATGGAGTATGTTTTGAGGAGAGTCGAAGATGGTGGGGTAAAAGTAATATTTAGTATTAGCTGGAGAAAAATAACAAATTTACTAAAACACGATCGAGTAATATAGTGGTGAGTTTAGTAGCTGATTGTCGAGTTGGTCTAGTGAATTTATGTTGAGGGGGCACCAGAGTAGCCAGTTCATCGGAGCACAATCCATTGAAATATTTATAAAACAAGCACAAGGATGCCACATTGCAGCAATTGGTTGACAGTGAGGGACCTATTAAGTTGGCGACTCTTTTTTGGACCTTGTCTAGGAGAGAGAGAGACTAGTGGATGATGCACCAGCCCAGATGTGGCAACAATACTCCATGCATGGGCGGATGGTGGCTTTGTAGAGATACAGGATAATGTCAGGTGTGAGAAGTTTACTTAGATTGCAATTATCACATAAGACATTTCTTTCATGTCTCTAGCATTTATTGATTTATTGAAAAACTAACAGGGGTACGCGATGTTGCCCGGTCGCCCACTCTCTTTGTTGCTCCTCTCTCCCATTGCCCGGGACGAAAGCTGTCTCTTCCCTGGTCGCCTCCGCTCTCTCTCCCCGTTGCTTGGAGTAGAAGCTGTCTCTTCCCCGGTCATTTACCCCCATCTCTTACGCCCCTTTTCTCTCCGTGCTCAGGGCTAAATCTGTCTCTTCCCAGGTCGCACCCCCCCTCACTTCCGCTCTCTCTCGCCGTTGCCAAAGGCAAAAGTGTAACATATTTCTATTAAAAGTACCGTCTTTGTCTCCCCCCCCCTTACCCCCACCCCCTCGATGTAAAGTTATCATTTAAAAAGAAGATTCTTCTTATGGGTCAGTGGGATTCGAACGCTCGACCTCCTGGTTTTCATTTTTTATCCGTAACAGTTACGCTATTAAGACAGAATAAAATCTATAGGAAAATAGGTCACTTTAACGTCGTGTTTTATTTTTTGGCAAACCGCACATGCGCAAAACGTACAGATGACTGGAAAACAAATAAATTTAGTCTCCTCCCCCCCCACCCCCCCGGAGAAGTTCTGTGTCCGTTTGGCACGATTTAATCGGACTTTCTTTTTCAAATTTTTCGATATTTATCGGTCGAAAGATGGGCGATTTAGAAGATGTCAACTTTATGGGAGTTTGTCAAGTATCTCGGAAGCTGTTTTGCAGACATACACACATCTCTCCTTTATATAATAGATTACGTTGTTATGCATAATTAGTCATGCCTTTTGAGTCAATCGCTTTCCAGAAAGCGTTTTTCATATGTGATCTAATGTGTAGAAGCATCCAAAAAGCGTTTTTCATAGGTGACCTAATGTGTAGAAGTACCCGGAAAGTTTTTTCATATGTGACGTCATTTCCGGATTAGTTGTAGGAATGACACATGTATCAAGGTAAAGCTTGGGAGAGTGGACCCAATTCTTCCTAGGACTTGACTCTATCTCCAGAACCCTTGTAAGAGTTTGACATATTTCCATTCTATGAAGCTCCGGTGCGAATGCAGACCCCACAATATTATTATACAATCTTTGTCTGGTTATAGGGGGTATATCTCCAAAACCCTTGTAAGAGGTTGTGATATATTTGTGGTAGAGTTTGTGATATGTTTGTGATATAAAGAAGAAAACACGAAGAAATTAAGGAGGAGGCGAAAAAGAAGAAATATAGTTGACACCAATTTACTAACGTTTTATTTTTATTCAAACCCTGTAACGGGTCGAGACTTATATGACCATCATATCAGAAATTGTCAGCAAATTTTGTAAAAAAAAATGTTTTTCTCGCCATTTTGGCCTGAGATCAAAGTGTAGTAAATGAAAAAATTAAAAAATTGCCAACTGATTTGGGAATAACCTAAGTAGGACGGCCCCGAGAGCAAATGTGGTAGTGTGGTGACTGAGAGGATTCTAATTATAAGTAGAAGAGATATTTTTATGACTTTAAACCAAGGATGACCAACGACAGCCATTTCACCACACTTTTGATGGCCTTGTGCCTAATTTGTTTTGAATGTAAATTTTTTATATTTTCTGCAAATAAATAATTTAAAGTGTAGTATCTGTTCCAATGCTACACTCTGTAACCAAAAATCAGAATTTCGTTAACAGCTTTGAGATCTCCACCAGGCTTTACCTTACGGGCAAATGTCTACACTCTCCCAGTCTTTATCTTATTCGCCTGAGGCGCCCCTAACGGCATATACCTACACTCTCTCGGGCTTTTACCTGGGGTGCTTCTACTGGTGAATGCCAACACTCTCCCAGTCTTTTGCCTAAAGCGCCCCTACCAGCGAGTGCCGACACTCTCCCAGGTTGTGCCTGAGGCGTCCCTACTGGTGAATGCCAACACTCACAGGCTTTACCATAATCGCCTGATGCGCCTTAGCGGTGAATGCCGACATTCCCATTCGTTACCTTATGCGAAAAAGAAAAAAGATCTAGTCCTCTCTAAATCGTCACCTATTAAGTACTAGCCAGTATAGGCATTGCTTAACTTTGATTGCACATGACGTCATGTCTGGAAGTATGAGTCAGCAGTCTGCCTACCTCTAACTGTGATGTCATGTGTGCAATTTGATTTGTTTTCAAATTACTACATAATAACGTTGACTTTACAAAACCTGGCCCAGTTGACCCTCTAGGAATAAATATTTTTTTTTGAATTTTAGATATTATGCACCGGAAAATATTCAGAAAATATCAACTTTATGGCGGTTTGACGATTAAAACGGAGGTTCATGCTGAGAAAGCAGACAGCTTGAAATCTTACAGAATAATGTCCACTCCAGATAATAGACTCACTGGTCAGCCGTTTTTTTTTTGTCCATAGATTAAACAGACAATAATATTCAAGTGGGCTGATGTGTGGCTTATTCAAAATAACAGTGATGTCGATATATCTATAATTATCATTTGTCCCCCATTTCATTGACCGTTATAGCTTTTGAACCAAAACCTGAATATGCTAATCCATTCCGCCAGCCACTTAGGCCAATTCCTGATGCGTGTTTCCAAAAAATATGAGTTTGTTTTAAAAATTTTTTAGATTTCTTTCCAACTAAGCTGCTTCTCTTAACACAGTCATTTACAGAGGAAGTCAGACATTTTCACTCTTACGCTAATATCTACTTTCACTGCCTGGTGACTGTTATTAATAAAATGACTTTTTTGTTAAATCGCCACTATTATTTCATATTTTCCTTATTATTGTCTATTTACAATACTAGATTTTAAATTCAAATACAGGTCGCTCATTTAAAGTACTCTCTCCTTTCCGGGCATATTTTAGAATGATGGAATACAGGAATAGCGGTTTACCATTACCAAAAAAAAAAAAAGAGTACTGATTGAATTTTCTTGCCCATTTCTAACATCATATGATCCATGTCACAACAATTACATTCCTGCTTCACATTAAATATTTAGGTATATTTTTTCTTTTTTCTTTCTCGATTTTCGCCTATATAAATATAATTTATGAATACATAACAAAATAAATGCGTCTATGCAAGATGGCCCATAATTTCATTTTAATTTGCTTTCCTAAATCCTATTTTTCGTTTTTTCTTTTTCTTTTCCTTTAAAAAATCTGTTTCATCGCTTCTGCTTGGAGATATATTTTACCAACAAAGAAAAAACTGGCAGATTTACCGAATGAACCCCATTTCGTCAGCAAATACTGCCCTGTTTACAACTCGCTGTGTCTAGCATTCATTCACATACACATTTTCTATCTTCCTTTTTTCACATTTAGTGTTTCCTTAATCGTCTTTTTATAGAATCACTCCCGTCTCTAATTCGAACTTTTTACATATTTTTTTTCCTGTCATTTTGCTTTTGTTTTGTTTTTTGTTTTTTAAGTAACATTGCCTTCTAACGACCACACTTTTTCTTAAAGCAAAAACAATTGGTTGTCAATTAAACTTCTAACATAAGTCCGGGTGCACTCCCCCCACCCCTCGTCCCGATAAAAACGACCATTTCAAGGCAGACACAAAATGAGTCACAGGCTTTGGCGACCATGTCCTTGTCTATAGTGGCAAACGCCTCCATGATGGCAGCCTTCGACCATGTTATGGACATGCGTGTTGGTCTTGGTCTCTATCATGCCCCAGAAGAAATAGTCAGGGGGATAGCAGTCGGGTGAGGAAGGCTGCCATTAGTCCGGCACCAGTGCTGCAGAACATTATTAAACTGTTACACCTTGGTCGTCTTGGCCTTGTGTGCAGGCACAGAGTCCTGCTGGAAGACGTAGGGGCATCCAACAGCGATCTCGTCCATCCAAGGTTTCACCCTGCTCCTCAGCATTTCCTAGTATTTCATTTACTTTTTGTCAAGTGTCGGATTTTACTGCGACACCCTGTGTGTGTGTGTGTATATATATATATATATATATATATATATATATATATACTGAGCAAAACAGAAAAGTGTGATTTTTGGCGTTTGAGTCAACTGGCGAGGAGGCTGTAGAGAAACCAAGTGTCATTTTAAACCTCTCAAAATAAAGCATTATTACTTGTTTTAAACTTGAGTTGTGATTTTGTTTGGAGAGAAAATCCTTTTGTAGTGACTGAGGCCATATGATTAACACATGGCCTATTCCGAAATCAAGCACCGAATTCTGACAAAGACAACGAGCGGACAATCACAGTCTGTGCAGTGAACGCACACAAACACTAGTTCACAATAATAATTTATATATACTATATATTGTTTAAAGTGTTTTGATTTTAAAGAGAGTCGGCGTGTAGTAGTAGTAGTAGCTACTACAACAAAAATCGCAGAATAATGATTATCTAAAAATCATTCAATGTTTGCTGAGCATCTGTTCAGAAATTTTATTTAAGGAAGTGCATCTGTGATTTTCAAACAGTTAGGCAATTTGCTCCTCTCAGCAGCTAACAAACGTTTTTCACTCTAAACAGCACAAACACTTTCTTAGCACGCAAACAAAACCAGTCTTTAGCCTCTGGCTATTGGCATCGGCATGTGGACTTTACTTCCTAAGATGGTGACATCTCTGAACATGGACTTACTTACTACTAATAATAATATGAACTCTGCCAGTCTCACTAACTCCCTACTCCAACCTGTGTATGTATGGTTATAATAACCTTTTCCTTGTCTTGAACTTATTATTGAACTTTTCATCGTCTAGAGTTAACATTTTCTTTGTCTTAACTCAAGGACTTTCATCCACATGAACAGTTACCTCTTCTTTACTAACCTATTGTATTACTTGTGGAATGGAGATGAGAAAAAAGTTAATAAAATGTTAGAATAAGACTTTGTCATTCAATTTATTTGTTACTATTTCTTGTTTTACTATGGTGACCCCGACATGATAATATTGTTGTAGCTATTTCAAAGCTCTCTGAATTGAACATTTTTTTTGTTTGTTTTTAATTGACTTTAATGAAATCTAATAAATTCAATAAAAAAACATACAGCTGTATAGTCGAAAGTAGATAATACAATTAGATAAGTCAATAAGAGTAAGACAAGAAAAAAAAATGTTTTTAATTTTTTTTTTATGGAAATCGCTCCAGACAAGGCATGAAGCCACTTGATGCAAGGAGCTAACAAGAACAAATATGGTTATCGCAAAGACAGGAGATGCCTATTGGCCTTAGTCTTGAAAAGACCAAGGTTATAGGTAGGAGGAAAACAGTCAACAGGAAGAGAGTTCCACAAGCCTGCGGTTCTTGGAAAGAAGCTATTGGAATAGGAAGTTTAAGAAAACTTGGATTACTGATATTTACATTAGAAAATGTATTTTGTAGGTTAAGGAAGATGACATAATTAAATTCAACTTTCAAAATCCTATTTAAAAAAAAATGTCTAAACGAAAGTAAAGACTCTGAGGTAATGCTGAGTAGTAGTTAGTTGTTAATTATTTGTTAAGAATCTTCAACTTGTACCCAATGAGAATCTACTTGAATATCAGAATAGTGTCTGAGAGTTACTTTCAGCAGACAGAGCAAATAAAAAAAAAGTTAGGTCTGAAATGTGACACTTTCATAGAAGTAATAAAAATGTTACCAACTGCTCACCGTCCTCAATCCTTCTCTCTTTCTCTCTCTCTCTTTCTTTCTCTCTCTCTCTTTCTCTCTCTCTTTCTCTCTCTCTCTGTCTAATATAGATTAAATCTATAGGATTCTAAAATAAATATTAAATGTTTACTATTGAATGTTACTACTATATTCATACATCATCATCATCATCATATTCGGTTTAACATGTTTTACATGCTGTCTCTATTTACTTGCCTCTCCACGAGGGCAGAGTAAGACACAAGGTCGTTTTTTTTTAATGTGCGGGAAATCCAACTCCCCAAAAGGGAGCACTCTGGATTAGGACAAAATAAAAATTGCCTCGGTCCAGAAGAATTCCTCATTCACTGACTGAGAACAGAAAAGATGAAGTGTAGTATCAGAACAGATACTACACTTTGAATTATTTTCTGTATAAGGTAAAAAATATAATTTAACAAATTAAGCACAAGTCCATCAAAAATATAAGGAGTGGAGATGTCGTTGGTCATCCTGTCTTTCCTACTCTCTTTATTCTCCCTTTAGCTCAAATCATTGCAGTCACCCTTCACTTTGATCTTAGCCAAAAGGCCAAGTGCTGTCAAAATTGACTTCCAAACTAACCTATCTTTGACCAGGTCTTTATTTATCCCACTTTCTCTCAAATCGATCCTTGTCACTTCCTCTCATGTTTTGCTTCGCTTACAACTGCCAACTAATCCTG
Organism: Sepiola atlantica; assembly: GCA_963556195.1. Lineage (NCBI taxonomy): Eukaryota > Metazoa > Mollusca > Cephalopoda > Sepiida > Sepiolidae > Sepiola > Sepiola atlantica. Next base: position 22,597,599 of record OY744553.1, on the reverse strand, counting down.
CTACCATAACTGTTCTATAGGACTTTACGGAGCACTCCAAAAAGGAGCGCGCTCCAGGAGCACGCTCCTTTTTGCTGGAGCGAAGGAGAGGAGGGCTCATTTTATATTCAACGGGAGTGGAGCGGGAGCAACTCCATTTGGGACTAAAGAGCGGTGGTTTTATCGCTCCGCGCTCCTCCTCGCTCCAAAATATTTTGATTTTTTTTAAACATTAGTTTTTTTATTCAGCAGTAAAAAAGAAAAGAAAAAATAGTTTCAGTGTACATCTTTGAGTTATTTTTTATGTATATTGTAAATGTATATGAGAGAGAGAGAGGGGCAGGGAGAGAGTTACACATGAAAAGAACATTTTAAGTTCTTTGTAAATTTTCGCGTGGACATGTTACATTTTTGATAGGGCAGTAGGCAGGAGACACTTTGGCAACGAATGTCTTCAAATGAGCCAGAGAGTCTATAGATTCTTTGAAGTTGTTTTCTTATAGATTTGAACTTTTTTGTATTTATGAAAAAGATGTTTTATTGCTGATTGAATAAATGAGCCAATTTTCTTTTAATTTACAGACAATTTATTTTTGTACTAAATCTTACTGCTCTTCTTCTTCTTCTTCTTCAAATAAAGGTATTAAAAAAGGGTAATAATAACTAAAGAAATTTTTGTTTTCATAACATTTGACTCCTACCCATTATATATTATTCCTCACCAAACGAAATAATACTAGATATAGCTTTAACTCTTGAAAATAGAACTGTGTTTTTGTCTGCTGTTCAAAGTGTAGTATCTTCGCAAGTCCCTCCTCTCCTGCTACACCGACGAAAATATTTTTTCGCCCCGAAACTGTAAGTTAACTAAAATTTTACAATACATATATCAACATCTTTTAAATGCCTATCTGTATATTGCTAAATTTTATACTTTCGACACCGTAAAATATTTTCAACTGATTTTTTATAAATTCATTATTTTGTGAGGTGTTCTTCTTTACGATAAAACCGAGACTTTCTAAAAAAAAAAATGCACTTCTTTTATTTGTTCTAACATTGTTTTTAATAAGAAAACTTGGTATTACTGGATGATTTAGTTTAAACCATCGTATTTTAATTTTAGCAAAAAATAAAAATGAAATTCTACTTTTTTAGGCGATTACATGTAAACAGTCTGGTAAAATACCCGCAAAAAAGGAATTAAAAAAACCCTCAATATTTTAGACTTTAGTGTGGAGGATCACTTTCCTATATAAATTTAACATAAAATGTAATGATCAACCACTTCCGGACCAGATAGCGTAGGAAATAACGTGTAACCAATTTTTAATAATGAGAGTGCATTAAGAAGATTAAAGTTTTATATTATAAATCTTATCTTTAAATATAAACTTTTCGGGAATCTTTTACTATAATCAACAGAACGCAAAAAGGATTAAAAGATAAATGGGCAACAAATAAATGTTAGGAAAGTTAAGTTACTCATCTACCTGCCTGGATAATTTTATTTGTGTTTTAACTTATTTTAATGGGTGGTTTTCTTGTTCAAAACAGTCGGTGTTGACTACTCGAAAAGAAATTCTAAATGGAGGCTCGTCCATGGCCAGGACTTGAAAATCGATAAAAAATCGAAAACTAAACAATATACTGATAGAAACTGATAGAACATTACATTTTCGCATGATTGTTGACATTTATTGTATAATGCATTTGTTTCTTTAATCCTTTTGATTATAGTAAAATATTGCCAACTTTCCAAATAGTATTCTTTAAAGTCCTCCTTCATGTAAATAAAAAAGAAATAACATTCATTTTTCTAGTTATGTGAAAATGCTATTCTACATTCATTACAAGATTAACTTAACATTTTTAAATATTCTTCTTTAAAGTCCTCCGGAATAATTTTAAATATTTAATTTTAATAAATGTATTTATCATTTTGTCTCACTTCATAAATAAATAAAAAACATACCAAAAGAGCGCTCGGTTAAAGTCCGCTGAAACGATTTAAAAATGGTGGGGGGGGGGGGTCTTTGTTAACTATTCTGTACTTTCACGTAACAATTTACAGGACCGGCGGGACAGTTATAAAAGTGGGGGGCTCTCCTAAAAAAGGGGCGGGCTGGTTAAACACATGCATATCAACTTAATTATTGATGACCGTAAAGTGGGGGGGGGGGGCAAGTAAAAAAGTGGGGGACTGAAGCCCCCTCTACCCCCCCTCCCCCGGTGCCGCCGTCCATGATTTAATAAACAGAAGATATCGTAAAAATTCAATTTAACTTGAAAATGTTATGTAAAAAATAACCCGGTCCAAACCTTTAATTTCATAACGTAATTACGAACCGGGTTGAAATAACATTATTTAGAAAGCCATTCTTAACATGGAGTGAGGGGAGGGGTGTTAACTATTCTGTACTTTCACCTAACAATTTAATAAACAAAAGATATCGTAAAAATGTAATTTAACTTGAAAATCTTATCTAAAAATAGCCCGGTTCGTAAACTGCACAAGTACCAGAAAAATCATATAAAAAATGTTCTTCACTGGAGAGGGGGGTAGCCACGTATTTACAAGTATATCTCCTGTAAAAACGGTTCTAAAATCTATTTTCAATCGATATTTATTCGATAATTGCCGAATTTTCCTACTTGGCCAAAATTGCCGAGTTTTCCGTTGCTGAATTTTCCATTGACGAATTTTCCGTTGCTGAGTTTTCCTTGACGAGTTTTCCTTTGACGAGTTTTCCTAAATTCATTTTTTAACTCCCAAGGTATAGACCAGATATTTTGTATGAAATTGTAAGACATTAAATGGATCTCTGAATTGTTTATTGACAATATAAAACAAATTATTGACTCATAAAACAAATTTTTTTATTCAATTTAAAAAAATAAACTTCATTGGGTTTTTTTCGACGCAAATTGTACTAAAAAAAATGGATAAATCGATTTGTTTGAAAGTACTTGCGCGTTTCTCTGTGGTAAATAATAATATACATTATACTATATAGTTGCGTTCGTAAAGCAAACAAATATTAAACAACAGCACGACGAGTAATGTTGCCCTGGCTGTCTCTCCTCTTCCAGAGAAATGTTTTATTTAAAAAGAAAATAATCACTAATAATGTTTAAAAGTAAAACTTTATTCACTTAAAAAAAAAATCAAAATTCTCTTCCAAAAAGAAATAGAAAAAATATAGGGTCAAATTTTTATCCCCTGAAAAAATAGGTTGTTAATGTAATGCAAATTAAAATTGTTTTAAAATACTTCAGGGATTTTTCTATTTCTATTTTATACCTCAGGAAACGAAAATTTACGTATGCTTCATCCGACATGTCCTCCTATAACCCTTAGCACATCTCAAAACATTAGCGAGATTTTGTCAAATATTATCTTACGGTCTTACACTTAAAGTGACATCCCCACCCATATTGACTAGATCCTTTGACGACCACCCCTATCCTTCGACCACTCATTGGCAGAATATAACGTTTATAAAATAAGATACATTTTCGTTATGGAGCGCTGAAAAAGAGCCGCTCCTTTTTTATAGGAGTTTGAGCTGGAGCGGCTCCTTTTTGAAAATAGGGAGTGTGAGAGGAGCCAGCTTCTTACCCAAGAACTTTCATCCATTGTTTCAAACCAACAAAGTCTCCTGTTCTGCACACAGCTCCCTATACTGTCCACGGTAATCTTCCTCATACAACAAAAACAATTGTTTCGGTATGATAGATTGATCTTTCTTTTAACACCAAATATTTGTTTTTACATTAAAAAAGAAAAACAACTCCATTTGAAAAGTCAAATAATTTGAAACGTCATTTCTAATGGACGCTGTGTGTTTATCTTTATATATTGATATTTTGTGTATATCTTTATATATTAATACTGTGTGTATATCTTTATATATTGATATTTTGTGTATATCTTTATATATTGATATTTTGTGTATATCTTTATATATTGATTGTTGTGTATATCTTTATATATTGATATTTTGTGTATATCTTTATATATTGATATTTTGTGTACATCTTTATATATTGATATTTTGTGTATATCTTTATATATTGATATTTTGTGTTTATCTTTATATATTGATTGTTGTGTATATCTTTATATATTGATATTTTGTATATTGATATTTTGTGTATATCTTTATATATTGATATTTTGTGTTTATCTTTATATATTGATATTTTGTGTATATCTTTATATATTGATATTTTGTGTATATCTTTATATATTGATATTTTGTGTATATCTTTATATATTGATATTTTGTGTATATCTTTATATATTGATATTTTGTGTACATCTTTATATATTGATATTTTGTGTACATCTTTATATATTGCTATTTTGTGTATATCTTTATATATTGATTGTTGTGTATATCTTTATATATTGATATTTTGTGTATATCTTTATATATTGATATTTTGTGTATATCTTTATATATTGATATTTTGTGTACATCTTTATATATTGCTATTTTGTGTATATCTTTATATATTGATATTTTGTGTTTATCTTTATATATTGATATTTTGTGTATATCTTTATATATTGATATTTTGTGTTTATCTTTATATATTGATATTTTGTGTACATCTTTATATATTGATATTTTGTGTACATCTTTATATATTGATATTTTGTGTACATCTTTATATATTGATATTTTGTGTATATCTTTATATATTGATATTTTGTGTATATCTTTATATATTGATATTTTGTGTACATCTTTATATATTGATATTTTGTGTACATCTTTATATATTGATATTTTGTGTACATCTTTATATATTGATATTTTGTGTATATCTTTATATATTGATTGTTGTGTATATCTTTATATATTGATATTTTGTGTATATCTTTATATATTGATATTTTGTGTATATCTTTATATATTGATATTTTGTGTATATCTTTATATATTGATATTTTGTGTATATCTTTATATATTGATATTTTGTGTATATCTTTATATATTGATATTTTGTGTATATCTTTATATATTGATATTTTGTGTATATCTTTATATATTGATATTTTGTGTATATCTTTATATATTGATATTTTGTGTATATCTTTATATATTGATATTTTGTGTATATCTTTATATATTGATATTTTGTGTATATCTTTATATATTGATATTTTGTGTATATCTTTATATATTGATATTTTGTGTACATCTTTATATATTGATATTTTGTGTACATCTTTATATATTGATATTTTGTGTACATCTTTATATATTGATATTTTGTGTACATCTTTATATATTGATATTTTGTGTATATCTTTATATATTGATATTTTGTGTATATCTTTATATATTGATATTTTGTGTATATCTTTATATATTGATATTTTGTGTATATCTTTATATATTGATATTTTGTGTGTATCTTTATATATTGATATTTTGTGTATATCTTTATATATTGATATTTTGTGTTTATCTTTATATATTGATTGTTGTGTATATCTTTATATATTGATATTTTGTATATTGATATTTTGTGTATATCTTTATATATTGATATTTTGTGTATATCTTTATATATTGATATTTTGTGTATATCTTTATATATTGATATTTTGTGTATATCTTTATATATTGATATTTTGTGTGTATCTTTATATATTGATATTTTGTGTATATCTTTATATATTGATATTTTGTGTATATCTTTATATATTGATATTTTGTGTATATCTTTATATATTGATATTTTGTGTATATCTTTATATATTGATATTTTGTGTATATCTTTATATATTGATATTTTGTGTATATCTTTATATATTGATATTTTGTGTATATCTTTATATATTGATATTTTGTGTATATCTTTATATATTGATATTTTGTGTGTATCTTTATATATTGATATTTTGTGTATATCTTTATATATTGATATTTTGTGTATATCTTTATATATTGATATTTTGTGTATATCTTTATATATTGATATTTTGTGTATATCTTTATATATTGATATTTTGTGTGTATCTTTATATATTGATATTTTGTGTGTATCTTTATATATTGATATTTTGTGTATATCTTTATATATTGATATTTTGTGTATATCTTTATATATTGATATTTTGTGTATATCTTTATATATTGATATTTTGTGTATATCTTTATATATTGATATTTTGTGTACATCTTTATATATTGATATTTTGTGTATATCTTTATATATTGATATTTTGTGTATATCTTTATATATTGATATTTTGTGTGTATCTTTATATATTGATGTTTTGTCTGTAACACCTCGTTGATATTGATGCATTCTGAAATGAGTATTTGTTTTGGGTTATGAATGCCATCTGCCACATCTGTGAAAAAAAAATCACAACTCTAACCATTAGATGAACTTGAGTTTATTGAGAAAATTGCTATAAATAATTCAAATAGATTATTAAGAGTTGTTTTAATGTGACGTCATCCATTGTGCACGAATATCCCCACATGTTTTAATTGATGACATCACAAAACGATGTGTGTACAAGCAAGCAAACAAGATCCACAGAGTTTTAGTAGAATATTGGAGCCTTCAGATATAAACGGTCTGTCTGATACACACAGCAAAGATGACCCATGACCCTTTGTGATGTCATCCATTGTGCATGGAGACAAGCAAACATACAAGACAACAAGATCCACAGATTTTAATAGACATAATCTATTTATAGATATATATGAATATTACTTATCCATAAATATATAATATTCAATATGAAACTTAAAATGTGGTCTTTTTAAAAAAGAAAACTGATTTTTTTACAAATTCTATTTGAAAAAAAAAGCTGATCTTATATGGATTGGGTATATAAGTAATTTTATATGATCTTACATATTCTATAAACAAATGTCATGAGTAATTTTATATAATGTTACATATTCTATAAAGAAATGTCATGAGAAATTTTATATAATGTTACATATTCTGTAAACAAATGTCATGAGTAATTTTATATAATGTTACATATTCTGTAAACAAATGTAATTCTTTATGAAAATATTTAAAATCTAAACTTAAATACTCAAGATTTGTATTAAAAAAAACTATTACAAAAAAATTACAGGAAAGAGCAAAATCTTGTGAATTTTACATTTTATTTATACACTCAAAACTCAAAACTTAATGCACTTGGACAGCATCTGTTATTACTAAGATTACATTTCATTTCCAGCTACAAAACAGACACATTCATTTTTACAAGTGTATAAAAAGCCTGAACTAATTATCTGCAATGCTTAGCATATAAAATACCAATGTTTAAGATAATGTCTAAATACACTTGTATGATGAATAGTGTGTGTATTTTATTTACTTCCTCCCATAGCAACAAAGTTAGACACAAGGTCAGTTTATTGTGAAAATTCATTATTCTCTGTCCACGTTCTTTGAAGGTGCCATAACCCACTCCCCTCACAAAGGAGAAAGTAATACCTGGGAGGATGACCTCCCAAGATCTATCAGAACAGATACTACATTTAAATGTATATATATATATATATATATGTATATGAAAAAAAAACACACTATACATTAATTTGATCGTCCATCGATACCTTCGTTTTCATGGAAACACTGGAAACAAATCAGAATGTATTTCTGAATTTTTGAGATGAAGATTGATAATTTGTATAGTGTTGGTAATTCAGACTACATTTCTCATCTTGAGCATTATCATCACAACTTTTCGGCTGCTGAACCTCCAGTCTTCGAACTCTGGAATATTTTTGTCGAACTCGGGAATCTTGATGGAATTTTGAACGGAACCTTTTATTTAATCCACGAAAGTAGCATGCATTTGTTCCGTCAGCT
>OY744553.1:22532248-22584748 GCA_963556195.1 Sepiola atlantica | reverse complement strand
TAAAAGTGGTTTTACTGTTATGACAGATTCATATTCTTTATTTTAAATTACCAAATATATTTTGAAAGGACAAACAAATTATTTGAACAGTATTCCGACTGCATGGTTCACTATTAAATCAATTCATTGGTAGACAGGGCACAATAAGGTTGTAGAGTTCCAATATAAGATTTCTACAAAAGGTTGGAAACGGTTTACGAAAAAGGAAAAAAGCAAGAATTCAAGGCAAAACACACATTGTTTTAAATCCCATTAAAACATTTGGATATAATATTAACATATTGTCTAGATTTTGGATTTGAATTTGAAAATGGGGGAGAGTACTTTGAGTTCACGCATGACTTTTTCTTTTCTTTTTATTTTTAACACTTCACTCCTAACAAGGCAAGTTGCCACTGTAGACTACTGAGAATTAGGGTGAAAGTTCGGGGGGGGGGGGGGGTGTTCATCCTAAGTTGGGCACTATGCAGCGAGGTGCTTGTTCACGTTAGTTTTAAATTTCCGTATGTCGGTACAGTTGGGTGAACAGGGAGGGAGTTCCAAAGGCCGGCGGCACGAGGAAAGAAGCTATTGGAGTAGAAGGCTTTCCGGCATCTGGGAACCTCCACAGTGAATGGATGGGATTTAGCTGATTGTTGGGTTGGTCGAGTGTATTTACGTTGAGGGGACACTAGAGCAGCAAGTTCATCGGAGCACATTCCATTGAAGTACTTGTAAAACAAGCACAGGGATGCAATATTGCGGCAATGGAACAAGGGCTGGAGCTTGGTGGATAGATTAACAACTCTTTTTTGGGACCTTGTCTAAGAGGGAGAGAGTAGTGCGTGGTGCACCAGCGCAGATGTGACAACAATACTCCGTGTATGGGCAGATGGTGGCTTTATGGGATACTGTCAAGTGTGAGAAGTTTTCTAGTACGGTAGAAGGAGCCCACTTTATTTGCAGCAGCCTTGGCAATATCTTCTATGTATTTGTTTCAATTCATGTTACATATGAATGTTAGGCCGAGGAGTTTGAATGTTGGACTCTCGGGTAGGGTGTTATTTGTCATGACAATCGATGGTTGAAAAGGTTTCTTGTAGTTGTTGAAGGAAAGGAGCTTTGTCTTAGCAGCATGAAATGTTACCGTCCATTTATTACCCCATTCCATTACAGACTGGAAGCCACTTTCTAAGGATTCAGCCATTGCCCTGGATATGTGCGCGTCAGTTTTGCCAACATGACGAGAGTAGTGTCGTCACCAAATCTACCCATCTCAAACACAATGTCATTAAGGAGGTAGTTAATGAAAATCAGGAACAATAACGGTCCAAGGATCGATCCCTGGGGTACACCTGCATCAGCTATCAGGGAAGCAAGATTCAGCAAGGCATTTGTTGTAGAATTTGGAGAGGATAGGGCCAGTTCAGCAGAGCATTTCTTTATTACTATTACTGGTATAAGATCAAGGTTTTTTTATGATGTCTCGACATGAGATGGGGTGATTACCAGATCATCAAGTGTGGCTTCAGTCCGCAATGAGAAATTTGGGAAGGAATGGTTTGCTGAGAGCAAAGTGGAGTTCATGGTGAAACGCTGGGCAAGTAATTCAGCCTTGTCAGTTGCTGTGCAAACAACATCATTGTGGTTTGATAGCAGGGGAATTGTTGATTGCCCATTGTTCACCACACTATTGAAGATTTTCCAGGGCTGAAGAGTACCTAGTTTCTGTGACTGAATGCGTTTTCTGGTCACCTCTATATACCTTCTCTTTGCTTCACCTATCACAGTCTTACCATTTTTTCTTGACTATAAATTTCTGTTATTCGTAGTTGACTTATGGCGGCCGAATTGTCGAAATGCTTGCTGCCTCTAAGCAATAGCAGCTGCACATTTCGAGGTGAACCATTGTGGAGAGTGGGGCTTGCTGTAGAATTTTCGCATGGAGACATGTGCTTCAATGCCTGCTTTGACCTGTTCAGTTACCTCATTTGCACACTGATCAGCTGAGAAAGAAAAAGTTTCACTACATTGGGCGTCTCTGATGTGATCAAAATCAGCTTGCTTGTAGTATCTCGTCACTTTAAGCAACGGCTCATCAGCTTTGGGACAAGATTTTAGGGTGATATCAACCACAAGGCGATCAGCGTTCCCAAGCAGGCTATGGGCATTCGTCACACAAGCCTCGGGCAGTGAGGTTAAGAACAAGTCGAGAAGTGAGGCTTGCTGGAGAATCAAAGCCAGTTATGGTGATGTGCATTAAATTCCACAAATACATGTATTTGTGCACTCGAGTCAAGTGAGAGTGCGTTATCTATGCTTTCAGGGACAGTTAAGCAGGGTGAAGTCCTGAGCCGAAGGAGAAAGGTATAAGAAATATAAGTAACTAACGCTGTGCTGTAAGGTTAATCTAAACACATGTAGGCTTGATCATCTGATTCTAGCTTATGTTTTCTAGTCTAGTGTTCCAAACATAAACTCCTAGCCCATACATATGTTTGTCAGTCTTTACAGTAGAATGGGAGGTAGTCAGTCATGTCAAAATGGTGTGCGAGGATTGAAGATTGTAGGTTTGTTTCACTTAGTGCTAGGATATCCGGGGAGTTTACTAGGAGAAAGGTTTCTAGATCATTGATGTTGGTTCTAAGCCCTCGGATATTTGTGAATGCTAGCCTCAAGGGCGTGGGTGACGGTGTTCAGCGACTATGTACAGATACTGTTATTAATGAGAGTATGTGTGACTCACTCACCTAGAGACTGGAGAGGACATTGGTTAATCACCATTTCGAACCACTGCCTTCCACCTGGCATCAAGGAGATGATGATGCTGATGAGTGTCTTCAAAGTTCTTAACAGAAGCATAAACTTTGGACACTAGATGACTGATTGGTTGACCTAGTATCAGTGTTGTTTTAGAACAATTAACAGTAAATGAAAGTAATTTTTCTGCACTAATTTGGTCCCTAGTGAACCAAAAGGAATGAATATTACAGTATTTGTGGGACCATAACCAGCTTGGAGGTATACAGAGTACGATGATGTAAGGTTTGTAAGTATATCTCGTGGTTTCTGAGTTTGATCCGGATATGCAAACTGAAATACGACTTTTCCTTTTAATAATGATACACTAATTTTTGAATTTCCTCTGCATCAACTGATTTTCTACCCGAGAAGAGGAGTTGTTTCAGAAATTAATCTTCCCATGAAATATTTGTCTTGGGTGTGTCGTCGTCATTTCTAGTTCACACATGTTGCACTTCTGCACATTAATTGTAAAAGTGATGAACACCTCCTTTTCAAATGTTCAACTTAAAAACTAGAATCTGTATTCCCAGGTGGCCTCCATCAAATAACTCTCAAACGTTTTGCAAGATGACATTCTAATGATAAACCGCGAAGGATCTGAAACATTTGGGGTTGCCATAAAGTTTTCAAGTTGAGTAAGAAATTATTTGTCTTTAAATAAACAAAAAGCAGAAACATTTCCTATCTTATACTTTGAGAACATCAGCTTTTAGATGACAATACCTTTTTTTCATCATCAAGTACACATTTTTTGTTTCTTAGTTCACCCCGAACAAGGCATGTTGCTACTGAGACGTAAGGGGCTACTGCCATTAGGGACCAGATTTCTAGGTGAGGATTGAGTAGCAAGCTATTTGTTCACACTACATTTAAAGTTCTGCATGTTGGTACATTCGGGGGGAGCAGGGAGGAAATTCCAAAGGCAAGCGGTCCAAAAGTTTTCCCGTATCTGGGGACCTCTACAATGAAGGCGTGAGATTTGGGGAGAAATCTTTTTAGATGACAATAAATAGTAGTAAGCAAAAATGTAAAATTTGCATTATTTCAACTGACTGAAACTGCATGAGAGATTACATTTCTTTATATAAGTTTTAAAAACTTTTTTTTAGCTATAATGAGAGATTGGAACAACTGTGTATCCAACAAGTGTTGTGGGGTGTCCAAACGTTTGACTACGACCTCTGAAATTTTTTATGCTTTGACTCCAGCCCTAAGAAATATTCTTGACCTAAGAAATATTATTTCACAAGTTATAATTTATATATATATATATATATAAGTTAACTATGTGTATATGTTTATATATTTATATGTATAGGATTCACTTTTAAACTAATTAACCGATAATTATGAATTTTGGAACACAGCTGATCGGTGTAAGGGTGAATAATGTGAGCTATATTTAATTTAGTTTTATGAAAAGGAAACAAAAACAGATAAAAATTCAGATACTTCTGATTTTTGGTAAATTTTAACAATAGGTATTATACATCAATTAATAAATACTCCCTAAATTCAGTTTCTTTGGGGTATTTTAAAAGGTTTTTGGGGCATAATATAGAGATTATAAAATTCTTTTAACTGATTGATTTATCTTCATTTGCCACATATAAAATAACTAGCATAGCTACCCAGCATTGCACAAGAGACAACAAAATAGTAGAGTTAAAAAGTGTGTTTAAAAGTTTTCTTTTAAAACTTTTCCCTCTCTACCTCTACCCTTCCTCTCTATCTATCTCTCACCTGCCCACTCCCTCCTTCAATGCTCGATGATATAAAATATCACATTTATATATGTGAAAAGAAAAATTACATTTACAAATGTCAGGATAAAAAGTACCATTTTGATGGAAAAAATCATTAAATGTTGACCTTACCCCTGACTAATTTTGTTCCCATTGAACCCCAAAATAATGAATATCACCCTCCCCTCCAAAAAAAAGTGTCCAGGAAAAAAGGTAATGCAGAAAAAGAATATATCAGCTTTGTGGGTGTGCCTTTTGTAGTTTTTTACTTTTAACTGGGCACACAGACTAGATTAACAATTAGCAAATATTCAGTACAAATACTTGAACAAAACTAATTTTAATAATAATCACCTTTTTTATTCAAAACATTATTTTCTGTGCTTTGTTTTCCTATGAAAATCGGCTATTTCATTGAATGGTGGATGTTCTACACAGACATAAATAAAACATGATTATTCATTTTTTTTTTAAATTCTTTTGAGCTGTGAAAAAGATCGCCTTAGCAATTTGTGCCTACTTACTTTGCTAGATCAATATCAATATGTCAGTCATTTCCTAATGTACGGTCCCTTATTATTCAGTGAAATGGATTTCAGCATTACTCCCAAACTCCTAATTTAACCATGTTTTAGCAAAAAAAATAAATAAATAAATAACATTGAACATTAAAAACAGGATAAGTGTCAAGTCACCAGTAACTTATAGCACGCGGATAAAATATTAAACTTAACAAAACATGGCCGATATTTTTAAAATCAAGATCGGAGATAACTCCAGTTTATTTGTGCTTGCTTTCCTGGTTATTGCAGCTTACCCAGTCTTTTAATAGAAACTGTTACTTTTGAAGAAAAAAAAATGATAACATTGGAGTTATCTTCTTTCTGGATTTGTTTATATCGGCCATTGTTTTTTTCTCCCAGTTGACTTTATTTTTGTTGTTTGTACGATTAAACTTGCTATAACTTACTGTTTTTAATGTTTTAATGTTATTTTTTTTATTTTTTACTAAAAGATGATTTTAAGTAAAAATAAGTTGTGAACACTAAGCAACTACAGGATTGACATGTATCCTATAATATTAACTGATCAACGGGGTGGGCGAAAATACAAGCCACACCCAAAAATTCCATCTAAAAAAGAAATTGGATTTTTCTTACAAAACTACCTGCCAGCGCCATATTTAGAAAAAAAACAAAAACAAAATGGCTGTCACGTGATATGCTTTAAACTACATCCACCACACCATGGCAATTAAAATCCCTTTTTTTGTGCTAAAATAAAACCATGCGTCTGGAGCCGATAAAACGTAATTTAAGCTCAGATTTTCGTTCAGAAAATGAGTTTGAAAAAAAAACACCCTGACAAAAAGCGACACATACACAAATGTCGAAAAGTGGTTAAGGGACGCTTAATCAATTCTCAACTCACAGCGCACACAGTCGTATATTTACGCACTCTAATTAGCGGTTATACTGTTTGTGTACGTCTCATTTAGGCACGGCCACTTTTGGCTCCTGCTGATTTTCTAGAAATAGAGCGGAGACAGCGGAGCAACTTTATCGTCAAATTCAAAGCAATATCTGCCCGTCACTTATTTACTTCTTACAAAAATGTTCAGACTAAATTTTAAATAAAAACAAATGCCAGTTTTATTTAAAATTTGATTTTTTTAACACAATAACAAATCTACATCAGTAAAACACTGATTAGAAAATCTTCGTAAAACGTAAACAAACATTTATTTCAGGTGTTCCCTTAAGTTTGAAGAAAAAAAATTTACGTTTTGGTACGCCAGTTTAATCTTTTAAATAGTAAATGACAATATCATCGAAGTATTAACGTCGAAAAAAACAAACAAAGCACATGCAATAGTCGAAAATGAATGCTAGATTAAAAAAAAAGTTTTAGAAACTAAAAAAAATTGCATTTTTCTTAAAGAAATCCGATTTATATTAAGACTGAACTTTATTGAATATTAATGTTTTGAAAAGAAAAGTGTAGTATGTGTTCTGATACTGCATTTCATTTTTTCTGTCCTCGGTCAGTGGAGGAGAAGTTCTTATAAACTGAGTCAATTTTTATTTTTATCCAAATCCAGTGTACTTTTTGGGAGTTGGATTTTCTCCACGGTAGAACCGATCTCGTGTCTAACTCTGCTCTCGTGGGGAGATAAGTAAATAGGAACACACAGAATTCAATATCGACTACTGCTTGTTTTTATTTGTTTATTTGTTGTTGTTTTTACGAATTTAATACTTTCTTTACTATTTAAAAAATTAATCTGGTGTACCAAAGTCCTAATGACTACTTTTACGTTATCCAGATTTTTATAGTGTTTAAAAAAATCAAATTTTAAAGAAAACAGTCATTTGTTTTTATTTTAAATGTTTTTTGCAAGAAGTAAACAAACAGTTTTTTTTTCACGCTTAAGAGGACATATTATTACAAAAAATCGAGAGTTTGCCAAAAATAAACACTCGATTTCATATAATCGTTATGGCTGAAGGTTGTGACTAAATCCGTTTCATTTTTATTTAAAATAATACCGTAAGACGATATTTTAGTTCAGTTCGATCTGACGGGCAGTAATTGCCTCGAATCTGACAATGTTTACCAGCCGACGTTTCTATAGGTAAAAAAAAAAGCAGCAGCAACTGAAAGTGGACGGGCCTTGTTCGTATCTAAATTCTAGAAATTGTACGTGCCATGGCACGGCCACTTTAAGCAGACGTTAGAGATTACGTGCCATGCCACGCCCACTTTCCAGACCTGCTGCTTTTCTAGAAATAGCGGCCCGTACATTTTAAGCAGACGTTAGAAGTGTACGTGCCATGGCTGCTTTTCTAGAAATAGAGCCCGTACACTTTCAACTCCTGTTGCTTTTCTAGAAATAGACGCACGTCAGTTTCAAGGCAATTTCTGTGTCATTTATTTACTTCTTACAAAAATGTCCGGACTAAATTTTAAATAAAAACAAATGAGTTTTATTTAAAATTTGAATTTTTTAACATAATGACAAATCGACATGCGTAGAACCATAATTAGAAAATCTTCGTAAAAAGTAAACGAACATTTATTTCAGGCGTACGAGTGCAATAATAATAATAATAATAAAAAAATTACCAGTCAAATTTAAAAAAAAATGCCCCTTTAAGTTTGAAGAAAAAAAATTACGTTTTGGTACGCAAGTTTAATCTTTTAAATAGTTAATGACAATATCATCGAAGTATTAACTTCGAAAAAAAAATCAAAAAGCATATGCAGTCGTCGAAAATGAATGCTAGCTTAAAAAAAAGTTTTAAAAACTAAAAAAATTGCATTTTTCTTAAAGAAAGTAACACGATCCGATTCATATTAAGACTGAACTTTATTCAATATTAATTTTAAAAAAAAGAAAAAAAAGAGTGTAGTATGTGTTCTGATACTACATTTCATCTTTTCTGTCCTCGGTCAGTGGAGGAGAAATTCTTATAAACGGAGTCAATTTTTATTTTTGTCCAAATCCACAGTGTCCCTTTTTTGGTGTTAGATTTTCTCCACGGTAGAAACCGATCTCGTGACTAACTCTGCCCTCGTGGGGAGCTAAGTAAATGAGAACACATGTAATTCAATATCGACTACTGCTTGCTTTTTAGAGTGGGAGGGGCGGATTTGCAAGAATAAATTGTGTATAAGAGATAAAAATGGTTTGATGTTGTTTTTGTTACAGATTATTAAATGAGGAATCATTTCGAGTCAAAATCTATTTATTATTACGCAAACTTGAGGAAAACATGCTTGCAATGTGTTAATAATGCTATCAATTTTATTACAAAAAATCGTCGTTAATATGAATCGGATCGTGTTACTTTCTTTAAGAAAAATGCAATTTTTTTAGTTTTTAAAACTTTTTTTTAAGCTAGCATTCATTTTCGACGACTGCATATGCTTTTTGATTTTTTTTTCGAAGTTAATACTTCGATGATATTGTCATTAACTATTTAAAAGATTAAACTTGCGTACCAAAACGTAATTTTTTTTCTTCAAACTTAAAGGGGCATTTTTTTTTAAATTTGACTGGTAATTTTTTTATTATTATTATTATTATTGCACTCGTACGCCTGAAATAAATGTTCGTTTACTTTTTACGAAGATTTTCTAATTATGGTTCTACGCATGTCGATTTGTCATTATGTTAAAAAATTCAAATTTTAAATAAAACTCATTTGTTTTTATTTAAAATTTAGTCCGGACATTTTTGTAAGAAGTAAATAAATGACACAGAAATTGCCTTGAAACTGACGTGCGTCTATTTCTAGAAAAGCAACAGGAGTTGAAAGTGTACGGGCTCTATTTCTAGAAAAGCAGCCATGGCACGTACACTTCTAACGTCTGCTTAAAATGTACGGGCCGCTATTTCTAGAAAAGCAGCAGGTCTGGAAAGTGGGCGTGGCATGGCACGTAATCTCTAACGTCTGCTTAAAGTGGCCGTGCCATGGCACGTACAATTTCTAGAATTTCGATGCGAACAAGGCCCGTCCACTTTCAGTTGCTGCTGCTTTTTTTTTTACCTATAGAAACGTCGGCTGGTAAACATTGTCAGATTCGAGGCAATTACTGCCCGTCAGATCGAACTGAACTAAAATATCGTCTTACGGTATTATTTTAAATAAAAATGAAACGGATTTAGTCACAACCTTCAGCCATAACGATTATATGAAATCGAGTGTTTATTTTTGGCAAACTCTCGATTTTTTGTAATAATATGTCCTCTTAAGCGTGAAAAAAAAACTGTTTGTTTACTTCTTGCAAAAAACATTTAAAATAAAAACAAATGACTGTTTTCTTTAAAATTTGATTTTTTTAAACACTATAAAAATCTGGATAACGTAAAAGTAGTCATTAGGACTTTGGTACACCAGATTAATTTTTTAAATAGTAAAGAAAGTATTAAATTCGTAAAAACAACAACAAATAAACAAATAAAAACAAGCAGTAGTCGATATTGAATTCTGTGTGTTCCTATTTACTTATCTCCCCACGAGAGCAGAGTTAGACACGAGATCGGTTCTACCGTGGAGAAAATCCAACTCCCAAAAAGTACACTGGATTTGGATAAAAATAAAAATTGACTCAGTTTATAAGAACTTCTCCTCCACTGACCGAGGACAGAAAAAATGAAATGCAGTATCAGAACACATACTACACTTTTCTTTTCAAAACATTAATATTCAATAAAGTTCAGTCTTAATATAAATCGGATTTCTTTAAGAAAAATGCAATTTTTTTAGTTTCTAAAACTTTTTTTTTAATCTAGCATTCATTTTCGACTATTGCATGTGCTTTGTTTGTTTTTTTTCGACGTTAATACTTCGATGATATTGTCATTTACTATTTAAAAGATTAAACTGGCGTACCAAAACGTAAATTTTTTTTCTTCAAACTTAAGGGAACACCTGAAATAAATGTTTGTTTACGTTTTACGAAGATTTTCTAATCAGTGTTTTACCGATGTAGATTTGTTATTGTGTTAAAAAAATCAAATTTTAAATAAAACTGGCATTTGTTTTTATTTAAAATTTAGTCTGAACATTTTTGTAAGAAGTAAATAAGTGACGGGCAGATATTGCCTTGAATTTGACGATAAAGTTGCTCCGCTGTCTCCGCTCTATTTCTAGAAAATCAGCAGGAGCCAAAAGTGGCCGTGCCTAAATGAGACGTACACAAACAGTACGACCCCTCTAATTAGCAATACCCACTGACCTAAAACAGTTTTGATAATCACGGATTTCAAAGTAGTTCTACTAAAATAGTCATATTTTAAGGATCAAAGCACTTTACCTCGTCAAAATACCACCATTTTGTTCGTAAATAAATATCCTTTCACATGCATTAATAAATAATAATCTACATTATATATTTTAAGAGTTTTTAGCAAATAAAGTCATAAAAATGTTAACGCCATTTTCGGCCATTTACGTCATCTTTTAAAGATATTGTAGCATTCGTCTTTGAGGTATTTTGTCATGAAATTTGGAAAACAAGCAGAAAAAATATCAATTTCAATTATTGTCGGGTACGAAATTAATTGATCCATTATTTTTTTGGTAATCTTAAAAATAAACCTTCAACACGACGTGTATCGAACATTTCTTTAAAACTATTTTTCGTACCCCAACTAGTAAATAAATAAATCTTTTTTTATGCATTATAATTGTATGTTGTTTTGTCTTTCGGATAAGGTAATTTAAATTTACTAGTAAGTAATTTTAAATTACCTTATCCGAAAAAATATTGTCCCCTTTTGAGCGAAAGTCAACAATGACTGCTAGTATTACTGATATAACAGGCAATCAGCAGCAGTTAGCGTCGTAAAATTCGTTTACGAACTCCTTTTGAAAAAAAGGACGAAAATGCTTTTTGTGCTTAAAAAAAGTTTATGCTGTTTGTGGTTCTTTTATAAAAAATACTTCAAGAAATACTGGTTTTCACTCAACTTTCAAACTTCTAGTAGTAATGACTTTCTAGTCGCCAATTAATAAAAAAAAATAAGATTCTACGTTTTTAGGCGATTACATGTGAACAGCCTAAAAGTTTTGGCAGAAAAAAAAACAAAAAAATAAGTTAGAATTTAGAGTAAGATGGGGGGGGGTATATAAATTTAACGTAAAATGATCTCGCACTTCCCGGCCATTCTTGCCTTTTAGTGCAATTTAAAAAATATTTTTTCAAGCTAAAAACTTGATATAAAATAAATAATTGCTCTACAACTAGCTCTAGGTTCGAATGGCAAGCCCACCTTCTCTTTAACGTGTCGTACCGTTAACCTTAAATCTGAGTGACAAGCCACCCCCTAAAACAAATCCCTTAACCCTAACACTAAGTCCGAATGGCAACCTCCATCCAAAACAAAACACCTTCCTCAACCTTATCACTAACCCTAAGTCAGAGTGACAACCCCCCAATCCTACAAAAAGCCCATTATAACCACACATAATCGTCTTTAAAAAAAAGAAGAAAAAAAAAAAAAAAGCAGACGCCCATAAAGAAAAACGCACGGGATTTATTTCCCATAGAAAAAATGAATAACTGCCCTAAAACGCTGAAATGGGGGATTATTTTTAATTAAATTTATATGTGAAACTAATCCCCACTCTAAATTCTAAAATAATTTTTTTTGTTTCTTTCTGGCACGTTTTTAACATGTAATTGCCTAAAAAAAGTAGAATCTCATATTTTAGGGAGGCAAGGTGGTGATTTAGCAGGTGTTAATCTATAATAATGCCAAAGAAATCTTGCGATATATTCATTTTTAAACAGTCCTAGTATTAGATTTTAGTTTCTTGTACATCAAATGTATTACAATTCAACTCTCTAACTTCTTTTTTTAATGGATACATGGTATTTTTAAGGTATTGCAGCATATTTATGTGAATTTTCTGCAGATTACTTGGAAATCATTAATTTCTGGAGATTTTCAGTGTTGTATTCTGATTCATTGTACAAAAATACACTTATATGGCAAATTCCATTGCTTAATCTGGTGTTTTAACAAAGATATAACATTTTTACTGAAAAATTAGTGTAAAAAATGTGACGAAACGCATATGGTCTTAAAGAGAGGAAAATATCCAATCATGCGAAGCATAAAAATAGTCATAACTTCCTTATTTTTAGTCAGATTGAAAAAATGTTAAAAGATTCTTTCTTAGATCATCGAGCTCTTTCTATATTTGCCATTATTGAGATATTTAAGCAATTAAAATTTTTCTATGTGTATTGCTACTCGAATGCAAAACAACACACACTCACACACGTCTACACTGTCGCACGCATATACACACTCATAAATTATAGGCATAAAAACATACATTTCTAACTGAACATTTCAAATGACCAATTACTAAGATAAAATGTCTTGTAATATTGTGTATATATATATATATATATATATATGAATATCTTGTGTTCTTTAAATAATGTTTTCTTCTTTCATTCAACTTTCATCTTTTTATCTGCATGTACTCATTTTCTAATGTTTTTATAATAATTTGTCAGCGTGGATCTTAGCATTTTCTCTTAGACACCACCTCTTGACAAGCGATGGTCCATGCTGTTACACAACCATTACTGCAGTCCAACACCTTCGGGACCCTATTTAAGATATCGAATCAAGCTTCTTTTTTTTCAAACCTAGTGACGTTGATAGACAAAATGAAGGTAAAAGTACAGAAATAGTTCATACTCAATAACTCATAAACCCCCAAAAAACAAAATACATAATTTATATCGAACCCATTAAATTTAAATTCTCTACTTGCCGAGTTTTAACGTTTTTAACACTTTATTTCAAACTTTTTCTTCTATAAAATCTGTCTTCTCGGCAATCGATATTTAATGGCAGCCATTAAGTGTATTTCCGATTGTCGATAAGACAAATTTTGGTACTACTCCAGATGAAGCGCCTAATTTCCGTGACTGCTTGGCAGCAACGATCGGGCAGATCGTGGAAACGCCCGAGAGCTGCTGAGACGAAAACGAGGCTGAAGCAGAACTGAAAGTCGTAAAATGGAAGAGTGTTTACATAAAACAAAGAAGTATGTTATTTTTCTTAGGATATTTAGGCAACTTATTTTTTTATTTTTTTTATATATTTTCTCGTCGAGGGTTAGTTTTTACGGATACGTTTGCGGCCGGTTCGAAAGGTCTTGCTACCGCTTGTTTTGTTGTGCTGAGCACAGATGCCGACATCGACGAAAGACAGGCAGAAGAGGAGGGGGTCATCGAGGCAGTGGAAGGAGGATGGTCGACTGGGGTAGATTTCTGCTATCTGCGTTAATATGGCGTCGAAGGGGGTCATTTCGAAATCTCTGACGCCACATGAATTTGCGCAGATAGCCGTCTACGAGTGCTCTGCTCGTCCCGCACTCTTATTTCTGTGTTTAGCTTCCTTCCACATCCTCTCGACGTGATTGGTGCAAGCCCTCGTTGTCGGGTCGACAAAGTTCTCGCTATGATTCACCGTAAGGTGCTGATATCCCTCCTCTCCTAACCTGTTGTACACCCTCCAACAATCGGATACTACCGTGGTCCCAGGTACAACGAACTTGCTTGATTATTGGAAGGAGGGTTTCGGCATTCCTGTTAGGAACTGTCACCAGGAAACCCTCCTACTCTGCGGGGTCGTATCCCCCGAAGACCCAGAGCGGCTGGAGAACACGGCCAACATTGTTTTTTTCCGGCGGTTGAATAGAGACTTGTCTATTTCCACCGTATGCCCTGGGCCTCCAAGTCGCCGAGGGTTGCGCAGCAGATGTTCTTTGCAGACCTCCGCAGAAAATTTTTTGGTCTGGCACAACTGCTGAAAATTCATTATTGTTTTGATTAGCGGTTTCTTCCAATTATTGTCGGCTGCTCTGCTTCAGCCTCGTTTTCGTCTCGGCAGCTCTAGAGCGCTACCACGACCTGCCCGATCGTTGCCGCTGAGCAGTTACGGAAATTAGGCGCTTCATCTGGAGTAGTACCCAAATTTTATAGAAGAAAAAGTATTAAATAAAGTGTTATAAACGTTAAAACTTGGTGAGTTAGGTAAAGAATTTTACTCTAATGCGTTTGATATAAATTGTTTTTTTCTTGGGGGGGGGGGGGGGGGTACTAGTTATCAAGTGTTAACTATTCTGTACTTTACCCCAAATTAATTGCCCAATGTCTCCATAGTTTCCTTGTGTTTTTTGTCTGCAGTGGTAAAAGGACAGCAAGAAGTCTGCATGAACTCTGGAATGCTTGGATGTGAACAAATAGTCAAGTAATCCTTGTCACTGGCGAAATAAATGAGGCGCGTCGCTGGCTATGCAAATGAGCCGTTAAGTAATCACTCATGGTAGTTTAGGATGGTGAGTGTAATAAATACAGGATGAAATTTAGCAAAACAGTTTGTCGTTAACGTCTCGCATATTCTTCTGTTCTATGCACCTATGATATTTTTCCTGCTCATTTAAGTTTTCCTGTTTTTCGTTGCTGAACACCTAAAACTTCCTGGTCCGTTCTTGAGTCTTTGTATAACTCAACCCTTGAAAAGACAAAATCAGAAATCCCATTATTGATTGGCTCCATGTACAAAAAATGTCTTCCTCTTCTGACTCACATTTCAAGTGCGCAAAATAAATGTGAAGTACTGTTTTTTCTCTCTACCCTCTTATACCGGCCTCCATCCCATCACCTGCTGGTAGAAGAAATCAGCAGCAACTTTGCCCAACTTATGACACTGAAAAGTTCAATCTTATCACAACAGACACTTCTGCTGCTTCTTGTATGCACGTGGGAAAGTGAATACATCCTCTCACAACCAATAGTTGGTTGACCATTATCTTTGAAATATGGTCAAGAAAAGTAGACGTTACGACTTAAAATACAATCAACATTTATTTTGTGTAAATAAGTAGTTCACTTTTAAAGGTCTGAAATAACATCCTCATCGACACTTTAAAACTTTCAAAATGCAACCATTTTAATACTTATGCCATTTTATATTTTACTAAATTATTTTTTTAAATATACACACACACACACACATACATATATATATATATATATATATATATATATATATATTACAGAAAATCAGAACAATATCTGTACCTGTATTTTGTAATTTAGTTTTTAGGTTCGATCGGGGTAACTAACACCTATCTCCAGTGAATCGGCTTACTTGAAATATATACAACATTTTAAACTCAACTCCTTAAAAACTATTATCATTCGCGGTCCACAGAAGTATTTTAAAATGGCCCCTATTCTCCAAATTTCATCCTAATAAGTGCTTTTTATCTACGGTTGAACTAAACATCATTCTGTTGGATTAACTATATTTTGACCATCTCTAACGCAGTCTCCAGAAAATTTCTTTTTCCATCTTTAAATCTTTCGTCACCGGACACTTTGTCAACGGACATTTACCCAACTGGACAGACTCTATATTTTGATAACCTTTTTTATGCACACACTTTTACTTTCTATTACTTTATATTGTTTCTTAATTTTTTTCAAATTTTGAATTTTGGCTATTCCCTGCCAACTTATCCATCTATGTAATTCTTCTGATGATAAGATTTTAATCTTTGAAAACCCTGGCTTAAGGAAAGAAAAATAAACATGTTTTTATTGAGTACACCTTGCATTGAACAATCGAAGATGAAATAGATTTGTCATTCGCGCATCTTTATCTCTCTTCCTTCATTTATCTCATATATATATATATATATATCATTCACACATGGTAGTGTGTGAATAATATTCTTACCCAATTGTGACCAATTCTTCAGCTTGTCACTAATTCAGTTTTTATCTAAACTTGATGCAATTTTTTGCACTAGAATTGACTCGTCCCAAGACTTTTTTGAACATAAAGAAATTAAAATTTGGTCTAGAAGAAAAAACTTATGTCAAAATATGTTTGGTCATCAATGTGTACAATAACGCACCACATTGACTTTGAATCACCATAACTTCTTTATTTAATAATAAATATTTATTTTTTAAACCAAATATGTAGCAAACAGCACAAGGAATCTAAGTATATAGATATATCGAAAGGAGTTTAAGAATATGGAAGCGTTGAGCAGCTTAAAATGACAAAAATGTCTATTGAGTAACGCTCCACATGCACTTGAACTCGACATAATTTTTAAAATTATAAATATAATTTAATGATGGAAAAATAGAAATCGATGAGCTGATTCGAAATATGTTAGTATTAAAAAGATTAGGGGCCAAGGAAACCGAGCTGCGTGACTTTTAGTAGAAATATTTTTTAAAAGTGATAATTGTGAACTCGTTTTATGTTTTAAAACACACCCACTTTGCGCAATAGCCAATGGTCACTTTCATTAAAAAAAAATAGTTTCTCAAAGTTGAAACAACAATTAGTCGCCCAAATTCAGAAACAACAATTAGTCGCCCAAATTCAGAAACAACAATTAGTCGCCCAAATTCAGAAACAACAATTAGTCGCCCAAATTCAGAAACAACAATTAGTCGCCCAAATTCAGAAACAACAATTAGTCGCCCAAATTCAGAAACAACAATTAGTCGCCCAAATTCAGAAACAACAATTAGTCGCCCAAATTCAGAAACAACAATTAGTCGCCCAAATTCAGAAACAACAATTAGTCGCCCAAATTCAGAAACAACAATTAGTCGCCCAAATTCAGAAACAACAATTAGTCGCCCAAATTCAGAAACAACAATTAGTCGCCCAAATTCAGAAACAACAATTAGTCGCCCAAATTCAGAAACAACAATTAGACGCCCAAATTCAGAAACAACAATTAGACGCTCAAATTCAGAAACAACAATTAGACGCTCAAATTCAGAAACAACAATTAGACGCCCAAATTCAGAAACAACAATTAGACGCTCAAATTCAGAAACAACAATTAGACGCCCAAATTCGAAACAATTAGTCGCCCAAATTCGAAACAATTAGTCGCCCAAATTCGAAACAATTAGTCGCCAAAATTCGAAACAACAATTAGTTGCCCATATTCGAAACAACAATTTATCGCCCAAATTCGAAACAACAATTAGTTGCCTAAATTTGAGACAGACAACGTCTAAATCAGTCTTTTAGCAATTTAGATGTAATACCTCTGAGTTAACCTGACAAAATGTGAATTCAGCTCACAACATGTCAATTTTCGTAACCACCACCCGTATCCTAACCGAATCGTTCTACTGTCTGAGAAGCATTTCTGAGACCTGCTGGAAGGTCAGAACTTCACATTTTTTTTTTCCAATCTGATGCCTTCCCTGTGAAACAACTCCAACAAATGCATCTCCTGTAAGATTAAGCACATCTCAGTTTATATCCAGGATCTGTTAAAGGGAAAGACAATGCTGTCACCAACCAACACCCTGTCTCAATCGGACATAAATACCTTTGAGGATATTCCATTTAGCTATAACTTTATAGCAATGGCAGAAAAATCGGATTCATCTCTCCAGAACGTTTTGCATCCTTGCAACTACAGGAGTTTCTAATCTTCCTTATATGACAGGACTTTACATTACTAGGATTTTCCCATGCGCTATGTACCATCAGCAATCGGAAGGCAAGTTTTCAACCACTTACAGATTCACTTTGTATGGCCAAGTACGAATGCTAACACCTGCGATTGGGTCTCAACTTGTCTCGGGTAGCAGAAATATAAGGTACATCGGCATATAACCTGACATGAGGATACTTCCCCTACAAGTAAACCCTGACCAAATATTCAAAATAACATAGTATTCGAAGCACAAATAAGATCCCCTTGACATGGCTGTACACTGGCTCATATGAGGAATGGTGCACCTTTTCCAAGTAATGTTACCTCAAGCAACTGCACCTAGCTGGATACTCCACCAGACTAGATGAATTCTTGTCCTGAATTCTTGTCCTGGAATCCGGTAAGCCCAAGAGACCACAAGAAAGATATACTATAATATAGTTCACGGATCGATTGGGGAGAGGAAAATTAATATTCTTAACTTCTTTACTAACTCGACGTTTGACAGGCAAAAGAGAACATTTATGGATCTCATATAGAGATCAAGTGTTAGCCCCAGGAAGGGGCCCCTTTATCTCTGAGAACTTCGACTGAAGTAAAAAGAAAAAAAAAGTGGAGAGGAACTAAATGATTACATACTCAGATTCTATTGAACCAGTTGCAGATTGATGTTGGGAGGCCAAAGCAGAATTAAGTTATGAAGTGGAGTTCGATTCAGAAAGAATTTTCATTGGAATCCTACGATGGCAGTGGTGCAGGTGAATGGTAAATGTTTTGAGTTATTGCTGTCTTTTGGTCGGTACGTCAGGGTTGTCTGCTGCCATCCCTACTTTACCGGCTAAGGAACCAAGTGTCAAGTTCAGTTCTACATAGAATCGTCTGGAGTGATTATATAGAAGTAAAGAGACTTATATTTCTTAGCAAATATATCACAGTTTATGAATTTTTGCATGAAGTGGAACAAACAATGGTTGTGATGCAATGGTTTACGGTTAAATCTAGTGAAAATATAAATCTATTTCTCATTTTACTAAACTAATTAACTGATAATTAAGAATTTTAGAATACAGCTGTTATGTTTAAGGGATAAAAATGTGGGCTATATTTAGTATAATTTAGTTTTATGCAAAGGGGCCAGAGATGGGGTAGAAGCCCTTCGTGAAAATTCAGATACCTCTGATTTTCGTGAAATTTTAACAATTGATGTTAGACAGAAATCAATAAATATTTCTCAAATTTCAGTTTCTTTGGGGTATTTGAAAGGGGTTTTAGGGGTAGGGGATAATATGCGCACAACCTCCCATTTGAAAATTCAACTATTTCAGATTTGCATTAAATTTGATCCATAGTCATTAAATACCAATTAAGCAAGATCTTCTGAATTTCAATTTCTTAAGATCCCTTAAGCTTAAGCCTTAACTTTTAAAACATTTTCTAGAATGAAAATCATGTAATGGATTTTAATCAAAATTAGAATAAGGATTCTAGGCATAAGCTTTAGTTTAGTATCATTATATGTTGATTTTCATCTTTGTAAGAGGACATAAAAGTGATGTAAAACTGTTTTGTTCGGGAATTAATTTGACCCGTCCTGGAATGAGTATTCTAGCTATATAATTTCTTATTAGGCGTAGACAAATACTTCTGCTAGTATTGCTATTTTGTCTAAGGTTTTTTTTTTGTTTTTTTTTTTTATTTCTGAAAATTCTTGACCTGCCATTGCTCTTCATCAGATTATCCTTTTTTGAAAGGTCGTCTTTTAGGGCACTGCCAAACGTAAGAGGTAGTAGCAGCTGTTGTTGCAGTTTGAAAAGGGCTCAGTTGATTCTGAGAGGAAACACTAACGATATAAGAATGGCGGCGTGGTGTCATCAGGAGGAGAACGGAGAGCCTGTGCATGAGAACAAGTCCTCACCATTTCTGCCACACACCACACTGTAACTGAAGCAGTAGTGGTTGGTTACTATCATCCTTCTTGATCTTTCCGCCAACATCGTTCTCCCACCCTCTCTCGCTACCCAAAGTGCTTTATCTCGCTCTCTCTCTCTCTCTCTCTCTCTCTATATATATATATATATATATATATATATATATATATATATATAATTTCTCTCTTTCGCTTTCTCTCTATATATCTCTATTTCTCTCTTTACTCGAAGTACTTGGTCCCCCCCACACACACACACTCTTATTGCGAGGGTTGCGCCTAGCATTTCTTCCCACGACCTATTTCTATATCTCTACCATAACACCGGCTATGAGATACAACGCGCGCACACGCACGGTTTTCTCTGCTTCCACCCCCACCCCCCTTCCTACCAGACATACATCTTGTTTCTAAACGAACGGGATTGATTCAACCTGTAGACTTCGTCTACGTTCTTTTAACGAAATGAAGTTTAAAAATAAGAATTACACTTGATAGAATTTATACAGATGGGGATCGTTTTTATTACACACGAAGATGTGAAAAATCTTACTAATCGGACATTACCCAGTTTACTGGCTGGTGATGTAAGTTTTGCCATTTCTTTGCCTTTCGGTATTCTTTCCCGTTCTTTTCACTATTTCATATTTACTCTTGACGATTGTTGTTGTTATAGTAGTTGTTGATAGTGATGACAAATATCTTTAAAAACTACGCAATAAAATGGTTTCTCTATAGCGTGTTTTTTTATTATTGTGGATACATTCACAATAATAATCGATAAATAATATTTATTTAGTGATCACGAATAATTTATAGTTACTTTAATTCTAATAAAACATTTACTGATGAAAAAGAAAAAAAAAACAATGTAAGTAATTGACACATGTGTGGCACTTATAATCTCTTTCCCCAGTCTCTCCTTTGTTTTTTGTTTTTATATTACCCCCCCCCCCCCTATTTATTTGCCTCCTCACAGGAACAGTTAGACACAAGGTCTATGTTTAATGTGGGAGAAATTTAGTTCCTCAAAAGGGGGCACTCTGGATTGAAACATTTTTTTTAATTGCCTCAGTCTAGAAGGATTTCTCCTTCACCGACCGAGACGAAACATATGAAGCGTAGTATCAAGTACTTAGTACTACATTTTGACCCCAGCCATCCAAATGAACATTCAATCTAACAGAAATTGTCTTTGAGGGTGAATGATCTCTTTATTCGAATCGGTGTTTCTGTACACTACAGTATTAAGTGGTATTTCTGCAGATGTTTCGTACGTACGTCTGTCGGTCGTGTTAATGCGTGGTTGTTTTTAATTTACATCTAATATATATATGTTTGTTTCGAACTTGGCTTAAATTTAAAATGTCGAAGAAACAACAACAACCTTCTCATTAAAATGAACTTGTTTTTTATTTAATTTGTAAAGTGATTGTTTTTCGGTTTTGCGTGGCGTGACCATCAATTTTTTGCATGAAAACCAGAATTCTTTGATTGCTACGTTGTATATGCCATGAGGCGATGGATTTTCAATTAAAGAAAAACAATTATTGCATGCAATAATGTGTGTTACCGTATGGAGGGAATTCTAAACTTTCCCAGATTCCCAAAAGGGGCCTGTTACTTAAAAAGGTTCAGAATTGCCGCATCTACAGTAAGATATCATGGAATCCCAAAATACTAGTCTGATCGTGTGGCTATAATAAATTGGTTAATAGTTCCAATTTCCAAGTATTCATAAATTGAATTCGGATTAAAACTTATATCACAAAATATTTTCTGCATACACAGTAATATACGTAAAGAGAAAAAAAATCCACGGTTAAACACTTCTAATTCTTAACCAATTCACATGATGAGAAGAGACAGACATAGGGACTAGGAAGATTGATTTTATATTTTTTTCTGTATAATATTTCATTCACAATTTACGGAATCATTTTAAAAAAAATTAAATATATATATATTTAAATTCATTTTTCCTAGTATTGGAGATTCCTTTGATATTTAACACCATCACCTAAACCAATTGCCTCCCGAAAATGAGATACTTTTTTTAGGCGAATACGTATGAAACTTGACGAAAGGAAAAATAAACAACCCCAAAAAAGATAGTTGTTTAGAATTTAGAGTGGGGGGTCAATTTCGCATATAAATTTAACCTGTAATGATACCTCATTTCTGAGTGTTATAGCGTTTTAGAGCACTGCAGTTAACCTTTTTTTTGCTATGGGAGATAGATTCTATCCGTTTGGGAAGAAGGTATTTTTTAGATGATCATGTGTGGTTTTATGACCTTGTCACTCGGATTTAGTGTTAGTGGTAAAAAAATTAACAACTGCTTTAAAAAGCTAGAATGGCCCGGAAATGTGAAATTTATAGCGTGTTTACTCGTAATCGCCTAAAAAGGGAAAGTAGAATCTCATTTGGGGTGGGGGTAACAGAAGGTGTTAATCTACAATAATACCTATTTTTTTAACATATTTAAAATTTATGTAATTTTAACAAGCGTTCGACCACGACCACCACTTACGATAGCCGTGGTCCGACTCCCCAAAACATAAAAAGTAAAAGAACAAATTTGAAAAATCTCATTTCTCTTTTTAGTCGTATAAAAACTAAAACTGCTATCTTTCTCGATCCTTACTCCCTTTATAATTTAGATTCTTTTGTAGTTTTCACCTTTTATTTACCAAGTGTCACTTCTGTGTATGATTTTGACGTCCATAAAAACTATTAGCCGCACCCAAGATGGACATATGTTTCTTCATCACTCATTACACAACAACTGGTTCTATTTTTCCTATCCAATATCGGGCTTGATTTCCAGCAACCTTTCCTCTGGTTAGAATCAAAGTGTATGATATTTTAAATAGAGTAAATGTGGTATTGTGGTTATTGCTGAAGTGAAAGTGATGGGCAAATAATGAAATAATGAAAGGCACAATACTTGGATGAATAGGTTAAAGTGCGTCGAGTTAAGAGTAGTATAGACAAAAGATGACCCGACTTCTCCACATTTTTGATGGCCTTGTGCCTAATCTGTAAATAAATACTTCAAAGTGTAGTATATGTACGGTGTTGTCAGAGGAAAATTCCTTCTCGACAGGGGAATTTTAAAAAATGTTCCCAATCCAGAGTGACCTTCTTTTCTTGTAACTTTTGTTTTATATCTTATTCTTAGTTGTCTATTCATCATTGATACAACTACATGAATATTACTGACTCTCTTTTTAGAATAATTTCTTAAAATTATGAGGAATAATATTAAGTCACCTTGTTGTCTAAGATTGCTTCCAAATTGTTAAAATGCTCAAAATGAATATATTTTTAAAAGGGAAAATAAAATTGTGGCTCTTGTATAGATCGAGTACACAGCTGAAATTTATTTTAGAAGAGTTCCAATAGTGTAAGAAGGGGCAGACAACTCTCTCTTTTTAAGTACATAATTTCACGCCGTAAATATAATACCGGCCGTATTCCACGACAACTTTGGGTTTTTGGTGGCTATGAAAAGGACACTATTAATCCCAATAATAAAAAAATATCTGCGATAATTTAATATTTTAAACTATAAAAAAATCAAAAATCTGTTAATCAAAACAATAGGACTGTTTGTTTTGCTGGTTTTGAAATGAAAAAATATACTGTTGATTTTCCCAAATTCTATTTTCTTCAATAAATTTTCTATCAATATACTGTTGATTTTCCCAAATTCTATTTTCTTCAATAAATGTTCTATCAATATACTGTTGATTTTCACAAATTGTTATTTCTTTGAAAAATGTTCTATTAATTGAATTTGCATGACTTCTTATTTAAGAAATGGATATTTTCCATTTTCGGAGACATTGCGTACCAAAAAAAAGGAGTTATCTGCCCCTTACACCATTGGAACTCTTCTAAAATAAATTTCGCCGTGTACCCGATCTATACAAGAACCAATTTTTTATTAAAAAAAACAAATTTTCAGTTATTCATCATTTACAGTAAGACATAAACATTCTCAATAATCAATGGCTGTCATCAGCAACAACAAAAAATCATGCTAATCCACTGAAAGTAGGTTTGGTCGATTAATAACATTTTTAAAAATTACGTTGATTGAATCGAAAATAAATTGTTATTGAATACAAATCGTTCATGATACTAATGACAAATTTGAAGGATATACGTTTTTAAAAAATACTCCTAATAAAATTGTGTGCCCACTTGTGTGTCTGTGTCTCTTGCCATTATTAATCTCTATATAAAGTTAAGTATGTGTATGTTTATTTCTATGTATAGGATTCACTCCTAAACTAAGTAACTGATCATTATGAATGATATCTAAAATTCCATCAAACGATTGTTATTTACATGAAACAAGTAATACTGATGCTTATAGGAAAACTTTGGTTTGATCCCTCAGGGAGATTAAAATGACCTCCAAATTGACAAAAACTGCCTTTTTTTATCCAATCTAGGAGCTCTCTGATCTGGAGTGGAAATACTTGTTAGGATTTCATCTATGGATTAAGAAAATAAAATCTGCCCTGTGTCATGAAACTGCACCCGGTGATATACATATCACTATCAGTGGTGTACATGAATAACTAATTAAAGCAAAGATCATGAACAAATATTTGAAACTATTAAGAACTTGATGCATGAACACTTTTACTAAAATGATTGGATTCGCCATTAAATAATCTGAAAAGGAGTGATAGGCCATAAAACAAACATATTTTAAAATGTTAAAATCTTTACAGTATTTGTAAATCAAAAATCCATATCATCTTTATCAACTATTTTAAGAAATAATATTTATGCAATTTACACCTAGTTAACAAACAATTCAATATCCAGTTCCGGGTTCAAGAGTATTTGAACCTAAAACGAGAAATTCAGTTCAAATGATTTTGTTTATTAGAATAATTTCTTCAAATTAGGAGGAACTAAAATAAGAATCTTAATTGGTTACTGTTGTGAAGTAGTCCAACAGTAAAAAGAAGTCGAGGTTGGGTTAAGATAACAAGTGTATTAACATAAAAGGTACAAAGGTAAGGAAACTGACTGGTACGACAGTTACAATACTGTCCTTTTTCTCCCTGCTGATTGTCTACTCGCACTATTTATAGTGAGAACCGGTGTAGTTTTTCTTCTGTTAGAACGGCCGGGGTAACAGTTACACAACTTTGTCATATGTTAAACTCGAAGAATACCAATAGGACAGGTAAAATTAATTCCCCAAACAGAATGTTTTGCACGATTTTTATATTCCCTTACAAAGATAAAATCGACATATAATATTCCAAGTTTGATTAATTACATTATTTTGATTCTAAAGAAAATGTTTAAAATTCAAGCCTAATAGTTCTTCAGAAATTAAAATTCAGGGAATCTGTCTAATAATTATGGATCAAATTCAATGCAAATCTAAAATATTTGAATTTTTAAATGAGAGGGTATCCATATCATGCCCCCCCCCCCCTAAAAACCTAAATGAAGAAAAATTTGGGGAATATTTTTTAATTGATGTCTTATACCTATTGTTAAACTTTTATAAAAATCACAGGTATATGAATTTTCACAAAGAACTTCCACCCCTTTGCATAAAAAGTATATTAAGCTAAATATAACCCACATTACGACCCTTTATGCCTATCAACTGTGTTCCAAAATTCATAATTGTCTATTAATTAGTTTAGGAATGAACCCTGTACAGACAAATATATAAACATATGTACATACCTAATCTTAAATAATATTAATGGTCTACTTTGTCGTCTAAAATGGCTGCCAAATTGTTAAAAATGCTCATTACTTGTATTATTTATTGTAGATGTCAATTCTTTTCAGCAATATTGAATAGGCAATGCCAAGTTCACAGTCCATGCCAGTAACTACGGCACCTAGCACTTTCACCCAAAACCATTGGATTGTTTATATATTTTCACTTTTCAAAGTTTGATATGTCTATTTGTTATATTATTTATTATAGATGAGGTTTTTAGCAATATAAGTTGTTTTTGGTATTATATGGAAAGTTAATCCCAATTGAAAAAGTATCAAACTTTATTTAGGGAGACCGGCTTAGAAAGGGATGTTTTCTTAATAAGAAGTTTATTACAGAAAGTCAGTATCATAGCTTCATGCCATCCTATGGAAACCAGAATAATAATAGAAAATATCACTGATATTTTTTTTCTTCATTTAATTTGTAAATTTGATTCTTTAATTAGGTATCCCAAATGCAAATTTTATTTTCATTATATCTAAAATCTTTTAGTATTTGCAAAACATAAATAATGCTACCAAATTTATTTTAATAGCAGAATTAGTCATCAAACAAAGTTTGTTGGAAATTAGAAAATTTGCCATCTTTGGCTTATACGCTAAATTTTAATGTATAACTAGAAATGCAAGTGAAAAATTCTTGTGGTAATTTCATCTTGTGGTAAATGAAAACGAAGCAGAATGGAAACAATAATTATTAGACATTGCCTAAACATTGGGCAAAATCCCATTACCTTTTGAAAAAAAAAATTACAAAAATGACACGCAAGTGCAACTTTGTTCATGTAAGATTCGCTTCAACAGCTAACATTGAATTTTCTTAATAATTCATAGCATATTAGAGATCAAGTTAGATTTTTCTTTTGAATAGTAAATCAATAAACTCCGATTTGGGCCATTTATATGGCCCAAATCACAAACAAACACAATTTGATAATAGTTTGATTCACTAAAATTTTCAACTTAGATTTTTTTGTATGAAAGACAACGTAAAACCCTATATTAAGCCTATGGTTAATATATTATGATTTCTCCTTTCTTTAAGAAAGTTATAGAGTGCAAGGAAATATGGCTTTGTACCTTTTTAAGTGTATTTATGAGGTCAACAAAAATAATCCAAAAGTATTAGTTTTACTCTGGTATCCTTCCATTCTGCTTTCTTCACATATGCATATATTTCAAGTATTTCATGAGAAATGGACAATTATTAGCATAATTATCTCGCATAGCATAAGCCTCCACTCTAGAATAAAGAGCAATGTGTATTTATTACCTCTGCCAAAGAGGTTA
Source organism: Sepiola atlantica (assembly GCA_963556195.1). Lineage (NCBI taxonomy): Eukaryota > Metazoa > Mollusca > Cephalopoda > Sepiida > Sepiolidae > Sepiola > Sepiola atlantica. Next base: position 22,558,196 of record OY744553.1, on the reverse strand, counting down.
TGTTTTCGGTTGAGTTGGTTTGTTCGTTTGTCACAATGTTTATTTGTTTGTGTACAGCCTAGTGTCCACATCGCTTGACCAATCGTCACCAAATTTGGTTAAAATATCGGTCAATTTAGAACTGATCTAATTTTGATATATCTAGGTCAAAGGTCACAGAAAAAGTAAAAATCACACTTTTGGCAATAACTTTGGTCTGTTAATTGTAGAGACTCGGCACTTGGCCCATATGACAGCTGAGTATGTTGATCTTTGAACTTGAAAAGTTCAAACATGGTCGAAACTTTGATGGAATTTCAACTTCCGATTTTTCAAAATTTTAACTATTTATCTGATGCTCTTTGATAACAGCAAAATTTCAGTCTGACTAGATAAATAATTTTTGAGTTATCAACCTTTCCATAGCATAACTTCGGGAATACTTCATATAATATGGAGAAATAAGGACCAGATCAGACTTTGGTCTATCCTTATCTTGTCAGGTGGGGTTATGCAGTCTCACGACTGACTTTTGTTCTTGTTTATATATATATAATCAGTCCTGTCACAAAAGTTAGCGAGTAAAAAGAAAACTGCCAGACAAATCCATTTAAAGTATTTAGGGGAATTGAGAAAGTAAATAACAAGTCAGACACCTCCCGCCTTCAATCTATTTCCATAATGAGACGTTTTCTTTTTTCCTTTTTGCTTTTATACCGATTTATACGTTTTTTTTATTTTTCAGTTTGAGACGTTTTCTTATTTCTTTTTTTCTTAACTAAGATATAATGATACTAAACCTTATGTGTAGAATCCTTATTCCAATTTTAATCAAAATCTATTACATGATTTTGATTCTAGAAAATTTATAAAATTTAAGGCTTAAAGGAAATAAGAAATGAAAATTCATGGAATCTTGTTTACTTGCATTAAATTTGACCCATAATATGGATCAAATTTAATGCAAATCTGAAATATTTAAATTTTTAAATAGGAGGTTGTGCTCATGATGCCCCCTAAAAACCCTTTAAAATACTCTAAAGAAATTGAAATTTGGGGAACAAGCAAATATATACTCTCTCTGGTCGCATATTTTTGCTCGGCTGGGAGTATTATATAATTGTGACAGAACTACATACAATATGTAGTTAAAGCAAAATAAATATTAAAATATTATTGTCATAAATAAAATAAAAGTAAAATACCTTATTTATGGATGTCAAACGCGGACTCCACAATATTTTTATAAATAAAATAAAACCTTTTTCCTTTTTATAGATGTGAAAATAAACGTAAACACCTTAAATTTTTTTATCAATAAAAGTAAGTCAAACGTATTTCATCTTTTATAGATGTCAAGCGCGAAAGAAAATAATAGGAAATTACAACATGGCCGCCAGCGATTAAGGCATTGCATTAAAGTTCGATTTTAAAGTCTTTAAAAAATAAATTAGAATTTTATTTATAAAAAATACAATTTAATACTAATTGATGAATTGCATCCAAAGTGTGTGCGAAAATCAAACGAAATAAGCGAGATATTCAAATAATCCCTATAGTACAATTGAACGCCGACCGGAAACATCTATTTCGTCCCTTCAGTTTTAACTATTTAGTAATTTGAAAAGTTTTTGGGTTTTTTTAAGTTTTAAATATATAGGAGGATGTAATACATGGGAGCACCCTCACCTGACCCTTAAAAACGGAGGAGGTAATTCTTGAGAAGACGGTCTTATGATAACAGAATCGATACTACATTTATAAATTTCGATTAAATCTAGGGGTTTTTTTGGGGGGGGGGGGTCCATTCATTTAAACATGTCTAGTCACTAAAGTTTTTTTTATTGCTCCTTGGCCTTTTGGCTAAGATCAAAGTGTACTATCTGTTCTCTTAAGATCAACGCCGGAACTTTTCATGCAATTATCGTTTTTTTTTTTTTAATAAAATCTTTTTAATGTATTAATAATTATGATAGTAATATTACTATAAAGGAAAATATAATTATATAATAAAATTTAACAATACCTATTATAAATGTATATTACAGAATATTAAAAAGAAAAGAAATATGCAAATGTATCAAAGCAGGTTTTATTTGACAGAGTTTAGAGATTACTATATATACTATATCATATTTAAGTAAGACTGAAAGGTTTTGATGTTAATATACTCAGGAAAGATTCGAATTTATTCATATTTAGATTAGATTGGAATATTCGATTAACTAAATGAAATATTCTCCATTATTTTGCAATGTATTTATTGTTTAAAAAATTGTGACAGACTGACGGACATATCCCTATTTATATAAGATATTTATTAATTTCTGTATTTAAATCACTTTCTCTAATTCCCTTAAAAAGGTTAAGAATCCCCCCAGAAATGGATAAACTAGACTCACTCTGAAAGCTGATTGCATGGTCGTTTTGTTTTTCTCTCTCAAGATGGCAAATCTCGTCTGTCACAATTCTGTCTTAATTGCTAGCATCGTAGATAGTAAAAAAAATCTCCATCAACACTTACTATTTAATTTCAAGAAGATTCTGCATCTTCCTTGACATTTTCTTAAACGTTTAATGGCCAATCTCAGATGCTTTTAGCAAGTGGATCGTGCAAGTCATGCACCATTAGTTTTTCTTCTTTTTTTTATCCCAACAATCGATGTTGGTCTAGCTTTTGTGTTGAACTTTAAGGTCATTTTTATTCAGAAGGCAGCTACTTTCAGCCATTTTGAAGGCACATAAAAATCTTAGTAACATAAGTGTTTCTTTTTGCGCATTTTTATTTTTACAGTGTTGATGGCATAGGTTTGCTGTCAGGCATGTAGCAAAACGCAGGAGTCGAATGCAAATGAATTGCTTTAGGAGTCTCTATTAACTCGCCTTTCCATGAAAGAAGAATTAGACACAGGGTCTGTTTTATGTGGGAAGAATCCAACTCCCCAAAAAGGGACACTCTGGATTGGGACAAAAATTAAAATTGTCTTAGTCTAGAAGGATTTCTCCACTGAACGAGGACAGAAAAGATGAAGTGTAGTATGAGAACAGATACTATGCTTTGCTCCTAACCAAAAGGCCAACGAAAGGAAGCTTTAGGAGTCTTGAGTGGTGAAAATATGCTGATTCGCTAAAAAAAAAAGAAAAAAGTAATACATGATGAAAAATTACCGAAACAAAAAAAATGTCAAAATATTTTTGTCATTTTTAGTGTTCATCTTTGATTCCTTCTCAGAAAAAAAAATTCATGACCAAAGTTGCAAAATTTATATTCTACAGTGTCAGTAGTAATCAGATTTCAGATTTTCATGAGGTGATTGTTTTTATGTAAAGCTCCCACGTCTTCACTCTTTCTTATATATATATATATATATATATATATATATATATATATATATATATATATACTAGCAGAAAGACCAAATGTTGCCTGAGATTGAATGAGGAACTCAAAATCCTTTGCCCTCGGCTCATAACACTCTATTACCTTTTTTTTATTATTTTTTACATTTTATAAATTTTCAATTGGGGTGGGGAGTGGGTCAAGGATGTACTCAGCATTGATTGGATGGGAAGAAGTGTGAATAAAGTGAGATTAATTGAAAATAAATTTCATTAATTTTATAGTCCCTAATGACACACCAGTTGCCTCCCAAGAATTAATGAGGACCCATATGTACCTCAGCTCCAAGCCTTGAACCCATTATTAACATTTCCATTCTTATTTTTTAATTCATATAATTTTCAAGTTATGAATAAAGTAACATATTTCCTTTTTATGGATGCTAACCATAAATGCAGATCCCACAATAATATTGTACTCTCTTTTATAAAAATAAAATATACTTATCCAAGTACTCTATGTAATGTAGTTTCAGAATATATGCGACCATGGGGGTCTATCTCCAAAACCTAGGATGAACTACAACTTTATATATAGATATTCAATGATTTAAAAAAAAAAGTTTCTTTAAAAGATATTGATTACCAACGAAGCATAACATTTGATGTTTGCCTATAAACTGCAATTCTAGACAGAAATGTCTTTCGAATCGACAGTTTAAAGTGGCTTCAATTTTTTATGACCACATTCTGATGTCTATTTTTATCCATAACTAGCAAAAATATTCTCCCTCCGGTCACATATTTTTGCTCGCCTGGGAAGATATCATGACGAACAAACATTGACGCCCAAAGGAGGAGGTAATGACTGAGAGTATAGTATCATTACGAATGCCCCCTCCCCCTAAAAAAAGGAGGAGCTAATGCATGGGGAGATGATATTGTGAAAACTGAACAGATAGTACACTACTCCCCTCCCCCAACGGAGAAGATAATCATGGAAGGATAGTGTCATGAGGAACGAACATATACTATACTGCCCCCCCCCCCACTAAAAAAAAGAGGAGGTAATACCTGAGAGGATCGCACCATAAATGGGAAAGTTAATGCCTGCATGTATGGTATCATGGCAACAGAACAGATACTTCACTACCCCCACCCACACTCCCAAAAGGAGAAGGTAGTCCCTGGGAACATGGTCTCATGACAACAGAACATTACCCCCTCCCCCAAAGGAGGATGTAATACCAGGGAGGATTACCCCACCTCCTTAAAAGAGGTTAATTCCTGGGAGGACGGTCTTATGAAAACAGAACTGATACTACACTACGCATCCCCATTAAAAAATAATACAATAATAGATTAAATCTATTTTTTCTATGGCGAGACATTTTTAAATGTCTCGCCATAGAAAGATTTTTACAGTTCTTGACTAATATAAAAGTGTAGTATCTGTTTTCAGCATCCTAATGTCATCAGATGTTTTACTATCGACGAAAATATTCCGTATTTATAAGAAAATATAACAATGCAAAATTACCACTGTATATTACAGAATATTAATTTATTAGAAATTGTTTATAAAATAAATATGCAAATTAAGAAAGGTGTTTGTGTGTGTTTAGTTTGTTATATATACAGTATTACAAACCTCCCGGGCGCTGGCTTTTCAACCCCCACTGTCCGACCCGACCTTGGGTCACATCTTACTTGTGGGAGTAGGATAAAACTGGCCTTGTGCCTAACTCCTGGAGAGGAGTAAATAAATCATAGAATTAAATAAGAACAACTGATTTTGATGTTAATATATTTAGGATATATGAAAAAACTTTTGCATTTATTCATTTAGATAAACGTAGATAAAAATAATGGGGGGGGGGGGAATGTCCCCAAACAGTCTTTACGGCAGTTGAAGGTGATTTTGAAGCCTTTAGGCAGCTAGAAAGTTATTTCTGGCTAGAATTAAAATTTATAGGCAAAAGTCTAATCTTATGGTTCATTAGTGCTCCTAAGCCAAAAAAAAAAGCAATAATTTTTATTACGCAACTGTCATATCAATGAAGTAAACCTTTTTTTTCTGTTAGGCAATATTTTAATACGCGTGTACACCCTTCTTTCAGAAAATGACAGAATAAAAATGTTTTTCACTGCACTAATATTCCTATACATATAAAAAAAACATCTGAATCGCTGAAGTTTAAAAGAAAGAAAACGTCTCAAACTGAAAAGTTTAAAAAAGGGAAAAAATGGAAAGAAAAAACGTATAAATCGATAGAGAAAGAAAAGAAAGAACGTGACTTTGTGAAAATAGATTGAAGGCAGGGCATTGTCTGACTTGCTATTTGCTTTCTCAATTCCCCTAAATACTTGAAATGTATTCTACCAGCAGTTTTTTCACTCGCTAACTTTTGTGACAGGACGGATATATGCATACAAATAAATATACATTGCTCTTTATTGTAGAAATGGAGAATATTTTTCTGACAAATCATTTCAAGTGAAGTATTGCATTAAATAATGTCTGTTTTTTTTGTAGACAATATTATTTGCTGCGTCTTTCTGTATGAAATTCTTTCTGACAGATTTTTTTTTTTTTGTCGAAATAAGATATTTGCTATAATCTTCTGTAAGGAAACCCCTTTTTGATATATTATTATTGTTTGTTTTGATATATTATTATTGTTTGTTTTGATATATTATTGCTTTGGAGTGTGAAGAACAGCAGATATGGCAGAAAGAAAAGGAAGAACATGGTGGTTATAAGGGTGTATAAATAAGATGCCATACTCCAACCATTATTGTTCTCTGAGACTGTATATACTCTCTGTCCCCCTCCCCTTTTCTGCCTTCCTCTCTCTCTCTCTCTCTCTTTCCCTTCCTCTCTCTCTCTCTCTGCCTTCCTCTCTCTCTCTCTCCCTCTCCCCCATTCTGCATCATCTGCTGATTCATACAAGTCCTCTTTGCAAATGATGAGGTGGCATTGCAACTAGGCCAGAATATTAGTTGTAGGATTTGAATCATACCATGCTATTTTATCTCCTTCAGCTATTTTTTTTATCTATCATATATAAAGGAATCTGTCTGTCCGGCTAAAACTCAGGAACTACCAAAGATACACTTAGAAATCTTACATATTATAATTCAGTATGACCTGGAGTAGGTTATAGAAAACATCTATTACTGTAATATTCATTTGCTTAGGGGTCATCATTGACCAAATTAGTGTTTGGGAGCAGAAATGTTATTTCATTCAAAAAATCAAGGAAAATAACTTTAAATAGTTTTAAAGTTATTTTCCGATAACCAATTAAAATTGAAAATTATAGAAATTAAAAAATAATAAAACTGGTAATATATAGAATCAGGTCTGTGAGCAGGAATACATAAAGATCCTTATTCTTTTCCAGACAAAGTCTTGCTAGTAATCTAAATTAAAGCTTCTCAACTAAACAGGAATGTTTGAGATTCAGAAGAGGATCACAGATTGGCAGACTCAAACTATTGGAATCTTAATCTTTGTACAATTCTACACATTTTTTATAATTTATAAACATCAAATAAAAAATAAACAAATATTTAAATATTTTATTAATTGAAATGTGTAAGCCAGAAATAAGTCAGACACAGAAATGTGATTGTTAGAATCAAATCAACATCTTGACTAAGTGAGCTGCTCTTTAACACTGAAGTAGAAAGCCGGTTTTGTAGAATGATTTTTGTACTCATTGTCAAATTTAATTCTCCTTGTTAGAAAAAACAAAATACATATTTATGTTATGAACAGAGATGAGGAGCCGGTCGGGAGTTTGAAATCTTGTAGTAGTTTGAAGTTGGAGACATTTTTTAAAACCAACTCTGAACTAAGGGTTAGAGGATATGTTTTGTTTTTGTTTCTGAAAAAAACATTTTATTTAATAAGTAAAATTCATTTTTTTTTTTTTTTAAGTTGAAAAGATGTTTATAGTCTGGGAGTGTTTGGATTATCTTCATTTGTAATTTGGTAAGAAACAATAGGATCAAACAGTGTTTATTAAAAATGAAATTGAAATATATTACAAATTAAACATAATATAGAATATTGCTGAAGAAATTGTCTTTTATACAACAGACTTTTGCACGGTGGACTAATTTGACTCGTCACCACTACGAGAAACAGACAAAACTAATAGATAAAAAATGACAGCCTCATTTGGAGTTAACTGCTTCAACATAGCCGAGCCTGATTTGTAGTACATATTGTCAAATTTTAAGATGGTAGTCAGCAATTTTTGAGGGGGCTGGGAGTCAGTTGGACATTTTTAAACTGACTCAGCAGCAAGAGAAGACTCAAAATGTCATTGACAAGCTTTGTTTCTTTGTCACTATTTTGTTTGTAAACATGATTAAATTTCTTTTTCATTTGTGTTGTCATGAAAATGAGCTCTCAATAAATTAATAACGTTTCTTTTGTGAGTAGTTTAGATTAGCAGACTACCAAGAACATTTTTATTCTTTTTAATTTCTATAATTTTCAATTGTCAAGTTTTAAAATAAAGTATACTGTTATCTTTGGTGTTTACGGACGTTCGGAACACTAAGACAGCACAAGATTATTGTAAAAACACCAATCGCAAAGTTAATATCACCATCGTATTTAAAAACTTGTGTTTGCAACAGTAGGGCTTTGTTTTAAATTGCAAGAAGAGAGACACCACAAATATTGTATAGATATGTATTTTTTAAATTATAAAAAGAAACTAAAAATACTTCAATGGGAATATTTGTTTACAGACGATGAACGTTTACTTTCTGACTAATCAGACTCTTATCTTTATTTATATAAAGTTACATATGTTTGTATAGGATTAACCGATCATTATGAATTTTGGAACACAGCTGCTAGGTGTGAGAGTTTCAAATGTTTGCTATATTTAGTTTAATTTAGTGTTATAAAAAGGGGGCTAGATGTCCACTGTGAAAATTCAGATACCTGTGATTTTTGTGAAATTTTATCAATTAATAAATATTCTCTAAATTTCAGTTTCTTTGGAGTATTTTCACAAGGGGCATAATATGGGCACAAACATTTTAAAATTCAAATATTTCATATTTGCATTGAATTTGATCCAATTAAGCAAGGTTGCCTGAATTTCAATTTCTTCCTAACACTCCTTAAATTCACATTATGTGACTCCTGCTGCTGGCACATTTTTATCCAGATGACATGATTCAACCCATCATTCAATGGATACTCCTTTCAACACAAGACACAATTACATAATTAAACTACATGCAACATGAGGTTGGATCTTTCCAAGCACACCTGGCTGCACTCATATCGCTTTGATCCTCTTCATGTACGGCTTCCATATCTCATTTATCTAGTCACCTGTTTTAGGTGGAAGTATTTTCATTTCATTATCTCAGTAGCCAAAGCAATAGTGGGGGGGGGGGGGGGCATAAAAGGCATCCGGTTGTGATGCCCAAATTTAGGAGGTGTGGGGAGTTACCCATCTCTTAGTCACTATTACTCCCAGATTCACTCTGACCCGGAGAGGCAGTACCTGTCAGGGATGAATTAAATAGAATTTATCCCAGGCATGACATTAGACTACCTCAGGCACACTTGGTCAAGGTGTTCACTTCTACCCCACCCCACCACCTCAAAAATACATCTTTCCCACCCCTTTCTACCTTTTTTTCTGCCTACTCTATTTCTCAACTACTCAACCGTCCTGGGTATGATGCAAAACTGCATCCAGCAGTGAGGCCCCAATTTGGGAGTTTTGGGGAGTGTGAAATCACTCCTTAGCTATCACTACTCCTAGGTCCGCTCTAACCCGGAGTGGCAATACCTCTTGGGGAGGGGGGGGGGGCATCTATCAGTTAAATTGATACTATCGTTTACAGGCTATTGGTGTACAAAATATATGCATACAAAACAAATTAATCTACAAACTAAACAAAACATGTTTTACGGTTTCAGCATAAAATAACCCAACGATGGTTGATATGCCGTAAAACTAAACATCGAACCAACTACCAATATTTGCCTCCTAACATTCAGGAGTCGGTTGATGCATCAAACTAGTTTTTCTGATCTTAATAGCTAACCTACATTCATGAGACACATTTGAAAATCAGTCCATAAATGTGTGTAAAGCTACCAAGTGACCAACAAAATGAAGTCATCTGCATATAATAGGTCATAAAAGTCATAAAGTAGTCATAAAATTGTTGTTCAAAGTAGCATAGAATCAATGAATGTCCCTATTGTCTGATAATGTACACTCTGGCATGGCAGTCACCAATCCTGGAGAGAGATTGCTGCCAAAAGTTCTCTATTCACTCAAATGTGTGCCTTCTTGTAATGAATCGATCAATAATCATTGTTGATTATTGGACATCATAAAAATTTATCAATATTTTTTTCACTGAACAAAGCATTTTTAATACAGCGTTGCTAAATATACTAGTTAGAAATAATATTTGAAAACATTTTTTTTTTTAATTTTGCACATTATCATAGAATTAGTTTATACTAGCATGGATACCAGAATTGCCAGGGAGCATGGATAACAACAAAATAAAAGAGTTTAAAAAGAGTGTGCAACATATTTTGTTTAAAACTGTCTACCTTTGACTTTCCCTACATACAATGTTCTAAACTTTTTAAAATGCACAATATAGCAAAATCCCATATAAGTATCCCAAACCCAAATTTTCTAATACTCAATCCAATGATGTAAGGTCTGTAAGTGTATCTGGTGTCGCTTCTGACTTTTAGTTGGCTATACATACAGAATTACGAGTTACCTAATGGACAAACTAAAAAACCTACCAAAGTAAATAGCGTTAACCCCCCCCCCCAGCTCGTAAGAACTCTAAGCTCTTACGCCGTGTAATAAGAACACAGTATAACAACTTAAGCTTTCTGATTCAAAATGTGAGTTGTCCACTTTTTATTTTATCCAGAAAAGGCAGATTTTTGCTTAAATCGCTAGAGCTTAGATTCAAGTTATCGATTTTGGGGTCAAAATCTGCTTTCTGTTTTCTTTCTTTTTTTTTTTAATAAGAAAAATCTGATTTTTGCAAAGTCTCTAGAGCCTTACCTCCTTATATTTTTCCGTCGTTATTTGGCTGGATTTTATTTCTCTTTCGCTTTATTTTTATTTCTCTTTTCCTGTTTTTTTTTTTCTTCCTCTCTCTGTCTTGTCTTGCCTTGCCTTCTTTTTCCCTCTTATGACAGTTCTCTCTGAAAACTGAAAAAGGTAATTTTACCATGTAAGCTAAGACTTCAAACGATTCACGATGAGGGTAAGAGAGGGTTAGATTACTTTTATTTCATCAAAGAATGACTTCCAGTCTCCTTTCCCCCACATGCTTGACTTTCTTATTTACCAAGATTGATATTTCCCTAATTAAACCTTTTTCAAATTATTTAAACTCTGTTTTTACTACTTATCACAAGCACATCATCTAAGTTGTTTTTAGAGCTGCCTTCTCTCCACACGGACGCGTGCGCACATGCACACGCTGGGGGTGTTATCTCGATTTCAGCTTTTTGCCATTGGCTACTCATCTCCTTGCTGATGTCAAATTTTTAGACTAGAAAAAAACCCAGCCGACTGTTGTCAATGTGTCCATTCTAATCTGCGATAAAAATATTATTTCAAACTGAAGGACAAAATGACTGCATCAAAAAATGAATCCTTGCTAAAAGTTTCTCTTAATTTTTTTACCTTTTTTTCCTTTCTGCATTTTGTATGTAACTTCACAGTTTGATAGAAATGCTACAGTTTTACATTAACAGTTGTTTCCTCAATTAATCCCCCCCCTCTTCATCCTCTTCTTCCATGGTTATGTTCTCATTGCAATGATCATGCCATCCACACGTGACTGCAAAAGTTCACACGATTGCTTCATATGTGCAGCTTTTCTCTTCTTACATAATAAAAATTAATTTTTTTCTCTTGGAATAATGGCCTAGTGGATACAAAATATTTGATATTTTAGCAGTCATAAATTCGGTTCTCTCTCTCTCTCTCTCTCATATGTTCAGTCTTCTCTCTCTCTCTCTCTCTCTCTCTCTCTCTCTCTCTCTCTCTCTCTCTCTCTCTCTCTCTCTCTTCTCTCTCTCTCTCTCTTAAAAAGAGTTTAAACAAAGTGTATGTTATTTTGAGAAAAAGAGTAAGATGAAAGCAGTCAGTGGTGAAATGTTTACGAAATCTAGTTATGAATATTATTAGTTAAAATAATGAGTTGAATATGATTTGAATTGTTAATAAAAATGAAAAATAAATAGATAATCGAAAATAAGAATTTGGTTTACTTAACTAAATCATGATAACAAAATTCTTACCGGAGGAGAAAATATCATAAGATAAATGATGTCAATGTAACAAAACTTGTTATTTAAAAGTGATCTATTAATGTTAGTTTTCGTTAATTGTAAGTTTGATTTAAATAAATCCTCTTTGGTAGTGTTGAGAAAAAACAAAGATAAACTGTCAGTTATTTTTGTCTGTAGGCATGGTTTACGAAAGGTGTGTCACATGAACTAAATGGGCATAAATATAAGTTTTAAGATATAACCTATTTCTTAACATGACACATCTATCTGAATAAGAATGTAATTTATTTTAAAAGTTATCATCAATGAACAAAGGAAATTTATTACTACATGAATATGCTAGATTTGCTGTTGATAGCAGAATTGGCTTCCATATTGTTCCTAATAACATGCACAAATGTTCCATGAAAGAAGAAAGCTAGAGAGAATCAAATATTCATTTTTTATATTAGATGTTATTTAGATCTGAAATAAGAAATCCGGAACACTTAATTTAATATGTTGTGGCCTGGACTCTCACACATGACAAGGGTGCAACAAAACCAGATGTTGCTGAACAGATGATTGACCTTCATCTTTCATTATTGGTTGTTTCAGATTAAACTGCTCATCACAGTATCAAATCTGTTGAAGAGAGAAATTAACATAGGTGACATAGAATATAATATCCCAGCTGTTTCAGTTTATATTATCATGGTCTGATGACGTTCGCCACCATTTTTATTTCCAACTAGCCTATTTCACTGGCTTGCTTGATTTGGCAAGTAATCAGCAATCCAGGAAAAGAAGCTTTGGTGGTCATCCCGAATAAATCAGCTTACGTTCCTTGACCTCCAAGGAACTCCATAATCATTTCTTCGTTTGTTGTAGTTAGGCAAACTTTAACAGTCCACTAGTCTGGCAGTGACTAGTGCTGATTTTTGGCTCAGCCGTTGATTTAGTCGGTTGCTCCTGATGTTTCTGGCTACTGCAACTAGAACCTCTATTCCTGCTGACATCTCACTTACTTACGACATACTGCTCTCACTAATGTTCTGATAACTTCATCCGGCTGTCGATTCAAGATTCCAAATTTAGCATTAAGCACCTTTGAAATGACAAGTGTGTGCCAGAGGAGTAGACATGATGATAGTACACACTTTTTGCAGACTCCAAAACCATTTGGAAAAATTCCACCAAATTTTGCATTAAAAAGAAACCCTTGGGACGCAAGATCTAATTTAGAAAATTTAAATTATGATTCTTAAATAAACCCCCATAGCCCTTGGATATAATCTGATATAGTTTAAAGAATTTCCAAGAATTCTAACCCAGTTCTTACTGGGTTAGAATTCTTGGAAATTCTTTAAACATTTAAATCTCTGCTGCTGAATACCAACTTAGAATAAATTAATCTAATTTTGCGGCTGACACTAATGTTTTAATTATTATATTATTCTGAATTGATTTGTTTGTATTCATGACAGAACAACAATCTGTAGTCATTAATGAGTGAGATTGGTTTGCTCAATTACCAGAAATTTAAAAATATCTATTCTATTAGTTTTTAAAAACTCTTCCTCTCATTAATTAGTTGCCATATCTCTGTGCGTCGTCGTACATGTTGACATTTCTTTCATAAAAAAATGTAAAAAATAAGTTATTTTATTGGATTGGAATCATCAATACCAATTTTTTAAGTTAATTAAAGAATTTATTGATTCTTAAATCTAAGTATTATAAAAAGATCTTACAAAACAATAGAAAAAATTGTTCAGTAAGAATAAATGAATACATAAACTGAATCTTGGATTTGTTCATCATATTCAGTTTAGCATCTGTTTTACATGCTTATCCCACTTTCAAATCCATCCTTATCATTTCCTCACATGTTTTCCTTGACCTTCTCCTGCCAACTGACACTGCTACCTCAACTGTTCTACATTTACTAACTCAAGAACTCTTGTCCATTCTTTCGATGTGACGAAATCAGCAAAGTCTTTCTGCACACATCTCCCTATACTGTCCAAATTTAATCTTCCTCTGAGATTATCAGATCTAAGCTTGTCTTCAAGACTCATATTACACATTGTTCTCTCCATGCAACGCATATCCCCAATCTTCGCTGTACAGGTTTCACTTCCATACATCATCACACTGTGCACACATGCTTAACAATAGACTCTTTCCTTGATCGACAGCAGTAATGCTCTGCTGGTTAGTAGTTGCAGAAGTTTCCATCCACTCCTAACTCTTAATCACACCAGCACTTTCCTGTGCTCCAATGACACCACCAAGGTAACAAAACTTCTGAGCAATCTCAATAGCCTCCCAATCCAAATATCAAGAAATATGAATAGCCATAAATACTGCAAATTAATGGTGGAACCATCCAATTACAAAAAATCATAAAATGATCAGTGAATCAAAACAATTTTCTTTTTAAGAAATTGTTGGAAGCTTCATATTGTTTTCTCATCAATTTAGATCGTTTAATAAGTACAAGATTTTGCACTTAAAAAAACATGGACCATATAGGGAATAAGCACCCCGGAAATTGAAAGACGAAAAAGAGACGAAATTCGTTCTACACCGGTTGTACCTTACAGGTTGACCTTGATAATAATGTTCATCGGTTTTCATCAAAAGCTTGCTTTTTAATATAGGGAAAGATTTATTTTAAGAAACTGAGGCAATTTAAAGTTTACGAATGTTTTTACTTTTTTCTGTAAGCAACAAGTATAAACAAACTAAATAAGATTTAACAGATTTAACATAATTTTATTTACAACTCTTTTTATAACTTATTTTTTATTAAAATAAAAAAAAACTTCACTATTTACTTGCCTCCCAACAAGGGCAAAGGTAGGCATAAAGCCCTCATGGGGAAGCAAAACGGAAGATTACTCAAGTCCGCCGATTTTTAAAAAATGTATATATTTCGTTTATTTATTTAAATGTTTTGTAAATAAAAAAAACGCGTGCTACATTAAAAATAAATATTTCTTAAAATAAATCTTTCCTAAAAAAATGCATCCTATTTTTATAAATATTTCTTGCAAGCTTTTGACAAAACCCGACGAACTAACACAGCTTTATTATCAAGGTAAACCGGTGTAGATCGAATTTCGTTTCTTTTTTGTCTTTCAATTTCCCGGGTCCTTATTCCCTATATGGTCCAAAAAACATATTCCAATAAATTATATTAGAGTGAAAATAGAATTTGAACGAGTGAATTTTTGGGCTGAGAAGATGAAGTTCATTTTGTAGTGTTAAGCAACCATTAGAGGGGTTTAAAATAATCAAAATCTTATATAAATAGGGATTTTAACCGTCTGTCTGTCTGTCTGTCAATCACAATTTTTTAAAGCTATAAATACATTGTGAAATAATGGAGAATACTGCATTTAGCTAATCTAATATTCCAATCTAATCTTAATCTAAATAGGAATAAATGCGAATAATTCCTAAGTTAATTCAAGGTTGGGAAAGTGGGATTGAAAAGCCAGCACCCTAGAGGAAAAGCACTCTGGCCTTTAAAAAATAAATAAATAAAAAAAAATTTTTTTTTAATCCCTGGACAGCTCCGTCGGCATTCTCCGGTAGGGGCGCCTCAGGCGATAACAATAAACTAACCCCTTTTCAAAGGGTGAGAAGGCAAAGCCTGGAAGGGTTGACCGCCTAGAACTGCACCAGAAAATACCTCAGAAGGCCAAGACGGTACCGGTCTACAGAGTGTAGCATCCATCAGAACAGATACTACACTCTGATCTTAGCCAAAAGACCAAGGAGCAATAAAAAAAATTATTCTTTTGTGACTAGACATTTTAAATGAATGAAAAAAATAAATCGATTTAATCGTAATTCATAAATGTAGTATCCGTTCTCCTCGGAATTACCTCTTCCGTTTTTAGAATCCTCCCATGTATTACATCCTCGTATATATTTAAAACTAAAAAAAAAACTTTTCAAATTACTAAATAGTTCAAATTAAAACTGGACGCACTGCATAGACATTTCCGTTCGGCGTTCAATTGTACTATACGGGTTATTTGAATATCTCACTTATTTCGTTTGATTTTCGCACACATTTTGGATGAAATTCATCAATTAGTCTTAAATTGTATTTTTTATCCCAAAATAAAATTCTAATTTATTTTTTAAAGACTTGAAAATCGAACTTTAATGCAATGCCTTAATCACTTGCAGCCATGTTGTAATTTCCTATTTTTTTTTCGCGCTTGACATCTATAAAAAAGAAATAGGTTTTACTTTATTTATGAAAATATTGTGGGGGTCTACGTTCGCGCGTGACATCTATAAATAAGATACTTTACTTATTTATTTTTATTGTGACTTTTAAATGAAAAATAAACTCGATTCAGTTCGTCATGATACAATCTTTTAAGTCAGGGTGTCAGTTTAGTATATGTTCGTTCACCATAATCAGGAAGAACGATAACTCAAGTTTATAAACATCTTTAACTAGAAAATTATGAAAAGTTATCGTTCTTCCTTAGCTAGCATAGTTCTTTGTTTATAAAGATGGCGACTATATTAGGATTACCTTCTCCTTTTTGTGGAGGGTAGTGTAGTATCTATTCTGTTGTCATATCATGCTCCCAGGCATTAATTCCTACTTTTTTTTTGGGGGGGGGGGGTCGTTCGTCATGATATCATCCTCTTCGTCAATACCTCATCCTTTAGGGTGAGTTTATGTAGTCATGACCATCTTAATATAACCAGGTCAAAACACTAGAAAATGACGTCATGCTCTAAAGTAACACATGAGATCTGTCGAACAGTCAGACTATGGACATTTTGACACCCCACCCCTTCACTTAAAAGTTCATCAAAATTCAGGAAATCAACCAATTTTACTGAAATGTTCAATATTTATTAATTAACGATCACTGAATATGATTAACCCATTACCTTATTAGAAATCTTAGTGAAAATGTATTTTGTTTAATTTGCGTAAGATAGACAGCAAACATGAAAATTTCTCTTTGAAAAATAATTTGTCTGATTTAATATTCATTCTTTAAACAAGTTCATTCTTTTCAAATTATTTTCAATGTTTGAGTTGATTGTTATCACAACCTGGTTAACATCGAATGAAAAGATAATCAGTTATGCTGCATGGAAATATCTCTTGGTTTATAAAACACAAGAAGACAAATCCCTATTAATAGGCAGTTTTATTCTTTATATGAACATTTCATTATCATTAGTTTTAGCTGAATAATTTGATAAGAGTTGCTCTCATTCCCCCCCCCCCAAAAAAAATGTTTCTTGATTCTCTCATTAATCCAGAATGCTGAATGAGTAGCAATTTCAATTTCTAGCAATTAAACTACTTTTGTATTTCTATTATACTAAACCCTGAATTCTCTAGCGACATGAATTGAAATAATTTCCAAAAAGCACGGAATTCTGTAGCGACATGATACACCGAAAAAAGAAAAGAAAAAATTTGGTCAGTAAAAAGAGTTGAGAAAAAGGGGTGGTTGAGTATTACGAATAAGTGCCTACAGCAGACAATCCTGAACTTTATTTTAACTTGAAAGTAAATCAAACATGAAAGATTACAAATTCAGTAAAGTAACACAAAATCAATAATTCAAAATATTTAATTAATAGAACATCTATTGAAATAAATTAAAATGTGTTTTTTGTTTTTTTTCAAAACGAACAGTTTATTTACAATATAGTAAAAAAAAAAAAAAAAAAAAAAAAAATCGTAATAAATTAAAGCAGTCATATTTTTTTTTTTGGGGGGGGGGGTCCAAAGGACAGTTTATTTACAATATATTATTATTTTATAAATCGGGGGACTTATGTTTTGAGGCATGTCCGTCCGTCTGGATTTTTCTCCACAACCATCCATTGAGGCCCCGAAATGGCAAAAAATTACATTTTTTGCCCCATAACTTTTCATTCATCCATTCAATTTCTCTGAAACTTGGCCAAAATGTGGAGGCAATTGTTCCTAATAGAAAATAAGTATTGCTGACCTTGGAAAAAATCTGGTTCGCGCCCCCAAGGGGTCAAAAGCCCCCTAAAATGGCAAAAAATGACCCTTTTCTCCCATAACGTTTGATCCATCCATTCAATTTTTCTGAAACTTGGCCAAAATGTAGAGGCAATTGTTCTGGATATAAAATGAGCATCCTTGACCTCAGAAAAATTCTGGTTCGCACCCCCAGGGGGTCAAAGATGCCCCAAATTGCTCAAATTTATTGCATTTTACACTCGCCACATCGAGTCACATGCAGAGGGGGACCACGCACGCACAGCTTGTTTTAATATCTCGCTTATTTTGTTGAATTTTCGCACACATTTTGGATGAAATTTATTAATTCGTTTTAAATTTATTAATTCGTCTTAAATTGTATTTTTTATCCCCAAATAAAATTCTAATTTTTTAAAGACTTGAAAATCGAACTTTAATGCAATGCGGACATGTTGTAATTTTCTTATTTTCTTTTGCGTTGGACATCTATAAAAAATGAAATACGTTTGAAAAAAGGGAACAAGCTAACAATGATTTCCAAGTGAATGAATCAATAATCCTATGGTCTTGAGTCTGCTGGCTCTGATTACTTGCTGAAAACAGATGGACTGTCGCACTTCCAGTCCTCATTGATATTGGTTCTTACTACCCACTATCAATGACGTCACCAGAAAAACTCTATTCAGTTAACTGGTCTGGGTTATTACGATGGTCGTGATCTAGTTCGTTCATGATGATATCTAGCAAAAATGGACATATTCTTGTGTAATTTTACAATGGCTTAAATCTCATTAAAATTGGTAATTAATAAGATCATGTTCCCTCAGAGACTCCTTTATATATAACTCATTGTATCTACTCAGCGTTGCTTGGAAGTTTTACTTTCATTTTGTTTTTCTTTTACATTTTTTTAACTGTCGTATTTTTTAGTTTGATTTATTTATTTATTTTTTACAAAATTATTTTCATTTTTTTTTTAAAGGATTTTTAAAGTTAAATTTAATTATGGTATCATTTGGTCATCAAATCATGAATTGAACGAAATTATAAAACTATAATTAATTTTCTTAAACTAGTGCTAAAACATCTCTATTTATAAAATTATTTAACTTTCAATCTTAATACATGATAAGAATTTTAAAGCTAGAAATGCTTCCATTTCGAAGGGTCACAAAATAATTCATTCTCACAAAAGAGTAAAATAGCTAACTTGTTTACAAAGAAACAAGCATTCATAATTTCATAATAAAAATATTTTTTTAAAACTTGTTTCAAAAATGTGTAAGTCACACAGAGACAAGAAACGCACATAGACACACAAAGTGGTGACACAATTTTATTAATATAGAGATTTTGAAACTATTATGCATACCATTAGATCCCTCATGAAAAGTTACATCTGATTCATTAAAAAGATATTTAATGCAACCAGAAAACTTCCTCTTGCGTTGGTAATTGATAGACATTTTAGATTATAATCTACTTTTAAAACATTCTCTTTTGAGTCATTTTTAGTGAAAAACATTTAGTTAAAATCTTTTTTTTTTGTTGTTTTTTTTTATAGGAGTTGAGAGGGTCGTCTTTCTGTTTTTATAGAATCTAGAGTGTATTTTTGTTTACGGAGCAAAATCGAGGCTATTTCTTGTAATTGGATACTTAATCTATTTCTGCACTGCACAATCATGTTTGCGTGTAAGCTTTATGTTGGCTTGGCATATGACTGTTACAAAAGTTATTTATTCAGAGATATTATTTGTTTTATTTACTTTTTCCTCCTACATTTACATACAGATTATCTCTTCTCTTTTTCTATTATATCTGTGTGTGTATTTATCAACAAATCTCTGGAAGGAGGTACTCATGTTCAGAAAATGTTAAGAGCCACTGATGTCATGCATAGAATACTCAGCTACAAAAACATTGTTAGTTCAACTCTTGATAAGTACAAATAGTAACATTAACATTACTAATGGAGTTCCCATAAAAGATCAATGGAATTATGTATTGAAAAATTATATAAATAAATCTATATAAAATTTTAGTTCTTGTCTGTTCACAAACACCTTTATTGTTTTGGGGATAGACCCCTTCACCTTCCCATAATCATATATATTTTTAGCCAGATTACTTGGATGAAAAACAGGTTATAAAAGAAAAGTTTGTTTTTTTTAATAAAGAAAAAAGGAAAACGTTGAAACGACACCAGTTTTGGTAGTACTTTAGAGGATATCAAAAGAATGACAGTCTATACATATAAAAATATCAACTTTATTTACGAATGAATAGAACAACCAAAAGGAAGTGCTGTCCGTTTGTGCGTGGACTGGTGTGTGAGTGAGTTTATGAGACTGTATAAGCTGTCGCTATATTTAGTAGTTCATGACTGTCTTGTATTAAGCAGACAAGATTAGATATAGACTATGTTGTGACTGAGAAGGGCTCCTGTGGCAAGTTAAGTCTAACTGCTGCCTGTGCTTGGGTTCTCGCTTATGTAGCCAATGCCCGCAGGTGCTCGACTCCCAAGGCGACTCTTTCTTGGTCAATTCCATCAAAATACTCAATTAATAAACATTGAATATTTTACAAAGATCGTTTTTCTGCTTCTGCTGTTGTTGTGACTGCTGTTGGAACAGGGTTTCTACTAGCCTCCTCTACAAAACTGTCATTAAAAGGGGCAGTTTGGAGATACATGATTGCCAGCTTTCAGTAGAGGTGGGCACTCAAAACAAATTGGACATACTCTTAAAAACAATTTAAATGTCACCTTCTAAAAATGTTTAAAACATGAGTTTGCTCAAAAGCTAAAGAAGTGTTGACATAATAGACATGGTTAAAGTGTCAGCAGTTTTGTATGACACATAAGATCTGTTTCCCAATATTTTTCCCCTTGAGATAGATATCATTGGGAAATGGGAAATTCATAATTTGTATAGGACTTTGTGGAAAGCACAAAATGTTGTGGACAGACATAGTATCTTATCTATTAAACAAAAACCAGCTTCATTCGTTTGTCTGCTGTTTGAGCTTGGTGAAAGTAGGCCTCATATTAATAATGTTCACCATTTTGTCAGTTTGTATGGCTTAGAGGAGAATGGTAAGGGTATGAGGTTTAGAGAAAGAAGTAAGTAAAAATTTAAAAAAAGAATGAAGGTTAGGAAGCTTTTTTTTTTCTCTTCATGCATTTTATTTTAAATACATTAATAAAAATGAATTTAATATTTAGTTTAGCGAGACGTGTAAAGTTTTACATATTGAAACAAAAAAATATCAAATAATGGATACAAATTTACCAGAATAAAAAAATTGAGGAATGTATGATTTACGAGTACATTTTAATCATGAAATTAAATCGCATAATTATTTTATCAATGATTAGTTGGATAATAAGAAATTTTCTTTCAAGAAAAACAAATGTAGAAACCTGAAAGAAGGGATTTCGAAGTCTATCACTCGGACTCCAAACACTTAAAAAAAAAACTTTATAAAACCAACTATCTCTCTTCGAGCTCCAATAAGACAAAATAATCCGGTTCACAAAATAATCCAACTCTGACTTCTCCCTTCTGTCCCTTTTTTTTTTTTTTTCTTTCTTCCTTCCTTTTTATCAGCAGATTTTCAATCTCAGTTAATGAAAATACAGAATTCATTGGTTCACTATTTTTGTTATTAATGTGAATTTGCTTATTGCAGTGCAATAACCAGTCGTTTTGTTACTCCTAGGTCGTGAGTTCAATCCTCACCTATGAATTCGAAATTTCCTTACTTTTCCAACTACAAGCCAGGTAAAGGCGGATCCTTTTATGGCTGGGACGAAGCAAGGACCATCATTTCTGCCACAAAAACAGAAACTAGACCATCTGTTAGCATTACGGCTGCTTCAAACAAACATATCGTCCTGTATGACGTCTTCCATTTTGAAGTCATCATCATCATCATCATATTCGGTTTAACGTCCGTTTTACATGCTGACAAGCATTGGACAGCTTTTAAAAATTGACTTCCAAACTAATCTATCTCAAGTAAATATCTACATTTCTTTTTTGATAATAATCATGAAGTGTGTCCAAACAAGATAACAAGAGCCACATACTCAATCCTGAACACTAGACATGGTAATTGGGATATGATAATAAAATTAAAAAGGTGTACAAAGAAAATTGACTAAATAATAAAAGGAATAACTGATAGGATTTTTAAGTTAAATTCAATTAAATTGTTAGGTGAAAGTACAGAATATTTAATAAAGTCCATCCTCCCCATGTTAAGAATGGCTTTCTAAATAATAAATAAATAATTTCAGCTCGGTCCGTAAACTGTATAAGTACCAAATAATTAGATTAAGAAACCTCATTAATCTCTCCTTGTAGTGGAAATTTATTGACACAAAAGATTTCAAAAACTAAATTTATCAAACAATTAGATTTGTTTTTCTAATATCTATATGAAACAAATTTTCTTATCAAATAATAACACTAGTGTAGGACATTTTAATATGCTGAATTCAAAAATAATGGTATAAGGACATTTTTATGGGGGCGTTATTGTTTGCAATATTTAAGAGAATTTTATCTGTATGTTATTTTGTGAGATTTTAGATAATCTCTATATTAATAAGATTGTATGACCACTTTGTGTGTTTCTCGTCTTTACGTGACTTACACATTTTTATTTACCTTCAATTATTGATTGAAAATCAAAAATGCAATAAAGTACTAAAACGAATTTTTAAAAATCTTATTTAAAATATTTGATTACAAAATTAAATTCGTCAGAATGCATTTCAATTTCTTTGTAATTGTTTACAAAGAAATGGAAATGCATTTGTAATCTTTTGTTAATAGTTTAAAAAGAAATGAATTATTTTATGACTATTCGAAATTTACAAGGAATTTCTAAGCATTTTAACTGACTTTTAATTTTTTTAGCAAATCAGACGATTAAAGGTTTCAAAGTAATTTACATCCAATAATTTTAGAGATTATATTAACAAAATTATAGTTTTATAATAATTTAACTGTTTATATCTTTATATATATATTTCTATGTACAGGATTCACTCCTAAACTAATTAACCAATCATTATGAATTTTGAAACACAGCTGCTAGGTGTGGGCTATATTTAGTTTTGTGAAAATTCAGATACTTCCAATTTTTGTGAAATATTAACAATGAGCACGACCTCCCATTTGAAAATTCAATTTATAATTTAATAACCAAACAAATGATACGCTAATAATTAAATGTAACTTAAAATCCTATTTAAAAAAGACAAACAAGTATGAAAGTAAAAAGACTCCCGGGCAATGCCGGATAGGTACAGTTATAATATATATATATATATATATATATATATATATATATATATATATATATAAACAAACAGATTTTTGTTTCATGAAAAGTTGAAATGAGATTTTAAAATAATAATAAATGGCCCAAGAAGCATAGTAAGTGAATGGATATATCCACAAACACGTGACAATTTTATTTGTTTGTGTGTCCACCCACTCCTAAAAACAATTTCATCATGAAGGAATGGCTGACGTTGTGTTCATAGACAACATCTAAACACCCCCCTCCCCTTGACAAAAACTTGGTGCATCCCCTGCATTCACCCACTTACAGTCAAACACACCCTAACAGACTGGAAAGAATATCAGAAAACACACAGTAAATACTACCGTTCGAAATATACTTATCTCTAAAATAACAGACTACCTGAAAAAACAACAATTTTATTTCTTATAGAAGAAACCTAAAGCACAATTCGATAGTACTAAAAATGGGTCCCCAACACCTGACCTCAAAGTTACAATATTCTTTATAAACATCAAAATAAAAAAAACATTGTACAACCTAAAACAACTAAACAAATAAAAACCACAATCTCAAAATGTTTTCAATAACTATTCCACTAAATCTTTTCAATTATTATCCCACAAAATTACATATTTAACATGGAATGACTTACAATGTCCATATGTGCCATCTAAATAGACACCCCTCTCCACAAAAACTTGGTGCATCCCCTGCATTCACCCATTCACAAACTTTAAAATGCCCCAAAAAGCTGAAATTTGGAGAATATTTTTCAGAAAAATCAGATGTATCTAAATTTTCCTGAATAGTTTCCACCCCACCCCCTTTTTTTGCATAAAACTAAAACTAAGTATAGCCCACATTGCCCACCCTTAAGGCTAGCAGCTGTGTTCCCAAATTCCTAATGGCCAGTTAATCATTTTAGAAGTGAATCCTATTCATAGAAATACATAAACATACAAACATAGCTAACTTTATATTTATTTCTTTTTGAAAGTCTCCCTATTCATGGTTGTTCTAATCAAAGAACCAATCTTGAAAGTCTTGGCAGCAAACGGTTATTTTCGACACTAGATCCTGTTGATAGTCCGCAAGAATAGACTATAAATAGCACAGTTACTCTCTCCATTGCTACTAACATGTTAAGCCAAAAATTGTAAGTAAATTGGGGTTTCACAGTTTAGTAATGTAAATGTTGTATCGTCCCTAAATAGGGAGAATTGTGTATGTTGTTTGGTGGAGAAGGACAGTGTTGACCATGCTCTCAGGAGTTTTTTTCTCTTGGACGATAGCTGAAACATATTTATACAGAAAGGAAATAGCAATCATTTTAACTGAAAATCTTGGATCAAAGTGTAGTATCTGTGCTGATACTACACTTAATGTTTTCTCTCCTTGATCGGTGAAGGAAAAATCCTTCTAAATTGAGACAATTTTTTATCCCAATCAAAAGTGTTCTTTTTGGGTAGCTGGATTTTCCTTCACATTAAAAACCGACCTTGTGCCTAACTGCCCTTGTGGGGAAGGGTGTAACTAAATAGGAACGTATCTATGTACCCATTTCCTTAACTCTAGATTGATTCTGACAAGATCGTATATATATAAGATGAATGGGAAGAAACCCAGCAGAGTGTTCAATTATTAAAAAGTGAAATTCAAAATAAGAGCGTAATATTTATTTGTATATGTTGCTCTGAATTTCTGTAATCTATATATATATATATATATATATATATAAGTTGCCTTTCTGCTTTTCACCACACTCCAAAATCCTACACAAATTTTTAGTAAAATTCTGATTTGATTCAACAATTTGAACTTTTTATCTTCAATTTTTTTTAATCAATCAACAAAACAATTGATATTTATGAAAAGTGTTTTAATGGTACAGATTTCTTGAATGTGTTGAACTTTGAGAAACTCCATGGAAAATGGTTTGGGTTATGTGGTAACTCCAGAAAGTGTCTGTAATCCTCTACCTATATAAGAGTCGGATACGTCCTAAGATGGAGTACTGCTACCACCTCTGTGGAAGTGGCGATCAGAATACTTTCCGTTGCCTAGACAGAGTTCAAAATGGACTTCGAAATCTAGTGGGGAATGACCTCTTAGGTTCCTTACAGCTCCTTTCTCACAGAAGAGACATCGTTATTATTACCTTCATGGAAGATGCTCAGCTGAGCTTCAATCTCTGGTTTCCCTTTGTAAAACATTCACAGCCAGAACTCTGCTACCACAATGAAGAATACTTTTCCTTTCTTCCTCAGTGTGAAATTTCCATGAACGCCCTGTTCTACTTATATATATATATATTATTCAATGATATTACATAAAAAAAAAATTTTAATAAATATATTGCCAAGGATAAGATGGTATCTAGGGATATCATAAAAAAAATTCTTAATACGATAATAGATGCTCAATATTGGAAATACAGCATTACATAGGGTATATAACAATGAAAATAAAAACAAATATATCACTCAAGATTGAACATATTTATTTGCATATTTTCTTAACTAAAATGCTTAGTTGAACATATTAAGGGACTCCTTAAGTTAAAACTTTTTTAAAAGGATTCTTTTCTTATCAGAGGATTAAGCCAACCTTATATAGATATAAATAGATATAAATAGTGATTTGCTGCCACATATAAACAACTTTTAACTTCCATCTATTTTTCATCAGCATGGGAAGTAGAATTTGCTGTCTTGGTATTTTACATACCTATGTTTGACCTGTTATTCCCTATCACAGAAAGATAGATATATATATATACTTGAATATTTGCCTCTGCTTGCTGTTTATTTACCTTTTGGGATGTCGCTTAACAATTGATCTTTGAAGGCTGAACTAGAAAAATATATCAATTTTAAACTTTTCTTCAACTTGCAAAAACGTTTTTCTTATTCTATGGAAATATAACTTATATAAAATCATTCTTAAGGGAATTTTTCATTTGTCTTCAACCTTTCTAAAAACTG
>OY744553.1:22514748-22527248 GCA_963556195.1 Sepiola atlantica | reverse complement strand
AGGCAAAAAAATGCTATTTTCAGCAATTTACGTCACTTTTTTTTAACCCCCCCTTCGTTTAAAAGTCTCGTACCATTGCTGTATGTGGAATTTCGTCCTGAAATTTGGAGACTAATCAGGGAAAGTATCACTTTTAATGTTTGTCGGTGTACGAAGTAATTCGGCTCATTCATTTTTTTGAAATTTTAAAAATAAGACTTCAACTCGCCGTCGGTTGAACATTTTTGCAAAATACATTCCGTCGCCCAATTAGTAAGTAAATCAATCATTTTACTTTTTTATGCATTAAAATTATAATTGTATATATGTGTTCTCTTTTGGTAGTCATGATATTTAATGACCCTATCCGGGGAAAAAAAGCGTTTTCTATTTATAGTTTGAAAAACATTGTAGTAGCTGCAGTAATAGCAGCTATAAACACGAGGCGATTTTTGTTTATTTTCATTCTAGAACGAATTTTAAAAATTTGAAAATATGAATATAAAAAATGTTGTTACATTTTTCGTACCCAACTAGTAAATAAATTAATCTTTTATCTTTTTTTTATGCATTAAAATTATAATTGTATGTTTTGTCTTTCCGTCGTAGTAATTTTAAATTACCTTATCCGAAAAAATAGTCCTTTTTTTGAGTGAAAGTCAACAATGATGCTAGTATTGCTGATATAACATCAGCAGCAGC
Organism: Sepiola atlantica; assembly: GCA_963556195.1. Lineage (NCBI taxonomy): Eukaryota > Metazoa > Mollusca > Cephalopoda > Sepiida > Sepiolidae > Sepiola > Sepiola atlantica. The sequence continues at coordinate 22,526,567 of OY744553.1, read as the reverse complement.
TAACTAGTCTTGTAAAGCTTTGTAAAAATAAGACAAATATTTTTGTGCTTAAAAAAGTTAATCCTATTTACTTTTATAAAAAATACTGGTTTTCACTCAACTTTCGAACTTCTAGTAGTAATGACTTTCTAGTCGCCAATTAAAAAAAAAATTAAGATTCTACTTTTTTAGGCGATTACGTGTAAACACCCTGAAAGTCTTGGCGAAAAAACAAAACAAAAAATAATTTAGAATTTAGAATGGGGGATCAGTTTCGCATATAAATTTAATGTAAAATGATCTCCGATTTCCCGGCCATTCTTGCCTTTTAGTGAAATTTATAAAATAAATAATTACTCTACCATTAACTCTAGGTACGACTAACAAGCCCACCTCCTAAAAATGCCTTCTTGAACGTATCGTACCATTAACCTTAAATATGAGTGGCAAGCCACCCCCTAAAAAACTCCCTTAACCCTAACACTAAGTCCGAATGGCAACCTCCATCCAAAACAAAACCCCTTCCTTAACCTTATCACTAACCCTAAGTCCGAGTAGGAAGCCCTAATCCTACAAAAAAGCTCATTAAAACCAAACATAATCGTCTGAAAAAAATTTTTTTTTAAATTTAAATAAAAAAGCAGACGCCCATAAAAAAAAACGCACAGGATTTATTTGCCATAGAAAAAAATTGATTAATGCCCTAAAACGCTAGAATGGCCCGGTATGTGAATATGTGAAACTAATCCTCCACTCGAAATTCTGAATGAATTGGGTTTTTTTCTTTTTGCTAAGTTTTCAGGGTGTTCACACTTAATTGCCCCTAGCCCTACCACTAACCTGAAGTTCAAGTGGTAAGCCCCCCCCCTCCTCTCACAAAGACCCTCATAATCGTCTAAAAAAAAAAAGAAAAACGCACAGAATTTATCTCCCATAGAAAAAAGAATTAACTGTCCTAAAACGCTAGAATGGCCTTGAAATGGGGGATTATTTTATGTGAAACTGATCCCCACTCTAAATTCTAAAATAATTCTTTTTGTTTCTTTCTTTCTGCCAAGTTTTTCAGGGTGTTAACATGTAATTGCCTAAATAAAAAAAGTAGAATCTCATATTTTGGGGAGGTAAGGGGGTGAGTTAGCGGAAGGTGTTAATCTACAATAATGCTAAAGAAATCTTGCAATATATTCATTTTTAAACAGTCCTAGTATTAGATTTTAGTTTCTTGTACATAAAATGTATTACAATTCAACTGAGTTTTCTAACTTCTTTCTTTTAATGGATACATGGTATTTTTAAGGTATTGCAGCATATTTATGTGCACTTAGTGCAGATTACTTGGAAACCATTAATTTCTGGAGATTTTCAGTGGCACATTCTGATTCCTTGTACAAAAATACACTTATATGGTAAATTTCATTGCTTAATCTTGTATTTTAACAAAAATATAACATTTTTACTGAAAAATTAGTGTAAAAAATGTGACGAAACGCATATGGTCTTAAAGAGGGGAAAACATCCAATCGTGTGAGGCACAAAAATAGTCATAACTTCCTTATTTTTAGTCAGATTTTAAAAATTTAAAAAGATTCTTTCTTAGATCATCAAGCTCTTTCTATATATGCCATTATTGAGATATTTTAAGCAATTTAAATTTTTTCATGTGTTTGCTCTATATTTTACATATGTATTTACAGTGTCTATTAACACACTATTTAAATTAGATGGCAAATGATACAAGAAGCTACACTGAAAAAAAATCACTAAACTGCTTGCAAGGGTGTTTGAAGCAGTTTAGTTATACCACCCTGAAATCTATTTTTCCAGTCGTTTCTCCCCTGCCCTGGATATGACACAAAATTGCATCCAGTGGTGAGACCCTAATTTGGGAAGTATAGAGTCACAAATTAGTTACCATTCCTCCTCAAAACCAATTGGTCTACAAACCAATTGTATACAAAACATGCGTGTAATTTCGATAGTTGACATGCTGTAAAAGCCCAACAACAACATAAAAAGAATGAAACATATTTGAATAGATTTAAAAATGATGCCTCTTTGGATATATTCTGATTGGTTGTTTCGACACCGTGTGCTAGTTACATCCGATGATGCTATGAAAAGAAAAAAAACTAAATTTCTATTGTACAGGGTGGGCAAAAATAAGGGTCCTATTTTTAAAAATTCATAACTTTTTTATTTATTGATTTTTTTTTTTTTTTTTTTTTTTTTAGAATAAGTAAAGGACCCCTTCCGAAGCAAGCATGAGCCGTATTAGCCCTAAGGAACGTACCCTCATTTAGAAAACATTATTTTTGCTTAAAAAACTCAAAACAGTGTAAAAAACAATACTTTAGTTTTTGTAAGTTTTAAGAAGTGTTTTTCGGCTAAAATTTGTTTTTTTTATTTCAAAAAATCTCGGAATGGTCAGTATACACACACATAAAGTTTGGTGAGTTTAACTTTTATTTTGTGGAAGTTATTCAAATTCAAGTTATTCAAATTTAAAGATAGGACCCTTATTTTGGCCCACCTTGTATTAGGTGAAAGTTACGAGGCGTTTGGACAGAAAAGAAAAGGGGAAATAACTCAATCAAAACGACTTGTTTCAGAAAACTTTTTTAATTACTATTTTTTTTAACAAACTTTAATGATGGAAAGTTCCTATTTGTTCACCTCCCTACGAGGGCAGAGTTAGACAGCAGGTAGCTTTAAATCCAGCTTCCCTAAAAAATAAAAATTGCCTCAGTCTAGAATGATTTCTCCCTCACTGACCAAGGATAGAAAAGATAAAATGTAGTATCAGACCAGATACTACACTTTGTGACTTTCATTTAAACTATTTCTGCTTAGCTAAAATCAAAATCTTTGTTCAAACATACAAAAAATATAAAACCCGTTTTAATTTTTTTTAAATAACCACAAGAAGCTTAAAAAAAACGAACTGTATTTATTTTAAATACAGAGAAATTAAAATAATTCAAAATGAAGAAACAAAATAATGAATGTTGCATTTTGATAAAAGAAAAAAGAGCATTTTTTAATCAGTATTTATACTTTATCATCAGCATCATCATATTCGGTTTAACATCTATTTTAATCCTGGAATGTATTGGACGGTTTTTAAAAATTGACTTCCAAAATAACCTATTTCTGGGCAGGTCTTTATTTATCCCTCTTTCTCTTTATTGTTATCACTTTCTGCTATGTTTTCCTTGACCTTCCCCTGTGAACTGAATCTGCTACCTGAAGTGTTCTACATATACTAACCGAAGAACTCTCGTCCATTCTTTCAACATGGCTGTTCTTTTTTCTTTTTTTTTTCATGGAAATCGCTCCAGACAAGGCATGAAGCCACTTGATGTAAAGAGCTAACAAGAACAAATATGATTATCACAAAGACAGGAGATGCCTATTGACCTTAGTCTTGAAAAGACCAAGATTATAGGTAGGAGGAAAACAGTCAGTAGGAAGAGAGTTCCACAAGACTGTGGTTCTTGGAAAGAAGCTACTGGAATAGAAAGCTGTATTACAATGAGGTATCAAACCAGCGAATTGATGGAAACCACTAGACTAACAAATCAAATGAGCTGGAACAAAAAAGCGGGGAATAGTTCACATAATTCTGAAGAACACATGCCATAATAGTATTTATAGAAAAGACTGAGACTAGCAACATCACTCCTGTGAGAAAGGGGGTATAAAGAAGAAAGGGTAGGGCCAATCGAATTACAGATATGTTTCTGCACCTTATCAAGAATCCTCAAACGGGACAGAGATTCACCAGCCCAAATATGACAACAGTACTCCATACATGGTCTGATTGTGGATTTGTAGAGATAGAGAATAGCCTCAGGTGTTAGAAAGTGTTTGGAGTGATAGAGAGCACCGACTTTACGAGAATCAGAAAGAGCAATGGATCTAATGTATGAACTCCAAGAAAGATTTGATGAGAGAAAGACCAAGAAGTTTCAGAGTCGATTTCTCCTCAAGAGCAGAGCCATTCATGAGAATCTCAGGAAGAAAAGGGACACGCTTACGATTGAAAGGCACAAGCTGAGTCTTAACTGGATTAAATGAAACAAGCCATTTCATACCCCAATCCACAACTGAACCCAGGTCAACTTCTAGATCAGCTGCATATTTCAACTGATCCAAGGGAGATGGGCGAGAAGCAATAGAGAGTGGTATCATCTATCATCAGCATAGATGTTAATTTTCTGAACAATATTCTCTGGAAGATCATTTATATAGAGAAGAAACCGTGTTGGGTCTAGAATAGGGCCCTGAGGAACACCAGCGTTGATAGGAAAAGAGAAAGAAGAGGCACCGTCCAAAGTTCGATCAGAAAGAAAAGACCTAATAATATCAAGAACCTCACCAGTAATACCATAACCCTGAAGTTTGTGTAGGAGACCAGAATGCCACACTCTGTCAAACGCCTTCGAAATGTCAAGTGCAATGGCTCTACCCTCTCCTGAATTATCCATAAACCGACAGATCCGCTCAGTTATAACAGTTAAAAGATCAGCAGTTGAATATAAACCACGAAAGCTATGCTGAACATTACTAAAGGGGCCCAGACTTTCCAGAAAATGAACAAGCTTGCCATTTACCAACCTTTCAAAAACTTTGCTAATAACGGAGAGGAGACTAACTGGACAATACTTAGTTCGGTCAGACCGATCACCAGCATATTTAAAGATAGGGACAACAGAGAACTCCTTCCAACAAAAAGAGAAACAGGACTTAGATAAACAGAGATTGAATAATTTAGAGAGGATAGAAGAAAGTTCAGAAGCACAACGCTTGAAAACGATAACAGGAATTGAATCAGGACCGGAAGCCTTAGACTGGTAAAGATCTGATAGAACCCTAGCAACCATCTTTGGAGTGATAATAACAGAATCAAGAGACTGATCAGTTTTCAAAGGAAAATTAAGAAGAACAGCACCAGAATCATTAAGAGAAGAATCGTCAGCAAAAAGACCAGCAAAGATGAAATAACCTGAAGACCATTAAAAAGAAGAAAAATAGCAGACTTGCCACTATTAATAACACTATTGTAGATTCTCCAAAAAATAACATTTGAGATAAGATAGTCACAAATCCTTTGAGAGTAGCTAGACGGCAGTTTAACGTAAGCCGCCAGAAAAAGTCAACGCAAAAACTGACAGGCGCTAAGAAGACAAGATTATCCAATCAGCTGTCAGATATCAGCAGACGACCAATTTTCAAGAAATCTCGATATTGAGTAAATCACAAAAATTTGTCAAATCAGAAAATGAGCTGAGCAAATTCAATCTCCCAAACGAGTCATCTCCTGCCAAAAATGGTGTTTATCAGTAACCATTTCTCTCCATACAACACATATCCTCAATCCTCACTAGCCAGGTTTTACTTTCATACATCATCATACTGTGCACTCTGATAAACTCTTCCGTTGGTTGACAGTGGTTACGCTCTGCTCGTTAGCAATTGCAGAATAATAAAAAAACAAATTTACGAGGATATTTATTGAAGTAAATAATAAATGATAAAAGCTATAAAAAGTTTAGATGCTGATGTTGCAAAATTGCTTTTAAAATAAATTTTTGCTTTTCACCCGATTAGAATGTGGAATTGTTTTGAATCGGTCTATTTCATTGTCGTGTATGCGGATGTCACCTTCGTTATGTTAGATGTTATGTTAGATGGTTAAGTGGTTATAAGTGATATAGTCCTAATTAATGTCATATCCATTGCCATTTTGAGCACGCATGTACATTTGCTTTTATTGGTATAGATCACATCCCTTTAATAATGTGAATATTAACCTTTTGTTTTATAATTATTATTTCCTCCCAAAATAAGAAAACATCATTTCACCTTTTATATCTTTTGCCATCACCTTTTGATACCTCAGAAATATGTTAAGATTCACGATAGTGGAAAACTCTGAATTAGTGTCTTATACATATGGTTTGAATTTCATTAAAATCGGATATACGTATTTCAAGTTTTAAAGCCTACTTGGAAGGGGGCATGTAGAAATTCAGCACATAGAGGGGAGCATAGAGATTCGGGACCACTTTCATTGTCTTCCACAGAGAATTTTATACATGTGATTTAAATTTCATCAAAATAGGATATGTTTGAAGTTTTAAATGAGGTTTGGCTCCCATAGCTCCCTTAGGAAGGCACTTAGAGATTTGAGGTCACTTCCATTGTCTTTCCCAGAAACCTTTACATATGAATACACTTTTAGTTTTTATATAGCTTCTCTACCCTTTCTTTCTATAGGGAACACACACAAAGACAGACATCTATATTTATATGATGATGAAATGCTTTGTATGAAATTCTTTAATAATTCTTTTTGTATACTAATGTTTTTTTCTTTTACTTTCAGAACCCATGGAGGATTTTATCTCCGCCTAAAGAAAGGACCAATATGGGGTTTGGCTTGCAGCTTCACGGGATGTATCAAAATCAGACCAACACTATGCCTGATGTTATAGATCACCATGGCAACAAGCAAGCCATTACCTCAAGTTCTAATTTTTTAGACTCTGAGATGAACAACTCCATGGTGGATGCGAGAACCACCAGTGGCGGTGTGTGCCCTGATCCCACAGGTAAGCCTGCCAGCAAGCTCACCTGGAAAGACCTGTCACCAACCAAGCTGAGAAACCTCTCCCAAAACTGCAGCAGTAGTGGGGGTTCTTCAGGTGATGAGAACCCCACTAGTGGTGTTATTTGGGGTGAGGATAGTGAGGTCAATAAGAACCAGCTGGTCACATGGAAGCAATTGTCACCAACTAAGCTTTCACCCCCTACAGATTGTCAGCCAGATAGTGGCTATTCTTCAAATGAAGTCAACCTTAAGACAAAGGAGGCTTCAGAAGGCAGCAACTCGTTTATCACGGCGTCGCAGAAGCCCATGAAGACTAGTTCTGGTAGCACAACTAATGAATCGCCAGAAGATGCTCTGGAATATTTCTACGATGAAGATTTCTCTGTCCAATTCGAGCCCAACTTGAGCAATCCACCGATGGATATTGGCGACATCGGGCATGATGAGATGTTCATTCTTCCACAAATGTTAAATGGTAGTTATCTGAGCTTCGAGTCGTTGAAGTCCTCGTCCGATGCCAACCCTGCACCGTTTGAAGACCAGTGCGAATTGGAGTTTTCTGATAACCAAAACTCTATGGAGATCTCTACCAGTGAAAGAGACATGCTGTGCTCAAGTGAAATGCTCGAGTTGAGTAGTGATCCATTGTTTACTCCAACTCCAACGAGTGAGGCACCACCTTGTCACCTACTCAATGACAGCCTTGATCGGGCTGTAAAGAATGCTGAACTTCAGGGTAGCAAGACATCAGTGGATGCTCTTCATGCAGATGATGGACGACAATTGGCGATGGATTGCCACCTTCGCAAAGAAAATTATTACTTATCTTTTGTTGGGTCGCAGAGTAAAAATAGTAGCTCAGATGTTGATGTTTCAGTGGCTGTATCTCAGGGGCCCGAATCCCGTGGGCCTGAATCCGATGATGGTGGGACCAACCCAAGCTGTGGCTCTTCAGCCGAAGAAGTGTGTTCTAACAGCTTCCACTTCTGCCGACATGAAGATGCACCATCCAATTATTCCACTGCTGTGCGAGTCATGCGGACAGAACATGGAACTAAGTCACGTTTGGTGGGTCGCCTCTCATCACTGCCAGAACAAGCTCAGGAGATTGATCAAGAATCCACCTCGTCAGGCATGTCTGAATGCAGTGGTCAGGGACGCATCATATCTCACAGTTTACCTCGTAATAGTTGCAGTTTCCAGACTTTTAGCTCCCTGAAAAATAAGGTCAATTCATCCGAACGTCCAAAGACAATGGTTTCCTGGAAACAAATAAAGAATATGTATCGCAAAGGGAAACAACTTCCCAAACCAACTGACTTCAATGGTAAAAGCTCTAGTATGCCTGATTTATGTTTGCGTACATGGCAGAAAGTTGCCGCCGATCGTAAGAAAGAGCTGGAGAGTAGTGAAGAAGAAAAGGGCGAGAACAAGCGCTACTCTGCCACTCTTGTTGAAATGTACCAACGGATGAAAGCCATGGGCAAAGCCCTTTCTCCAGATATTCACATTCCTGGTTGGTCACCAAACAGCAGTTTATCAAGTCGACCTGGAAGTGGACATTGGTCAGTGAACAGTGATGAAAAAGGTTATAACTCTACCAAAAGCCATGAAGATGGTTTTTCTCCAATCTGCTTTGAAAAAACAGTGTGGGACACATCAAACTCGCACTATCACACTGTTACTGCTGTTAATATCCAAGAAAATGCTCATCAGAGAGACATGTACAATAATTCGTTTGAGCTAAAATACCAACCACCAGCAACTTATAAACGTTGCCAGGCTACAGTCGTCTCTCCGCAGTCAGTCAATGTTTGGTTAGGGACAAAGAATTTCTCGGCTCAGTTTCCACCTCTCACAAGAGACTGTGGAGTTCAAACGTCTTTTGATGATGAGTGCTCCATGGCATCAGGCTTGAGGAGGAATTGTAAGTTACGTGTTCCCGATGCAAATTATTTACCAAAGTGTCAATGCCACATGATGGAAAACAATGAGAAAAAAGCAGGAGAGAATTTCCGAATGCCTGGTAAGTTTGCACGTGAAGTTTTTTACTCACACCGGTCTTTGCCAGATTTGAGTTTCCTGACGGTTCCAGCTCCGAATTTCCAGGGTTTACAGAGACACTCCATAGAAAAACCGGGTTTTGTCAACTCTCGACTGCATCGGACATCAAGTACTGAAGAAAAAGAATCTTTACAAGAACTCAAAAAACTGCAGAGACCAGAAGCTATGCATATATCGGGGCCATTCTGTAGCCGGCGCCCAATGATGTTCCGACCAATTGGAGGCTCTCGGGGGGCCGACTGGCACTCTAGTAGTAGTGGGTTAAGCACCAGTTCAACTTCTTCTGGAATTGATCCTGGCTACCTTGATTATCGATATGGAAGTTTTGGAAGTATCTCACATTTGCCGTGTTGTGCGGCCTTTTTGGACACAAGATATCTTTACAACAGTGCAGGCTTTGAGACTCTTCCACGTCTCATACGCCAACAGGAAGAAGACCCACAACGCAAAGGACGTGTTCTTGAACGACGGTATGAGCGGTACCAGTACGAGAGCCACCCCGCCCATGCGCGCCAGAAACCCTGGAAGAAGTGGAGCGCTGGCAGCTCCTCAACCTCAAGTGGCACTTCAGTGCAAACGGAGGCGTTGTACAGCGTCGCCGAAGAGAAAACACCAACCTCTCCTGAAAAAAGCATGGAAGAGAATATCGAAAACAAAGAAGAATTTGAAAAGGGTCAAGATGAAAATTACGATAACAATCAAATGTTCGACGACAAAAGCCAGTTAGAAGCTGCTGTCCAGCGTGTCCGTATGCGCAATACGGGGTTAACCCTAGCAGAAACATATTGCCCAGATAAACGACCTCTGAAGTCCTGTCTGCGCAAACGTCAGAGGTCACTCTCCGACCCTTATGGTCAGTCTGGATGGACTGATAACAAGAGTCGCACAGCTGCTGCTCGACAGCATCGACATTCATATGGCTGTGACCGTGACCGTATGGCTGGTGCCGATGGCCCTGAAGACAACAGAGAAGCTTTTGATGCGATTGCCGCATCACCTGATGAAATGTCACCTTCAGATGGTAGTGGAAGTGCAGTGGCCAATTCTGCAATTTGTGGATCCAACAATGCATCATGGAGCGAGAAGGACATGGCGCGTTCTAAGAAAAGCGTGAGCTTTGCTAGGGAAGTGTCATTCCATTCTCCTCCCTGTAGTCCTCAAGTGTCCCCACGACGACAGTCACTTCAGGGACGGCAGGTTCCTCATGGTGGATGTAACAGTGCTCCTTCTGCTGCTTACTGGGTAAACAACATGACTGCTCAACCAGGTAAGATTTGGATTTTGGATTTTTTTATTGTTTTTATTATTAATAGTCTGAAAGCTAAGTAGAGACACTTGAGTAATTGCAAATTACAGCTGATTAAAACAATGGACTACTACCCATAAATATACCAATCTGCATATTCTTTTTGATTGAAATTCTCATTTATCAACTTTGTAGTGAATAACTCTAAAAAAAAAAACTTTTTCTAATAACCGCAGGAAGGCTTTCTTAATCAATTGTATGTAAAGTCCCCAGTAATCAAAGGGCATAATATTTTAAGACGCTGCTTATTTTCTGCTTAATATAAACATAATTGTAACTTCCAACAGACTTGCAAAAAAAATGAATAGCTGTTAAGCATTTGAAGATACTATGTATCATCCAATCTCAGCATAAGACACAATAAGTAAAATGACACCGGTTATTTTCTGCTTAATATAATTGTATAAAGTTCAATTTAATCATAAGGAAACATATTTAAAATGACACCGTTTATTTTTTTGCATAATAAAATATATATATATATATATATATATATATATATATATATGTATGTATATGAATATATATATAGGTATATTTGAAGTTGTGGTTTTTGGAATTTAACCTTGAATCCTCTTTCACCACCTCTCGTGCCTTTTAACGACCTACATATCAACATTTCATTTTCTCCGCTGGACTTTTCGACACCGGACTTTTTAGCAATCTGACATTTGCTTGCATTCGGGCAGAGTTTTGCCCTGTGTTTCTTTCCCTACAACTTTTATTTTACTTTTTCAAATTTTAAATCTTGGCCTTTGCCAACTTATCTATCCCAGTGACTTCCTCTGATAAGATTTTGATCTTTGAAAAGCCTGGCTTAAGGAAAATTTAACTTGAATAAATTGCCTTTTTCCGGAATATACCTTGCTCTGAGCAATTGAATTGAAATTTGATTTGGCTTTTACTTCTATAATTCCTTTCCATTCTTCTTCATATATTCATATATGTATATATATATATATGTATATATATATATTTATATATATATATATATATGTATATATATATGTATATATATATGTATATATATGATGTATATATTTATATATATATATGTATATAGATTTATATATATATATGTATATATATATGATGTATATATTTATATATATATATATATGTATATATATATGATTTATATGTATATATATATGATGTATATATTTATATGATTTATATGTATATATATATGATGTATATATTTATATATATATATGTATATATATATGATTTATATGTATATATATATGATGTATATATTTATATATATATATGTATATATTTATATATATATATGTATATATATATATATTTATATATATATATGTATATATATATATATTTATATATATATGTATATATATATATGATGTATATATTTATATATATATGTATATATATATATGATGTATATATTTATATATATATGTATATATATATGATGTATATATTTATATATATATGTATATATATATGATGTATATATTTATATATATATGTATATATATATGATGTATACATTTATATATATATGTATATATATATGATGTATATATTTATATATACATGTATATATATATGATGTATATATTTATATATATATGATGTATATATTTATATATATATATGTATATATATATGATGTGTATATGTATATATATATGATGTATATATGTATATATATATGATGTGTATATTTATATATATATGTGTATATATATATGATGTGTATATTTATATATATATGTGTATATATATATGATGTATATATTTATATATATATGTATATATATAATGTATATATTTATATATATATATGTATATATATAATGTATATATTTATATATATATATATGT
>OY744553.1:22174748-22509748 GCA_963556195.1 Sepiola atlantica | reverse complement strand
CGTAATAATTATTTTCTTTTTAGAAAGAAATCAAGTGAGCTTTAATAATAAATGCTAATGTAAATATTACTGGATTCGTTTTTGTAACATGTTTTTACTTATGTTCTAGTCAAGTTATGCTTTGTTTACATTTCTGCTGTAGTTGTGTATTAATTTCCGATCCCAACTGATATTATGTCCCTATTTACTTGCCTCCTTACGAGGGCAGAGTTAGACACAAGGGCGATTTTTTAATGTGAGGAAAATCCAGCTCCCAAAAAAGGGCACTCTGAATTGGGATAAAAAATTAAAATTGCCTCAGTTTAGAAGGATTTCTTTTTCACTGACCAAGGAGTTAAAAGATTAAGTGTTGTATACTACAATTTGATCCTAGCCAAAAGAGAAAGATGTCAATCATGCAGTTTTGTATTATTTGGAATATTTGGACTACTATTATCATCTTGGTTGTTATATTCACAACTTTACAGTTGATGTAATTTCCGACCTTCTTCATGTGCACCTTTCCGAATTTGGGAAGTTTTTACTCATGCTCTGGAACCGTTACGGAATTTTGAACAAAGAATACCCCTGGCTTGAGTGCGTACAAAGTGACTTGACTACTTGCAACATGACTGGTATCAACTCTATGGATCGGACCGCATGGAGAGCAGGTGTGTGACGTTGCCTGGTGTTGCCCACCCCAGAGTCCGGGACATTCACAGCACCTTAAATACCAAAATCTTATCATAATGATGAACCTTTTATTTAATCTACAGGGGTAGATTGTTCTCATTCCATCAGCCATGAAGTGTTCATTTATGTTATTCTTAATTAGTATTGCCTCGTAGAGATTGAACCTTCAACCTCCAGAATTAGAATAATAATAATAATAATAATAATAATAATAATAATAAATCAAATAATAATCCAATATAGTTCAAATTATAAATCCTCATCTCAAAAATTCTGAAATGTATAGTTTTATTTTCAAAACCGATTTGTGTTTTAATAACTTATGTATGATCCTTTGAAAGATTATCTGAAGCTACATCATCTTCTTTTCTCTTGCATAATCTTAATGCTTGTTCAAACATGCATTCAGTTAATATCTTTATCTAGCTTATTTTTATATTCTGTACGTTTTGAGGAATATTATCTATATATATATATATATATATATACACACACACACATTCACACAAGTGTACACCCGTTAAAAATGACAGAAAATAAAAATATGCTTTGTCCGTTTTCACATTAATAATCATATAAAAAATTTTTTAAAAAAAACTGGAATTTTTTTTAAAAAAGAAGAGAAAGGAAAAAACGTATCAATCGTTATAGAAAGGAAAGGAAAAAAGGGGTACTTATCTCTGTATAGTCCCCTAAGTAAAAGGGATATCATTTTGAATAACATTGCAATGGGGATCAATTAAATTTAAGCAGCAAACTGCGACCCTTAGTCACCTTAAAATGAAACTAAGATATTTAATTTTTTACGTAATAATTTGCGCCATGTTTCGGAATTTTTTAGATTAATAATTTTGATTATTCTGACTACTGTTCTCATCTTGGATGTTAATCTCACAATCTGTATTATGTCAAACTTTAGAATTTGTACGAAATAATCAACGGAGGTAGATTGCTCTCGTTCCGTCAGCCATGGCCGGATAAAAGTAAGTAATTCTTAATTAGTATCACCTGTATTAAGGATTGAACCTTCAACGTCCAGAAGACTATCACTTAGAACTGTCACTCTCTTTTAAATTAAATAACGGGTTTGGCTTGCATAGATTCCAGAGTTCAACAAGATTCACCTGAAGAAGGTCAGAGGTTACATCAACTGAAACATTGTGAGACTAACATGTAGAATCCGAATAATCCAATTTCCGACTGACATGTTTGAAAGTAAATTTATTTCAAGTCACTAAAATCAATAGAAAAAAATAATCTTTTAAAAATGATATGAAACTCTGTTGTATTTGTGGATCTATCGTGAATCAGGAATATGTTCTTTGGGTTCATATATTTATTTTAGTTATTTTGTTTACATTTTAATACTAAAACACTCTCCATCAAAAATGATGCTTTTCTAGTGTTCACACTAAAATTCATATGCCATTGTTTTCATGTTTTTTTTTAAATTTCTTATATGAATATAAAAGGTACAAAAACAGACTAAGTAGCCTTTTTCAATTGTCACATTAATTCCTGACATTTCATGAAAAAATAGGTACAAAATAAGTACAATTTACAATAAAGGAATGGTCAGTTAGTCGAATGCTGGGGCAAGGCTCTTGCATAACCACCACAGAACAAGTTCATGAACATTTCTTGTCAAGAACTAGTCAAAGGTAACTTCATCATCAAGATCTGGCTGTAGTGAGTTGCTGCAGTGAAGGCCTTTGCAATTACCACACAACTTTGATCAGTCAATGCCATGTTTCCTGCAACTGCATCTTGCTGTAGTACACCCTGAAGTACAGTTACACCTAATTATAGCCAACAAATTTACAGGACCAGCTGGCAAGTCAGTCTTGATTGGTTGTAATTTACCATCTGAAAGTTTCCATCCCCACTCGTCAGGTTTTAGTTGGTTTCTACATTTCCATTCTTGAATTTGGAAGTAAACTCGAAGGCTGTGGAATTTCGTATCTGCTCTTGTTGGTGGCAATGATTTGGCTTCAACATACTTTGAGCTTTTTGCAACCTTTTCCTTAAAGCACCTCAGTCAGAGATGATTGATGTTTTCCCCATCATTACCATTGTACAGGCACACTAAAGCCTTCTCCCCAGCTTCAATAACCTCTTCTGCACTGTTATCTTTGCCAAACACTTCTGCAAGTTTGAGGAAGTTTCTATTGTTCATCACCTTTCGAAGGGATGCTGCCTTCCCAATTCCATAAACACTGGATGTAGAATCACAACCCAGTAGTGCATGGATGAAAAGAATGTTGGAACAAACCACATCTCCCAAAGATTTCCTCATCTCTTTGATGTTCCAAACTTTCACACTTTTTGCACTATCCTTTGGTTGTGGCGTGAAGAGGATGTTGTAACCATCATCTGTATCAGCATGATAACATAGAAGGATCAATAGGTCAGTGTCATCTGCTATCAAAATGGTTTCTCCTGTCTGTGCCAGTTCTAGAGCAGTCTTCACAATCAATACGTCAGCGTCTTCAGATGCATGGACTACTTTACAACCTGCTTCCTCCAAACTCTTTCCCAGCAAGTTGATGAACAATTGTTTGTTTTCTTGATTAACTAGGAAAACATCCTTTTTTAATTTGAACACCATTAAAGGGGTCAGTGATACATTAACACCAACAGAGCCCCCTGCTCGGCGTCAGTGAGTCGCGTCTTTAATGGATGGACCACTTTCAGACCCATCAAAAGCAATGCATGCTTTTCCATATCTAGTTGTGACATATCTGCGGTATTGGACACAGATCTCATTTTTGCCATGGGAGGCATTGAAGTAGTGCTCCACCATCTAAGAGATACTGTGGATCTGAAGACTGTGGACCTGATTGTACAGGGGAAGTAAGTTCCCATATTGCGTCTGCCAAAGCCGTTTTTTTTTTTTTGCCTTTTGCGGTAGTCCGAAAAAAACAAGAGTACAGGTAGGTAACCACAAAGCTCGTACTGGAAATGTTCTTGCTACTGCTGAGTTGAGGGTTCATGGTAGATATCACACACAGTTTCTGGAATAGGAGTTGCGGATCAGTCTCAACTGCTTCATCTTTGCTGAGCAAAACTTTTGACCCAAGTGTAATTGCCTGATCTTTTCTTTTAAAAGTGTACTTATGGACATTTTCTCCAACCATTGAAGCTATGATTGGCTCTCCTATGGAGTTAGCTTTGTCCACATTCACCTTTTTTTCTCCAGTTACTCCACTTGAAATGCTGTGAATGAACGGATCTTCCGTGAAAGGGTCATATGTCTGGAGAAACGCAAGGAGCTTCCATGTATCCCTCACATCTCGCTCTTTTCTTACTGAAGTAGCCTCCTAGTGCCATAACGAATGCCTGCTAGTTCTTGCATTGTAAACTTGATTTCAGCACATGCTGACAGTGATAGCATCCAAAACAATCGTTGAATTTCGTCCATTCCTCTGCCATGAGTAAAACCTCCAGACGTCTTCATGCTTCTCATTAGCACCCGCTCAATAACCAGATCCGTCGACAAGCCAGCTCAGTAGCGATCACTCCGTCTAATCACATGGAATCCTTCAGAAAATTTCTGGTACACTTCAGGATGGCTTTTCGGCAGCCCCTCCATTTGCTACAAGTACAAGTAGGCTGACTTTGCATATAGGATGTGTCCTGCTGCAGCGAATATTGGCAGCATTTTCCTTACAGCGTCAAGGTGCAATTCCCAGTTCTTGGTGCTCTCTGCCTTAATAAACAATTGCAGGATCTTCACCATATCAAGGTATTGAATCCACAATTTTGCTGTTCACTGATCAACCATCGCATCCTTCACATGGTTGATTCTCTGGCTGATCCTGGTCATAGACTCTGATGACAGAACATTATTCAATGTTTCAGTCCCATCAAGGAGACCTTTCAATAGCCCTTGAGCTTCCTTCAGGTCTTCATTTTGAGGAAATGACTCTTCTGCATCAGTGTTGGGTTGCTCATCCTCAGTGACATGTGAAACTGGCAAATCATAGGCTTTCGCTAACAAAATAGCATTCAGAGCAGCATCAATAAAGAAGTGAGCACGAATGACTCTTGCAATTGATTTGCCACTAAGCATGTGCTTGACTCTTTTCAGCATACACAAGTGCAAAAACTTATTACAATCCAGAACCTGTCATCAAATGACCAATTGACCCCAGAAAGCTCATCTGTGTATGGAGCCCACCAAGTCGCAAGACAAATGATTTCAGGGGACTGGAAATAGGCTGTGACTCGACTATCATTATTGCTTTGTACCAAAGTGGTTTATCGAATGTTAGAATTGGTGTAATGTTGTTTTTCCTGGCGAAATCACTAATGTAACATAATGTTTAGTACACGCAGGTTGGGTTACCAGGGTTCACGTCAATCATTGGCAAAAAAACTGTGGCTGATTTCCCAGGATATGTTCCTTTGTGCACTGACTGCATAAGGCCTGACCATGTGAGTCTGGAAGGATGTGAAATTAGTGAAACCTCCCAAAGGATGTCAACATTAGCAGTGGAATCGACAACTTTCTTGGGCTGAAGCTCTTTAAATGTCACTAGTGGTTTGTTGGTGTACTGTGAATCTAGGTACTTGATGTTGATCCTTCCAACCCTTATTATATCTTCTGAAAGGACCTGAATCCTTCGAACTGGTTTTGCTTTAACTTTCCCAGGCGAAAAAGATACTATGATGTACGTACCGTGGAATGTGTTGAATCCATCAATACTCCTTACATTATGGTCCACATTATCAGTTACGAACTGCACAAATTCAGTTTCAACAGGGGAGAGAGTTTCAGCGCCATGAACAAGAGCAGCACTTCTTTCAAATTTCTGGACTTCCGAGTAAGATGAAGAGAAGCCATGCTTATTCAGAGTGTCAATTAAGAACCTCGATCCAAATTGATCATGCATTTCCACTGCTAAACCAAACTGCAAAGGTGCAAAGAGAACTTTGGGTCTAGAAGCCTGTATTATCGCTTGACCAACTGATGCACGTTTCAAATCATTGTCTTTGCCTGCAAATATCTTCCTGAGAAAGATCAACAATGTTTTAGGAACATATTCAAGAATCGCATCCTGTTAAAGATCATTCTTAGGCCGGTAATATTCTGAACTTGTCTGGATACCTTTAATGTTATTCTTGATAAGCTTGGCTGCCGTCTCTGATTCTAATGGCCTCTGATTCTGAATTGTCTGTTGAGCGGCTCTGTGCATAGAATTCATGAAGAATACATTTTGCTGTACTTAAGAATGTAACAACATTAAGTTTCCCATTAATTTCAGTCACAATGATTTTGTCTTTGAAATGTTCTAGCAATCGAGATTTCATGTATGAGAGACTGTATGGTTCAAAGCCAGTGTCCTCAATAATTTCCTCCATTTTTTTTTTTTAACAAGATCGACAATGGTGAGTTGCTCCTCGTCATTTTGCTGCAAATATTTAGCAACTTCCAGAAATGCCTGCTTTCTCTCTGAATCCTCTGGTCTACCGAGGTTTTGTTTCTTAGAAGAATCAGCAGAAGAGAATGCCTTAGGAATGTTTTTATTGGAATCAAAGTTTGCAAAACATGTTCTGTGATAACGTGCTTCTTCTGAAACAAGGTCAGCTACATAACCTATTCTACCTTTAACAGTGGATGCCCAGCCATCATTTTTTCGGGCTTTCTAACAAACTTTTGACACACTGTCCTTAAACTCAATAGTTTCTACATGGGAAACACCAACACCTCTTTTCTTTCTATCAGATTTTGCTCCAGAACCACAAAAAAGACAATGTTAAACACACACAAAGAGCGGCTTGCACAGGATAGTATTTCATCATGGGTAGACCTGTTTTTACGATCAATTTCTATATATTTGGGGTTGATCCAACACTCTGCATTTTTTGTGAAGACGTTGACCAATCTGAATTATGATCTTCTCTCCACGTTGTTCAGAAGCTCTGTTAATGGAATCAATGCCCTTCTGGCTGATGATGAATGTTTCTTCATTAATGGACAGTTCATTGTTGCAAATAGCACACTTGTCAGCATCCATAATTATCGGTACTTCACTTTGGCCAACCTGAAATTAGAATGTGACAGAATATTAAGCTCCTGCAGTAATACATCAAAAGAGACAAAAATAAGGCATAAGAAGTTATAATTATATTTAACTTTATGAAAACTGTTGGTTTTATCCAATTTCACATTGCTAGATTTGGTATTTTTGAAGATAAATTTACAGAAATTGAGTTGAGAGAGAGGAGATTAGAATCGGCGGCAATCTTTAAAGATGGTGCCCGTTGACCCCTTTCCGCAAGGCTAATTTTGGTAAACTTTTTTATCTGAAAGAGAGGTTATTCATGCCCAATATCCAAGTTAAAAACCTTTGTTAGCAATTTGTTTGAGGTTCAGCCAAAAAATCAGCTAGATTGACTGGACTATTTAGAACCGAGATGATTTGGAAATCGTCCATTTTGTTTTAGCTTTTATTCTCTCTTTGGTTTTCTTCTTAGTGCAGTTGTGTCTGCTGCTAAATATACATTTTATGATGGATTCAGTTTCAGCATGAAAACATTTCAAGTTTTAGACATGAACATTTTTCTATGGACTTTTAAAATCTGAATTCAGATAATTATATTGAACTATAGGTCAGTGGTTCTCCAGCTTTTTACTCCCCTTCCCACCTCTTCAATTCAGTATTTATCAGAATATCATTCCCTTATCTGTTTCAAAACTCTCTCATTAAATAGACACATTTCAAATAATATATATTGAAAATATCTTAGTTTTAGTACACTAGTATATTGACGGATGTTGACTGGTTGTAAAATACAGATTTTGTTTACATTCATTCAAGTCTCATGTGTAAAATACAAATTCTTCGGATTCTTTTACAATTTTGAAATTTTTATTTTCTTTATAAAAACGTATAAATTTGTAATACTTTTTTTTTTTTAACTTCACCGACTCAGACATTATTTTATATGAATATTAGTGCGAACACTGACAGAAGATTTTTTTTTCATCCTTTTTGAGGATGTACACTTGTATATAATAAATCTTATTTGCTTCCAGATTTCTCCTCTGTCACTGGAGTTTTATATTTGATGCTTTCAATGTTTCGGAGATATCATCCCCGATATCATCAAGTGTTTCTATTGCTTTATCGTAGTTTACTCTCCTCCTCGTATGTATAGTTTTTGTTTTGTTGACTGCAAGATTGTTATTTTAAGGTTCACAGAAAACGAAAATTCTCAACAAATCATTAATTTTGTATATTTTTTTAAAGAATAAAGCATTTTTTTGTATATTAATTTAATTACTAACGACTTAAAAGGATTAGAAAATTGACTTGTAAATAAATTTGAAAGCATAATTTAATATATTGTTTTGTTTTTTAATGGAAAGAATATCTTTAAAGCAAACTAGTAGTACTACTATTATCTATTTGCTGGGAAGAGGAGGACGACAGCATGAGAGTTAAAGAGATGCAAGTGGCAGTAAAATAAAGCATTATGAAATAAGAGCGAGGGGGAAAACAAAAGTGAAAGACGTGGGAAAGTGATAGGCAGGATCTTAGAGAGAAATGAGTCACTTAGTTAATTAATTGTAGATTGTGGCTAATTAGATAAATTTTTTTTTCAAACATCACCTATTTGTGGTCTTTAGAAATATTGTGTGATAAAAATATATAGAAAAAAATATTTGTGCAATCAATATATATAGAAAAAAGATTTCTGTGATCAAAATATATAGAAAAAATATATAGAAATAATATTTGTGTGATCAAAATATATAGAAAAAATATTTGTGTGTTCATATTATATAGAAAAAAAATTTGTGTGATCAAAATATATAGAAAAAATATTTGTGATCAAAATATATAGGAAAACATATTTGTGTGATCAAAATATATAGGAAAACATATTTGTGTGATCAAAATATATAGAAAAAAATATTTGTGTGATCAAAATATATAGAAAAAAATATTTGTGTGATCAAAATATATAGGAAAAAATAGCTGTGTGGTCAAAATATATAGGAAAAAAACGTTAACATTAGTATGATAATAGAGTAAGCTTCTTTTTTTTTTCTAAAATCCTATATTAAAAAATTCCTAACAAATGATATTCTTTAAACTAAATATTCTTCTACGTTTCTTATATTTTGTGATAAACTGTCAGCGTTTTTGTTGACACGTTTGACCTTTTTTGTGAATATATATTAAGATTTGTACTTCGTGATAAAGACGGATATGCTCTTTTCTCCGGTTAGATCTCACACATTTTGAAAGGTGATACAAATAGAAGTAATGGTCAGATTAAATGTTGTACAAAACAATTCTAGTAGAAGGCAGACGAGAGTTTAGGGTGCAAAAGTGGGTAAATATAGTGAAATTTCCTTCAATTTCAACTTGTGATAACTTATTTACTTTTGGGGGTTATTTTGATAAAATTTGGATGTAAAAAAAATTTAATCTTTTCTTTTTACAATTCTTTCTCTTGTGTTATTAAAAGATTTTTATTCCAGGTTACTTCAAGTTAGGTTACTATTTTCAGTGACGGACGATTTATTTTTTAATGTCAGTGTTTTTTTTTTTCAAATTCATGCCCTCGTGAGCATTAACTTGAAAAAAAGAAAGGAGTTGTATGACAGGTTTATTGCAGTAACTAGTAAGGTAGAGAAAAAAGTACTTACTGTGGCAGGAGATTTGAATGTTCATGTTTATTTTGAGGGTGTGCATGGAGGAAATGGATATGGTGATAGGAATACAGGAAGAAAGAATTTTAGTATTTGGTTTTGCAATGAATATGTTGGTGGCAAACACTCTTTTTTGTTGTTTTGTTACATATGAATCTGGTACAGCGAAAGCTCATGTATATTATCTACTGGTTAGGAAAAAAGACAGAAAACTCTTGAGTGATGTGAAAGTAATACCTGGTGAATAAATTGTGACACAGCACAAACCAGTTATTTACAATTTCATGCTGAATAAAGCTCATTAGGTAAAGAAAAAGTTTATCTCAGGGAGAGAAAGGTGTGGAGGTATAATGAAGAACACGTGAAACATGAGTTTAGAGACCAAGTGATGAAGCGTTTGGCTACCAGATCCACTACATGGTATGACTACATTTAAAGAATGGGTGAGAGTTCTTGAGTTAGTAGATGTAGAACAGTTGAGGTAGCAGTTTCAGTTTACAGGGCAAGGGAAACAAAGAAACGATAAGAATGGACTTTAGAAAGAGGGATAAATAAAGAGCTAACAGAGATAGATTAGTTTGGAAGTCAACTTCTAAAACCCATCCAATGCATGTCAGCATGTAAAAAGGACATTAAACCAAATATAATGGTGATTGTTTATTTTCAATATTTATTTTAGTATTGATCATACATTGTAGAGGATTTTTATTGACAAACTTTTCAGTTTATTTTTGTTTTCATAATTGTAATTATAATAATAATAATTGTAATAATAATAATAATTTATAATAATAATGTAGTGTTTATCTTCTGTTTATAGTTGGATGTGCTTTTTATATAATTAGTTTTAAATAGTGAAGTTTTGAAGTGCAAGAGATAGTCAATAACAATTTATACATGTTTCGGAATTTTTTAGGCAAAGATTGATAATTTTTATTATTTGGCTTATTCAACCTACTATTCTTATCTTGGTTGTTATATTCACGATTTTTTTATCAATGTAACCTCCAACACTCAAGTGCATCTTTTCGAACTTCTTATTCAATGAACTTAGAATTTCAAACTGAACCTTTTATTTGGAGTAGAATGTTCTCATGCCATCAGCCATAACCGAACAGAAGTGTTAATTTGTTATTCTTAGTTATTATTGTCAATAGTAAGGGTTGAGCCCTTAACCTCCAGAAAAAGTCTATCCTTATAATAATAACAAAGTTTCAATTAACGTTTCTACCCACGCTTGGCTGACGGAATGACAACAATCTACTCTTGTGAATTAAATAAAATGTTAAGTTTAAAATTCCATACAGCTTCCCAAGTTCAATATAAAACTTCAAAGTTTGAAAAGATATACCTGAAAAAAAGTCGGAGATTACATCAGCCAAAACATTATGAATATAACAACCAAGATGAGAATAGTAGTCCAAATAATCGAAATTTATTTATACATATATTTAAAAAATTAACAGAAACAGAAAACTAAAAAAAAATAACTGAAGAATGTGACTTAGAAGTACATTTTAATGATACATTTTCATCTCATAATTATATTTGGTCAATTGTATCAAAGTCGGATTCAATGATTGGTTGGATGATTAGATGTTTTATTTCAAATGGTTCAAATGTTATTGTAAAAATATTTTAGACTTTAATATAAAGAATATTATACTAAATCTTGAGCATCTGTAGCTAGACATTGGACTTGGTCTATAATACTAAAATTAGGCATACAAGCAAAAGTGATGAAACTAATAAAATATCATATCATTGATTTAAAAATAATTAACACACCACGCTGCTGCTGCTACCGTGATACATTACAGAATAATGGGAGATGATTTTGGTAAATAATGTCCTGCACTAATTATTATTAGGTTTATAGCTTCAGAAAAAAGTTATTTCAATAAGTCTCTATTTACTTGTCTCCACACGAGAGCAAAGTTTTTTGTTTCCTTCACCAAAAATTAGACATTGCAGATGACACTATTATGGGCACAGCATTGCCTCGGATGATAGCTGCTGATGCCGCTGCTATATCCAAGTGGTCTCTCGGAACTAATTCTTACAAGTGGTTATCATCCGTCCCTTGTCTTGTATGAATCGTAAAGTATTACAACCGAGGACAGAATAATTGAAAGAAAAAGGAATATGAGTAGCTATTCCAAACCAAAATTTTATTTCCATTATATCTAAAAAAAAAAAAAAATTAATATTGGCACATGTTCTTTGCAAAATGGTTGTGACAGATATTTTTTGGCCTTAACTGTTTTAATAATATACAACTGATACAGAGGTTAAACATATTTAAATACTTTCGAAAAGCCATCCAACACATTCCAGCAGTCGTTAACCCAAAAATGACACCACAATCGATGCTTGCAGAAAATTGTTTCTCCCGACTTACATTGTATATCTCTTTCAGTCCTTTCATATTTTTTTTTATAACCAAAATGAATGGTGTTCTATAATTTTAGCTTTTCCAGTTCCTCGCAGTTTGCAAAGTCAAGACGCAGACTTTGTGGAAAGAACATTGGAAGAAACTGAAAACTCACAAGGAGATCAACCATCATTGCCACAAAGAGCCATGGAACGAAAAAGTCCTTTGGAAAAGAAAACAGGTAAAGTATTTTCCACTGCATCTTTGGATGACCAATCAAATACTTTGGGGCTACATTCTGGTTCTGTGTAAGAAGAGGCCCTGATATTAAAAGGCCCCAAATTAGTTCATAAAAGATGCTTGTATCATAAATTTATACATTATTATTATTATTATTATTATTATTATTATTATTATTGTGACCATGTTGATTGGAAGGGTGTATTTTGTTCGTCATATATATATATAACAAACAAAAAACAAACCCTGGGTCAATGTTATTTTATGTTTCTCTCGTCTGTGTTTGAAAAAGTATTGACATCGTAAAAACAGAAAAAAATGTATGGTAACTGCACGATTTTGTAAATTTAAAAAAGAGCTATGAAAATAGTTGTTTCATATTTGTAAGAGTTCAAAATAGTGACAGTGGGCTGTTCTTCATGAATAATGAAAAGCCCCTTACATCCTAAGAATGCAGCAGTCAAGAAGATTAATATACCCCGTACAGGAAAGTCTCAGCTGAACATTAAAGCTGCAAGTGAAATGCTAGTAAGGTGGCGACTGGACACATTGACATCATTTGTGAAGAAGTACACCCTTCCAATCAATGTGGTCCTAGTAAGATCTGACCAGAACCGGGCGGACTCACTGACAAGAGTTCACTTGGTGGCTCAGAGGGAGATTGAACCCATGCAGCTGGTGTGCCTTTGCCACAGGGAACCTGAGCCCTGCACAGCTGACTAAAGTTCATTGTCAGTGTGTGTCCTGGAGTCAGGCGGACATTGTATTTAATGTAAGACGGCTGTTCGAGATTGTGATGCCAGAAAGTCTTGATGTGCATGAAGTATGGAACCAACATCACACACTACAACGGTTGCCACTAATTGTGACCCCACACGGTTTTCGATCTAGCTGCCACTGCTATGGCAAGATACAACACATGTGATCCGGCAGTTAATCAGTTATTTTAATGTGCCCCCCTCCCCCAGTAAACTCTTGGCCGATAATGATACTGCCTTCTGCAATCAGCTGTTCAGAATTAATGGGGCATCCGATTCTGACCATACTGCATGTACAGGCCATCTGGAAATGGTATAGTAGAGAGGTGTTATCGGGCAGTAAAATAGATTGCTGTACAAAAGAGCTATCTTGTTATGTAGGTTGTATATTAATACGTCACCCCCAGAAATGATATGTCTGCCTCATTTCTGCCTGCCTCATCTCTGCCTGCAAATTTGTTGCATTCATACCAGATTCAAGTGAAAGGGATGTTGTGTCCTTGCTGAACCACCAAGGGATCTCACTACAGTATAAAAAGGGCGAATCAGTTTGGATGAAAAATTCATATGGACAGTGCACATCGAAATTTAGAACAGGTTGCATTCCTGGAGTAATTAGTCCAGTCAGCAGCTGTTTATATAGCATACCTCGGCCTGTCGGAGAAATGCCTCAATGACTTAGTTTGGCACCACCAGAAGACAATGGGGGTAATGCATAATCAGAGAGCAATGAATTGCGAGAATCAGGATCCAGTATAAGTAGCAGTTGCACCCCCATCTGAGAGCGAGGTAGAGGTGGGGGCCGATGTTTCTTGAGTTCTCTCATTCCACGATGTGTGATTCAGACCCCAGTATGTCTGATGATCTGACCAGGAAGGAGGAAGTGACTGTCCTGCTGCAGAGGAGTTCTGAGTAAATGACCTCCCCTCCCAACACACACACTGTCACCTGTGTGATCATGCGATCGGGAGGGAGGGTGATGATAAAGATGAGCACTTACCGAATTCAAAGTGATCGCAATGTTTTGCTTCTCAAGCGGCCATTTACAATAGTAAAAAAACTTATGCTCAGAGTTGTTTTTATAGGTGTAAGTAATTTGCATGCATAAACAGTGGCCCATTTTAAAAGACGAGATGCAATGACAGTGAGCAGACGAGAAATAGATGTGCATTTGCGAGAGCTGTTGTTTCGATGTTGTCAGCACAAGAGTTCCTCCTGAATTTTAAACCGCAATTGAGACCTTATTGTGCTACAAAGGAATTTTCAGTTTCTTATAATATTCAGTGTACTTCAGTGTAGATTCTTACTGTATAATTGATAAACAGCATTCTTTAAATGGCACTTCACTGCCGTTCAACTGCATATTCTTTTGTTTTCAACAGCTATGTTAGCAGAGGTATCCAAAGCCGCAGAGGCTCTGGTTGCACATTTTTCTAAAAGCAAAGATCCATTCGATAAGGTAAGCACATGTTTACACTGATTTTGCTTTTGTTTAATGTACATTGTTCTATTCTTGGCCATTTAAATGTCTCTTGGTAAGAAGAAGAACCTGTATTTTGCTTTTGTAGATTTGGAAATTTTGACAGTACCAAGAGATGTTGTCTGGTGGGTTTTGCATAAATTAGGAGCAAGTGAGTGGTTGAAGGTTGTTCAAGCAATGTACAGAAATGCTCAGTCATGTTAGAATTAACTGCACATTTAGTTACAGCTTTAATGTTAAAATGAGAGTACTGATGTCCTCTTATTTTGAAATTAAAGCTGTCACTAAATGTGTTGTACTGAGTCCATTAATTTTCATCTGTGTCCAGGGACTTGCGTACGCGTTGTTCTGAAGAGTTGCTTTCTGCTCATGATTTAGTGCTTGCCTGTGAAACAATGGAAAGTCTAAAATTAAAGACTTGGAAGAATGCTATGGAAAGTAAATGTCTGAGAGTGAATCTTATTCGACCAAAGTGATGATCAGTGGTTGTTGTGGTGGAAAGCTCTCAGGAAAAGGAAAGTTCTTGTGCTCAGTTTGTGGAAAAGGAGCCGAGTGCAACTCAATTTCTTGTAGTACTTGTAAGCATTGGGTACACAAGAAGTGCAGTGGAATGACAGGTAGATTGAGAGATGATAACAAGTTTGTGTGCAATGGAGACCAATGAGAACTCGGATGTGGAGAAAATATATTTGGATGGCGACGCTATTGAGGTGGTCCAGAAGTTTTACTTTGGTGATATCATAGAGCACAGGGAGGAGCTGATACTGGTGTGATAGGAAGAGGTAGGAGTGAATGGATTAAGTTCAAGAAACTTCTGCCATTATTAACCAACAGAGTGTTACTGCTGTCAACCAAGTTATGCGTGTGCAATGTGATGATGTATGGAAGTGAAAGCTGGCCAGTGAGGACTGATGATATGTATTGCATGGAGAGAAATGGTAATGAGATGTGTAAGGTTTAAAGACCGGCTTAGATCTGATGACTTTAGAGAAAGATTAAATCTGGACAGTATAGGAAGATGTATGCAGAAGAAGCGACTTTGTTGGTTTGGTCACATTAAAAGAATAAATGAGCGTTTGGGAACTAGTAGATGTAGAAGAGTTGTTGTAGCAGTATCTGTTGGTAGAGGAAGTTGAAGAAAAACATGGGAGGAAAGAGTAGTATAATCAAATATTCTCATCAAAATAATTTCACTTTCAACTCAATTCAACAAAATGGGAAAACGTGTGATGTTTTTGTGACTATAAACTATTAAAATTTATTTGGCTAATTATTCAGATTCTAGATGTTAATTCCCAGATATAAAATGTCTTAATTTACAAAATATATAACCTATTTAAGAGAACCAGGAAATTCTGCACTAAAGCATTTTATTATTATATTTTTGCTCTAAAAAAAACTGAAAACTAAAAAATAATCATACTTGCTTGAAGAAGTTTGCTCTATACAGTTTTTAGACATTTTAAAGGCAAAATTAGCAACTTTTTGAAAGTCATTTATGAATTTCAAATTTCGCTAGAATTTTATGCATGAATCACTTGCAAAATTTGAGGAAGAATCGTATATATTTATATAGCAAATATATGTATTACTTTATTTTAATTGGAATGAAAAAATCAGTTTGGAATTTAGTTTTTTTTTTATTTGTTTCTCATGCTTGGTATGCTTAGCATTTCCTTTTTTAACTCTCTCCTTAATTTAACTTTTTAAAAATTGCACAGATATTAAAAGTATTAATACAATATCAATATAGAGATCAAATAAACATACAGTGAATGTTATTTAAATGTGGTTCGATTATTTTTTTTTTTCTGTTGGAACACCACCTCATTTTGATTTTGATGCCAGTTCGTTTTTGCTCGTTTTTTTTTCAGCTGTTTACATAATTCTGCGTCGGAAAAAGTCTGGTTCAAAAGCTGTACCAGTACCGTTATTTATCTGATCTGGTAACGCATCTCAAATATATATTAGAAAAAGTTGGTTAATAGATTTAGTTTTTAAAATCTGAAATTGAGTCAGAATATTTTTATTTTTACTCCACCATAGTTAAAAATGCCATTTATTTGAAAGTTTCAATTAAATCACCTCACGTGGTAATCCTAATTTTTTCAATCTCTCCCTTTAACTATAATCTTTGTCCTCCAATCTTAATATTATATCCTAATGTCTATGTCTAAAAAATAAATGAATCTAAATCTGAGAAATAAGAGTAAATACCTTGATTTAAATTTTTCTCTTCAGCTTCGACTCGGTAGTTCAATTGAAACTCCTGAAATTGGTGAACTGGTCCTTTCTCAATTATGCCCTGCTGTTGCCCAGGTAATCAATGATGGACTGAAACCTTATGAATCAGGTTTACATGTATTTGGGAGAGTTCACATAACAGTCTGGAGAGTGGCTGAAGCTTCTGCTGAACCTGGTAAGTTTTCCCTCTTTAGAATCAACTAGCTGAACATACCCGGCATTGCTTCAGAGTCTTTTTACTCTCATTTTTGTGTCGCTTTCTTTTCTTTTTTTAACTATGCCTTTTTTTTACCAATTTAAAAAAAAAAATAGGATTTTGAAAGTTAACTTTAATTATTATTACGGTGTTGTTTGGTCATTGAATTATTAATTGAACCAAATTGTTATAAAGCCAAAACTTTTGATCTTTTTCTAAGAATGTTAAAGCCAATTTAAATGACTTAGTATTTGACAGTTTAAATTCTTCTCAATTCCTTTCAAATTTCGAAGGGTCACAAAATAATTATTTTCAACTATTAACTAAATATTAAAATGGTTGTTTACGAAGAAATCAAAATGCAATATGGTAGATTAATTAAATTATTTCTTAAATAGGATCTTAAAAATTTTGTTTACTATTGTATTTTTTATTTCAATAAATAATCTATTAATAGTAAATAAGAATAATAATGTGTACATCACGTAGAGGCGAGAAACACACAAAATCATTCACACAATTTCATTAATATAGAGATTTTGTTGATTTTGTTGGATAACAAAAAGCAGACTTAAACCAGATAAGAGTTTGGTCTAAAAAAAGGTGATTACAGTGACACCCAAAAGTTCTCTGACAACAAAAATGGCGAGCAGTTAAACTCACTGATCCACCTTCACTCCAAAGTTCATCACTTCTGTAATACTTTCTCAAACTGACTCATCGAAAGAGCTGGTTACATGCTGTAGCTTCACACTAGTCTCGTTAAGCAGAAGCAGACTGATGTTTTATTCTGATGTTTATATTTGTTTATGAACATTTATTGCTTTATGTGATTGATTGATTGTAGGAAATGTGTCTGAAAAGTAACAGGATTTCTGTCGAAAACAAAGTTAAGAGCCAGTCAAGGATAAGGGTTAATGAGACCGAATAATTATCAGCCGTAAGATGATGAACACTACAGGAGTAGTAACATTGATCAAAATTTATAATGATCGGTTACTTAATTTAGGGGTGAATAGTGTACTTAGAAATATGTAAACATATACACATACCTAAATAGAGATTTCACAGTTTCAATGTTTTTTTTTACTTATATACATACACATTGAGTGGCTGAAAAATAATGGGATTTCACATAGTTTCCTTTTCAAAATAATTCCTATCGAGTTTATTGTGTTTTCCCATCCTTCTCTCTCACTGCTGGAAGAATTTTTTTTGTTACTTAATGTCCTCCATCCCTTCAAAACGGAGCTGAGGGGCATCCTAAAAGAATTATTTTAGGATTCCCCTCAGCTCTGTTGCTAGGGCTCCCTTAATGTCCTCCATCCCTTCAAAACGAGTCCCTTTGAAAATCTGCTTGGAGAAAAGAAATCACACAAACAAGGTTTGCTTTGTTGCCTTTTGTTATTATTAATACTCACTCTTTGAGCCAATCCGAGTATATCATGATCAATTATAAATTTATACTAGCTGCCTTTGCCGGCTCGCTACCGCTTCGCAAAGTTTTCTATGTAAAATACTTGAAATGAAAATGTTAAATAATAAACATTTTTATAACTTTGTTGTAAGCACAAAAGTAAAAGTGTTGCATTTATTCATATAGATAGATAAACATTAACATTTTGATAATTTTGATACAAATTTATTTATCTTCTAAAAATGATCATAAATAAAAAAGAAATAATCAATTTGTTTGGGTGATGGTGTGGGAATGATTGGTTTTTAACTTAGAAATAGATGGCAACTTGTTGAAAATCACATCAGTCCCCCTAAAGTAAAAAAGAGGAATGAAACAGTTGAATACAAATACTCAACTTTTGTCCACGAAATAAAACCATATGAATAAACAGAACTAGTTGTTATGTTAAAATCAAAACAACCATTGAATTTTAAAAAAACAATAATAATTAATTAAATGACTTTTATCAAGACTAATATGCAAATTAGTTCATCTTGCGACTGACATATAAGCAGTATATAAAAAAAGATTCTCATCGATCATACACCAGAAGATCAAAGTGTAGTATCTGTTCCGATGGATACTGCACGCCTGTCCTGTGCAGTTCTAGGAGGTCCACCCTCCCAGGCTTTGCCTCCCCTCTTTGGGGAGGAGTAAGTTTATTACTTACTGTCTGAGGCGCCCCTACCGGGGAATGCCGACGGGGCTGCCCAGGCAATTTTTAAATGGCCAGAGTGCTCACCTCTCGAGCGCTGGCTTTTCAAACCCCACTTTCTCGACCCGATCTTGGGTCACATCTTACTTGTGGGAGTAAGATAAAACTGGCCTTGTGCCTAACTCCTGGGGAGGAGTAAATAAAACCAACAGCATGTAGCCAGTTTCCTGCATTCGTCACAAATGTTCATAGACTCTCTACGAATCTGCCTACTACGATTTTACTTATGGTTTTTTAAAAATGTGTTTTAATTAATAATTTAATTACAAAGCAATACTGTAATAATAAACTTTAACATTTAGCATTCATCGATTTATTTTTTTAAAAAAACAGCATAGTGAAAAAACAAATTGAAAATATTTATGGGATTTTAAAATGTCTGATTGATTTTATTGCAAAACCGATTTCTTTAAATAACATTTTCGTTCGTTTGTCTTTCCAATGGTGCAAAGAATGTTCTTACAACATTAAGAGAAAAGACAAAAGAGGAGGGTGGGGCCAATGAGCAAAAGAAAAATTAAAGTAAAGAGACTTCCAGTCAATGCCGGTCAGGTATTGCTAGTTAATCATAAAAACATGTCTATTGAGATAAAGAGAAATTAGCCAATGATGACACGTTTGTGTGTATAAAAATATATATTTGTGTATATATTGTTTAATAAATAGTCCAAACTATTCATTGTAAAAGCTCGATGAGTGTTAACTTTTATCAACAGAGCATATATCAATAAACAATATTACGCTAAATTCCAGGTAAAATTATTAATAAAAACACAGTAAACATCATTCTTAACATTGATAAACTTAGCTTCAACTATTATAGCTTCTAATAAGCTAAAATAAAATTAAAAAATTAAAAAATGATTGAACCCCAATCTAATTGTAGACATGTAAATGAATGCCCTCTAGAAGGTAAGTATCTAACTTCAAATATAGTGTATAAATGCAACATTGTGAAAGGAAATAGTACTAGGACATACATAGGATCCACAGGGTCCAGTTTTAAAGACTAGTTAAATGTGTTAGAGAATTATAAAAACAAAATAACGCCTGATTCAAATTGAAACCTCTTGTCAAAGGGAACATAGACGATAAACCTGGATAGTGAGTGTGAGTGATATATCTATATATATGAAGTGAAGACGTTTTTCCCTGTACTTTCGGCGAAAGAAAATAACCACATGCATCATAGACTACTAAACTCACCACTTTATTCAGCTTATTCACTCAAGTGTGTTTGAAGAAATTTATGATTATTTCCTCCATCTAACAATAAATACTACTTTTCGACCACCATCACAGACTCTCCCCAAAACATACTCCATAGAGATGGTAGAAACAACTTTCCCTCTAATATTTTCATACTAACACTCTCCCTTTCATCATTAGGAAGTAATAAACAATGGATACTTTAGAAAAACATAACCGTTATTATTTTCTATTCATCTTCCATTAATTTAATACATAATACAATACATTCTGCGCAAATTTAATAGACGCTCCCTCATATTCCATTGATTTTCGAGAATATCAGATTACATTATTTCTAACTATTACGTATAGACTTCATCTCATTCCGGAATTTACGGAATACAATTCGTGTTTTCATTTTCACGTTAGGTATTCTTTTTTCTTTTTTTTTTGGGGGGGGGGGTGGGGGGATTTTACGTAAGACGTTTTCTTTTCTTTTTTACATTTACCTATTTTCTCTCTCTTCCTCCTCTCTCTCTCTATTCATGCCCAACAATTTCTAAAAAAAACGTGTTGACATTTTCGCCGCCTTAAATAATCGCAGCATGCAACAGTACCTTCGACGCAATACACATTAAACAGATACGTACATTTTTTCTGCTCACATTCGATTTAAATTAGGATTCATCGATTTATTTAAGTATATTTTTATTATCATGATTATACGTCAGTTACGAATAATGTTCCTTTGTTTTAATTCACGACAGTTAAAAGGCTTCAAAATCAATTTCAAACGCAGACCGGAGTAACAATTAAAATCATTATTTTCATCTACATGTTTCCTATTCATCAAACATTATTCGATATTAATTCATACCGAACATTATTAAAATTTATTTCATACCTTTTTTTACATACTTTCTTCGACGCTAAAACTGCTAATGATATTCCAAAAAATATTAATTTCTACTTTTCTAAATATACTTCAACTTAAACTGCAGTATCCATTACTTTGTCTTTTCTCTTCTCGATCAGTAAAGGAGAAATCTTTCTAGACTGCAGCAATTTTTTTTTCCCCAGGAGATGGATTTTCAAAACATCACCGTTGTATAACTCTCCCCTCGTGGAGAGGTAACGAAATAGCAACAACATAGTCAATGGTAAAAGTGCAGATTAGTTAACGTCGATAAATCGAAAACAAAATAACCACAACAAATTCCTTAAATCAATTGCCATATATTTAAATCAAAGCCAGAGTTAAACAAAAGGTCAATTTTCAATGTTGGTAAATTCAATCTCCCACCAAAATGGGCACTCCGGATTGAGATAAAAATTACCTCAATCTAAAAGTATGTTTCCTTCACTGACCTTGGAAACTTTCACGCATATTCTTGGATCATATTTACTTAGGAGGGGGGGGGCAGTGGTTTTTATTTGGTCGAATAAATCGCTACTTACAATCGTAGAGGGGGGGGGGTCACTCGAAACAGAAACATCTATTTTGTTTGATTTAAAACATCGATAAATCCTACTTTAATCACCTAAATTACACGGTTGTTTTCAAATACTTTTTGACGAATTAATACTCTAATCCTTACATTTTTTAAATTTAATTTATATTTATCCCAGGCAACACCGGGGCACAGGTTCTGCTAGTATAATGATAAATTACAACAAATAAATGTTATATTTGTTTACCTGTTGCATACGTTTCATGCTAACTTCTGATGGAAATAAATTGTTTTATTTTTTTGCTTGTGTATGTAATATAATTTGTTCTTGCTATTTTCTAGGTCCTTCTACCAGGGCAATTTGTGACATTGTAAAAGAGCTGAAAAACAGACCAACCCTTGTGTCCAACAAACACAGATTTGATGCCTTCATCTTTGCTCTGTTGAAGTAAGTAGATTTTGTTATATGTATTTCTGAAGTTGGCAAAGTAACTAGTGTAAGGATTCTCAATACAAACTATTAGCAAACCGGGGTCCAGTTCAATCTGTTCTATATACTCATGCAACAATAGCCTTAGAAAGTCTATTAAGCCACATTTTTATCGAGCCATTAGTAAAATAGAAATTTGTCTGTCATGAATCATTCAGTATTCTGTTATATTCAAATTGTTCAGTATTAAGTATAACTCACAAAAAGGTTTGTATGACCAAACCAAAGCTTCAAATTTATTTTTGTTATGATTATTATTACTACATTAGCAATGTAGTACTAATAATACTATTATCAGAGCATCGTTTTAGG
Source organism: Sepiola atlantica (assembly GCA_963556195.1). Classification (NCBI taxonomy): domain Eukaryota; kingdom Metazoa; phylum Mollusca; class Cephalopoda; order Sepiida; family Sepiolidae; genus Sepiola; species Sepiola atlantica. Next base: position 22,487,498 of record OY744553.1, on the reverse strand, counting down.
CACAATGTGTATGGAAGGTATTTCGTTTATTGTTCATTTCAGTTTTGAACTTAAAAATTATTAAGCTGAAAGCTTTTTTCCAATCAACTCCAGCTGGATCATTTGGCTTTTTTTTAAATTCAGATTCTGACTTTTGTTAAATTTTAACAATAGCTTAATAAATATTCTCAAAATTTCAGTTTCTTTGGAGTATTGAAAGAGGCTTATGGGCACAACCTACCATTTGAAATGTTTTCATTGAATTTGATCTATAGTCATTAGACACCAATTAAGCAAGATTCCCTGAATTTCAATTTCTTCTTAAAAACTCTTAATGTCTTAAAGTTTAGACATTTTCTAGAATCAAAATCATGTAATGAATTGTGATTAAAATTAGAATAAGGATTCTAGACATTAGTTTAAATATCATATTTTAATCTTCATAAGGGAATCATAAAAGTGGTGCAAAATGGTACTGTTATGGGAATTAATTTTACCCATATTGGGACGGATATTTTTCTAGTATATCTTTCTTATATAAATAGGGATTTTTAACGTAATAAATACATTGCGAAATAATGGAGAATGCTGCATTTAGCTAATCTAATATTCCAATCTAATCTAAATATGAATAAATGCAAATGTTTCCTAAGTATATTAAAATCAAAACATATAAGTCTTACTTAAACATAATGATACAGTATATATAGTAATCTCTAAACTACTTCAAACAAAACCCGCTTTTGCATATTTGCACATTTATTTTATTTTTAAGTTCCTACTAAATTAATATTCTGTAATATACATTTATAACTGGTATTGTCAAATTTTATTATATATTTATAATATTTTCCTCGATAGTAATATTATTATAATTATTAATACAATTAATTAAAAAGATTTTATAAAAAACATTTAAAAATTTTCAGTTTCATTTTAAAACTTTCAGTTTCAATTACATGAAAACTTACAGCATTGATATTAAGAGAACAGATACTACACTTTGATATATTTATTTGCATAAAATATAAAAAATTACATTCGAAACAAATTAGGCACAAGGCCATCAAAAGTGTGAAGAAAATGGCTGTCGTTGGTCATTCTTTGTCTAACGTGATAAAATTGTCTATCCTACTCTTAACTAGAATCATCTCAGTCACAACAATAACACATTTACTGTAGGGGCCATCTTAAGATTTGAAAATTTTACTGTTCATAAATAGACATAGATACAACACTTTGATCTTAGCCAAAAGGCCAAGGAGATATAAAGATTATTTTTTTGTGACTAGACATTTTTTAATAAAATAAGAACTCGATTTAATCGGAATTTATAAGTGTGGTATCGGTTCTGTTGTCATAGGACCGTCCTCCTCCGTTTTTAAGAGGGTGTAGGGTAATCCTCCCATGTATTACATCCTCTTATATATTTAAAACTTTTTAAATTACTAAATAGTTAAAATTAAAAACTGAAGGGACAAAATAGACATTTCCGTTCGGCGTTCAATTGTACTATAGGGATTATTTGAATATCTCGCTTATTTCGTTTGATTTTCGTACACATTTTGGATGAAATTTATTAGTCTTAAATTATAATTTTTATTCCGCAATAAAATTATAATTTATTTTTTAAAGACTTTAAGATCGAACTTTAATGCAATGCCTTAATTGCTGGCGGCCATGTTGTAATTTCCTATTATTTTCTTTCGCGCTTGACATGACGAGGAATGTTTGACTTAATTGTGGTGTCTGCGTTTATTTTCACATCTATAAAAAGGAAATAGATTTTCCTTTATTTTATTTATAAAAATATTGTGGGGTCAGCGTTTGCGCTTGACATCCATAAATAAGTTACTTAACTTTTATTTTATTTATAACAATAATATTTGAATATTTATTTTGCTGTATTGTATGTAGTTCTGTCATAATTATATAATACTCCCAGCTTAGCAAGAATATGCGACCAAACAGAATTGTTTCTTGTAGACATTTTTTTTGTCGACATGGATGTCACCTTCATTATGTGAGATGGCTGCTATGAAGGTGACATAGTGGGTGTTTCAAACATAGTGATCATCACTGACATCATAGTCCCAACCAATGTCATATTCATTACCGTTTAAGACTTTTTGTCAGAATGTTTTATGAACATACAGTCAAACATTTGCTTTTATTTATATAAATTTTGTTGAGCAGGTCATAAAATGAGTCCAGGTCTTATTTTTATTGTAGTTCTTTTTCCTCTCAACAACTGTCTCTGTAAAATCGCACATTTTGATTTAATCTGTTCATCATAATTTCTTCAAGAATGTTTTTGCTCACAAAAATAAACCTTACATAAAGTTGAGTCAGAATTTTTGCAATATACAGCGGCTTCAGATTCTTTTGCTGGAATCATGGAGGGAATGGACTACATGAGATTGAAGTGTTATCCACAGGATTTACCTCTGACTTAGAATCTGCAGTTTTAGGTCTAACTGGCCATTTGTGATTCTCAAAGTTCTTGCGCCCCCCCCCCCCCCCCTCCAATTTCTTGAACCATTGTGAATCTGCTGTGCCTGATTGTGTTCACTGCACAGGCCATGATCGTCCACTCATTGTAGTCATCCAAATTCGGTGCTTGATTTCGACACTAGCCGTAGTGTCAATCATGTGGTCTCAGTCACTGCTGTAACGAAAAGATTTTCCTTCCAAACAAAACTTTCAAACCACGTGAAGCAATGCAAATCTTTTCAGTGAACCATGATATAACAAAACATAGTAGGTACCTCCCATGGCTGGAACGGCTTTGATCACATGAGATATTCAACACCAACTAAGCATGTTATGCAAATATTTTTAACTCTTGTCTTGGTGGGAACATGCATTTGTGTACGTTCACTGCACAAGCTGAGTTCGGTACTCGATTCCAGCCGTAGTGTCAATCTGTTGCTGTTGTAACAAAAGGATTTTCCCTCCAAACAAAAGTTTAAAACAATGTTTTGTTTTGCAAAGTTACAATGATACGTTTTTATTCTACCAAACAACAGGCCTGAAAATCAAGACAGACATATCTTTCAACCAGACATAAACAGCCCATCTGTCTCTGAGACCCACAGAAACCCTCTGCCTGTCTTGCTGAAATATATATAGATATTGGTGGGACCACACCATAAGACTACTCAAGATTTTATCAGCTGTTAATTTATAGACATAAAAACTTACAGCCAGCGGGGTCTCATATCTGAAGGGACGTTTATATTGGTTTGATTTATCAGCATTAAAGTGTCAATAACTTTTCCAAGTGGAGAAATCAAATTCTGGGTGGTCAAATCATGAGTCAGATATCCTTCCCACCACTGCAAGCCCATCGTCTGCATGCATTGCAACTGTGCACCCGACTAAACATGCAGCATTACACATGTTTACAGTGGTTAATTTCGCTCATGAATAAACAGTTTATAATTCAGCTTGTTACTAAAAATAAATATTTTTATCGATGTTATCAATGTATGCTTTTCATTTCATTTCAGTTCTCGCCTGTTGGACTTTTGGTTGGGTTATCTGCGCCACAAGGACAACCTTATTTGCCATTTCTACAATGCTGGCGCCCTCCTGCAGCAGCTGTATATCAATGATCTTGAAGATGCTTATGAAGAGATGCTACTCTCTTTGCAGCCCCTCTCTGTCTTACCATTCCAACTTGACCTGGACTTTGTCTCTGGAAACAGTTGCCATGAGCCCCCTAATGGCGAATTCCCTCGTCTCCAAGACACCACCACGTCTTTACCGGATCTTCGAGCTGGTGCTCCGATTCACGGATCACCAAAGTTCAGTCTCTCAGCTGTCCGCTATGAAGAGGTGATAATTTATATACGCTAAATTATTTTATATATAACCTATTTAAACGAAATTTTATTTTCATTATATCTAAAAACTTTTAATGCAGACACATAGATCTTTGCAAAACATTAACAATGGTACCAAATTTATTTTGGTAGCTCAATTAGCCACCAAGTTATGACCATTCAAAGTTCGTCGGAAATAAGAAAATTTGCCATCTTGTGTGCTATTGGTTGCGAAACCAATTTTAACAGTGTATAACTGAAAATGCATGCTTCAAACAGATGAAAAATCTTTACAAATGTAATCTCATCTTGTGCTAAATGAAAATTAAGACTAATGGAAGCAATAATTATCAGATCAAACCAGTCTAAACATTGGGCAAAATCCCATTACCCCCCCGAAAAAAGCACTAAGATTACACGGAAGGGCAACTTTGATTGTTCGTATAAGTTTCAGTTCAACAGTTAACGCATTGAATCTTCTTAATACGATTCATAGCACATGAGAGACCAAGCTAAATTATTCTTTTAATAGTAAATCAATAAAAAAAACTCATATTTAGATTTTGTAAAAACAGACGGAAACACAATTTGATAATAGGGCAAAAAAGAGTTTTAAAAAAAAAACAGTAAAAAGTATATGCTGCTGAACTTGCTGTAAAAATGTATCCATTAGAGGTACAAGTTTGAAACTTTGCAAGTTTACTCATTTTGGGATGAGGAATTCAAAAAAATACTTGTCTTCTCTACAATATGAATACCTTTTGTCATAGATATATTTTAACATGAGTGAATTCATGCAGTTTTCAACTCGCTAAAAAAGACTCGCAGCTAAATTTAGAAGTTTTAAAAAAGTTTTTTTTTTTCTTTTTTCAAGCAAATCTTTGATGTAAGGCTTTAAACTTAAAAAAAAATTAAATGTTTATCTCACCTGACGGAATATATTTTCTAGGCAGATTTAATGGACTCCCTGCAGTTCTTCTCAGTGATTTGCAGTCAAAATTTCTTTATAGGCTTCTTCTATAGCAAGTACATCTGGAACATTCCAAATCCTACCATCATTTGATATTGGCATTACATCAAAATCCCATCTATAAACAAATGTTGACTCTACCTGTGAAATGTCCTCTGACAAAGGCTATCGAAAATAATCATGTCTACCTTTGGTTGGAGCTAAAAATGTTATTACAGCACTGGATAGAGATGTAATATTGATGACTTGACATATGTAGAAGTTGGTGTCATCATATACAGCAACCCATTGTCTTTGGCGCTCGTAAGTGAAAACTGGAGATTCTTCTTCATCACAACTGCTGGAGTTATCTGAATGCTCAGCAGATTCACTGAGTGATTTTTCTTCCTTCTTTTGTTGCTTTAAAGGTGGAGATGAATCAACTGGTTTTATTCTTGGCAAATAGTCACATAGAGAAGCTTCCAGCTGAACTTTATTACCACTGGTGTTGATCTTGACCCCTAAGATAACCTTGAGATATCTCAATTGGTCTTTCAGTGCTTCCAAGCCACTTCCTGCCACCAGTTGTATTCCTTTAACGGACTTCACAGGACCACCGTGCTTGATAACAGAGTTGATGATTCTCTACTTCTCAGCAGCTACTTGACACTCGTTTTCCTTTCATTTTTTATAATTCTTTCTTGGATACGGAGCTTCACAAGGACTTCTTGTTGTCTGTGTCTTTGCCACAGATGTTTTGCATTTTTCCTTGAGATGCTAAGAATAGATTGACGCTCAGTTGATGATACTACGTCCAGCCAAGCTGTCGACCGGATGCGCTTGAACATATTTGAGGATGATCGATTGTGTAGCGATGCATGTTGTTTTGTTTGTATGCTAAAATCTAAATCTCCAAAGGCATGCTCACCTGGCAGATTTGTTAGAGGGCAACTCTTCAAGGCAGCTCTTGTGTCCTGATCCACATCACTTCCAAAACACTTCCTTCCAAAAAGTCATACAACTGGTGTTTAGTGACAATGAGGAATTTGATGAGTACCTGGTGCAAACATTCCAAAACAAGTTCGAGGGGCCTTGAGATCAACACAGAGAGATGCATTACCTCCCTCAAAGAATTCACCACCAAATGCACCTCTACAATCAGTGTCTAATAACAACTGTGGATTGTTGATCCAGCATTCCATATTTAGAGCTATTTGCTGGATATATCGGTGGAAGTCGATGTACTGGACATTGCTATTTACAAGATTCCAGAAGGGCTTTGTCAGATTAATGTTCAGCAGTCCAACTGCATCAAGAATGGAATGCAGTCTCTCATCAGAAATGTCAGCCAGAACACTCGTAATTTCAAATTACAAGATGTTGCATACGCAGATAAAAATAATTTTATGTTGTCTGTGGTGAAATATTACCATGGCATTTTCAAATAGAGAGTTAAACCTATTTGCACGATAACTCATGATTTCAGATCGGTGTTCTTCCTTACTGCAGAATACAAGCCATTCAGTTCTGCAACCACTTTTATCATCTCCACGTGGTCTGAGAACATCAGTGGTGGTTCAAATGTCTTGCTGTAGCTGATTCTGTAGATGAAGTCCAATTTTTAAATTTGGTTGAAGAATCCTTTCCGAGAGCACTGCCAGAATTGCACATACTTTTCTCTAGGTCTTTTAGTGCAGCCTCACACGAACTAGATAAGCCCAGTAAAAAATGGGCATTGCAGTAAAGAAAATGAGTGTGAATATCCTTCTGTAAGGTAGTTGACCTCTAAGAACTAAATTTCTTGTAACACTGCATGACAGCTTCCCGATCCGACATCAAACTGGTGATTTTCTCCAGAAGTCGTTTAAAAATATCATCCTTAGTTTCCTCATCGCAGTATAGGAAGTAGATATCACTCAACTCCTCAAATAGATTTATGGTTGTAGAGAGCAGGGTGTCAGAATCCTCTGGAGCAACCTCCGTAAAGCCCAGACTGACCAGGTTCCATCACTCAATGTCACCTGCTGACCGAGATATCTGTTTTTGCCAACTAGTCCCATATGTATGGAGTGTGACACTTGGTGACTGCAGGATCATTTTTGTAGCATGAAGCTTAGTGATGAAATGAGATTCATCACTGATATTTGCTGATGTGGATATTGAGGGAAGATCATTCAGGTTTTTTTCAAAAAGATTGCGGCCAACAATGTCAATTACTTTAGAACATTTTGATGCAGAAATACCTGCTTCCTGCAGGCCTATAATGGTCATCCTAACATTATCATTAAAGCGGTTGCACAAACTGTCTCTAGTTGCTCTAACCTCCTTTTTGTTTTTTTCTAATATCTGCTGAATAGCTTCTTCATCTATGGAAGTCTTCTCGTTCCTCAACTTCTTACACTTCCTTTTCAAAAGACTTGTTGTTTTCTGAAGTGATACCTTTTCAGCTTTACCTGCTTCTCTTTCAAGGAGTTGACTTGTTTTTTAAGCTCATTATTTTCACTCAGTCTCTTCTTGTTCATTTGTTTTAACATATAATTTCTTTTATACAATTTACTCTTTGTCAACTTTTTCTGTCTCTCAATGGATTGTTTGGAAACTTTCATGCGCAATCTGGCAATCACGTTCTTAACATGAACATTCTTATTTAACAGAGATGCTTTTTATTTTTTTTTAGAAACAATTTCATATTTCGCTATCAATGATCTCAATGTAATTTTCAGATCAGACAGCTCATCTTGATATTTTTTGACGGTTTCTTCCAGTGCCTTAATTTTTGAAGCAGATAGGTGTTCAATAGTGGCTGAATCATTGGATTCGTCTGGAGATTTGACCTGGGAAGATAGGGTAACTCGCTCTTGGAAGCGTGAAATCAAAAACTGCTGCAGTTCTTGAGGTCTTCGTGTCTTGTTTTTCCGTTTTAACCGATTCTCTTCTAGCAGTGTTTTTAATGTTGAGGATAGATGCTTTTCATCGTAATTGGACGACAGTAGTTGATTTATCCACATGACCATCATACTGAACTTGAGATTTTTCTGCGTTAAGTAATTCTGGAGCTGAAGAATATCTTCATTAGTCAACTCATTTGATCCTTTGGCAGCTAAAGAATCTAAATTAAAATAAAATAATTTACCAAAGTTATTAATACCGTTAATGATAAGCGTTCAGTAAATTATTTTTACATACATGTGCTACTAACAAAATATCTGTTTCTCTAGTTTGTTTTTTTTAATTAAAAACGCAACCAGTATAATTTTTAAAAAATAATTTAGCGAAGTTAATAATACTACCGTTAAAAAGATACTCGTTTGTGAAAATTATTTTCAACTAACATGTTTTAAATTGACGCACAGAAGTTCAACTAACAAATATATTCTTCAATTTATCATTTTAAACATAAACATTAAAGGACTTTATGCAACTTTTCAATTAACAAAAAAATATAAAAACAATTGAAGTCACCTAAAATCTTTGATATATCCATCAGCAGCAGTCGTTTTGTTGATGTTTCGATTTTTTAATAGCAGTCTTGATGTATGGAGATCATAAATGATTGAAGATTTCTCATTTGCGCGGACGTACCTCCAGTTTTCTATGTGGTGCGTCTGGAGTTATGGGCATAGTAATATGACATTAACAGATTATTAAAGACAGGATATTTCTCTACAAAATGGTGTAAATTTCGGAATTTTTTGACATTGAATTTCTTTCGGATTTTATTCAACTCTGATTTATTTTATGAAATGCAACGTTTACCCCTGTTAAGCCCACTAGATTAACGAGTGTCCTTTTTTTGTGTCACTATGAATAGTGACACAAAATTTTGCGCGCAACAAATTTAAAAAAAACATTCTTTTCAAGTAAAAAATAAAACGTCCGTCACTGAAAATAGTGACCTAACTTGAAGTGGTTTGGAAAAAAATCTATTAATGACACAAGAGAAAGATTGTACCTTTATAGAGAGAAAAGATTACATCCAAATTTGATTAAAATAACCCCAAAAATAAACGAGATATCACAAGGAATTTCACTTTTTTTTTTACATATTTCACCAGAAAATCAGCCCAGTTTGGGATACCTATTATTAGTACATGCTTTTTTAGTTTTGTTCGAATTCACTGACTCTTATATTTTATCTGCTCAACTGTTCTCTTTTAGCTTAATAATTTCAGCGCAAGGGTAGGATTGACTACCCCCCTCCTCTAAGAGTAATAAAAGAAATATGGTAGAAATCTAATTAGGATAACTTTCTTTTTTTTTCTATTACACAGTCCACTCAATTCATATTAATCACTACACCAATCAGCAATTATACGGTTAATAAAAAAGACTTCCTGAAGTTACGTTTCGAGATTACAAATAATACATAAATATCTACAATCTTGTTTCCCATGATGTTCTTAGAATATACATAATAAAACGTTTCCTACATTTCTTTATCTGTCTTTTTTAGTTTGACATAAAGCTGTTATTTTTATTTTGAAAAATGTGAAAAACTTTAATTAACTCTTTCATAATTTATATTTTGTTATAATCATTAGATACTCTCAATTGATAAATACAATGACTTGATTAATTTTTGTAAACTTTAATTGCTGGTCAAAGTTAAGAAAAGAAGACCACGGAGAAATAAGATTTTTTTTCCAAAATGTACCATGATTAATAAAATTATGAGACAACTTCTCATCTGCCGGTGTGTGTGTTTCTTATCTCTATGTGGCTTACATATTATTATTTTTATTTATATTTATTTATAATTGAATATTTATTGAAATCAAAGATAAATATGTAATTAAATTCACCAGAATTAATTCATTTGTGACTTTGCGAAATTAGAAAGGAATTTCTATTGAATGCTTCCAAATTTCTGGCTTTAAAATTTTTAGCAAAAACTCATTTGAAAGTTGTTAAAGCTATTTAATTTACATCTAATACCTTAATAAATAGAATTAAAACATTATCTTAATAAACTTAGTTATAGTTTTATAACAATTTGTGGTGCTTATGCTGATTAGCAGCCTATGAAAAAATTATTTTTATATAAAAACAATAATATATACTTATTAAGCATTATATTCTTACTCACTGTACGAAAAAGTAGAAAAAATATCCACTAGAACTTTTATTACAAGTATTTTTCCATTCTGCGTATCATAACAGCAACTCGTTCAGTAAGCCTCCATCTTGTTTTTTAAGAAGATTTCAGTTATCTGCCCTTCAAATCTTCTTAAAAAACAAGATGGAGGCTTACTGAACGAGTCGCTGTTATGATACGCAGAATGGAAAAATACTTGTAATTAAAGTTCTAGTGGATAATTTTTTCGTACAGTGAGTAAGAATATAATGCTTAATAAGTATATATTATTGTTTTTATATAAAAATAATTTTTTCATAGGCCGCTAATTAGCATAAGCACCCAATTTGCTTCAATTAATAATTTAATGATAAAATATAATTAAATTAAATTTTCAAAATCCTATTTAAAAATAAAACTGTCTACTTAAAAAATAAAATAAAAAGCAAAACAAAAATGTAAGTACAGTTAAGAAATAAATGAATTTCAGAATTTCCAACAAATTTTCTAATTTTATTTTTTTTCCTCCCAATTTCAGCCAAATGAAGAAAATGCTCTTGGACATTCTGCTGTTAAAGCCTGGAAATGGTTAAGCAATTCTACAGCGAGCGCCTTACCAATTGCCAAGTCAGTCATGGCCAATGTTGCACAAAAAGTGAGCCCCTCCATCTCCAGACTTAGCTCTTCTATGAGCAGAGCCACAGTTGGAGATCTAACAGAAACAAAACTCACTGATAATCATAAAAACATGGACGATGTCTTATTACCAGTGTTTGATGCTTGCCATGATGATAAAACCGATGAATCCTTGTCAAGTGCAGACAACTCAACATTACAGGGTTCCAGTGTTAAATCTTTTACAGTGGAAGAAGACAGAAAAAAGTCTCTTGAAACCAGTAAAGAACAAAAAGAGGTTCCAAAGTCATTAATTGGAGTTGATAAGAACAAACAAGAAAGCAAAAATACAATGACGAATTCTAAAGGTTCGGACAAACAAAAAGAAAGTTTAATTGATGAATTATTTCCTGATGAAAACAGTGTAGAAAACCTTCAGCTAGAGGAACGACCCCTTACCGTGTCTAACCTTGCTCACAAGTTCCTGGGAATTGGAACTGGTAAACGCAAGCAGGCATACAGAAAAGGCGTCACAGAATATAGTTTTGATAACGAGTCTGAGCCAATTCAGAGGAGATTACAAAGTGTCACTTCAGATAAGGATGACAACAGTTCATCAAGGCAGAAAGACATTTCAAATAAAACCAGTGAGAGCTTAGTAAATGAGGTTTTAGACAGATATTGTGAGAAATCACCGAAAAGTGAAAGTTCTGAGAATGAGTTAGTTCAAAGTAATACAAGTAATTCTAGCAGCAATTCTAGTGCTGGTCAAACAGCAGCAGCCAATGAAAGTTCAAGATGTTCATTGACTAAATTAGAAACACCACCAAATACATTTGATATCATTAAACTGTTTGACAAACTTTTACTTCCTAACAAATCAAACCAAACCTCTGAAAAGAAGTCCATGACAGATGGGCACAACAAAAGTGCTTTCAGTCTGTTCCCCTGGAAAACCCATGGCATTGTCCCTCAAGATTCCAAATCACTCACTCCTGAATTATGTAAAGCCTCTGCGTTAACACCCATAGTAAATAAGGACCAACCTCTACAGGATAATGAAGTGTTGAAATCTGATGAGGCAGAAACTAGCCAAGAGGTTACAGAAGAAACAGAGTCTAGTCCAACCATGTTGTACAATTGGTACACCATGGAAGAGCCACGTGATGTTTATCATGATTCCACAGATGAAGAACACTCGCCTCACTTTTCAGAATCTGTCGGGTCTTCACTTAATTCCTCAGATCCACACGACCAATTTCGAATGCCTGATTACAGGTAAGATTTACTTTTGTTTTTTCTAGATTTATAAGTGGGCAACCTCGGTGGGGAGTTTGGCAGCAAGATATTTGTTTGCATTACATTTAAATTTCTGCATGTTGGTACGGTTATGAAAAAGGCAAGCGGTCCAAGTAAAGAAGCTATTAGAAAATATTCTGACATCTACAGTGAAAGGGGATATTTACGATGGATTTTATATTCCAAAATAGCTTTGGTTTTTTCCCTCGATGCCTTTTACTGTTTCTGCGATAAATTTTACAGATAATACTATTTTATACAAATACATGTACCCACTCACATATAAACCTACTCAGCTGAAACATTGCTTTAGTCTAGTGTAGAATGTTCAATATCAATGATAGAACATCTATATGTGTAATCAATCGACAATTTTTTGCATGGTTTTAACATGATGTGATGGTTGATGAAACCGAATACAAAACTACTAGTCAATATGGGGATTGAATCCCATCTCTACAATTTTTATAAATAAATTCATACAAATACTTCTGTGAAAATAGCAGCATTCAACATCTTCATCAGATGATTACCTTGTGGTTAGGTGTGATTTCAGAGCTGAAACATTATTACCTTGTTGGTTTGTACCAAAGGTTTCCCAGCAACACCTCTATCGGTATGTCACAGAAAAGGCATGCCAAATCTATGCTCATTCTGCCTGATCTGTCTATATATATTCCCTCTTCCCTACTGAAGTTAGTCTAATTTTAGTATATCAGAATAAACTTGTCAACAAACCCCTGATATCAGCTTTCATCCATTGTAATCTTCATATTTCTCCAGTTTCTGTCAATTTACCCAGAACTGTTATTTTAATATTATCGACTATTTCTTAATTAACAGATCAGATTATAATATCTATGATGCTGAACAGTCTTGCATCTTTTATAGCTTCAAGAATTTTCAGAACTTTGTTGTGTCTGTACATATAATAAGTTTTAAGAGATAAATATTCCTACCTACTCTTCTGATTTTAATGATTTTCAAATTCATTGGTGTTGGTAGAATATTATATTTCTTTAATCAGGAAACTTATGTTTGCTTGGGTCCATCTCTTTGATAACGCCCCGTCAAATTGTTCTCTCTTTTTTACATTTTTACATTTGATCTATGCCAAATGCATTTCAAATATTCCACAGCAAAAGATTCCTATTCTTTTGCCTTTTAACTGGGAGCAAAGTGTAGTATCTGTTCTGATACTACAGTTTATCTTTTCTGTCCTCGGTCAGTGAAGGAGAAATCCTTCTAGACCGAGGCAGATTTTTATTTTTGTTCGAATCCAAAGTGCCCCTTTTAGGAGAGCTGGATTTTCCCCACATTAAAATCCGACCTTGTGTCCAACTCTGCCCTCGTGGGGAGGCAAGTAAATAGGGACTCTCTTCAATATGGCATATTTCATCACTTCACCCACCAGATCGGCAGTGCTAGATTGCTGTAAAATCATTTACAAGATTTGTTGCTTTCAATTTGATAAATTCCCAATGGTATTTGTACATACAAATACTATTGGGAAATTTATCAAATTCAAATCAATCAAATTTATTTGGCAAAAAATAACGAAGTGCAACAAGCCATGTAAAGAAACAGGAAGAAGATATTTACATCCGCCATATGCAGTCTGAATGTCCAAGGCCACTTTAAATAAGTCATCGTCATGCACTCCTCTGGCAGGCTGTTCCAGGGAGCAGAAACATAAACAGAGAATGCTGTCTTTCTTCTATTGAGACAAAAGTACCGATGGTACATCTTCTGTGGGTGCTCGCAGAGACTGCAACTTGGTGCTGGAATGAAAAACTTCTTGAAAAGTAGATATAAATTCACATTGATGATGTCATGCCGCAATCAAGCTTCCTCACATCCTCCACTGCTCAAAATGAGAAGATTTAGTCTTTGGAACTGTTCTTTGTAGGTAAGCATAGAGAGTCCCATCACCAGCCCATGAATTGCATACAATAAATTGTATTGTTTTGCCATTAACTAACCTAAACGGGTTGATATGTCATAAAAAAACCAAAAAAGTCACCTACCATCTCTGCCATTAACCACAATACCAACTATTTCTTCATCCTAAGAGATGATTAGATGATTTTGATGGCTTTGCTGACAGATTGTTACGGAAGGTTTGGTACTTTTTACAAATGCATCTTGAGTTGGTATCGATCCACCCCCAACTTTGGTAGAGTGTCATTTAATACAAAGGACTTGTGTGCTTTCAATAGTTAGGGTCATTTAAGCATGCCGCTCAATTTGCGAGATGCCAGAAGGGATGGAACCAGATTTAAACACAGAAACTACACTGTGCAGAAAAACCCTGAATTGATTTTGATTCACACATATTTATCATTTTATTATCACTTATTTCTAGATTTTTGACTTCATGTCTTTACAACAATCCACTTGATTCAAACTCATTATCACTGAATAGATGCATGCATTCATAAACCGATTCTTCATATCATCCACATTTTAAAATTTTGCTTCTTATATTTTTCTGTTGCAATACCAAATGAAATATTGGCATTTCACTCATCAAATTATACTTTTTGAAATTGCCTTTATATGCAAAGTATTTTAAATCTAAATTAATAAAATCGTGTGACCATTTCTGGTGGGAGTATTTCTCGTAGCTTTGATAATTACACATTTAATTTTTTTTAGCCCATTAATTGAATTTTTTATTTATTCCATTAATTGAATTTTTTATTTATTCCATTAATTGAATTTTTTATTTATTCCATTAATTGAATTTTTTATTTATTCCATTAATTGAATTTTTTATTTATTCCATTAATTGAATTTTTTATTTATTCCATTAATTGAATATTTTTTTATTCCATTAATTGAATATTTTTTTATTCCATTAATTGAATATTTTTTTATTCCATTAATTGAATATTTTTTTATTCCATTAATTGAATATTTATTTCATTCCATCAATTGAAATAAAAAATGCAATAACATAAAAGAAAACAGAGTTTTTTAAATCTTATTTAAAAAAAAAATTAATTACAAAATTAAATCCACCTGAACTAAATGAGTTCTAGTTTTATAACAATTTGATTCAATTAATAATTTAATGGCTAAACATTACCATAATAATTAAATTTAACTTTCAAAATCCTATTTAAAAAACAAAATAATAAAAAAAAAAAAAAATTTTAAAAAGAGAGTAAAAATACTCCCAGGTAGCACAGAGTTTGTAGAGCTTAAAATAAAAATATATATTTCTGAATAACTATTTCCCCAAAATGCAGGTGAAGTGCCCATTAGCTTTGGTGTCTCAATAAAAGCACTGGTCCCCCATCACTTCACTGGGTTGATGTCAAAAAGGGCATCCGACCTATAAAAATATTGCCTCAACTAAGGAAATGACTTCCAAAAAAATTGGTCGTATTTCAGACTATGTAGTTTAAATGTCGGAAGCTTACGTGGAAGGTCTGGAGAGATTATGAATTTGTGAGAAAGTGGGATAAATAAAGACCTGGCCAGAGATAGGTTAGTTTGGAAGTCAATTTCATAAAAGCTGTCCAACACATGTCAAAATATCAAAATATATATTTTTTATATATGTAAGTGAAAGATATATTTAAAATTGAAAAATGGATAAGTTTTATTGAAGAATATCACTTTCATTGTGTCCACTTATTAATTTTGTTCATCACTTTTTTCACCATTCCAGCCTCCACCGCATTGCAAACAGACTTGTATATAAAATACCTACATACATCTATTCATTTTATTTAATGGTTTAAATTAAATCAAGCTTTCATTGAACTCAATGAAAAATTTGTATCCAATTAAGAAGCAATCAGGAAAAAATGTTTAGTCAACTTGCTCTTCAAATGTATCAAATCTTTTCTATATATTTTTTGCTAAGTGTTTTTTCTTCTCATTTTGCTTATTTCTGACCATTTATATTTGTTTCCAGGCACTAGTGTTGGTCTCTTGGCCTGTTCCACTGTCATCCCTCATTTCACAGGTAATTGATGCACCCTCCTTTCCCTCCTCCCCTTATATTCTTCTGATGGATCAACAGATAAATGTGTTTATGGGTTAGGGTTATTGAAAAAATCATCACTGAATTTTTCACATTTTAATTCATTTTATTTTTACTAACTTATTTGTACTTTTTGAACCTTTTAAGAATGGAATTCATTTAAATCTTGACATCATTTATTCTGTAGCATATATGAGTAAATAAATGTAAATTTATCAGTGCACACATGGATTTTATTTCCATGGTAATTAGTAATTTCTTGCTGAGATGCAGTCATCAGACGATATACTCTGATGATACTCTTGTGAAAACTATGAATTATCATAGAAATTTAATCCTGTATACACACACACACACATATATATATTATAAATGTCTAGTGCCACTAGAAAAATTGATCAGAGTGCTCAATGATTGTTTAATTAATAAAAAATATATTATGCTCTTACTCCAGTAGGAGTAAGAGCATAATATATTTTTATTAATTAAACAATAATATAACCTATCAAAGAAATTTATGGTCTCATGGCATGTGGTCATCTAGACAAGAATCACATCTGATCATCAGCCGAATAAGTAAAAAAAAAAAAAAACCCAGAATAAAATATATATTTGTGAAACTCTTCAAAAATGAAATAAGGTAGTACTTATATTTGAATGATGTTCAAAATAATAGTATATCTTTTTAAAATAAAAATATATATATTGAAAAGTCACAGTGAACTATTTCTAATTATATTTTTGCCTCAATTCAGTTGAAAATAAAATAAGTTTAGGAAAATGACGTTTCAGTTCGTTCAGATAAGTTCTGTATTCCTCGACTGTAGAATTTTAAGCTATCAGAACGTTCTTGGCATGTTAGCTGTGTGGAATGTAATCCAAAACTAGGTTGAGATATTGATAACCATTGCTTCAAGTTTTTTAGGGTGAAAGTTTGGTCCAACAAAAGGCACCTAAAGAAATATTTTTGATAAAATAATCCTTGGATTTTCCCGCCTTTTTATTAAAGGGATTTTCATTTTTTATCATGCTTTCTCTTAATTTAATCCTTCCTTTTTCTTTGTCTCAAATCTTGTTTATATTCGAGCAATCCCAAGCAAGTTCACTAACAATGAAAATAAAAGTAAATATGCAAAATATTTCCAAATTAATCCTGTTTTTTTATGATCAATTTTTTTTATGCAATGATGTTATCTTATGTTCTTGAAATTTTAATTATTGAAACTGTTGAATTTAATGAGTATATCTGATTTTTTTTTAAATATCATTAAATAAGATCTTTAGATAAAGCGTTTCTCTTCTCGTAAGTTAATCTACTTAGACGTATATAAATATATGCATGTACATATAGACGTGTATATTGTAACATAGCATACTACATCCATATACTACTAAAATTTAGTTTTCTTCTTGTAAGCTATAAAAGCTCCATTATTTGTAAGTTGATAAAAAACACCCTTATATTAGGAGTCATAGTTTAAATAAATATTAAAAGAACAAACTCTGAAATTGAAATCCCAATAACATTGAACAAATGTAAAATCAAATTTCTTTAACATGTTGCTTTAACCATCGTTAAAGCAACATGTTAAAAGATGGTTAAAGCAACATGTTGAAGATACATTTCTAACTGAATTTCAAAAATTAAATATTGGTAAGAATTTAACATGCTTTCTTACAAGTTTCACTCTGACTTATTAAAATCATTACAATCCAAATATTTTCCATTTTAGACCAATCTTTGATAAATTGCGCTTTTCTGTCCAATTTTCACTCATTTTTTAAAAACAACTTCATAATACAGGGTGGGCCAAAATAAGGGTCCTATCTTTAAATTTGAATACCTTGAATTTGAATAACTTCCACAAAATAAAAGTTAAACTCACCAAACTTTATGTGTGTGTAGACTGACCCTTCCGAGATTTTTTGAAATAAACAAAACAAATTTTAGCCGAAAAACACTTCTTAAAACTTACAAAAACTAAAGTATTGGTTTTTACACTGTTTTGAGTTTTTTAAGCAAAAATAATGTTTTCTAAATGAGGGTACGTTCCTTAGGGCTAATACGGCTCATGCTTGCTTCGGAAGGGGTCCTTTACTTATTCTAAAAAAAAAAATTTTTTTAAATCAATAAATAAAAAAGTTATGAATTTTTAAAAATAGGATCCTTATTTTTGCCCACCCTGTATAACAAATATTTATATAATTAAAGAAGTTTGGTTCTAGAATATATTCAAACAAATTTGCAACATGTCTTATACTCTATCCAACACTGACCAATTTGTATTTCATCCTTCCTCAGCATGTCGACAAGTCTTTAGTGAGATTAAAATTTTATTTTCTCAACTGAAGAGAGATGTGCCGACCTCTACTAAAAAATTTATTAGTTTCAAAATACATTTATGTCATAAATTCTCTACTACACACACGCTTACTCTCATTTGTGTAGAAATGTGAATTATAACAACCAAGATGAGAATAGCAGTCAAATAATCTAAATTATCTAAAAAATTCTGAAATATAAATATTTTATTTTATTTATCCATTTTTAATTTAAGACCGAAAAGACACATAAACAATGGTTGCCACGTTGCTAAGAGAATAAAATGTTCCCAACACGTGTGTAGCTAAATATAAAGTGAATATCAAATATTCTTTATAAATGTCTAACATCATTCTCTCTTTTTCTCACTCTCTTTCTCGCTCTCTCATATTGGTCATTTGGTCATTCATTCAAATGTCATCTGTGTTTGGTAATAGTTATCTTGTCAATTCATTCTGTATAAATTATATTCTATTATGTTGTCTTTTTGAAGTCTGTGTATCTCTTGCCCATATTATTGTTATTTTTAATGACTTGTATCATTAAGATGCATACTTTTTTTTGTATTATCAACAACAAAAAAAGTCAGCTGAAGTATTTAAAAAAAGATTTATGGTAGTTCTGGTAAGTAAGATTGAAAAATAATCATCTATTTACTTATTCTGTTATTATTTGAATGTTAATGAATTTACCAAACAATTTCACTCATTTCTATTTAATCATGTATATGAAGAGTTTTAACTAATCTTGATGGTGAAATTTCATTTATAGGATGAAATTTGAGGCCCATATTTGTCTGCATGGGTAATGAGATAAATTATCAAATCTTCCTTGGATATCAAATATAATCCTTTGAATGAGTACAATAATGAGGATGGGTTAGAGGGGTTTGACACCTTGACTCGTATGTACTCTCGCCACAGATAACGACACCTGCCTTATGACAAGGCGGAATTTCTCACATATTCGTATTTGATTTTATAAATATTTTCTGAATCTTAAATAGCAGATTTTTTATTGAATATTTTTTTTATTGAATATTTCTTTTAATTTTTTGTTTTTGTTTACTCACATGGAGTTCTTATACCAGTTATTACCAATGATCAGTAATTAATAAAAACAGGTGGTGTTCCCTGGAGTCTGGGTGACACCAAGTCTCCTCAGACTTCTAGGACCCTCTGATTCTTTTCAGTAACATTGCAACTCACTTTGCATTCTCACACCAGCTGTTTATCACTGAGTTCTTGCTGCGCAAAACTTGTGAGCGAGACCTATCCAATTCTATCCTAGATCTTTTCACAGTTGTCATAGACCCTGTTAGATCAGAAAACATGACTGAAAAAAAAAAGGATAATGATCATCATTAAAAGTAACAAACGATATTTATGAGAAAAAAAGTGTTGTAATTTGTTGTGGTTGCAGGTGTGTATGTATATTGTGACACTTTTGTACATTCAATGACTTAGTAATACTTTTGAGAAAGTTATTATCAAGTTTAGCAGGAATCATGTGAACTTAGGAAGATCGTGCCTCAGGATTGTTTGGTCTGCACAAAGTCTTCCTCATTTGTCGCAGCTATTTGATAACCTGCAAGATTGCAGGTTTTTACCCCCAACTCCAAGCAGCAAGGTGAAGCAGTTGCATGTGAAATTGGGGAAGGTTTGGCCCAGAATACACAAAGGAATGACGCAGAAGCAAACTTGCCACTCACGCTCCATTAATTTGCAATTCTGCGCTTGACACATTTTTGCTTACCACACACAAACTTTCTTAATTTTAATAATCAGTTCTCATTGCAGGACTATTTCAATTTTCATGAATTTTGTAAATCTCTATATTAATACTCATGACGACTACCATTTATATATTTAGCCATCTTGCATCTTCATACGTAAACCATATATAGTCATGTTTGGTGTCCAGCAACAGCAACCCACTCGTCTGTTTTTACACAGAAGGAGGAGAATCTAAAGGAAAGATGCAGCAAAAGAGTGTATACAGTACCAGTCGGGTAATTTGCGTGTGTTGATATGTATAGAAGTGGAAAAGTTCAAATTAGATAAACTGATCAAATGAAAACCTTTTTTCTTTAATTAACTGGAGTTTACACAGGGCCCGTTAGTATCAATAAATATATAAAAAAAACAAATACCATTTTGGTACATTTTAAACTTTGTTGTTTGTTAAATATTTAGTATTTTTGAAATTGCTTTCTTTTATTTCCTAGGTATGTCCGAACATTGAAAGCTAGCTACACATGTACTGAAAAAGAAGGTGAAATTCTGGATTTTGAAGTTGGTGAATATCTGGAAGTGTTAGCTCAGCTCGACCGTTCCTGGCTGTACTGTGCAAATGGTCAGCAAGAAGGACTTGTCCGAATCGGCTGGACTGAACCACTGATTGACCAAACCATATTTGAAACTCTTCATGACAACTTTTATCGCTGAAAACATTTTCACAACTGACGGAATAATGAAACAAATTATGACTAAAAGAAAAAACAACTGATCAATTGGTCAGTTCATTACAATTGCTGATTTAAACATTGTTTTTTTTTTGTTGTTCATTATCTTAATTTTTATGTATTTTAACCTTGTATGTGTAGCTTATTTCACTTGTCCAGCGACAGTGTATCTATACTTTCTACTTCCAATTTACTTAAGATGTCAGTATGAGGCCCATTTTATGTTTCAATGTTTGAAGAATATGAATGCTTTTGTCTCTGCTGATTATTTGCATGCATTCGCACACACGCACACACAAATGGTTCTTTAGGAATCACAAATCAAGAATAAATTAAGAATCATAACTACATCACAACAATTAAAGTAAATGTTGAAAATGAAGAAAAACTATTTCTTTATTTTCTTTTTTAGTTGGTTCAATGTTTATAATTTCCTTCCATAAAATCATTTTTACAGATTCTAGAAGAGATATTGGAAGTCGAGCAGTTATTCTGATTAATAAAAGCTGAATTTTTATTAATACAATCAGTTCAATGATGATTCTTATCTCAATTATTTCTCCTATTTTATTTCTGCTATCATTCTACCCATGTATATATAATGAGCTGTATGTATTTATTCTACCCATGTATATATAATAAGCTGTATGTACTCAGTGTTGCCCGGGTGAAAAGCTTAAGGAAAAAATAATTCAAAATAGTCATTTTTATATATTTTTAATAGGATTTTTTTTTAATTCGTTTTAGTTTTTCATTATTTTTAATAGGATTTTAATAAATATTCATGAATAAAAAATAAAATTTTAAAAAAATAATAATTCAATGTTATGTATAGGCAAGTAACATGACAGACACATGATAGTTTTATGTTTTATATGTATAAAGGTCAATGTTTGTTTGTGATGTTTCAAAAGTTAGAACATTCAAAAAAAATTCAGTAAGGGTTTAATTTTTCACAATCTAAACACACCATTGAAATTTTCCTTCGATTCTATCTGGGGTCACTAGGGGCAATTATCGTTTAGGTTCATAAAATTACTGAAATATCTGTAAAGGAGCGACACTCATTTTTTTAAATAAGATTTTCCTAGTTTCATAAAATAAAAATTTAATTAACCAAAGAATATCTCAATATATTAACAAAAAGGTTTAAACATTTAAATAATTATTTTTATTAAAAATAAGATTTAAAATAGTTAAATTGATTTTGATTCATCAAAGCTGTCTACCATTTTACAGAAGTAGTTTTTTTTTTTGTGAGACACCACCACTGTGCTAAATCTTTTATATTACTTGACCTCATATTGCAAATATTATTTTAAACTTTTCTTTCAAGGCAAAATTTCTAAACATGACTATATTTGAAATTATTTAAGCTTTTTGTAGGAATTTAAGCTTTTTAAAATGTGACATTATGACATCATTCATCTTCTGGTGAGACATACAAACTTAGAAATTATAAATTTATAAAAGAAAATCCATGTAGTGTTTATATTAGTACTAGCACAGCTGCCCGTTATTGCCCATCAGCTATATACAAATAATACCATGATGAATTGTTTTTAAATGTATTTAATTGATAATATTTGAAAACTTAGCAGAAAAATATAAATTCCCAGTAATGGAAAAATTCAGGATAAATTCTTGAAAATTTAATTTCTTTATTTAATACACAGATTTCATATGTATTATATTAAAATATAGCATCAGCAATGAATTCTAATTAAGAATTAAGACCTAAAATGTTTTTTTCTACCTTAACTTTTGAAATAATGCATTATTTTGTTTATTTATTATAACGTTTTTAATTTTCAAATACTTTCACTTGTATAAAATTTACAGACATATTTACATAAAGATACACATGTTCAGACATATATATAGCTCCTTTCAATTTTCAAATACTTTCACTTGTATAAAATTTACAGATATATTCACATAAAGATACACATGTTCAGACATATATATAGCTCCTTTCAATTTTCAAATACTTTCACTTGTATAAAATTTATAGACATATTCACATAAAGATATACATATACATGTTCAGACATATATAGTCTAGCACTGAGAGAAATATGAAAAGTTCTTAATTAAGTTCTTTCCTTTTATGGAAGATTGAATACTCTAAGATTTACTATATTTATTAATATGGCTGTCACTGTGGCCGAATGGATAAGGATGTTGGATTAGTCAGTAGTGACTCGGGTCCAGAATTTGAATCGTTCAACTGGTGGTACAGTTATATATAGCCACACTGATGATTCTTAGTGAGCATGAAACATATGTCTGTGAATATTAATTATTTATAAATAAATAGGTCATCTATATTTGTCGGGCCCATTACAATTTTTACCAAAATATACTATAAGTATAACTTGAAAAATGAAATTAGAACCAAACACTTTTTGATATTTTAATATTAATCATAGAATTGTTCTCACTCTTTCGCACATTACTGGAATTCTTTTTTTTAAATAAATGTCTATTTTTTATAACATATTCATTTCTAAAACGAATTCAAGTAGTGTATGAAAAAGAGTGATAACAAGTTTTGATATATTTGTCCATTTATTGCCCTCGTTTCCATTTTCAGTTTCTTTCCTCTCCAGGCACCAAAAGTTGAGTTTAACTTTTTAATTTTGCCGACATCTCATTTTAGTTCAAGCCAGGTAAAATTTAATTGTCCCTTTTTTTTTTCAATCGATACGTTCTACTAAAAAAACTTAAATTGTAAAGAATTAATTATTCAAACTCAACATTTAAAAACAATAATAAAAACGCAGCATACAACAACAAGTCAGTCTAAATTTTTAAAAGATTATCTATAAAATTAATGCAATAAATACATTTCAGCATAAATTAAATTTGAATCCAGTTCGATTAAGGCTGTAGTTTAATTTTATTTCATTTTGTTTTTCTCTCTTCTTTCTGTTTTCTTTAACTTAATAATAAGGCCTGTAGTTTGCAGACTGACAAGTATTTAATTCTTTTACTTACTTTCTTTGTTTTTTGTCTTTGGGAAAAGATCTACCCAACCGGACTAGACATGTTAATTTTATTTTCTGCTTTTGCTTCTTGCTCTCTTTTTTCTTCTAAGCAAAACGTATTTCAGTGAATATTTTGAAGCCCAAAGTTACAATGGATAAAATTACAATGGATAAAAATGACACATTATGAACGATTTTGTTGCTTGAAATAAATATACTTGGTATATTTGAGATGAACCGACACGCCCAACTCCCAGAGTCAACACTAATTATATATGGTGTAGTTCAGCAGCATTTGTTCTTTCAAGCAAATTTTGTTGAATATGACAGATCACGGTTTCTAAAATTTGAACAAAATTTCACAAGTCAAAGTGTAAAATAATAAGGAAAGTCTGAAAGAAGATTATTTTTTTTAAATATGTTCTTTACCTTCTTGCTAAAGTTTAAGAAAGATTAACAGGTCTAATAGACATACTTCTTTTTTGTGTATTGGTTGGTAATGATGTCAATATTATGAAAACTTGAAATAAGTAAGCAAATTTTTTTTTACTTTGATTTCAATCTGCATATTTCTGTAGATATATCTCTACTTAAAATAGCAAAGCATCATTATAAATTACACAAATTATGATTGTCAACAATTATGAATAATCAGCTTAGATGAAATACATTCATTTTCATTCAAATTCTTTGTTTTCTTTTTTATAATTTAATTTTTGTCTGCATTGAAAATAACAACAAAAAAGTCGGTATTATGACAAACTTGTTTTTTGTTAATATTTTTCTTTCATTGAAAGGGTTAAAAAAAGGTTCTGTAAGAAATACAAGGTATGTGATATCCATTTTATAAGCAAACCTATTGTCACAACATTTTGATGCTTTTTTCTCTCCTGAAATAAGAATTGGTTATGTATTTTTATTTCTTGCAATTAATCGTAAATATTAGGGTTTTATGATAAATATTTAATTATACTTTTTTTTTTTATTTTTCATGTGATTTTTAAGCAGTTATCTAAAAAGGTTTTCTTATCAAAATAAGTTTTTCTGAACTTTTCTTTGATATACTTGACAAATGAATATAAAACATTTTACTTTTTGCCCCATTAGATAATTTGATTCTTTTAAAAAAGCAGTACATCCATTATGATATTGACATATTACAATTTTTTAAAAAGGTTTTTTGTCACTTTCTGTTGAATATTTCAAGTCTGTGGACAATTTTTTTTATGTTAGATTTTGTATTTTGATGTTTTTTTAGAAGACATCTTGGCATTTAATGAAAACCTTTGACAAATATATCCAATTTCTAAATAATTGTGACAGTTAAATCCATACTTTTCCTACAATTAATCATTGAATTAATTGACTTGCATGGAATTAATTGATTTGAAGAAAGTTTGTACCTAAAATGTATTGCTTCTTTTTGTTTTTCCTAATTTTATCAGATATTTTTAAATCGCAAAAAGAAATAATTTTTTTTAAGGTGAGCAACAACAATATAGTTGAAATATTCCTTAATCAATGTATCAATGTATTTGCAAATGTTCTGCAGCTGCTGCTGTTTTTTTTTCTTGTGTTGCCACCAAAACAGTTTTTTCTTAACAGACATGTTACAAAAACGAAAACCATTTTTATGAGACTTTTATTGGGACTTTTCTTTAAGAAAAGTCCCAATAATTTCTCTAAAAAGGAATATTTTATATCAGTTTTTTAAATGTCAAATTAAAAGAAAACGTATGATACAAACACCTGATTGATTAAAATACTTTTTAAATATAGAATTGATTTATACAGAGACCATATCTGAATTATTTAAAAATTATTGTAAATTTTGTATGTAAAAAATTTTTTTTATATATGACTATTTTATTCTAATTGTTTGCCATTTTAACACAATTCATTCTTCATCAAGTTTAATTGACTACTTTGTAAAATATTTTTTTAAAGATTTGTAAAAAAACAGTTTGCAGTTTTTCCTAAATCCGTTCGCATGTGATTTTTGGTTTTGTTGTGAATTTAGATTTTACTTCTTCTGCTCCTGTCTAAAAGACTTCTCTCACAAAAATATCTACCGTCCCCAAATGGATATTTGCCTACACTTTTACCTATATTGGCAGAAATCCTTTGCTTAGCATTCATTTTGCTTTGAATGACACATGGACTTCCAACTCCGCTTCCAATTGGTGTTATTTTTACCCTCATTCTTATGTGGATATATCAGGTTAAGTTTCATTCTCTATTTCAATGGATTCACTAGTTTATTTATTGATATCACTTAGGAAATATATTTTAGGAAAAAGATGCTTTTAAATGTAGTTATATTTAAAAACAGATCACTGTAACTCACCATTTTGTTTATTAAATCCATGTTTCCCCATCTAAAAATGATGAATTTCTTCACATTTGAAACCGAAATAGCTTTATGGAAAACGTTAAGTAATATGTTTAAATGTTTAACAATAAAATAACCATTTTGTTATGAAATTTGTTTTATCAAAATATTAATATATATATTAATTTCCAATTAAATTTTTTTCTTGCTGCTTTTAATAAAAATGATAATAATGAGAGTTGTGAATTTCAGAATGAAACAAAAACCTGTGCAGCCATTTTCGCTTTTCGTTCACCACACAGCACCGCCACCCCCTCAGAAATAGATGAGTGAATATTGCAATTATTTTATGCCACAAAAAGCAAATGTCTGATTTCTAAAAGTTTTATCTGTTTAATAAAACAAATTTTTTAAAAATAATTTTTTAAATAAATCATTTTATAATAAAATTATTTATTTATGGATAAATTCCTTACTTAATTGTTGAATTCCTTAAGGAAGAAATCAGCCGATCGATTCTTTGAAAATTTCTAATTGTTTAAATGTTTTTTTATTTTATGAATCTTCTACCGCAGTAGTTTAAAAAAGAAAAATTCTCCAACATTAATCTGCATCAACATGACTACTTATCATTTTCATATGTCAAAAAAAAAAATGTCATGTTTAATAGTATATGCATTAAAACGGCAAGGATTAATTCATGGAGGAGAAAGAGGGGGTTATATCAGTTGATAGAGAAAGAGAAACAATGAGAGAGAGTGGGAAGGTTAACATTTAATATCTGTTTGGAAAATAACCTTTTACAATATATTTTATTAAATTTAGGTTTTGTCTCTCGATTTTTAAAGAATTTCATTAAAAGTAATTAAAAAATGTAACATAAAATGAAAACATTTTTTGGAATTAACCATGGAATTTCCACAGGCCATGCTCCTATTTATGATTATAGAATGCAATTGCTTTTTTTATCTTTTAAAAATAGGTTAAAACCATTTCTGATTATTAAAAATGAGACTAAATTGAACTTTTAAATGATTTTGCTTTTTGTGCTTACAATAATTTGATTTGCTATGAAATGTTTGAAGTGCCCCTTGCTGCTGTAGTTGAGGTCCCTGTTGGAAGTCCATTAGTTTTCGGTTAGGTTGCTTCTCTGCATTAAGTATTATAATTAGAACTTAGGTAGCCTCACCTCCTCATCACTCCAGTTTGGCCTTGAATTAACACAGAAATGGTGGATTACTCCATGGATGAGTGACTGGGATTGAATGGAAAGTTTAAGATCACGTCAACCAAATTTGTCGGAAGGAAAATAAATGGAATTATCAGTTTATTGAACACTTAGATTTATAGTGTTTAATCATACAAGTACTTGCCGTTTGCTTTATAATAATAATGTGTGTGTGTGTGTGTGTGTGTGTGTGTGTGTGTGCATTTTCCCTTTGATAGAACCACTGCACTCTGCACACAAAAGAGAAAACAGTTTTATTAAATCTGCAAAAAATATTAATGAAGTATATGAATAATAAACATTTTTTACATGCGATTTAGAATGTACTAAAAATAAAGTAAAATTAGTTTATAAAAATAATTTATTAACAAACTTGTATTTTTGTGAATTTTTACACTTAAACAATTACATTTTTTAATAAAATGTGCAAATAATTTATATTTTTTATTAAAATATTATCTATCAAAGTTAGAATAATAATTTCAATAATCCTCTCTGAAAGTTTGTGTTTTTTCTCTGTTTATTGTGCGTTTGCGTCTCCAGGCCATACGTTTCATTAAATAAAATATGATAATTATAAATATAATTGTGATGAGATAATGATGTGTATACGACACTATGTCATATTCTTTGATATTTTATGTATAATTAAAAGCTACTTTCTTAATCATAAATCTTTAAAAATTTAAATCAAAACTAATGAAAGTAATATTTTATTCAACATTCAGTTTTGAGTTTATCATAATGGAATGAAATTTTTTCGAAATTATTAAACCAATTTTTTCTATAAATGTGTGATTTCAAAAGTTCTGGGGAAAATATTCATATTTTTTTACTCTCATATTTTAGTTATGTCTTAAAAGATTTCTGACAGAATTAGATTTTTGAAGTTTAAAAAAAAAACATCTTAAAAGAATACATTTAATGAACTTAATTAAATATTGTCATTATTTAAAAAGATACTTGAAGATTAAATAATTTTCAGTATTTTTAGGATTTTCAGTGTAGTTTAAAAATCATGCAGAAAGATAAACCGTTTCTTAAAAGAAAATATATTTTTTCTTGAGCATTTTGGTATAATGGTGTTTTATGGTTGTGCTTGTGTTCTCTAACCTCTACTCGAAACTGTTCATTTTGTTTGTATGGATTCCTACTAGCTGATAACAACTCACCTGTTAACTGATGGAGCCAAATGCATCATTTCAAAGTGTTTTAAGGCTGTTAAAAATATCAGATGGTATTATTTCGTTCGGTGGCTGTCTCGTTTTTAGTACGTGTGTCACGATTGTTTCGAAACATCTGTTTTTTTTTTCTTGATGAGGGGGTGCAGTCAGAAATTTTTTTAAATAATCATAAAGTTTCTTACATAATCGATTTAATTTGAAGACTAACAACTAAGCACATGACAATAAGAGACCCCCACCCCAATTCTTGAGATGATTTTCTTTATGGGGGGGGGGGTAAAGTACAAAGTGGTATAAATTTTCCTCAAATCGTTATTCATTATTTTTGGTTATAATCAGAGAAACATTTAAAAATGTCACAACAATTACATCATTATTGATTATATTCTCAGATA
Organism: Sepiola atlantica; assembly: GCA_963556195.1. Taxonomy (NCBI): domain Eukaryota; kingdom Metazoa; phylum Mollusca; class Cephalopoda; order Sepiida; family Sepiolidae; genus Sepiola; species Sepiola atlantica. The sequence goes on along the minus strand of OY744553.1, from coordinate 22,458,842 downwards.
ATTTTCTTATCAATCAGTTTTAATGTTTTGAAGAAACATTAAAACTGATTGATAAGAAAATGTAATCTTTCTATTACAAAATAATGAATAACGATTTGAGGAAGAAATTATGCCACTTTGTACTTTATCCCCCCACCCCCCTTAGTACATTTATATTAAAAATACGTGTTGGTAGTTATATTATTAACATAAGAAATGCTGATTGATAGTTGGTGTGTATTAAATATTTATTAATTATCATTTGAATAAATGTCGATGATGTTTCTTAGTGGCAACAAAAGAAAATGAACATTTAAAACCGGCAGCAGAAAAATACTTCCAGGGTTTATTGTTACTTAAAAAAAATAATGTTATCTTTTTAATGTAAGCAAATTAAGAATTGTTTTTTTTTTCTTTTTACTTTATTTTACCTCCACAAAAAAACTTTTAATATTCTTCTTGATTATTAGAAATTATGTTCGTTTCTAAAATACACATTTTAATATATATATATATATATATATATATAAGTACAAATTGACTGCTTTTGTTTGTCTATATATATATATATATATATATATATATATACACACAACTTTGGAGAAAATTGTCTCGAATTTGAAAAACATATCAAGGGAGATAATTCTTGTTGGTCAAATCTATTTTCATCTTTTCTTATTTACCAGTCTTTGCTTAGGAAGATTAATTAGGAAAACTTTTAATAAATCTTTCTTGTATTTCTAGTTGAGCCTTATTGACTAATGTTGTTTGACACAATTTTACCCAACAGAAAAAAAGCTTATGGCGGCTTAAAAGATTTTTTTACAGTTTGACGGTAAAATTGAATATATTTGTTGATTGTCAATTTTTAATATTGAATGAAAAATTGCTTCTTTTGTTTTTTGTTTTTTTTTACTTTTTTGCTTGTATAAATTGTCTTGTACTTATTCAAAATTTATTTTTCAACACTTTTAAAAGCACAAAGAGAATTTAAAATATACAGAAAAAATGTGTATTTTAAATTTCTTTTTTAGTAATCAAAACTACGAACTTTGGTTTCTGCAGTTGTGTTGTAATTTTTTTATTCAATACAAAGGAACTTTGATATTATCTTCAAACTCGGAATTCACTCTTTAGAAAGAGGAACATTTAATATGAAATGTTGATTGATTTAACAAGATCATTTATAAGTATTTAGAAATTAAATAATAATTTTAAACTGTTTTAATTATAGAATATAGATTTAATAATATTTTTACGAATAAAGTAAAACTAATTCATAAAATAAACAAATTTATTTTATACTTTCTAAGATTTTGCTAAAACTGATTACATTTTTAATAGTTGGCTTTTGTTATTAAAAATAATTTTACTTTATTTTGAAATACAAGAAAGATTTATTAAAAGTTTTCTTAATTATAACCATGAACTATCTTATTCCCTCTACTAATCAATTCATAGTCGGTGGTAAGTACTTTACATGTTCTTATAAAATCCATAATACCCAAGTGGTATTCACTAATCTACTAATATTCCTTCATTTTCTTTTTCACTTTTATTAAAATAATCTCATCTTTGTTCTTATCATTAGAAAATATTTAAAGACTCTTGTTTAGCGCTGGACTGCTCAAGATGTCAACTGTTCCTATGACAACTAGGCGCTCTGATGAAGTAGGGACCTTATGAAAAAAGAACAAAGAAAATTAAATGATAGAATTGTTGCAGTAGCTTTGTCTCCTGGCAACCAGAGACAGTCGACTACTTTCCAGCAAATCTTCCTGGTAAAGTATAAGAAAGTGATATAAATTAGAATATTGGTGATATTTAATAATAATGAGACTTAGAAATGCGTTTCTAGATTAAAAAATTTTTTAATTTAATGTTCTTTGGTATACCTATAAAATAAAATTAAAAACAGTTTAATATAAAATAAAATCCTTTATTAAAATTATTTACAATGAAAAAAATAAAATTTCGAATATCCAGGCTTTTGATATTTTGTTGGCTTTTAGTAAGTTATTAACAGATTTTATTTGGTTATAAACATTTACATGATATCAAGGTTTACTTTGTTATGTGTTATTGTGTTCGATTCTAATGCACATTGTGTCTGTGATATATTTCCAAGGTAACTGCAGTGCCTCATTCGTATCAGTAATTTTTATTACGAATATTTATTATTCTAACATTCATTTTGTCAATTTCTGTTTTATAAATTTACTTGTGGCAAAATATCCACTCGTGTGTGTGTTTTTTTTTTGTTTTTTTTTATTTTATTTTTTTTATTTATTTTTTTTTTCATGAATGTGACTAACACTTTTTTTCCTCAATAAAAAGGGAAAACTATTTTGACTTGGACCACAAAAAAATGAATAAAAGAAAATCTAATGCTTATTCGATATTAAATATTTCTAGCATATTTCTAGTCACAACATAAAATGTTGGATTGACTTGGTTAAAAATTTTATAAATACTCAGTAATACTCAGCTAAGAATATTTCATTTAAGCTTTTTGTAGTATTTTTTTGATCCAGCATCCAGTAAGACCGGTCATTTTTGCTTTGACACAAATGTTTTTGTTTTCTTTAAATTTCCCTTCATTTCTGGTTGAATTTGACAAGTTTACAAATCAACCAGAAATGAAGAAAGAAATTAAAAAAACAAAACATTTTTCTTTTTTTTTTTTTTAATGTAAAAGCAAAAATGACCATTTTTTTCTGCAGTGCTTACTATATACATGGTCACATTTAAAAATAAATGTTTTGTCACATTAATTTTCTCCAGAGAAAAAAAAAGGGAATAAATTAGTGAATGTTTCTTTTATAAATTTTCTTTTTCCTCTTCCTGTGTAAAAATTCCTGGCTCCGAATCTGACTATATCCAAGCTGTTTGTCTGTCTGTTTTATTATTATCTTCTGCAATCAATTGGAGAAAAGTCAGTAATTTGATTAACATTTGAAAATTTACCAAACAAAATTCTCTTTATGGGTTTGTGACATACACTAAATTAGCTTAATTTAAAAAGAATCATATATATACATAATGTATTTGGTTTTAATGCATAGTGTGAAAATGTCTGGTGGTTTGCTTGTATGTTTTTAAAAAATTAAAAATCTTTAAAAAAAAAATGATTTTGAGAAAAAGAATAAAAACTTAATTTTTTTCTTTTATTTTCATTATCTCTAGTCAAAAAAAATTTACAAAATCCCAAACCCACGTTTTTTGTTATTTTTATTTTAATTTTTTCATTTATTTGAATCTATCTAAATTATTTTGTTTTCACCACTTCAACATTAAATTTTTGTGTAAAAAGAAAAATTTAAAAAAATAAATTAAAAAATATTTGAAAATGAAGTTGTGTTGTTATTTGAAGATACAAATAATACTTGATGCAGGACTTCATTGGGTCAAATTGTGATGAACAGATGATTTTCACTTTTTTCACCTTTTTTCACCTTTTTCCCAAATTAAAATGTGGAACAAAATACCACAAAGTTGCTTCCCAGCATGGTCGTCTTCAAGTAAACAAATACTTGAATTGGATAATCGATTCCTCTTTAGAAATCTGCTGTTCATTTCACAGTTGTGTCCATCAACGTCCAACCGAGGATCTATGTAACCCTTTTATCCTCGAGTGACCTCCGGGCCTTGATTAGCATTAAAAAAAAATCAGTTCAAAGTTGACCAACAATTTGATCAAGTTTGGTGGTGATTAGTCAAGCGAAAAACATAGAGGTAACAAATGTTCAGTATATGTGGATGGAATTTGCGATCATAGATCGCAAATTGCATCCACATATACTGAACACTCAGATAAGTTTTTTTTAATTATTACTTATTAAATTTCCAGTCAATGTGTGTGTTTTGAATGGGGATTCTTTCGTTTAAACGAAAGTCATGTCTAAATAGAAATAAAAATAATTTTTATCAGAAGTTTAGTGAAATTTTTCAAAAAAATTATTTTTTATAGGGTGAAATTTGCAACTTTTTTCCTCACAACAGCATGAAGTGCTCAGGGTAGCAAATGTTTACAGCAATGTTTTTACCAAGTACTTTTCAGCAATGTTCTATTAGCCCTCTTCACAGAATAAAGAATTTTTTTATCAACTCTTGCATACATTTTTTTTATGACAGATGTCAGACCGGATCACTAAGTTCTAAGAAAAATCTCCCTTCCCATCAAAAAAATTTTTTTTAAATCTTTAAAGGACTTCTCACTTCAAGAATATCTTATGATAGAAATAGAAATCGGCAAAATATTGTATTAAATAGTGAAAAAGCATCAGTGTGGAAGCATCAAACTCAGGGAAAAACTTAGTTGGGAAAAAATAGGGATAATTACTCGTGGTCTTTTTTACCCTGGACCCGGGTATCCTAAGTTTAAATTTTATCAAAATCAAATTAAAACTTAAATATTTTTTATACTTGACATGGTTGTCATGTAACCTTTTTCATATCTCAATATTAAAAAATATTAAGATATGAAAAAGGTTACATGACCAAAAATGATACAAACATGAAAAAAAAAAGTTTGTGGAAGAAAAGAAAATTGATGTAAAGAAAGACTAAACTTAAATGCGATACTCTAAAACGTAAATTTTTATATTAATTCTTATTTAACTAGAATTTTGGATAGGTAGTTAATGGATGTTGGTTGTTTTCATGTCAGTATAAATAGGTTGGGCGGATCAAAGCTCCCAATGGAAAGCTACAGAGTATCAATCGTTAAGAGGCGCTAGGATATCATCTTAGACGAAAATCCTCACATTAGTTGGACAGATTTATTTTACAACTGTCGAAAATACGTGATATTTGTCAGGCATTTTTTCAATGCAATATGTGATATTTAGATATATTAGGATGCTGTTCAGAGAGACGGGGAAACAGTTCAAACACAGCCGAATATTATGCAGATGATCCATTGTGAGAAAAGACACCCACCCCTCACTGGTGTAGCCCTTCTACGGCGGACCAAAAGAATTTTATGTTTAATGCTAATGGTATCGCTAGGTGCATGTAGGAGAGGTAGTACAATCGCTGTTCAACACATGGGTCTCCAGATTAGCATATGAATAGTACAGACAGTCGGGAGAAAAATCAAAGTGTTAGATATGGTATTCATTCATCTAAAAAGTGATTTTAGCTAAAGTTTTAAAAATACTATTGAATTTGAAAAATAAAACCGACTTTGTGACATTTAAAGATTTCAAAACGCAAGATTTTCAATGCAAATTTGTGCTTTGCGAATTTTAGGCATTTTTTTCAATGCAATACGTGATATTTGGCAATGCTGGATGCTGTTCAGAGAGATAGGGGGGAAACAGTTCAAACACAACTAGCCGAATATTATGGAGATGCAATAAACATTGGTGAGAGAAGACACCGCCCCCTCCTCATTGGTGTAGGCGCTCGCGGCAGACCAAAAGAATTTGATGTTTAATGCTAGAGGCCCTGCTAGGTGCATGTAGGAAGGGAAGTACAATCGCTGTTCGACACAGGGGCCTCCATATCAATGATTAGCATACGAATAGTACAGACAGACAGATGAGAAATCAAGGTGTTAGATATTCATTCTGCTAAAAAGTGATTTAAGCTAAAGTTTTAAAAATACTATTGAATTTGACAAAAAGAACACTTTGTGACATTTGAAGTTTTCAAAACGCAAAGTTTTTCAATGTAATTTTGTGCTTCATGAATTTTAGGCATTTTTTCAATGCAATATGTGATATTTAGATATATTGTCATGACACCATTTGACCATGATATGGAGGCCCTCCTACATGCACCTAGCGATGCCACTTAAACATAAAATTCTTTTAGTCCGCCGCGAACGCCTACAGGGTGGCGGTGTCTTTTTTCACAATGGGTTGTTAATTGTATCTGTATAATATTCGGCTAGTTGTGTTTGAACTGTTTCCCCGTCTCTCTGAACAGCATCCTAATATATCTAAATATCACATATTGCATTGAAAAAATGCCTAAAATTCATGAAGCACAAAATTACATTGAAAAACTTTGCGTTTTGAAAACTTCAAATGTCACAAAGTGTTCTTTTTGTCAAATTCAATAATTTGAAAGAAAACCGGCGACTTTGTGATATTTGAAGTTTTCAAAACGTTATATTTACACTAATATTGTGAGAGAAGCCACCGCCCCCACTGGTGTAGGCGTTTGCGGCGGATTAAAAATAGAATCGCTGTTCGATGTGTCGAGGCTAGATAGACGCGAGATAATTCATTTTGCTAAAACGTGATTTTTGCTTAACTTTTTAAAAAACTATTGAATTTGAAAGAAAACCGGCAACTTTCAGATACTTGAAGTTTTCAAAACGCAAGATTTTTCAATGCAATTACTGGTGTAGGCGTTCGCGGGTGACCAAAAGTAGAATCCATGTTCGACGCGAGAGAATTCATTTTGCTAAAACGTGATTTTAGCTTAACTTTTAAAAAAACTATTGAATTTGAAACAAAACCGGCGACTTTGTTCAGGGAAACAATAAACATTGTGTAGGCGTTTGTCATAACATCATGTTATATTTTTATTGCCATGACATCATGCTATTATCGTGTCAGTCATAACGTCATGACATTACACGTCATTATCATTGTCATAAAATCATGTCATTATCATTGTATTGTCATTCTCTTGACATGTTATCATCATGATATTGCAATTGACCTGACATGTCATTTTCATTATCTTGTTATTGTCATGACATCATGTCATTATCATTAACGTATACTTAATGACATACTTACCGACATCATGTAATCATCAAAATCATGTTATTGTCATGTCGTTATAATTATCTAGTCATTTTATGACATCATGTGTTCATCATGTAAGGACTACATGCCATTATTTATATCGTCAATATCCATATCATGCCATTATCTTGTAATGATCTGTTCCTTGTCATGACATCATGTGATCATCATGATATTGTTGACATCATGTAATTATCATTATATTGTCACTTTCATGACATCATGTGACCATCATGATATTGTCATTGTCATGATATCATGTCATTATAATTATCTTGTCATTGTCATGACATTATCAGTAACCTATACTTGTACTGACATGTAATCATCAAACTCATGTCATTTGTCATGTCGTTATAATTATCTAGTCATTTTATGACATCATGTAATCATCATGATAGTAATTGTAAGGACTACATGCCATTACTTATATCATGCCATTATCCATTATCTTGTCATGACATCATGTGATCATCATGATATAGTTATTGTGATGGCATCATGTCATTATCATTATCTTGTTATTGTCATAACATCATGACATCATCATCTTGTCATACACCATGTGATCATCATGATCTTGTCATGTGATCTTGTCATGATATGCCATAATCTTTTCATTGACATCATGTGATCATCATGACATTGTAATTGTCATGACATCATGTCATTATCATTAACTATTGTGATCATCATTATATTGTCATGACATAATGTCATTATCAGTATCTTATATTTGTCATAACATCATGTGATAATCATTACATTGTCATGACATAATGTCATCAGTATCTTATTGTGATGAGATCATGTGATCATCATTATATTGTCATAACATCATGTTATCAGTATCTCGTCATTGTCATGACAGCATGTGATTATTAGTATCTTTTAATTGTCATGACATGTGATCATCATGATATTGTAATTGTCATAATTATTGTCATAATATCATCTCATTATTGTTATTGTTATGACATCATGTAATCATCATGATATTGTTATTGCCATGAAATGTTATTATCATTATCTACTCATTGTCATGACATCACCTTATGATCATAATATTGTCATTGTACTGACATCATGTCATTTTCATTATATTGTCATTGTCATGACACCACGTGATCATCATGATATTGTAATTGTCATGAAATCATATCATTATCTTGTTATGTGATTATCATGATTTGTCATTGTCATAGTTATGACATCATTATCTTGTCATTGTCATCATGAGATCATAATATTTTCATTGTCATTATTATCTTAATTGTTATGACATCATTTGATCATCATGATATCGTAATTGTCATATGTCATTATCAGTATTTTGTCATTGTTATGACATCATGTGATCATCATGTGATCATCATGTTATGATCATGATATTGCCATTGTCATTATCATGTCATTATCATTATCTTGTCATGACATCATGTCATTATTTTGTCATTATCATGACACCATGTGATCATCATGATATTGTAGTTGTCATGAAATAATGATATTATTATAATCTTTTCATTGTCATGCTATCATGTGATCATGATATGGAGGCCCTGTGTCAAACAGCGCTTGTACTTCCTCTCCTACATGATGTCATTATCATTGTCTTGTCATGACACCATTTGACCATGATATGGAGGCCCTCCTACATGCACCTAGCGATGCCACTTAAACATAAAATTCTTTTAGTCCGCCGCGAACGGCTACAGGGTGGCGGTGTCTTTTTTTAAAAGTTTTTAGCAAAATGAATTCTCTCGCGTCTATCTAGCCTCTGTGTCGAACAGCGATTCTACTTTTGGTGACCCGCGAAGTCCTACACCAGTAATCGCATTGAAAAATCTTGCGTTTTGAAAACTTCAAGTATCTGAAAGTCGCCGGTTTTGTTTCAAATTCAATAGTTTTTTAAAAAGTTAAGCTAATATCACGGTTTAGCAAAATAAAAAAATAACACATCAAATTCTCTCGCGTTTGTCTGTACTATTCGGCCTCTGTGTCGACCAGCGATTCTACTTTTGGTCCACCGCGAACGCCTACACCAGTGAGGAAGTGGGGCGGTGGCTTATTTATTGCATCTGAACAGTTTCCCTGAATAATTTAATGTGTCGCATTGACGAAAATGTACGAAGCACAAAATTGCATTGAAAAATCTTGCGTTTTGAAAACTTCAAGTATCTGAAAGTCGCCGGTTTTGTTTCAAATTCATTAGTTTTGTAAAAAGTTAAGCAAAATGAAAAGTTTTAGCAAAATGAAAAGATAACACATCAAATTCTCTCGCGTACACCAGTGAGGAAGTGGCCTCTGTGTCGAACAGCGATTCTACTTTTGGGCAACCGCGAACGCCTACACCAGTGAGAAAGTGGGGCGGTGGTTTCTCTCACGATGTTTATTGCATCTCAACATTTCCCTGATGAATTTAACGTGTCGCATTGCTGAAAATGTACGAAGCACAAAATTGCATTGAAAAATCTAGCGTTTTGAAAATTTCAAGTATCTGAAAGTCGCCGGTTTTCTTTCAAATTCAATAGTTTTTTAAAAAGTTAAGCACAAATCACGTTTTAGCAAAATGAATTATCTCGCGTCTATCTAGCAGCGATTCTACTTTTGGTCACCCGCGAACGCCTACACCAGTAATCGCATTGAAAAATCTTGCGTTTTGAAAACTTCTTTCAAATTCAATAGTTTTTGAAAAAGTTAAGCTGAAATCACGTTTTTGCAAAATGAAAAGATAACATATCGAATTCTCTCGCGTTTGTCTTGTGATAGACAAGCGTATGGTTGCAAGGAAACACGGACAACTTGAATAGGGTTAATCAAATATATTTATTTACCCCAAAGCAAAGATCGTTCCTTTTATTCTTAATTCCTTGATGACGACGGCGACGGTTAAGTTGTTATCTTAATTCTTGATGACGGCGGTGACGGCGACGGTTAAGTTGTTATCTTAATTCTTGATGGCGACGGCGACGGAGTGACCTTTTTTCTACGTGTTCACTCGTTGGTCGCTAGCTGGAGAAAAGATGGCGGCTCTCCAACTAGCGCCAAGCCCCTTTTCTTGTTTTCCTTTTCGTAGCTCTCCGGAAACGGTGAACGCCTAGCATGTCGCTGTCCAACATTAGTTCCGGATAGAGTGAGATCTGTTATATAACAAATGCCCCCTCAGATCTCAATCAGGTTTGTGAACTAGTCCGTGGGATATCCTCAGTTCATGACAAAGTCCTTGAAGCGTGCAGGTAGTCGTCCTCTCGTCATTCTCGCTGGTAGCGGAGTACTGTCTGTATTGCCCTCTTGTAATGTTGTAGGGTGTATGTCGTGAGTTGGATCTGGGTCCCTTGGTGACTGCGGTTCGACATGATTTTTGTGGTTGGTACATGGTGAGAGGGGTAAGGGTGTGTTGCATAGGTGTGGTGGTCGAGGGGCCAGTTGTCTGATATGTGCGCGGTGGATCCAGGCTGTATCACCCTTTTCATCTTGCACCTGGCACATCACATCATTTGACTTTGTGACCGTGAAATTCCCCACCCAAGGTAGATGAGATGCTCGGGCCGGTCCTGATTGTGGCCGATGAAGTAAGACCCTGTCACCCACTTGTATTGAGTCTTTGCAAGTAGGATTATGCGCATTCCTCTCAAGTTTGTGGTCAGCCTCGTGGCCAGAGTGACAGGTGGTGAACCTGCCTCAGCAGGGCATTGATCTCCATGCCATATGCCCCCGGATTGTCGCTTCTGATTTGTTTATTGTGAAGCATAGGCAAACCAATGTTGGGATGACGACCAGTGATTGCGTAATGGGGGGAGACACCGGTAGCGCTATTGACCGTGGCGTTCATGGACGAGACCACAGATCCCAGGACGTCAGTCCACTCGCAATTTCTGTCCTATATAGCGCGTTTTTCATCGTTCAATGTTGTCGCTCGATGTTGCCTGTGGTCTCCGCATGATAGCCAACTGGTCGCAGAATCGTCTGTACACTTCTCCCGTGAAGTGTGTGCCACGGTCAGATGAAACAATCCGTGGAATCTCCCTGTGTCGAAGGAAGAATTGATACAACCCACGGGCTGCGTCAATGGCACGGTCCCTTGCGCATGGTATGGCCGTGAAGTACCGACTAAAGCTGTCCAAAATTGTCAGGATGTAACGTTTTCCTTTCGAGTTTGGCATTGTCACAAAGTCTATGAAGACCAACTCAAATGGTTTCTTTCCGCGTTTGCAGTGGCCAATGCGTGCGTTTGCCATAGTTCCCTTTGCATTTTGCGCATGTTACGCAAGAGTCAACGTAGGCCTTGATGTCGCGGTTCTTGAACTCCCACCAATAACTGGACATGAGTTCTTGCATGCGCGTGATTGGTGCCTTCATGTGCTTGCGAGAGGTATCTGGCACAAAGTTTATACGGCACAACCAGTTTGGGGGAGTTGTTGCTGTCCCGAATCATCAAAACGGAGGTGCCTGGCTCCAGAAAAAATTGTTGGAAGTGTCTATTGAAGAGCGTAGCACGGTGATCGTCGGGATCAATATGTGGTTTATCTGGTGAGGGTGACTGGAGGGCACTGATGATCTTCGCTAATGTTTCATCCTTCTGTTGTTCTTCTGCAATGCCCAAGTGATTGCAGATTCTCTCTGCAAAGAACGCATTGCTGATGTGTTCTTGTGCACGGGTGCCTTGTGGTGAGTGAGTCTTAGGAATCAACCGTAAACCGTCAAGTTCGCTGAGGCACCAAGACGGTATATAGATGCGTAAAACTGACCCACTTAGCTCGAAAGTCTGGCCTGCTGGGGTCAGGTCATACGGAGTTTTGGCCTTCTTCTGCCCTACTGAGCCCAAATGTTCGATTCGCCCTCGATGTATTCGAGAACAAAATCGTAGCACGAAATTTCTTCTTGCCATCCCCGTATTTTGGCATTATTAAACACCCGCTGATCCAGATACGTCAATGACCTGTGGTCGGTGAAAAGAACAAAGGGGCGGTTTCGGAGAAAATAATCAAACTTAATTATCGCCCACTTGATAGCGTAGGCCTCCCGTTCCGTCGTGTACCAGTTCTGTTCCGTGGGGTTGAATGCATGTGAAGCAACAGCTATGATATTCTTCTTCCCATTGTCAGCTTCTTGCATTAGGATCGCACCACATGCGACATCGCTAGCGTCGGTGGTGAGTGTGAACAGCTTTGAAAAATCCGGGAATGAAATGATTGGTGGAGAGGCAAGCCGTTCTTTGATTCTTCTGAAGGCTTTGTCGGCACTTTGTCCAGAGAAAAGGTTTATTGAGGTCATGAATGTGAGACATGAGTTTTGAAAATGTGTCCAATCGGATTTGTTCCTGCAAGCGCGTTTCAAGGAATTGCCTAATCCATACCAACCGCCCGATAAGGCTTTGTAGTTCCTTTTTCGAAGTTGGGGGCTTCATTTCTCGGATAGCCCGAATGTATTCAGGATCAGGCTTGAAACCGTCACTGGTTATAATGCGTCCGAGGAATTTTGCCTCAGGTGCAAGAAATGAGCATTAGTTCCGGATCTCAATCAGGTTTGTGAACTAGTCCGTGGGATATCCCACTTCTGACACCAGTGTGATAGACAAGCGTATGGTTGAAGGAAACACGGACAACTTGAATAGGGTTAATTAAATATATTTATTTACCCCAAAGCAAAGATCGTTCCTTTTATTCTTAATTCTTGATGACGGCGGCGACGGCGACGGTTAAGTTGTTATCTTAATTCTTGATGACGGCGGCGACGGAGTGACCTTTTTTCTACGTGTTCACTCGTTGGTCGCTAGCTGGGGAAAAGATGGCGGCTACCTCCAACTAGCGCCAAGCCCCTTTTCTTGTTTTCCTTTTTGTAGCTCTCCGGAAACGGTGAACGCTCAGCATGTCGCTGTCCAACATTAGTTCCTGTAGCAGAAAAAATTAATCTTCCACCTCTTCTTTCTCTACTTCGTTATCTTCTTTCTCTTCTTCTTCCTCTTTCTCTTCTTCTTCTTCCTCTTCTTCTTTCTCTTCTTCTTCCTCTTCTTCTTTCCACGTCGTCCCTCGTAGACCACGCTCTCAGCATTCTGCCGTCTTGCCTCCAGCGACCCGTTTTTAAATCAAACTGGACTCTCGTCTCCGCGAGAGAACACGAGATTTCACGGGATTACCTGGCGATATTAAGCCTAGGACGCCATCTTGCCGCTCTTTGGGCGGTCCAGCCCTGCAGAGCGCGCATCGAGACCGTTTGCCAGGTAATCCCATGTTTTCACAATTTATAACACACTCCCTCCTGATCTCATTATCACAGAAAGAGCAGGGAGGCCGTGTCCTTTTTCTTCGAGTGCTTCTTCGGGGAGGGGGATTTGGGGCCTCATCGTCATCCGTGCTGTCTTCCGTGGCAGGAAGGTCAGCGAACCTGAGGCTGCGCATCGCAGCATCACTGTCCGGGCTTTCATCAGCAGTAGGAGGGTCAGTACATTCAAGGCTATCACTCTCAGTGTCGCTGCGCGATGAAGCCGTCATGAACCAGAATGATGGTTCGCTGGTCACGGATTCAATGTCATTATCCTCGTTAAATGGCAGCTGCGTTTGGAATACCGATCTTAAGTCTTTAATGTGACGGGGTACTCCATCAACTCGCACCGCCTGCGGGCTGATCACTTCAGTGACACGACCGGTTCCGTAACGAGTCGTGCACTGGCCTCGGGGTTTTTTAACCCAAACGACATCTCCTTTTTTCATTTTCTCCTGTGGAGGTTCTGGTTCGGGCAGTAAGCTGCTCTCCAAACCTCTCGCCCTGACACGGTATGTATGTAGCGCATTAGCTGGCGCAGTGGAGGGTGAAGTATCGTCCTTAGGGGTGACGTTATACCAATAGACTGCTTCAGCCACCGTACACCCCTTCCACGCTGCGATGGTCTTGATAGTCCTATGGTTGCGCTCAATAATTCCGTTCCCACTGGGCACATGGGCACACCGAAAACGCAGACGGACACCCCAGCCATCTACAAACTGTTTGAACGGTGCACTAACAAAAGCGGGGCCATTGTCGGTCAATATCTCAGAAGGAGGGCCACGCTCAAGGAACACACTTTCCAACTCATGGACAATGGCAGCCGTATCCTGCCGGCGAAGGGACCGCCACAATGCAAATCGGGACGGTCCGCAGTCAATAAGGGTCAAGAAATTCCCCCCGTTGTAGTGAGTTATGTCCATCGCAATCCTATCCCAGTTATACTTCACACCGAGTGTGCCCTTCTTCCACCGGACAGGTGCTGGGTCGATCGATTGGCAGGTGTTGCAACTTCTCACAACAGATTTCACAGAGGGGTCAACCAACCTGGCGAAGTAAAAGGTTCGGTTTACACCAGGGTGCCCGCTTTGGCAATGGACATCAGCAATACGCTCTGGGCTGAGTCTACGTCCCACCGCAGCACAATTTACAGGTGCTGGTTCGTTCACTTCTTTCTGCAGGTCCAGCCAACGGCGAGGCACTCTGGTCAATCGATCCGCTCGATTCAAACAGGACTGCACCAGTGTCACATCTATGACCAAGTTGTATTCATTGATGGTTTCGGTTAGGGTAGCAAGCCGCCTCCGGATTAACATTTCGGCCGATGCCTTCGTTGTCAGCCGTGCTTTTCCGTTCAAGGCATCGGTCATCCACCGATGCACACACGTGGAATCCGTGATAACGTGGAGGACGCTAGCCTGCCACTGAAGCGCTAGATTGACTCCTTTCAGTGTAGCATCGAGTTCAGCTAGGTTTATGTGCTTAGCGTCATTCTCTGGCCGGAGCCAGCAGGCATATTCTACTATACTTCCGTTGACTGCCAGAGCAACGCCAAGGGCAAGTGAGCTGGCGTCCACCCAAACTGTAAACTCACTCCCATCGACGCACCAGCTCCCTCGTACAGGGTCATCATTGGTCACTCTGGCCACAGCTTCCACCAGCATGCTTCGCAGGGAAGGATCACGCACCTCATCGTCCCATCCTGTTGACAAAGAAGTTGCCCGTCGCTTTATAGCCGCCACAGCCACTCGGAGCCACCCACACACAGGGAAGTGACCCACCAGTTTTCCACACACGGAAAACGTGCTCCGACGTGTGATGGTAGATGGGATTTCCGGGATTTCACCGCCCCTTCCCCATTGGAGGCCATCTGCACTTCCGCTCACCTGCAGCCCGAGCACTTTCGCCCCATCCTGCAGCCGCTCCGGTTCCTTGCACGACAACCCGAAGTGCTCAAAGTGTTCTTTGACCGCCTGGGCAGACAGCAGGCTCTCATTGACAAAAATGTCGTCTATATAAGACGATGTCGCCTGTTGCACAGCTTTATCCTGACGCCGGATCGCCCGCATGATCGCCGTCATGATGCCCGGGGCTACATTCAAGCCGAACCCCAGCCTGGTCAAGCAATAGCGAGTTCCTTTGATTACCACCGTCTGGAATGGCCACAGCGATTTCTCAACACGTATTTGTAGGTAAGCTCTTCGCAAGTCCAGTATGGCCGCTTCCGCACCCTGCCGTCGCCACTCTCGCAGTTTATGAGCACAAACGTCAGCCCCCGAAGTGTACGGGTCAACGTGTTCATTGAGTTCCCGGTAATCAAGAACAGGTCGAACTTTCTGCTTGTTCTCTTGTCTGATAGCCATCAGGGGAATCAGCCCCCGCGGGGGCCCGAGCTCATCCTCTGGGTATGGAATTAACCAGCCGTTATCCAGCCACACTTGAAGTTCTGCCTCGTACTGCCCCCTAAGCCATGCAGGAGGGGGATACTCTGTCAGCCGATTCCGCAAAGACACTGGTGGCTGGTCGCCTGCCCACTTCCAGGACGCTGTCCATGTGTTTGTGCCCT
This sequence comes from Sepiola atlantica, assembly GCA_963556195.1. NCBI lineage: Eukaryota > Metazoa > Mollusca > Cephalopoda > Sepiida > Sepiolidae > Sepiola > Sepiola atlantica. The sequence goes on along the minus strand of OY744553.1, from coordinate 22,443,266 downwards.
TGTCATATTCTGCGTGGAAATCGGGTTCGTCAAGAGTGATTGCTGCACACATTTGTTTGTCTGGTCGAGGGAATCTCACATCACCGACGCTGTTTACAGTAATTCCGCCTAGCTGTGTAATAGTGTCCATTCCAAGGAGAAGGTCATATCCGAGCAGCTCCCCATCGACCACCAACACCGTCACAGCCACCGGGGGGCCATTGTCAATGCTGATATGAACAACACTGGATCCACAACACACTAATGAGCCTTTGCCGACAGTCAGGACGGGGATCTGTCGTTTCTTCCATGTGGTGCAACATTCCTTTCGAAGGAGGGTTTGGGTACAGCCGGTGTCAACCAGCGCTGAACGTTTACACCTATCAACTTGAACTGTCACTGCAGGAAGCGCTTTGTTCAATGCCGCTTTGGGGAGGGTGCTAGCGCTGCGGCGTCCTCCCCTTGCCCGTTTCCCGGACAATTCCGTGCTATGTGGCCTGGCTTATTGCATTGGTAACACCGTATTACTTTTCGTGCTCCATAATTTGGGGTGCGCCTTGTGCCGCCTCTGCAGTCTCTGGAGAAGTGGTTGGGGCCACCACATGTATAGCATTGTAGGCCCTCTGCTGGCGAGTCCAAGGTGTCAACCGCTGCAGAGACCAGTTCTCGATCGTCCTTCAAGATGTTTCGTGCTCTCGCCAACAACTCCACCAATTCAATCTCTGTGAGTCTCAATGATGCTCGCAGCAGTCGGCTTGCATCGTCCGGAAGTCCAGACAAAAAGGCGCATGCCAATATGCGGTCACTCGCACCGCCGAAGGGAGCAGCAAGCTTTTTCAAGTCGGCCATGTAGACGTCCACTGTCTCCCCCGGCCCAAGCCGGCGTTCGGAAAATTGCCTCCAGGCAACAAAAGGATCTGCACCAAATGCCCCGTGCAGCGCCTGTGCAATCTGCTCCATGGTCGCATCATTACTGAGCTGCTGGTACACGGCGTAAGCCCCCTTAGTGAGTCTCAATGGGATGACCATAGCTGGGTCTTTAATTTTGCACAACCGGCAAACACGCTTGGCCTTCTCCAGCCATTCGACCACCGATGGATCAGCAGGAGAGCCGTCGAATTCCGGAATCAATCTGATGTCGAATTTTTCCATAACAATGCCGAAAATAGCTTGTAGCAGAAAAAATTAATCTTCCACCTCTTCTTTCTCTACTTCGTTATCTTCTTCTTTCTCTTCTTCTTCTTCTTTCTCTTCTTCTTTCCACGTCGTCCCTCGTAGACTACGCTCTCAGCATTCTGCCGTCTTGCCTCCAGCGACCCGTTTTTAAATCAAACTGGACTCTCGTCTCCGCGAGAGAACACGAGATTTCACGGGATTACCTGGCGATATTAAGCCTAGGACGCCATCTTGCCGCTCTTTGGGCGGTCCAGCCCTGCAGAGCCTGCATCGAGACCGTTTGCCAGGTAATCCCATGTTTTATCAATTTATAACACAGTTCCGGATAGAGTGAGATCTGTTATAACAGTCTGTACTATTCGGCCTCTGTGTCGAACAGCGATTCTACTTTTGGTCCACCGCGAACGCCTACACCAGTGGGGCGGTGGTTTCTCTCACGATGTTTTGTTTCAAATTCAATAGTTTTTTAAAAAGTTAAGCTAAAATCACGTTTTAGCAAAATGAAAAGATAACATCAAATTCTCTGCTATAACGGCCTTTTGGTCACCCGCGAACGACTACACCAGTGAGGAAGTGGGGCGGTGGCTTCTCTCACGATGTTTATTGCATTTCCCTGATGAATTTAACGTGTCGCATTAAAAAATCTTGCGTTTTGAAAACTTCAAGTATCTGAAAGTCGCCGGTTTTCTTTCAAATTCAATAGTTTTTTAAAAAGTCAAGCTGAAATCACGTTTTTGCAAAATGAAACACATCGAATTCTCTCGCGTATGTCTGTACTATACGGCCTCTGTGCGATTCTACTTTTGGTCCACCGCGAACGCCTACACCAGTGAGGAAGTGGGGCGGTGGCTTCTCTCACGATGTTTATTGCATCTCAACATTTCCCTGATGAATTTAACGTGTCGCATTGCCGAAAATGTACGAAGCACAAAATTGCATTGAAAAATCTAGCGTTTTGAAAACTTCAAGTATCTGAAAGTCGCCGGTTTTCTTTCAAATTCAATAGTTTTTGAAAAAGTTAAGCTGAAATCACGTTTTTGCAAAATGAAAAGATAACACATCGAATTCTCTCGCGTTTGTCTGTACTATACGGTCTCTGTGTCGAACAGCGATTCTACTTTTGGGCAACCGCAAACGCCTACACCAGTAATTGCATTGAAAAATCTTGCGTTTTCAAAACTTCAAGTATCTGAAAGTCGCCGGTTTTCTTTCAAATTCAATAGTTTTTGAAAAGGTTAAGCTGAAATCACGTTTTTGCAAAATGAAAAGATAACATCGAATTCTCTCGCGTATGTCTGTACTATACGGCCTCTGTGTCGAACAGCGATTCTACTTTTGGTCCACCGCGAACGCCTACACAAGTGAGGAAGTGGGGCGGTGGCTTCTCTCACGATGTTTATTGCATCTCAACAACATGTCGCATTGAAAAATCTTGCGTTTTCAAAACTTCAAGTATCTGAAAGTCGCCGGTTTTCTTTCAAATTCAATAGTTTTTGAAAAAGTAAAGCAAAAATCACGTTTTTGCAAAATGAAAAGATAACACATTGAATTCTCTCGCGTTTGTCTGTACTATACGGCCTCTGTGTCGAACAGCGATTCTACTTTTGGGCAACCGCGAAAGCCTACACCAGTAATTGCATTGAAAAATCTTGCGTTTTCAAAACTTCAAGTATCTGAAAGTCGCCGGTTTTCTTTCAAATTCAATAGTTTTTCAAAAAGTCAAGCAAAAATCACGTTTTTGCAAAATGAAAAGATAACACATCGAATTCTCTCGCGTATGTCTGTACTATACGGCCTCTGTGTCGAACAGCGATTCTACTTTTGGTCCACCGCGAACTGGTGTGAGGAAGTGGGGCGGTGGCTTCTCTCACGATGTTTATTGCATCTCAACATTTCCCTGATGAATTTAACGTGTCGCATTGAAAAATCTTGCGTTTTCAAAACTTCAAGTATCTGAAAGTCGCCGGTTTTCTTTCAAATTCAATAGTTTTTGAAAAAGTAAAGCAAAAATCATTGAATTCTTTCGCGTGTCGAACAGCGATTCTACTTTTGGTCATCCGTGAACGCCTACACCAGTAATTGCATTGAAAAATCTTGCGTTTTCAAAACTTCAAGTATCTGAAAGTCGCCGGTTTTCTTTCAAATTCAATAGTTTTTGAAAAAGTTCAGCTGAAATCACGTTTTTTCAAAATGAAAACACATTGAATTCTCTCGCGTTTGTCTGTACTATACGGTCTCTGTGTCGAACAGCGATTCTACTTTTGGGCAACCGCGAACGCCTACACCAGTAATTGCATTGAAAAATCTTGCGTTTTCAAAACTTCAAGTATCTGAAAGTCGCCGGTTTTGTTTAAAATTAAATAGTTTTTTAAAAAGTTAAGCTGAAATCACGTTTTTGCAAAATGAATGGATAACACATCGAATTCTCTCGCGTATGTCTGTACGTATAGTACAGTATAGTGCATCTCAACATTTCCCTGATGAATTTAACGTGTCGCATTGAAAAATCTTGCGTTTTCAAAACTTCAGGTATCTGAAAGTCGCCGGTTTTGTTTCAAATTCAATAGTTTTTGAAAAAGTTAAGCTGAAATTACGTTTTTGCAAAATGAAAAGATAACACATCGAATTCTCTCGCGTATGTCTGTACTATACGGCCTCTGTGTACAACAGCGATTCTACTTTTGGTCCACCGCGAACGCCTACACCAGTGAGGAAGTGGGGCGGTGGCTTTTCTCACGATGTTTATTGCATCTGTTGAGATGCAATAAACATCGTTGATGAATTTAACGTGTCGAATAAACAAATCTTGCGTTTTCAAAACTTTAAGTATCTGTAAGTCGCCGGTTTTCTTTCAAAATCAATAGTTTTTGAAAAAGTAAAGCAAAAATCACGTTTTTGCAAAATGAAAAGATGACACATTGAATTCTCTCGCGTTTGTCTGTACTATACGGCCTCTGTGTCGAACAGCGATTCTACTTTTGGGCAACCGCGAACGCCTACACCAGTAATTGCATTGAAAAATCTTGCGATTTGAAAACTTCAAGTATCTAAAAGTCGCCTGTTTTGTTTCAAATTCAATAGTTTTTGAAATAGTTAAGCTGAAATCACGTTTTTTCAAAATGAAAAGATAACACATCGAATTCTCTCGCGTTTTTCTGTACTATACGGCCTCTGTGTCGAACAGCGATTCTACTTTGGTGGCAACCGCGAACGCCTACACCAGTGAGGAAGTGGGGCGGTGGCTTCTCTCACGATGTTTATTGCATCTCAACAACGTGTCGCATTGAAAAATCTTGCGTTTTCAAAACTTCAAGTATCTGAAAGTCGCCGGTTTTCTTTCAAATTCAATAGTTTTTGAAAAAGTTAAGCTGAAATCACGTTTTTTCAAAATGAAAAGATAACACATTGAATTCTCTCGCGTTTGTCTGTACTATACGGCCTCTGTGTCGAGCAGCGATTCTACTTTTGGTCCACCGCGAACGCCTACACCAGTGAGGAAGTGGGGCGGTAGCTTCTCTCACGATGTTTATTGCATCTCAACATTTTCCTGATGAATTTAACGTGTCGCATTGAAAAATCTTGCGTTTTCAAAACTTCAAGTATCTGAAAGTCGCCGGTTTTGTTTCAAATTCAATAGTTTTTTAAAAAGTAAAGCAAAAATCACGTTTTTGCAAAATGAAAAGATAACACATCGAATTCTCTCGCGTATGTCTGTACTATACGGCCTCTGTATCGAACAGCGATTCTACTTTTGGGCAACCACGAACGCCTACACCTGTAATTGCATTGAAAAATCTTGCGTTTTGAAAACTTCAAGTATCTGAAAGTCGCCGGTTTTTTTTCAAATTCAATAGTTTTTGAAAAAGTCAAGCTGAAATCACGTTTTTTCAAAATGAAAAGATAACACGCGTTTGTCTGTACTATACGGCCTCTGTGTCGAACAGCGATTCTACTTTTTGGACCCCGCGAACGCCTACACCAGTGAGGAAGTGGGGCGGTGGCTTCTCTCACGATGTTTATTGCATCTCAACATTTCCCTAATAAATTTAACGTGTCGCATTGCCGAAAATGTACGAAGCACAAAATTGCATTGAAAAATCTAGCGTTTTGAAAACTTCAAGTATCTAAAAGTCGCCTGTTTTGTTTCAAATTCAATAGTTTTTGAAATAGTTAAGCTGAAATAACGTTTTTTCAAAATGAAAAGATAACATCGAATTCTCTCGCGTTTTTCTGTACTATACGGCCTCTGTGTCGAACAGCGATTCTACTTTTGGGCAACCGCGAACGCCTACACAAGTGAGGAAGTGGGGCGGTGGCTTCTCTCACGATGTTTATTGCATCTCAACAACGTGTCGCATTGAAAAATCTTGCGTTTTAAAAACTTCAAGTATCTGAAAGTCGCCGGTTTTCTTTCAAATTCAATAGTTTTTGAAAAAGTTAAGCTGAAATCACGTTTTTTCAAAATGAAAAGATAACACATTGAATTCTCTCGCGTTTGTCTGTACTATACGGCCTCTGTGTCGAGCAGCGATTCTACTTTTGGGCAACCGCGTACGCCTACACCAGTGAGGAAGTGGGGCGGTGGCTTCTCTCACGATGTTTATTGCATCTCAACAACGTGTCGCATTGAAAAATCTTGCGTTTTCAAAACTTCAAGTATCTGAAAGTCGCCGGTTTTCTTTCAAATTCAATAGTTTTTGAAAAAGTTAAGCTGAAATCACGTTTTTTCAAAATGAAAAGATAACACATTGAATTCTCTCGCGTTTGTCTGTACTATACGGCCTCTGTGTCGAGCAGCGATTCTACTTTTGGGCAACCGCGAACGCCTACACCAGTAATTGCATTGAAAAATCTTGCGTTTTCAAAACTTCAGGTATCTGAAAGTCGCCGGTTTTCTTTCAAATTCAATAGTTTTTGAAAAAGTCAAGCTGAAATCACGTTTTTTCAAAATGAAAAGATAACACATCGAATTCTCTCGCGTATGTCTGTACTATACGGCCTCTGTATCGAACAGCGATTCTACTTTTGGGCAACCGCGAACGCCTACACCTGTAATTGCATTTGAAAAATCTTGCGTTTTCAAAACTTCAGGTATCTAAAAGTCGCCAGTTTTCTTTCAAATTCAATAGTTTTTGAAAAAGTTAAGCTGAAATCACGTTTTTTCAAAATGAAAAGATAACACATCGAATTCTCTCGCGTACTATACGGCCTCTGTGTCGAACAGCGATTCTACTTTTGGGCAACCGCGAACGCCTACACCAGTGAGGAAGTGGGGCGGTGGCTTCTCTCACGATGTTTATTGCATCTCAACATTTCCCTGATGAATTTAACGTGTCGCATTGCCGAAAATGTACGAAGCACAAAATTGCATTGAAAAATCATGCGTTTTGAAAACTTCAAGTATCTAAAAGTTGCCTGTTTTGTTTCAAATTCAATAGTTTTTGAAATAGTTAAACTGAAATCACGTTTTTTCAAAATGAAAAGATAACACATCGAATTCTCTCGCGTTTTTCTGTACTATACGGCCTCTGGATCGAACAGCGATTCTACTTTTGGGCAACCGCGAACGCCTACACCAGTGAAAAAGTGGGGCGGTGGCTTCTCTCACGATGTTTATTGCATCTCAACAACGTGTCGCATTGAAAAATCTTGCGTTTTCAAAGCTTCAAGTATCTGAAAGTCGCCGGTTTTGTTTCAAATTCAATAGTTTTTTAAAAAGTAAAGCAAAAATCACGTTTTTTCAAAATGAAAAGATAACACATCGAATTATCTCGCGTATGTCTGTACTATACGGCCTCTGTATCGAACAGCGATTCTACTTTTGGGCAACCGCGAACGCCTACACCGCATTGAAAAATCTTGCGTTTTCAAAACTTCAAGTATCTGAAAGTCGCCGGTTTTCTTTCAAATTCAATAGTTTTTGAAAAAGTTCAGCTGAAATCACGTTTTTTCAAAATGAAAACACATTGAATTCTCTCGCGTTTGTCTGTACTATACGGTCTCTGTGTCGAACAGCGATTCTACTTTTGGGCAACCGCGAACGCCTACACCAGTAATTGCATTGAAAAATCTTGCGTTTTGAAAACTTCAAGTATCTAAAAGTCGCCTGTTTTGTTTCAAATTCAATAGTTTTTGAAATAGTTAAGCTGAAATCACGTTTTTGCAAAATGAATGGATAACACATCGAATTCTCTCGCGTATGTCTGTACGTATAGTACAGTATAGTGCATCTCAACATTTCCCTGATGAATTTAACGTGTCGCATTGAAAAATCTTGCGTTTTCAAAACTTCAGGTATCTGAAAGTCGCCGGTTTTGTTTCAAATTCAATAGTTTTTGAAAAAGTTAAGCTGAAATTACGTTTTTGCAAAATGAAAAGATAACACATCGAATTCTCTCGCGTATGTCTGTACTATACGGCCTCTGTGTACAACAGCGATTCTACTTTTGGTCCACCGCGAACGCCTACACCAGTGAGGAAGTGGGGCGGTGGCTTTTCTCACGATGATTGCATCTGTTGAGATGCAATAAACATCGTTGATGAATTTAACGTGTCGAATAAACAAATCTTGCGTTTTCAAAACTTTAAGTATCTGTAAGTCGCCGGTTTTCTTTCAAAATCAATAGTTTTTGAAAAAGTAAAGCAAAAATCACGTTTTTGCAAAATGAAAAGATGACACATTGAATTCTCTCGCGTTTGTCTGTACTATACGGCCTCTGTGTCGAACAGCGATTCTACTTTTGGGCAACCGCGAACGCCTACACCAGTAATTGCATTGAAAAATCTTGCGATTTGAAAACTTCAAGTATCTAAAAGTCGCCTGTTTTGTTTCAAATTCAATAGTTTTTGAAATAGTTAAGCTGAAATCACGTTTTTTCAAAATGAAAAGATAACACATCGAATTCTCTCGCGTTTTTCTGTACTATACGGCCTCTGTGTCGAACAGCGATTCTACTTTGGTGGCAACCGCGAACGCCTACACCAGTGAGGAAGTGGGGCGGTGGCTTCTCTCACGATGTTTATTGCATCTCAACAACGTGTCGCATTGAAAAATCTTGCGTTTTCAAAACTTCAAGTATCTGAAAGTCGCCGGTTTTCTTTCAAATTCAATAGTTTTTGAAAAAGTTAAGCTGAAATCACGTTTTTTCAAAATGAAAAGATAACACATTGAATTCTCTCGCGTTTGTCGGCCTCTGTATCGAACAGCGATTCTACTTTTGGGCAACCACGAACGCCTACACCTGTAATTGCATTGAAAAATCTTGCGATTTGAAAACTTCAAGTATCTGAAAGTCGCCGGTTTTTTTTCAAATTCAATAGTTTTTGAAAAAGTCAAGCTGAAATCACGTTTTTTCAAAATGAAAAGATAACACGCGTTTGTCTGTACTATACGGCCTCTGTGTCGAACAGCGATTCTACTTTTTGGACCCCGCGAACGCCTACACCAGTGAGGAAGTGGGGCGGTGGCTTCTCTCACGATGTTTATTGCATCTCAACATTTCCCTAATAAATTTAACGTGTCGCATTGCCGAAAATGTACGAAGCACAAAATTGCATTGAAAAATCTAGCGTTTTGAAAACTTCAAGTATCTAAAAGTCGCCTGTTTTGTTTCAAATTCAATAGTTTTTGAAATAGTTAAGCTGAAATAACGTTTTTTCAAAATGAAAAGATAACACATCGAATTCTCTCGCGTTTTTCTGTACTATACGGCCTCTGTGTCGAACAGCGATTCTACTTTTGGGCAACCGCGAACGCCTACACCAGTGAGGAAGTGGGGCGGTGGCTTCTCTCACGATGTTTATTGCATCTCAACAACGTGTCGCATTGAAAAATCTTGCGTTTTCAAAACTTCAAGTATCTGAAAGTCGCCGGTTTTCTTTCAAATTCAATAGTTTTTGAAAAAGTTAAGCTGAAATCACGTTTTTTCAAAATGAAAAGATAACACATTGAATTCTCTCGCGTTTGTCTGTACTATACGGCCTCTGTGTCGAGCAGCGATTCTACTTTTGGGCAACCGCGAACGCCTACACCAGTAATTGCATTGAAAAATCTTGCGTTTTCAAAACTTCAGGTATCTGAAAGTCGCCGGTTTTCTTTCAAATTCAATAGTTTTTGAAAAAGTCAAGCTGAAATCACGTTTTTTCAAAATGAAAAGATAACACATCGAATTCTCTCGCGTACTATACGGCCTCTGTGTCGAACAGCGATTCTACTTTTGGGCAACCGCGAACGCCTACACCAGTGAGGAAGTGGGGCGGTGGCTTCTCTCACGATGTTTATTGCATCTCAACATTTCCCTGATGAATTTAACGTGTCGCATTGCCGAAAATGTACGAAGCACAAAATTGCATTGAAAAATCATGCGTTTTGAAAACTTCAAGTATCTAAAAGTTGCCTGTTTTGTTTCAAATTCAATAGTTTTTGAAATAGTTAAACTGAAATCACGTTTTTTCAAAATGAAAAGATAACACATCGAATTCTCTCGCGTTTTTCTGTACTATACGGCCTCTGGATCGAACAGCGATTCTACTTTTGGGCAACCGCGAACGCCTACACCAGTGAAAAAGTGGGGCGGTGGCTTCTCTCACGATGTTTATTGCATCTCAACAACGTGTCGCATTGAAAAATCTTGCGTTTTCAAAGCTTCAAGTATCTGAAAGTCGCCGGTTTTGTTTCAAATTCAATAGTTTTTTAAAAAGTAAAGCAAAAATCACGTTTTTTCAAAATGAAAAGATAACACATCGAATTATCTCGCGTATGTCTGTACTATACGGCCTCTGTATCGAACAGCGATTCTACTTTTGGGCAACCGCGAACGCCTACACCGCATTGAAAAATCTTGCGTTTTCAAAACTTCAAGTATCTGAAAGTCGCCGGTTTTCTTTCAAATTCAATAGTTTTTGAAAAAGTTCAGCTGAAATCACGTTTTTTCAAAATGAAAACACATTGAATTCTCTCGCGTTTGTCTGTACTATACGGTCTCTGTGTCGAACAGCGATTCTACTTTTGGGCAACCGCGAACGCCTACACCAGTAATTGCATTGAAAAATCTTGCGTTTTGAAAACTTCAAGTATCTGAAAGTCGCCGGTTTTGTTTAAAATTAAATAGTTTTTTAAAAAGTTAAGCTGAAATCACGTTTTTGCAAAATGAATGGATAACACATCGAATTCTCTCGCGTATGTCTGTACGTATAGTACAGTATAGTGCATCTCAACATTTCCCTGATGAATTTAACGTGTCGCATTGAAAAATCTTGCGTTTTCAAAACTTCAGGTATCTGAAAGTCGCCGGTTTTGTTTCAAATTCAATAGTTTTTGAAAAAGTTAAGCTGAAATTACGTTTTTGCAAAATGAAAAGATAACACATCGAATTCTCTCGCGTATGTCTGTACTATACGGCCTCTGTGTACAACAGCGATTCTACTTTTGGTCCACCGCGAACGCCTACACCAGTGAGGAAGTGGGGCGGTGGCTTCTCTCACGATGTTTATTGCATCTCAACATTTCCCTGATGAATTTAACGTGTCGCATTGAAAAATCTTGCGTTTTCAAAACTACAAGAATCTGAAAGTCGCCGGTTTTGTTTCAAATTCAATAGTTTTTGAAATAGTTAAGCTGAAATCACGTTTTTTCAAAATGAAAAGATAACACATCGAATTCTCTCGCGTTTTTCTGTACTATACGGCCTCTGTGTCGAACAGCGATTCTACTTTTGGGCAACCGCGAACGCCTACACCAGTGAGGAAGTGGGGCGGTGGCTTCTCTCACGATGTCAAAACGATGTCAACAACGTGTCGCATTGAAAAATCTTGCGTTTTCAAAACTTCAAGTATCTGAAAGTCGCCGGTTTTCTTTCAAATTCAATAGTTTTTGAAAAAGTTAAGCTGAAATCACGTTTTTTCAAAACGAAAAGATAACACATTGAATTCTCTCGCGTTTGTCTGTACTATACGGCCTCTGTGTCGAGCAGCGATTCTACTTTTGGGCAACCGCGAACGCCTACACCAGTAATTGCATTGAAAAATCTTGCGTTTTCAAAACTTCAGGTATCTAAAAGTCGCCGGTTTTCTTTCAAATTCAATAGTTTTTGAAATAGTTAAGCTGAAATCACGTTTTTGCAAAATGAATGGATAACACATCGAATTCTCTCGCGTATGTCTGTACGTATAGTACAGTATAGTGCATCTCAACATTTCCCTGATGAATTTAACGTGCCGCATTGAAAAATCTTGCGTTTTGAAAACTTCAGGTATCTGAAAGTCGCCGGTTTTCTTTCAAATTCAATAGTTTTTGAAAAAGTTAAGCTGAAATCACGTTTTTTCAAAATGAAAAGATAACACATCGAATTCTCTCGCGTATGTCTGTACTATACGGCCTCTGTGTCGAACAGCGATTCTACTTTTGGGACCCCGCGAACGCCTACACCAGTGAGGAAGTGGGGCGGTGGCTTCTCTCACGATGTTTATTGCATCTCAACATTTCCCTGATAAATTTAACGTGTCGCATTGCCGAAAATGTACGAAGCACAAAATTGCATTGAAAAATCTAGCGTTTTGAAAACTTCAAGTATCTGAAAGTCGCCGGTTTTCTTTCAAATTCAATAGTTTTTTAAATAGTTAAGCTGAAATCACGTTTTTTCAAAATGAAAAGATAACACATTGAATTCTCTCGCGTATGTCTGTACTATACGGCCTCTGGATCGAACAGCGATTCTACTTTTGGGCAACCGCGAACGCCTACACCGCATTGAAAAATCTTGCGTTTTCAAAACTTCAGGTATCTAAAAGTCGCCAGTTTTCTTTCAAATTCAATAGTTTTTGAAAAAGTTAAGCTGAAATCACGTTTTTGCAAAATGAAAAGATAACACATCGAATTCTCTCGCGTACTATACGGCCTCTGTGTCGAACAGCGATTCTACTTTTGGTCAACCGCGAACGCCTAGACCAGTGAGGAAGTGGGGCGGTGGCTTCTCTCACGATGTTTATTGCATCTCAACATTTCCCTGATGAATTTAACGTGCCGCAATGAAAAATCTTGCGTTTTGAAAACTTCAAGTATCTGAAAGTCGCCGGTTTTCTTTCAAATTCAATAGTTTTTGAAAAAGTTAAGCTGAAATCACGTTTTTTCAAAATGAAAAGATAACACATCGAATTCTCTCGCGTATGTCTGTAAAGATAACAAGTCGCCGGTTTTGTTTCAAATTCAATAGTTTTTTAAAAAGTAAAGCAAAAATCATTGAATTCTCTCGCGTGTCGAACAGCGATTCTACTTTTAAACGCTTACACCAGTAATTGCATTGAAAAATCTTGCGTTTTCAAAACTTCAAGTATCTGAAAAAGTTAAGCTGAAATCACGTTTTTGCAAAATGAAAAGATAACACATCGAATTCTCTCGCGTATGTCTGTACTATACGGCCTCTGTGTCGAACAGCGATTCTACTTTTGGGACCCCGCGAACGCCTACACCAGTGAGGAAGTGGGGCGGTGGCTTCTCTCACGATGTTTATTGCATCTCAACATTTCCCTGATGAATTTAACGTGCCGCAATGAAAAATCTTGCGTTTTGAAAACTTCAAGTATCTGAAAGTCGCCGGTTTTCTTTCAAATTCAATAGTTTTTGAAAAAGTAAAGCAAAAATCACGTTTTTGCAAAATGAAAAGATAACATTGAATTCTCTCGCGTTTGTCTGTACTATACGGCCTCTGTGTCGAACAGCGATTCTACTTTTGTTCAACCGCGAACGCCTAGACCAGTGAGGAAGTGGGGCGGTGGCTTCTCTCACGATGTTTATTGCATCTCAACATTTCCCTGATGAATTTAACGTGCCGCAATGAAAAATCTTGCGTTTTGAAAACTTCAAGTATCTGAAAGTCGCCGGTTTTCTTTCAAATTCAATAGTTTTTGAAAAAGTAAAGCAAAAATCACGTTTTTGCAAAATGAAAAGATAACATTGAATTCTCTCGCGTTTGTCTGTACTATACGGCCTCTGTGTCGAACAGCGATTCTACTTTTGGGCAACCGCGAACGCCTACACCAGTGAGGAAGTGGGGCGGTGGCTTCTCTCACGATGTTTATTGCATCTCAACATTTCCCTGATAAATTTAACGTGTCGCATTGCCGAGGAAGTGGGGCGGTGGCTTCTCTCACGATGTTTATTGCATCTCAACATTTCCCTGATGAATTTAACGTGCCGCAATGAAAAATCTTGCGTTTTGAAAACTTCAAGTATCTGAAAGTCGCCGGTTTTCTTTCAAATTCAATAGTTTTTGAAAAAGTAAAGCAAAAATCACGTTTTTGCAAAATGAAAAGATAACATTGAATTCTCTCGCGTTTGTCTGTACTATACGGCCTCTGTGTCGAACAGCGATTCTACTTTTGGTCAACCGCGAACGCCTAGACCAGTGAGGAAGTGGGGCGGTGGCTTCTCTCACGATGTTTATTGCATCTCAACATTTCCCTGATGAATTTAACGTGCCGCAATGAAAAATCTTGCGTTTTGAAAACTTCAAGTATCTGAAAGTCGCCGGTTTTCTTTCAAATTCAATAGTTTTTGAAAAAGTAAAGCAAAAATCACGTTTTTGCAAAATGAAAAGATAACATTGAATTCTCTCGCGTTTGTCTGTACTATACGGCCTCTGTGTCGAACAGCGATTCTACTTTTGGGCAACCGCGAACGCCTACACCAGTGAGGAAGTGGGGCGGTGGCTTCTCTCACGATGTTTATTGCATCTCAACATTTCCCTGATAAATTTAACGTGTCGCATTGCCGAGGAAGTGGGGCGGTGGCTTCTCTCACGATGTTTATTGCATCTCAACATTTCCCTGATGAATTTAACGTGCCGCAATGAAAAATCTTGCGTTTTGAAAACTTCAAGTATCTGAAAGTCGCCGGTTTTCTTTCAAATTCAATAGTTTTTGAAAAAGTAAAGCAAAAATCACGTTTTTGCAAAATGAAAAGATAACATTGAATTCTCTCGCGTTTGTCTGTACTATACGGCCTCTGTGTCGAACAGCGATTCTACTTTTGGTCAACCGCGAACGCCTACACCAGTGAGGAAGTGGGGCGGTGGCTTCTCTCACGATGTTTATTGCATCTCAACATTTCCCTGATGAATTTAACGTGCCGCAATGAAAAATCTTGCGTTTTGAAAACTTCAAGTATCTGAAAGTCGCCGGTTTTCTTTCAAATTCAATAGTTTTTGAAAAAGTAAAGCAAAAATCACGTTTTTGCAAAATGAAAAGATAACACATTGAATTCTCTCGCGTTTGTCTGTACTATACGGCCTCTGTGTCGAACAGCGATTCTACTTTTGGTCAACCGCGAACGCCTAGACCAGTGAGGAAGTGGGGCGGTGGCTTCTCTCACGATGTTTATTGCATCTCAACATTTCCCTGATGAATTTAACGTGCCGCAATGAAAAATCTTGCGTTTTGAAAACTTCAAGTATCTGAAAGTCGCCGGTTTTCTTTCAAATTCAATAGTTTTTGAAAAAGTAAAGCAAAAATCACGTTTTTGCAAAATGAAAAGATAACATTGAATTCTCTCGCGTTTGTCTGTACTATACGGCCTCTGTGTCGAACAGCGATTCTACTTTTGGGCAACCGCGAACGCCTACACCAGTGAGGAAGTGGGGCGGTGGCTTCTCTCACGATGTTTATTGCATCTCAACATTTCCCTGATAAATTTAACGTGTCGCATTGCCGAAAATGTACGAAGCACAAAATTGCATTGAAAAATCTAGCGTTTTGAAAACTTCAAGTATCTGAAAGTCGCCGGTTTTCTTTCAAATTCAATAGTTTTTGAAAAAGTCAAGCTGAAATCACGTTTTTTCAAAATGAAAAGATAACACGCGTTTGTCTGTACTATACGGCCTCTGTGTCGAACAGCGATTCTACTTTTGGGACCCCGCGAACGCCTACACCAGTGAGGAAGTGGGGCGGTGGCTTCTCTCACGATGTTTATTGCATCTCAACATTTCCCTGATAAATTTAACGTGTCGCATTGCCGAAAATGTACGAAGCACAAAATTGCATTGAAAAATCTAGCGTTTTGAAAACTTCAAGTATCTAAAAGTCGCCTGTTTTGTTTCAAATTCAATAGTTTTTGAAAAAGTTAAGCTGAAATCACGTTTTTTCAAAATGAAAAGATAACACGCGTTTGTCTGTACTATACGGCCTCTGTGTCGAACAGCGATTCTACTTTTGGGACCCCGCGAACGCCTACACCTGTAATTGCATTGAAAAATCTTGCGTTTTGAAAACTTCAAGTATCTGAAAGTCGCCGGTTTTCTTTCAAATTCAATAGTTTTTGAAAAAGTTAAGCTGAAATCACGTTTTTTCAAAATGAAAAGATAACACATCGAATTCTCTCGCGTATGTCTGTAAAGATAACAAGTCGCCGGTTTTGTTTCAAATTCAATAGTTTTTTAAAAAGTAAAGCAAAAATCATTGAATTCTCTCGCGTGTCGAACAGCGATTCTACTTTTAAACGCTTACACCAGTAATTGCATTGAAAAATCTTGCGTTTTCAAAACTTCAAGTATCTGAAAAAGTTAAGCTGAAATCACGTTTTTGCAAAATGAAAAGATAACACATCGAATTCTCTCGCGTATGTCTGTACTATACGGCCTCTGTGTCGAACAGCGATTCTACTTTTGGGCAACCGCGAACGCCTACACCAGTGAGGAAGTGGGGCGGTGGCTTCTCTCACGATGTTTATTGCATCTCAACATTTCCCTGATGAATTTAACGGGTCGCATTGAAAAATCTTGCGTTTTCAAAACTTCAAGTATCTGAAAGTCGCCGGTTTTCTTTCAAATTCAATAGTTTTTGAAAAAGTAAAGCAAAAATCATAGAATTCTCTCGCGTGTCGAACAGCGATTCTACTTTTGGGCAACCGCGAACGCCTACACCAGTAATTGCATTGAAAAATCTTGCGTTTTGAAAACTTCAAGTATCTGAAAGTCGCCGGTTTTCTTTCAAATTCAATAGTTTTTGAAAAAGTTAAGCTGAAATCACGTTTTTTCAAAATGAAAAGATAACACATCGAATTCTCTCGCGTATGTCTGTACTATACGGCCTCTGTGTCGAACAGCGATTCTACTTTTTGTCCACCGCGAACGCCTACACCAGTGAGGAAGTGGAGCGGTGGCTTCTCTCACGATGTTTATTGCATCTCAACATTTCCCTGATGAATTTAACGTGCCGCAATGAAAAATCTTGCGTTTTGAAAACTTCAAGTATCTGAAAGTCGCCGGTTTTCTTTCAAATTCAATAGTTTTTGAAAAAGTAAAGCAAAAATCACGTTTTTGCAAAATGAAAAGATAACACATTGAATTCTCTCGCGTTTGTCTGTACTATACGGCCTCTGTGTCGAACAGCGATTCTACTTTTGGGCAACCGCGAACGCCTACACCAGTGAGGAAGTGGGGCGGTGGCTTCTCTCACGATGTTTATTGCATCTCAACATTTCCCTGATGAATTTAACGTGTCGCATTGAAAAATCTTGCGTTTTCAAAACTACAAGAATCTGAAAGTCGCCGGTTTTGTTTCAAATTCAATAGTTTTTTAAAATGTAAAGCTGAAATCACGTTTTTGCAAAATGAAAAGATAACACATTGAATTCTCTCGCGTTTGTCTGTACTATACGGCCTCTGTGTCGAACAGCGATTCTACTTTTGGGACCCCGCGAACGCCTACACCAGTGAGGAAGTGGGGCGGTGGCTTCTCTCACGATGTTTATTGCATCTCAACATTTCCCTGATGAATTTAACGTGTCGCATTGAAAAATCTTGCGTTTTCAAAACTACAAGAATCTGAAAGTCGCCGGTTTTGTTTCAAATTCAATAGTTTTTTAAAAAGTAAAGCTGAAATCACGTTTTTGCAAAATGAAAAGATAACACATTGAATTCTCTCGCGTTTGTCTGTACTATACGGCCTCTGTGTCGAACAGCGATTCTACTTTTGGGACCCCGCGAACGCCTACACCAGTGAGGAAGTGGGGCGGTGGCTTCTCTCACGATGTTTATTGCATCTCAACATTTCCCTGATAAATTTAACGTGTCGCATTGCCGAAAATGTACGAAGCACAAAATTGCATTGAAAAATCTAGCGTTTTGAAAACTTCAAGTATCTAAAAGTCGCCTGTTTTGTTTCAAATTCAATAGTTTTTGAAAAAGTTAAGCTGAAATCACGTTTTTTCAAAATGAAAAGATAACACGCGTTTGTCTGTACTATACGGCCTCTGTGTCGAACAGCGATTCTACTTTTGGGACCCCGCGAACGCCTACACCTGTAATTGCATTGAAAAATCTTGCGTTTTGAAAACTTCAAGTATCTGAAAGTCGCCGGTTTTCTTTCAAATTCAATAGTTTTTGAAAAAGTTAAGCTGAAATCACGTTTTTTCAAAATGAAAAGATAACACATCGAATTCTCTCGCGTATGTCTGTACTATACGGCCTCTGTGTCGAACAGCGATTCTACTTTTGGTCAACCGCGAACGCCTAGACCAGTGAGGAAGTGGGGCGGTGGCTTCTCTCACGATGTTTATTGCATCTCAACATTTCCCTGATGAATTTAACGTGTCGCATTGCCGAAAATGTACGAAGCACAAAATTGCATTGAAAAATCTAGCGTTTTGAAAACTTCAAGTATCTGAAAGTCGCCGGTTTTCTTTCAAATTCAATAGTTTTTGAAAAAGTTAAGCTGAAATCACGTTTTTTCAAAATGAAAAGATAACACGCGTTTGTCTGTACTATACGGCCTCTGTGTCGAACAGCGACTTTTGGGACCCCGCGAACGCCTACACCAGTGAGGAAGTGGGGCGGTGGCTTCTCTCACGATGTTTATTGCATCTCAACATTTCCCTGATGAATTTAACGTGCCGCAATGAAAAATCTTGCGTTTTGAAAACTTCAAGTATCTGAAAGTCGCCGGTTTTCTTTCAAATTCAATAGTTTTTGAAAAAGTAAAGCAAAAATCACGTTTTTGCAAAATGAAAAGATAACATTGAATTCTCTCGCGTTTGTCTGTACTATACGGCCTCTGTGTCGAACAGCGATTCTACTTTTGGGCAACCGCGAACGCCTACACCAGTGAGGAAGTGGGGCGGTGGCTTCTCTCACGATGTTTATTGCATCTCAACATTTCCCTGATGAATTTAACGTGTCGCATTTAAAAATCTTGCGTTTTCAAAACTTCAAGTATCTGAAAGTCGCCGGTTTTCTTTCAAATTCAATAGTTTTTGAAAAAGTAAAGCAAAAATCACGTTTTTGCAAAATGAAAAGATAACACATTGAATTCTCTCGCGTTTGTCTGTACTATACGGCCTCTGTGTCGAACAGCGATTCTACTTTTGGTCAACCGCGAACGCCTAGACCAGTGAGGAAGTGGGGCGGTGGCTTCTCTCACGATGTTTATTGCATCTCAACATTTCCCTGATAAATTTAACGTGTCGCATTGCCGAAAATGTACGAAGCACAAAATTGCATTGAAAAATCTAGCGTTTTGAAAACTTCAAGTATCTAAAAGTCGCCTGTTTTGTTTCAAATTCAATAGTTTTTGAAAAAGTTAAGCTGAAATCACGTTTTTTCAAAATGAAAAGATAACACGCGTTTGTCTGTACTATACGGCCTCTGTGTCGAACAGCGATTCTACTTTTGGGACCCCGCGAACGCCTACACCTGTAATTGCATTGAAAAATCTTGCGTTTTGAAAACTTCAAGTATCTGAAAGTCGCCGGTTTTCTTTCAAATTCAATAGTTTTTGAAAAAGTTAAGCTGAAATCACGTTTTTTCAAAATGAAAAGATAACACATCGAATTCTCTCGCGTATGTCTGTAAAGATAACAAGTCGCCGGTTTTGTTTCAAATTCAATAGTTTTTTAAAAAGTAAAGCAAAAATCATTGAATTCTCTCGCGTGTCGAACAGCGATTCTACTTTTAAACGCTTACACCAGTAATTGCATTGAAAAATCTTGCGTTTTCAAAACTTCAAGTATCTGAAAAAGTTAAGCTGAAATCACGTTTTTGCAAAATGAAAAGATAACACATCGAATTCTCTCGCGTATGTCTGTACTATACGGCCTCTGTGTCGAACAGCGATTCTACTTTTGGGCAACCGCGAACGCCTACACCAGTGAGGAAGTGGGGCGGTGGCTTCTCTCACGATGTTTATTGCATCTCAACATTTCCCTGATGAATTTAACGGGTCGCATTGAAAAATCTTGCGTTTTCAAAACTTCAAGTATCTGAAAGTCGCCGGTTTTCTTTCAAATTCAATAGTTTTTGAAAAAGTAAAGCAAAAATCATAGAATTCTCTCGCGTGTCGAACAGCGATTCTACTTTTGGGCAACCGCGAACGCCTACACCAGTAATTGCATTGAAAAATCTTGCGTTTTGAAAACTTCAAGTATCTGAAAGTCGCCGGTTTTCTTTCAAATTCAATAGTTTTTGAAAAAGTTAAGCTGAAATCACGTTTTTTCAAAATGAAAAGATAACACATCGAATTCTCTCGCGTATGTCTGTACTATACGGCCTCTGTGTCGAACAGCGATTCTACTTTTTGTCCACCGCGAACGCCTACACCAGTGAGGAAGTGGAGCGGTGGCTTCTCTCACGATGTTTATTGCATCTCAACATTTCCCTGATGAATTTAACGTGCCGCAATGAAAAATCTTGCGTTTTGAAAACTTCAAGTATCTGAAAGTCGCCGGTTTTCTTTCAAATTCAATAGTTTTTGAAAAAGTAAAGCAAAAATCACGTTTTTGCAAAATGAAAAGATAACACATTGAATTCTCTCGCGTTTGTCTGTACTATACGGCCTCTGTGTCGAACAGCGATTCTACTTTTGGGCAACCGCGAACGCCTACACCAGTGAGGAAGTGGGGCGGTGGCTTCTCTCACGATGTTTATTGCATCTCAACATTTCCCTGATGAATTTAACGTGTCGCATTGAAAAATCTTGCGTTTTTAAAACTACAAGAATCTGAAAGTCGCCGGTTTTGTTTCAAATTCAATAGTTTTTTAAAATGTAAAGCTGAAATCACGTTTTTGCAAAATGAAAAGATAACACATTGAATTCTCTCGCGTTTGTCTGTACTATACGGCCTCTGTGTCGAACAGCGATTCTACTTTTGGGACCCCACGAACGCCTACACCAGTGAGGAAGTGGGGCGGTGGCTTCTCTCACGATGTTTATTGCATCTCAACATTTCCCTGATGAATTTAACGTGTCGCATTGAAAAATCTTGCGTTTTCAAAACTACAAGAATCTGAAAGTCGCCGGTTTTGTTTCAAATTCAATAGTTTTTTAAAAAGTAAAGCTGAAATCACGTTTTTGCAAAATGAAAAGATAACACATTGAATTCTCTCGCGTTTGTCTGTACTATACGGCCTCTGTGTCGAACAGCGATTCTACTTTTGGTCAACCGCGAACGCCTAGACCAGTGAGGAAGTGGGGCGGTGGCTTCTCTCACGATGTTTATTGCATCTCAACATTTCCCTGATGAATTTAACGTGTCGCATTGCCGAAAATGTACGAAGCACAAAATTGCATTGAAAAATCTAGCGTTTTGAAAACTTCAAGTATCTGAAAGTCGCCGGTTTTCTTTCAAATTCAATAGTTTTTGAAAAAGTAAAGCAAAAATCACGTTTTTGCAAAATGAAAAGATAACACATTGAATTCTCTCGCGTTTGTCTGTACTATACGGCCTCTGTGTCGAACAGCGATTCTACTTTTGGTCAACCGCGAACGCCTAGACCAGTGAGGAAGTGGGGCGGTGGCTTCTCTCACGATGTTTATTGCATCTCAACATTTCCCTGATGAATTTAACGTGCCGCAATGAAAAATCTTGCGTTTTGAAAACTTCAAGTATCTGAAAGTCGCCGGTTTTCTTTCAAATTCAATAGTTTTTGAAAAAGTAAAGCAAAAATCACGTTTTTGCAAAATGAAAAGATAACATTGAATTCTCTCGCGTTTGTCTGTACTATACGGCCTCTGTGTAGAACAGCGATTCTACTTTTGGGCAACCGCGAACGCCTACACCAGTGAGGAAGTGGGGCGGTGGCTTCTCTCACGATGTTTATTGCATCTCAACATTTCCCTGATGAATTTAACGTGTCGCATTTAAAAATCTTGCGTTTTCAAAACTTCAAGTATCTGAAAGTCGCCGGTTTTCTTTCAAATTCAATAGTTTTTGAAAAAGTAAAGCAAAAATCACGTTTTTGCAAAATGAAAAGATAACACATTGAATTCTCTCGCGTTTGTCTGTACTATACGGCCTCTGTGTCGAACAGCGATTCTACTTTTGGTCAACCGCGAACGCCTAGACCAGTGAGGAAGTGGGGCGGTGGCTTCTCTCACGATGTTTATTGCATCTCAACATTTCCCTGATAAATTTAACGTGTCGCATTGCCGAAAATGTACGAAGCACAAAATTGCATTGAAAAATCTAGCGTTTTGAAAACTTCAAGTATCTGAAAGTCGCCGGTTTTCTTTCAAATTCAATAGTTTTTGAAAAAGTCAAGCTGAAATCACGTTTTTTCAAAATGAAAAGATAACACGCGTTTGTCTGTACTATACGGCCTCTGTGTCGAACAGCGATTCTACTTTTGGTCAACCGCGAACGCCTAGACCAGTGAGGAAGTGGGGCGGTGGCTTCTCTCACGATGTTTATTGCATCTCAACATTTCCCTGATAAATTTAACGTGTCGCATTGCCGAAAATGTACGAAGCACAAAATTGCATTGAAAAATCTAGCGTTTTGAAAACTTCAAGTATCTAAAAGTCGC
Source organism: Sepiola atlantica (assembly GCA_963556195.1). Lineage (NCBI taxonomy): Eukaryota > Metazoa > Mollusca > Cephalopoda > Sepiida > Sepiolidae > Sepiola > Sepiola atlantica. Next base: position 22,421,322 of record OY744553.1, on the reverse strand, counting down.
CTGTTTTGTTTCAAATTCAATAGTTTTTGAAAAAGTTAAGCTGAAATCACGTTTTTTCAAAATGAAAAGATAACACGCGTTTGTCTGTACTATACGGCCTCTGTGTCGAACAGCGATTCTACTTTTGGGACCCCGCGAACGCCTACACCTGTAATTGCATTGAAAAATCTTGCGTTTTGAAAACTTCAAGTATCTGAAAGTCGCCGGTTTTCTTTCAAATTCAATAGTTTTTGAAAAAGTTAAGCTGAAATCACGTTTTTTCAAAATGAAAAGATAACACATCGAATTCTCTCGCGTATGTCTGTAAAGATAACAAGTCGCCGGTTTTGTTTCAAATTCAATAGTTTTTTAAAAAGTAAAGCAAAAATCATTGAATTCTCTCGCGTGTCGAACAGCGATTCTACTTTTAAACGCTTACACCAGTAATTGCATTGAAAAATCTTGCGTTTTCAAAACTTCAAGTATCTGAAAAAGTTAAGCTGAAATCACGTTTTTGCAAAATGAAAAGATAACACATCGAATTCTCTCGCGTATGTCTGTACTATACGGCCTCTGTGTCGAACAGCGATTCTACTTTTGGGCAACCGCGAACGCCTACACCAGTGAGGAAGTGGGGCGGTGGCTTCTCTCACGATGTTTATTGCATCTCAACATTTCCCTGATGAATTTAACGGGTCGCATTGAAAAATCTTGCGTTTTCAAAACTTCAAGTATCTGAAAGTCGCCGGTTTTCTTTCAAATTCAATAGTTTTTGAAAAAGTAAAGCAAAAATCATAGAATTCTCTCGCGTGTCGAACAGCGATTCTACTTTTGGGCAACCGCGAACGCCTACACCAGTAATTGCATTGAAAAATCTTGCGTTTTGAAAACTTCAAGTATCTGAAAGTCGCCGGTTTTCTTTCAAATTCAATAGTTTTTGAAAAAGTTAAGCTGAAATCACGTTTTTTCAAAATGAAAAGATAACACATCGAATTCTCTCGCGTATGTCTGTACTATACGGCCTCTGTGTCGAACAGCGATTCTACTTTTTGTCCACCGCGAACGCCTACACCAGTGAGGAAGTGGAGCGGTGGCTTCTCTCACGATGTTTATTGCATCTCAACATTTCCCTGATGAATTTAACGTGCCGCAATGAAAAATCTTGCGTTTTGAAAACTTCAAGTATCTGAAAGTCGCCGGTTTTCTTTCAAATTCAATAGTTTTTGAAAAAGTAAAGCAAAAATCACGTTTTTGCAAAATGAAAAGATAACACATTGAATTCTCTCGCGTTTGTCTGTACTATACGGCCTCTGTGTCGAACAGCGATTCTACTTTTGGGCAACCGCGAACGCCTACACCAGTGAGGAAGTGGGGCGGTGGCTTCTCTCACGATGTTTATTGCATCTCAACATTTCCCTGATGAATTTAACGTGTCGCATTGAAAAATCTTGCGTTTTCAAAACTACAAGAATCTGAAAGTCGCCGGTTTTGTTTCAAATTCAATAGTTTTTTAAAATGTAAAGCTGAAATCACGTTTTTGCAAAATGAAAAGATAACACATTGAATTCTCTCGCGTTTGTCTGTACTATACGGCCTCTGTGTCGAACAGCGATTCTACTTTTGGGACCCCGCGAACGCCTACACCAGTGAGGAAGTGGGGCGGTGGCTTCTCTCACGATGTTTATTGCATCTCAACATTTCCCTGATGAATTTAACGTGTCGCATTGAAAAATCTTGCGTTTTCAAAACTACAAGAATCTGAAAGTCGCCGGTTTTGTTTCAAATTCAATAGTTTTTTAAAAAGTAAAGCTGAAATCACGTTTTTGCAAAATGAAAAGATAACACATTGAATTCTCTCGCGTTTGTCTGTACTATACGGCCTCTGTGTCGAACAGCGATTCTACTTTTGGGACCCCGCGAACGTCTACACCAGTGAGGAAGTGGGGCGGTGGCTTCTCTCACGATGTTTATTGCATCTCAACATTTCCCTGATAAATTTAACGTGTCGCATTGCCGAAAATGTACGAAGCACAAAATTGCATTGAAAAATCTAGCGTTTTGAAAACTTCAAGTATCTGAAAGTCGCCGGTTTTCTTTCAAATTCAATAGTTTTTGAAAAAGTTAAGCTGAAATCACGTTTTTTCAAAATGAAAAGATAACACATCGAATTCTCTCGCGTACTATACGGCCTCTGTGTCGAACAGCGATTCTACTTTTGGTCAACCGCGAACGCCTAGACCAGTGAGGAAGTGGGGCGGTTGCTTCTCTCACGATGTTTATTGCATCTCAACATTTCCCTGATGAATTTAACGTGCCGCAATGAAAAATCTTGCGTTTTGAAAACTTCAAGTATCTGAAAGTCGCCGGTTTTCTTTCAAATTCAATAGTTTTTGAAAAAGTAAAGCAAAAATCACGTTTTTGCAAAATGAAAAGATAACACATTGAATTCTCTCGCGTTTGTCTGTACTATACGGCCTCTGTGTCGAACAGCGATTCTACTTTTGGGCAACCGCGAACGCCTACACCAGTGAGGAAGTGGGGCGGTGGCTTCTCTCACGATGTTTATTGCATCTCAACATTTCCCTGATGAATTTAACGTGTCGCATTGAAAAATCTTGCGTTTTCAAAACTACAAGAATCTGAAAGTCGCCGGTTTTGTTTCAAATTCAATAGTTTTTTAAAAAGTAAAGCTGAAATCACGTTTTTGCAAAATGAAAAGATAACACATTGAATTCTCTCGCGTTTGTCTGTACTATACGGCCTCTGTGTCGAACAGCGATTCTACTTTTGGGACCCCGCGAACGCCTACACCAGTGAGGAAGTGGGGCGGTGGCTTCTCTCACGATGTTTATTGCATCTCAACATTTCCCTGATAAATTTAACGTGTCGCATTGCCGAAAATGTACGAAGCACAAAATTGCATTGAAAAATCTAGCGTTTTGAAAACTTCAAGTATCTGAAAGTCGCCGGTTTTCTTTCAAATTCAATAGTTTTTGAAAAATCACGTTTTTGCAAAATGAAAAGATAACACATCGAATTCTCTCGCGTATGTCTGTACTATACGGCCTCTGTGTCGAACAGCGATTCTACTTTTGGTCCACCGCGAACGCCTACACCAGTGAGGAAGTGGGGCGGTAGCTTCTCTCACGATGTTTATTGCATCTCAACAACGTGTCGCATTGAAAAATCTTGCGTTTTCAAAACTTCAAGGATCTGAAAGTCGCCGGTTTTCTTTCAAATTCAATAGTTTTTTATAAATCACGTTTTTGCAAAATGAAAAGATAACACATCGAATTCTCTCGCGTATGTCTGTACTATACGGCCTCTGTGTCGAACAGCGATTCTACTTTTGGTCCACCGCGAACGCCTACACCAGTGAGGAAGTGGGGCGGTAGCTTCTCTCACGATGTTTATTGCATCTCAACAACGTGTCGCATTGAAAAATCTTGCGTTTTCAAAACTTCAAGTATCTGAAAGTCGCCGGTTTTCTTTCAAATTCAATAGTTTTTTAAAAAGTAAAGCAAAAATCACGTTTTTGCAAAATCAAAAGATAACACATTGAATTCTCTCGCGTTTGTCTGTACTGTACGGCCTCTGTATCGAACAGCGATTCTACTTTTGGGCAACCGCGAACGCCTACACCTGTAATTGCATTGAAAAATCTTGCGTTTTGAAAAAGTCAAGCTGAAATCACGTTTTTTCAAAATGAAAAGATAACACATTGAATCCTCTCGCGTTTGTCTGTACTATACGGCCTCTGTGTCGAACAGCGATTCTACTTTTGGGCAACCGCGAACGCCTACACCAGTAATTGCATTGAAAAATCTTGCGATTTGAAAACTTCAAGTATCTAAAAGTCGCCGGTTTTGTTTCAAATTCAATAGTTTTTGAAAAAGTTAAGCTGAAATCACGTTTTTTCAAAATGAAAAGATAACACATCGAATTCTCTCGCGTATGTCTGTAAAGACGCCGGTTTTGTTTCAAATTCAATAGTTTTTTAAAAAGTAAAGCAAAAATCATTGAATTCTCTCGCGTGTCGAACAGCGATTCTACTTTTAAACGCTTACACCAGTAATTGCATTGAAAAATCTTGCGTTTTCAAAACTTCAAGTATCTGAAAAAGTTAAGCTGAAATCACGTTTTTGCAAAATGAAAAGATAACACATCGAATTCTCTCGCGTATGTCTGTACTATACGGCCTCTGTGTCGAACAGCGATTCTACTTTTGGGCAACCGCGAACGCCTACACCAGTGAGGAAGTGGGGCGGTGGCTTCTCTCACGATGTTTATTGCATCTCAACATTTCCCTGATGAATTTAACGGGTCGCATTGAAAAATCTTGCGTTTTCAAAACTTCAAGTATCTGAAAGTCGCCGGTTTTCTTTCAAATTCAATAGTTTTTGAAAAAGTAAAGCAAAAATCATAGAATTCTCTCGCGTGTCGAACAGCGATTCTACTTTTGGGCAACCGCGAACGCCTACACCAGTAATTGCATTGAAAAATCTTGCGTTTTGAAAACTTCAAGTATCTGAAAGTCGCCGGTTTTCTTTCAAATTCAATAGTTTTTGAAAAAGTTAAGCTGAAATCACGTTTTTTCAAAATGAAAAGATAACACATCGAATTCTCTCGCGTATGTCTGTACTATACGGCCTCTGTGTCGAACAGCGATTCTACTTTTTGTCCACCGCGAACGCCTACACCAGTGAGGAAGTGGAGCGGTGGCTTCTCTCACGATGTTTATTGCATCTCAACATTTCCCTGATGAATTTAACGTGTCGCATTGAAAAATCTTGCGTTTTCAAAACTACAAGAATCTGAAAGTCGCCGGTTTTGTTTCAAATTCAATAGTTTTTTAAAATGTAAAGCTGAAATCACGTTTTTGCAAAATGAAAAGATAACACATTGAATTCTCTCGCGTTTGTCTGTACTATACGGCCTCTGTGTCGAACAGCGATTCTACTTTTGGGACCCCGCGAACGCCTACACCAGTGAGGAAGTGGGGCGGTGGCTTCTCGCACGATGTTTATTGCATCTCAACATTTCCCTGATAAATTTAACGTGTCGCATTGCCGAAAATGTACGAAGCACAAAATTGCATTGAAAAATCTAGCGTTTTGAAAACTTCAAGTATCTGAAAGTCGCCGGTTTTCTTTCAAATTCAATAGTTTTTGAAAAAGTTAAGCTGAAATCACGTTTTTTCAAAATGAAAAGATAACACATCGAATTCTCTCGCGTACTATACGGCCTCTGTGTCGAAAAGCGATTCTACTTTTTGTCCACCGCGAACGCCTACACCAGTGAGGAAGTGGAGCGGTGGCTTCTCTCACGATGTTTATTGCATCTCAACATTTCCCTGATGAATTTAACGTGCCGCAATGAAAAATCTTGCGTTTTGAAAACTTCAAGTATCTGAAAGTCGCCGGTTTTCTTTCAAATTCAATAGTTTTTGAAAAAGTAAAGCAAAAATCACGTTTTTGCAAAATGAAAAGATAACACATTGAATTCTCTCGCGTTTGTCTGTACTATACGGCCTCTGTGTCGAACAGCGATTCTACTTTTGGGCAACCGCGAACGCCTACACCAGTGAGGAAGTGGGGCGGTGGCTTCTCTCACGATGTTTATTGCATCTCAACATTTCCCTGATGAATTTAACGTGTCGCATTGAAAAATCTTGCGTTTTCAAAACTACAAGAATCTGAAAGTCGCCGGTTTTGTTTCAAATTCAATAGTTTTTTAAAAAGTAAAGCTGAAATCACGTTTTTGCAAAATGAAAAGATAACACATTGAATTCTCTCGCGTTTGTCTGTACTATACGGCCTCTGTGTCGAACAGCGATTCTACTTTTGGGACCCCGCGAACGCCTACACCAGTGAGGAAGTGGGGCGGTGGCTTCTCTCACGATGTTTATTGCATCTCAACATTTCCCTGATAAATTTAACGTGTCGCATTGCCGAAAATGTACGAAGCACAAAATTGCATTGAAAAATCTAGCGTTTTGAAAACTTCAAGTATCTGAAAGTCGCCGGTTTTCTTTCAAATTCAATAGTTTTTGAAAAAGTTAAGCTGAAATCACGTTTTTTCAAAATGAAAAGATAACACATCGAATTCTCTCGCGTACTATACGGCCTCTGTGTCGAAAAGCGATTCTACTTTTTGTCCACCGCGAACGCCTACACCAGTGAGGAAGTGGAGCGGTTGCTTCTCTCACGATGTTTATTGCATCTCAACATTTCCCTGATGAATTTAACGTGCCGCAATGAAAAATCTTGCGTTTTGAAAACTTCAAGTATCTGAAAGTCGCCGGTTTTCTTTCAAATTCAATAGTTTTTGAAAAAGTAAAGCAAAAATCACGTTTTTGCAAAATGAAAAGATAACACATTGAATTCTCTCGCGTTTGTCTGTACTATACGGCCTCTGTGTCGAACAGCGATTCTACTTTTGGGCAACCGCGAACGCCTACACCAGTGAGGAAGTGGGGCGGTGGCTTCTCTCACGATGTTTATTGCATCTCAACATTTCCCTGATGAATTTAACGTGTCGCATTGAAAAATCTTGCGTTTTCAAAACTACAAGAATCTGAAAGTCGCCGGTTTTGTTTCAAATTCAATAGTTTTTTAAAAAGTAAAGCTGAAATCACGTTTTTGCAAAATGAAAAGATAACACATTGAATTCTCTCGCGTTTGTCTGTACTATACGGCCTCTGTGTCGAACAGCGATTCTACTTTTGGGACCCCGCGAACGCCTACACCAGTGAGGAAGTGGGGCGGTGGCTTCTCTCACGATGTTTATTGCATCTCAACATTTCCCTGATAAATTTAACGTGTCGCATTGCCGAAAATGTACGAAGCACAAAATTGCATTGAAAAATCTAGCGTTTTGAAAACTTCAAGTATCTGAAAGTCGCCGGTTTTCTTTCAAATTCAATAGTTTTTGAAAAAGTTAAGCTGAAATCACGTTTTTTCAAAATGAAAAGATAACACATCGAATTCTCTCGCGTACTATACGGCCTCTGTGTCGAACAGCGATTCTACTTTTGGTCAACCGCGAACGCCTAGACCAGTGAGGAAGTGGGGCGGTTGCTTCTCTCACGATGTTTATTGCATCTCAACATTTCCCTGATGAATTTAACGTGCCGCAATGAAAAATCTTGCGTTTTGAAAACTTCAAGTATCTGAAAGTCGCCGGTTTTCTTTCAAATTCAATAGTTTTTGAAAAAGTAAAGCAAAAATCACGTTTTTGCAAAATGAAAAGATAACACATTGAATTCTCTCGCGTTTGTCTGTACTATACGGCCTCTGTGTCGAACAGCGATTCTACTTTTGGGCAACCGCGAACGCCTACACCAGTGAGGAAGTGGGGCGGTGGCTTCTCTCACGATGTTTATTGCATCTCAACATTTCCCTGATGAATTTAACGTGTCGCATTGAAAAATCTTGCGTTTTCAAAACTACAAGAATCTGAAAGTCGCCGGTTTTGTTTCAAATTCAATAGTTTTTTAAAAAGTAAAGCTGAAATCACGTTTTTGCAAAATGAAAAGATAACACATTGAATTCTCTCGCGTTTGTCTGTACTATACGGCCTCTGTGTCGAACAGCGATTCTACTTTTGGGACCCCGCGAACGCCTACATTAGTGAGGAAGTGGGGCGGTGGCTTCTCTCACGATGTTTATTGCATCTCAACATTTCCCTGATAAATTTAACGTGTCGCATTGCCGAAAATGTACGAAGCACAAAATTGCATTGAAAAATCTAGCGTTTTGAAAACTTCAAGGATCTGAAAGTCGCCGGTTTTCTTTCAAATTCAATAGTTTTTTATAAATCACGTTTTTGCAAAATGAAAAGATAACACATCGAATTCTCTCGCGTATGTCTGTACTATACGGCCTCTGTGTCGAACAGCGATTCTACTTTTGGTCCACCGCGAACGCCTACACCAGTGAGGAAGTGGGGCGGTAGCTTCTCTCACGATGTTTATTGCATCTCAACAACGTGTCGCATTGAAAAATCTTGCGTTTTCAAAACTTCAAGTATCTGAAAGTCGCCGGTTTTCTTTCAAATTCAATAGTTTTTTAAAAAGTAAAGCAAAAATCACGTTTTTGCAAAATGAAAAGATAACACATTGAATTCTCTCGCGTTTCTCTGTACTGTACGGCCTCTGTATCGAACAGCGATTCTACTTTTGGGCAACCGCGAACGCCTACACCAGTAATTGCATTGAAAAATCTTGCGTTTTGAAAAAGTCAAGCTGAAATCACGTTTTTTCAAAATGAAAAGATAACACATTGAATCCTCTCGCGTTTGTCTGTACTATACGGCCTCTGTGTCGAACAGCGATTCTACTTTTGGGCAACCGCGAACGCCTACACCAGTGAGGAAGTGGAGCGGTGGCTTCTCTCACGATGTTTATTGCATCTCAACATTTCCCTGATGAATTTAACGTGCCGCAATGAAAAATCTTGCGTTTTGAAAACTTCAAGTATCTGAAAGTCGCCGGTTTTCTTTCAAATTCAATAGTTTTTGAAAAAGTAAAGCAAAAATCACGTTTTTGCAAAATGAAAAGATAACACATTGAATTCTCTCGCGTTTGTCTGTACTATACGGCCCCTGTGTCGAACAGCGATTCTACTTTTGGGCAACCGCGAACGCCTACACCAGTGAGGAAGTGGGGCGGTGGCTTCTCTCACGATGTTTATTGCATCTCAACATTTCCCTGATGAATTTAACGTGTCGCATTGAAAAATCTTGCGTTTTCAAAACTACAAGAATCTGAAAGTCGCCGGTTTTGTTTCAAATTCAATAGTTTTTTAAAAAGTAAAGCTGAAATCACGTTTTTGCAAAATGAAAAGATAACACATTGAATTCTCTCGCGTTTGTCTGTACTATACGGCCTCTGTGTCGAACAGCGATTCTACTTTTGGGACCCCGCGAACGCCTACACCAGTGAGGAAGTGGGGCGGTGGCTTCTCTCACGATGTTTATTGCATCTCAACATTTCCCTGATAAATTTAACGTGTCGCATTGCCGAAAATGTACGAAGCACAAAATTGCATTGAAAAATCTAGCGTTTTGAAAACTTCAAGTATCTGAAAGTCGCCGGTTTTCTTTCAAATTCAATAGTTTTTGAAAAAGTTAAGCTGAAATCACGTTTTTTCAAAATGAAAAGATAACACATCGAATTCTCTCGCGTACTATACGGCCTCTGTGTCGAAAAGCGATTCTACTTTTTGTCCACCGCGAACGCCTACACCAGTGAGGAAGTGGAGCGGTGGCTTCTCTCACGATGTTTATTGCATCTCAACATTTCCCTGATGAATTTAACGTGCCGCAATGAAAAATCTTGCGTTTTGAAAACTTCAAGTATCTGAAAGTCGCCGGTTTTCTTTCAAATTCAATAGTTTTTGAAAAAGTAAAGCAAAAATCACGTTTTTGCAAAATGAAAAGATAACACATTGAATTCTCTCGCGTTTGTCTGTACTATACGGCCTCTGTGTCGAACAGCGATTCTACTTTTGGGCAACCGCGAACGCCTACACCAGTGAGGAAGTGGGGCGGTGGCTTCTCTCACGATGTTTATTGCATCTCAACATTTCCCTGATGAATTTAACGTGTCGCATTGAAAAATCTTGCGTTTTCAAAACTACAAGAATCTGAAAGTCGCCGGTTTTGTTTCAAATTCAATAGTTTTTTAAAAAGTAAAGCTGAAATCACGTTTTTGCAAAATGAAAAGATAACACATTGAATTCTCTCGCGTTTGTCTGTACTATACGGCCTCTGTGTCGAACAGCGATTCTACTTTTGGGACCCCGCGAACGCCTACACCAGTGAGGAAGTGGGGCGGTGGCTTCTCTCACGATGTTTATTGCATCTCAACATTTCCCTGATAAATTTAACGTGTCGCATTGCCGAAAATGTACGAAGCACAAAATTGCATTGAAAAATCTAGCGTTTTGAAAACTTCAAGTATCTGAAAGTCGCCGGTTTTCTTTCAAATTCAATAGTTTTTGAAAAAGTTAAGCTGAAATCACGTTTTTTCAAAATGAAAAGATAACACATCGAATTCTCTCGCGTACTATACGGCCTCTGTGTCGAACAGCGATTCTACTTTTGGTCAACCGCGAACGCCTAGACCAGTGAGGAAGTGGGGCGGTTGCTTCTCTCACGATGTTTATTGCATCTCAACATTTCCCTGATGAATTTAACGTGCCGCAATGAAAAATCTTGCGTTTTGAAAACTTCAAGTATCTGAAAGTCGCCGGTTTTCTTTCAAATTCAATAGTTTTTGAAAAAGTAAAGCAAAAATCACGTTTTTGCAAAATGAAAAGATAACACATTGAATTCTCTCGCGTTTGTCTGTACTATACGGCCTCTGTGTCGAACAGCGATTCTACTTTTGGGCAACCGCGAACGCCTACACCAGTGAGGAAGTGGGGCGGTGGCTTCTCTCACGATGTTTATTGCATCTCAACATTTCCCTGATAAATTTAACGTGTCGCATTGCCGAAAATGTACGAAGCACAAAATTGCATTGAAAAATCTAGCGTTTTGAAAACTTCAAGTATCTGAAAGTCGCCGGTTTTCTTTCAAATTCAATAGTTTTTGAAAAATCACGTTTTTGCAAAATGAAAAGATAACACATCGAATTCTCTCGCGTATGTCTGTACTATACGGCCTCTGTGTCGAACAGCGATTCTACTTTTGGTCCACCGCGAACGCCTACACCAGTGAGGAAGTGGGGCGGTAGCTTCTCTCACGATGTTTATTGCATCTCAACAACGTGTCGCATTGAAAAATCTTGCGTTTTCAAAACTTCAAGGATCTGAAAGTCGCCGGTTTTCTTTCAAATTCAATAGTTTTTTATAAATCACGTTTTTGCAAAATGAAAAGATAACACATCGAATTCTCTCGCGTATGTCTGTACTATACGGCCTCTGTGTCGAACAGCGATTCTACTTTTGGTCCACCGCGAACGCCTACACCAGTGAGGAAGTGGGGCGGTAGCTTCTCTCACGATGTTTATTGCATCTCAACAACGTGTCGCATTGAAAAATCTTGCGTTTTCAAAACTTCAAGTATCTGAAAGTCGCCGGTTTTCTTTCAAATTCAATAGTTTTTTAAAAAGTAAAGCAAAAATCACGTTTTTGCAAAATGAAAAGATAACACATTGAATTCTCTCGCGTTTCTCTGTACTGTACGGCCTCTGTATCGAACAGCGATTCTACTTTTGGGCAACCGCGAACGCCTACACCAGTAATTGCATTGAAAAATCTTGCGTTTTGAAAAAGTCAAGCTGAAATCACGTTTTTTCAAAATGAAAAGATAACACATTGAATCCTCTCGCGTTTGTCTGTACTATACGGCCTCTGTGTCGAACAGCGATTCTACTTTTGGGCAACCGCGAACGCCTACACCAGTAATTGCATTGAAAAATCTTGCAATTTGAAAACTTCAAGTATCTAAAAGTCGCCGGTTTTGTTTCAAATTCAATAGTTTTTGAAAAAGTTAAGCTGAAATCACGTTTTTTCAAAATGAAAAGATAACACATCGAATTCTCTCGCGTATGTCTGTAAAGATAACAAGTCGCCGGTTTTGTTTCAAATTCAATAGTTTTTTAAAAAGTAAAGCAAAAATCATTGAATTCTCTCGCGTGTCGAACAGCGATTCTACTTTTAAACGCCTACACCAGTAATTGCATTGAAAAATCTTGCGTTTTCAAAACTTCAAGTATCTGAAAAAGTTAAGCTGAAATCACGTTTTTGCAAAATGAAAAGATAACACATCGAATTCTCTCGCGTATGTCTGTACTATACGGCCTCTGTGTCGAACAGCGATTCTACTTTTGGGCAACCGCGAACGCCTACACCAGTGAGGAAGTGGGGCGGTGGCTTCTCTCACGATGTTTATTGCATCTCAACATTTCCCTGATGAATTTAACGTGTCGCATTGAAAAATCTTGCGTTTTCAAAACTACAAGAATCTGAAAGTCGCCGGTTTTCTTTCAAATTCAATAGTTTTTTAAAAAGTAAAGCTGAAATCACGTTTTTGCAAAATGAAAAGATAACACATTGAATTCTCTCGCGTTTGTCTGTACTATACGGCCTCTGTGTCGAACAGCGATTCTACTTTTGGGACCCCGCGAACGCCTACACCAGTGAGGAAGTGGGGCGGTGGCTTCTCTCACGATGTTTATTGCATCTCAACATTTCCCTGATAAATTTAACGTGTCGCATTGCCGAAAATGTACGAAGCACAAAATTGCATTGAAAAATCTAGCGTTTTGAAAACTTCAAGTATCTGAAAGTCGCCGGTTTTCTTTCAAATTCAATAGTTTTTGAAAAAGTTAAGCTGAAATCACGTTTTTTCAAAATGAAAAGATAACACATCGAATTCTCTCGCGTACTATACGGCCTCTGTGTCGAACAGCGATTCTACTTTTGGGCAACCGCGAACGCCTACACCAGTGAGGAAGTGGAGCGGTGGCTTCTCTCACGATGTTTATTGCATCTCAACAACGTGTCGCATTGAAAAATCTTGCGTTTTCAAAACTTCAAGGATCTGAAAGTCGCCGGTTTTCTTTCAAATTCAATAGTTTTTGAAAAATCACGTTTTTGCAAAATGAAAAGATAACACATCGAATTCTCTCGCGTATGTCTGTACTATACGGCCTCTGTGTCGAACAGCGATTCTACTTTTGGTCCACCGCGAACGCCTACACCAGTGAGGAAGTGGGGCGGTGGCTTCTCTCACGATGTTTGTTTCTCAACAACGTGTCGCATTGAAAAATCTTGCGTTTTCAAAACTTCAAGTATCTGAAAGTCGCCGGTTTTGTTTCAAATTCAATAGGTTTTTAAAAAGTTAAGCTGAAATCACGTTTTTGCAAAATGAAAAGATAACACATCGAATTCTCTCGCTTCTGTCTGTACTATACGGCCTTTATGTCGAACATGGATTCTACTTTTGGTTACCCGTGAACGCCTACACTAGTTTATTGCATCTCAACAGTTTCCCTATCTAAATATAACGTGTCGCATTGAAAAATGCCGAAAATCGTACAAAATTGCATTGAAAAATCTTACGGTTGGAAAACTTCAAATAACTGAAATTCAATATTCAATAGTTTTTTAAAAAGTAAAGCAAAAATCACGTTTTTGCAAAATGAAAAGATAACACATTGAATTCTCTCGCGTTTGTCTGTACTGTACGGCCTCTGTATCGAACAGCGATTCTACTTTTGGGCAACCGCGAACGCCTACACCTGTAATTGCATTGAAAAATCTTGCGTTTTGAAAAAGTCAAGCTGAAATCACGTTTTTTCAAAATGAAAAGATAACACATCGAATTCTCTCGCGTATGTCTGTACTATACGGCCTCTGTATCGAACAGCGATTCTACTTTTGGGCAACCGCGAACGCCTACACCTGTAATTGCATTGAAAAATCTTGCGTTTTCAAAACTTCAGGTATCTAAAAGTCGCCGGTTTTGTTTCAAATTCAATAGTTTTTGAAAAAGTTAAGCTGAAATCACGTTTTTTCAAAATGAAAAGATAACACATCGAATTCTCTCGCGTATGTCTGTAAAGATAACAAGTCGCCGGTTTTGTTTCAAATTCAATAGTTTTTTAAAAAGTAAAGCAAAAATCATTGAATTCTCTCGCGTGTCGAACAGCGATTCTACTTTTAAACGCCTACACCAGTAATTGCATTGAAAAATCTTGCGTTTTCAAAACTTCAAGTATCTGAAAAAGTTAAGCTGAAATCACGTTTTTGCAAAATGAAAAGATAACACATCGAATTCTCTCGCGTATGTCTGTACTATACGGCCTCTGTGTCGAACAGCGATTCTACTTTTGGTCCACCGCGAACGCCTACACCAGTGAGGAAGTGGGGCGGTAGCTTCTCTCACGATGTTTATTGCATCTCAACAACGTGTCGCATTGAAAAATCTTGCGTTTTCAAAACTTCAAGTATCTGAAAGTCGCCGGTTTTGTTTCAAATTCAATAGTTTTTTAAAAAGTAAAGCAAAAATCACGTTTTTGCAAAATGAAAAGATAACACATTGAATTCTCTCGCGTTTGTCTGTACTGTACGGCCTCTGTGTCGAACAGCGATTCTACTTTTGGGCAACCGCGAACGCCTACACCAGTGAGGAAGTGGGGCGGTGGCTTCTCTCACGATGTTTATTGCATCTCAACATTTCCCTGATGAATTTAACGGGTCGCATTGAAAAATCTTGCGTTTTCAAAACTTCAAGTATCTGAAAGTCGCCGGTTTTCTTTCAAATTCAATAGTTTTTGAAAAAGTAAAGCAAAAATCATAGAATTCTCTCGCGTGTCGAACAGCGATTCTACTTTTGGGCAACCGCGAACGCCTACACCAGTAATTGCATTGAAAAATCTTGCGTTTTGAAAACTTCAAGTATCTGAAAGTCGCCGGTTTTCTTTCAAATTCAATAGTTTTTGAAAAAGTCAAGCTGAAATCACGTTTTTTCAAAATGAAAAGATAACACGCGTTTGTCTGTACTATACGGCCTCTGTGTCGAACAGCGATTCTACTTTTGGGCAACCGCGAACGCCTACACCAGTGAGGAAGTGGGGCGGTAGCTTCTCTCACGATGTTTATTGCATCTCAACAACGTGTCGCATTGAAAAATCTTGCGTTTTCAAAACTTCAAGGATCTGAAAGTCGCCGGTTTTCTTTCAAATTCAATAGTTTTTTATAAATCACGTTTTTGCAAAATGAAAAGATAACACATCGAATTCTCTCGCGTATGTCTGTACTATACGGCCTCTGTGTCGAACAGCGATTCTACTTTTGGTCCACCGCGAACGCCTACACCAGTGAGGAAGTGGGGCGGTAGCTTCTCTCACGATGTTTATTGCATCTCAACAACGTGTCGCATTGAAAAATCTTGCGTTTTCAAAACTTCAAGTATCTGAAAGTCGCCGGTTTTCTTTCAAATTCAATAGTTTTTTAAAAAGTAAAGCAAAAATCACGTTTTTGCAAAATCAAAAGATAACACATTGAATTCTCTCGCGTTTGTCTGTACTGTACGGCCTCTGTATCGAACAGCGATTCTACTTTTGGGCAACCGCGAACGCCTACACCTGTAATTGCATTGAAAAATCTTGCGTTTTGAAAAAGTCAAGCTGAAATCACGTTTTTTCAAAATGAAAAGATAACACATTGAATCCTCTCGCGTTTGTCTGTACTATACGGCCTCTGTGTCGAACAGCGATTCTACTTTTGGGCAACCGCGAACGCCTACACCAGTAATTGCATTGAAAAATCTTGCGATTTGAAAACTTCAAGTATCTAAAAGTCGCCGGTTTTGTTTCAAATTCAATAGTTTTTGAAAAAGTTAAGCTGAAATCACGTTTTTTCAAAATGAAAAGATAACACATCGAATTCTCTCGCGTATGTCTGTAAAGATAACAAGTCGCCGGTTTTGTTTCAAATTCAATAGTTTTTTAAAAAGTAAAGCAAAAATCATTGAATTCTCTCGCGTGTCGAACAGCGATTCTACTTTTAAACGCCTACACCAGTAATTGCATTGAAAAATCTTGCGTTTTCAAAACTTCAAGTATCTGAAAAAGTTAAGCTGAAATCACGTTTTTGCAAAATGAAAAGATAACACATCGAATTCTCTCGCGTATGTCTGTACTATACGGCCTCTGTGTCGAACAGCGATTCTACTTTTGGTCCACCGCGAACGCCTACACCAGTGAGGAAGTGGGGCGGTAGCTTCTCTCACGATGTTTATTGCATCTCAACAACGTGTCGCATTGAAAAATCTTGCGTTTTCAAAACTTCAAGTATCTGAAAGTCGCCGGTTTTCTTTCAAATTCAATAGTTTTTTAAAAAGTAAAGCAAAAATCACGTTTTTGCAAAATGAAAAGATAACACATTGAATTCTCTCGCGTTTGTCTGTACTGTACGGCCTCTGTGTCGAACAGCGATTCTACTTTTGGGCAACCGCGAACGCCTACACCAGTGAGGAAGTGGGGCGGTGGCTTCTCTCACGATGTTTATTGCATCTCAACATTTCCCTGATGAATTTAACGGGTCGCATTGAAAAATCTTGCGTTTTCAAAACTTCAAGTATCTGAAAGTCGCCGGTTTTCTTTCAAATTCAATAGTTTTTGAAAAAGTAAAGCAAAAATCATAGAATTCTCTCGCGTGTCGAACAGCGATTCTACTTTTGGGCAACCGCGAACGCCTACACCAGTAATTGCATTGAAAAATCTTGCGTTTTGAAAACTTCAAGTATCTGAAAGTCGCCGGTTTTCTTTCAAATTCAATAGTTTTTGAAAAAGTCAAGCTGAAATCACGTTTTTTCAAAATGAAAAGATAACACGCGTTTGTCTGTACTATACGGCCTCTGTGTCGAACAGCGATTCTACTTTTGGGACCCCGCGAACGCCTACACCAGTGAGGAAGTGGGGCGGTGGCTTCTCTCACGATGTTTATTGCATCTCAACATTTCCCTGATAAATTTAACGTGTCGCATTGCCGAAAATGTACGAAGCACAAAATTGCATTGAAAAATCTAGCGTTTTGAAAACTTCAAGTATCTAAAAGTCGCCGGTTTTCTTTCAAATTCAATAGTTTTTGAAAAATCACGTTTTTGCAAAATGAAAAGATAACACATCGAATTCTCTCGCGTATGTCTGTACTATACGGCCTCTGTGTCGAACAGCGATTCTACTTTTGGTCCACCGCGAACGCCTACACCAGTGAGGAAGTGGGGCGGTAGCTTCTCTCACGATGTTTATTGCATCTCAACAACGTGTCGCATTGAAAAATCTTGCGTTTTCAAAACTTCAAGTATCTGAAAGTCGCCGGTTTTCTTTCAAATTCAATAGTTTTTTAAAAAGTAAAGCAAAAATCACGTTTTTGCAAAATGAAAAGATAACACATTGAATTCTCTCGCGTTTGTCTGTACTGTACGGCCTCTGTATCGAACAGCGATTCTACTTTTGGGCAACCGCGAACGCCTACACCTGTAATTGCATTGAAAAATCTTGCGTTTTGAAAAAGTCAAGCTGAAATCACGTTTTTTCAAAATGAAAAGATAACACATCGAATTCTCTCGCGTATGTCTGTACTATACGGCCTCTGTATCGAACAGCGATTCTACTTTTGGGCAACCGCGAACGCCTACACCTGTAATTGCATTGAAAAATCTTGCGTTTTCAAAACTTCAGGTATCTAAAAGTCGCCAGTTTTCTTTCAAATTCAATAGTTTTTGAAAAGGTTAAGCTGAAATCACGTTTTTTCAAAATGAAAAGATAACACATCGAATTCTCTCGCGTACTATACGGCCTCTGTGTCGAACAGCGATTCTACTTTTGGTCAACCGCGAACGCCTAGACCAGTGAGGAAGTGGGGCGGTTGCTTCTCTCACGATGTTTATTGCATCTCAACATTTCCCTGATGAATTTAACGTGCCGCAATGAAAAATCTTGCGTTTTGAAAACTTCAAGTATCTGAAAGTCGCCGGTTTTCTTTCAAATTCAATAGTTTTTTAAAAAGTAAAGCAAAAATCACGTTTTTGCAAAATGAAAAGATAACACATTGAATTCTCTCGCGTTTGTCTGTACTGTACGGCCTCTGTATCGAACAGCGATTCTACTTTTGGGCAACCGCGAACGCCTACACCTGTAATTGCATTGAAAAATCTTGCGTTTTGAAAAAGTCAAGCTGAAATCACGTTTTTTCAAAATGAAAAGATAACACATTGAATCCTCTCGCGTTTGTCTGTACTATACGGCCTCTGTGTCGAACAGCGATTCTACTTTTGGGCAACCGCGAACGCCTACACCAGTAATTGCATTGAAAAATCTTGCGATTTGAAAACTTCAAGTATCTAAAAGTCGCCGGTTTTGTTTCAAATTCAATAGTTTTTGAAAAAGTTAAGCTGAAATCACGTTTTTTCAAAATGAAAAGATAACACATCGAATTCTCTCGCGTATGTCTGTAAAGATAACAAGTCGCCGGTTTTGTTTCAAATTCAATAGTTTTTTAAAAAGTAAAGCAAAAATCATTGAATTCTCTCGCGTGTCGAACAGCGATTCTACTTTTAAACGCCTACACCAGTAATTGCATTGAAAAATCTTGCGTTTTCAAAACTTCAAGTATCTGAAAAAGTTAAGCTGAAATCACGTTTTTGCAAAATGAAAAGATAACACATCGAATTCTCTCGCGTATGTCTGTACTATACGGCCTCTGTGTCGAACAGCGATTCTACTTTTGGTCCACCGCGAACGCCTACACCAGTGAGGAAGTGGGGCGGTGGCTTCTCTCACGATGTTTATTGCATCTCAACAACGTGTCGCATTGAAAAATCTTGCGTTTTCAAAACTTCAAGTATCTGAAAGTCGCCGGTTTTCTTTCAAATTCAATAGTTTTTTAAAAAGTAAAGCAAAAATCACGTTTTTGCAAAATGAAAAGATAACACATTGAATTCTCTCGCGTTTGTCTGTACTGTACGGCCTCTGTGTCGAACAGCGATTCTACTTTTGGGCAACCGCGAACGCCTACACCAGTGAGGAAGTGGGGCGGTGGCTTCTCTCACGATGTTTATTGCATCTCAACATTTCCCTGATGAATTTAACGGGTCGCATTGAAAAATCTTGCGTTTTCAAAACTTCAAGTATCTGAAAGTCGCCGGTTTTCTTTCAAATTCAATAGTTTTTGAAAAAGTAAAGCAAAAATCATAGAATTCTCTCGCGTGTCGAACAGCGATTCTACTTTTGGGCAACCGCGAACGCCTACACCAGTAATTGCATTGAAAAATCTTGCGTTTTGAAAACTTCAAGTATCTGAAAGTCGCCGGTTTTCTTTCAAATTCAATAGTTTTTGAAAAAGTTAAGCTGAAATCACGTTTTTTCAAAATGAAAAGATAACACATCGAATTCTCTCGCGTATGTCTGTACTATACGGCCTCTGTGTCGAACAGCGATTCTACTTTTTGTCCACCGCGAACGCCTACACCAGTGAGGAAGTGGAGCGGTGGCTTCTCTCACGATGTTTATTGCATCTCAACATTTCCCTGATGAATTTAACGTGCCGCAATGAAAAATCTTGCGTTTTGAAAACTTCAAGTATCTGAAAGTCGCCGGTTTTCTTTCAAATTCAATAGTTTTTGAAAAAGTAAAGCAAAAATCACGTTTTTTCAAAATGAAAAGATAACACATCGAATTCTCTCGCGTTTGTCTGTACTATACGGCCTCTGTGTCGAACAGCGATTCTACTTTTGGGCAACCGCGAACGCCTACACCAGTGAGGAAGTGGAGCGGTGGCTTCTCTCACGATGTTTATTGCATCTCAACAACGTATCGCATTGAAAAATCTTGCGTTTTCAAAACTTCAAGGATCTGAAAGTCGCCGGTTTTCTTTCAAATTCAATAGTTTTTGAAAAATCACGTTTTTGCAAAATGAAAAGATAACACATCGAATTCTCTCGCGTATGTCTGTACTATACGGCCTCTGTGTCGAACAGCGATTCTACTTTTGGTCCACCGCGAACGCCTACACCAGTGAGGAAGTGGGGCGGTAGCTTCTCTCACGATGTTTATTGCATCTCAACAACGTGTCGCATTGAAAAATCTTGCGTTTTCAAAACTTCAAGGATCTGAAAGTCGCCGGTTTTCTTTCAAATTCAATAGTTTTTTATAAATCACGTTTTTGCAAAATGAAAAGATAACACATCGAATTCTCTCGCGTATGTCTGTACTATACGGCCTCTGTGTCGAACAGCGATTCTACTTTTGGTCCACCGCGAACGCCTACACCAGTGAGGAAGTGGGGCGGTAGCTTCTCTCACGATGTTTATTGCATCTCAACAACGTGTCGCATTGAAAAATCTTGCGTTTTCAAAACTTCAAGTATCTGAAAGTCGCCGGTTTTGTTTCAAATTCAATAGGTTTTTAAAAAGTTAAGCTGAAATCACGTTTTTGCAAAATGAAAAGATAACACATCGAATTCTCTCGCTTCTGTCTGTACTATACGGCCTTTATGTCGAACATGGATTCTACTTTTGGTTACCCGTGAACGCCTACACTAGTTTATTGCATCTCAACAGTTTCCCTATCTAAATATAACGTGTCGCATTGAAAAATGCCGAAAATCGTACAAAATTGCATTGAAAAATCTTACGGTTGGAAAACTTCAAATATCACATTGTCACATTGTCAATAGTTTTTTAAAAAGTTAAGCTAAAATCACGTGTTAGCAAAATGAAAAGATAACGCATCGAATTATCTCGCGTCTATCTGTACTATTCGGCCTCTGTATCTGTACTTTTGGTCCGCCGCAAACGCCTACACCAGTGAGGAAGTGGGGCGGTGGCTTCCTCACAACAGTTTCCCTTATAAATTTAACGTGTCGCACTGAAAAATGCCTAAAATTTACGAAGTACAAAATTGCATTGAAAAATCTTGCGTTTTGAAAACTTCAAGTATCTGAAAGTCGCCGGTTTTCTTTCAAATTCAATAGTTTTTGAAAAAGTCAAGCTGAAATCACGTTTTTTCAAAATGAAAAGATAACACGCGTTTGTCTGTACTATACGGCCTCTGTGTCGAACAGCGATTCTACTTTTGGGACCCCGCGAACGCCTACACCAGTGAGGAAGTGGGGCGGTGGCTTCTCTCACGATGTTTATTGCATCTCAACATTTCCCTGATAAATTTAACGTGTCGCATTGCCGAAAATGTACGAAGCACAAAATTGCATTGAAAAATCTAGCGTTTTGAAAACTTCAAGTATCTAAAAGTCGCCGGTTTTCTTTCAAATTCAATAGTTTTTGAAAAAGTCAAGCTGAAATCACGTTTTTTCAAAATGAAAAGATAACACATCGAATTCTCTCGCGTATGTCTGTACTATACGGCCTCTGTATCGAACAGCGATTCTACTTTTGGGCAACCGCGAACGCCTACACCTGTAATTGCATTGAAAAATCTTGCGTTTTCAAAACTTCAGGTATCTAAAAGTCGCCAGTTTTCTTTCAAATTCAATAGTTTTTGAAAAAGTTAAGCTGAAATCACGTTTTTTCAAAATGAAAAGATAACACATCGAATTCTCTCGCGTACTATACGGCCTCTGTGTCGAACAGCGATTCTACTTTTGGGCAACCGCGAACGCCTACACCAGTGAGGAAGTGGGGCGGTGGCTTCTCTCACGATGTTTATTGCATCTCAACATTTCCCTGATGAATTTAACGGGTCGCATTGAAAAATCTTGCGTTTTCAAAACTTCAAGTATCTGAAAGTCGCCGGTTTTCTTTCAAATTCAATAGTTTTTGAAAAAGTAAAGCAAAAATCATTGAATTCTCTCGCGTGTCGAACAGCGATTCTACTTTTGGGCAACCGCGAACGCCTACACCAGTAATTGCATTGAAAAATCTTGCGTTTTGAAAACTTCAAGTATCTGAAAGTCGCCGGTTTTGTTTCAAATTCAATAGGTTTTTAAAAAGTTAAGCTGAAATCACGTTTTTGCAAAATGAAAAGATAACACATCGAATTCTCTCGCTTCTGTCTGTACTATACGGCCTTTATGTCGAACATGGATTCTACTTTTGGTTACCCGTGAACGCCTACACTAGTTTATTGCATCTCAACAGTTTCCCTATCTAAATATAACGTGTCGCATTGAAAAATGCCGAAAATCGTACAAAATTGCATTGAAAAATCTTACGGTTGGAAAACTTCAAATATCACATTGTCAATAGTTTTTTAAAAAGTTAAGCTAAAATCACGTGTTAGCAAAATGAAAAGATAACGCATCGAATTATCTCGCGTCTATCTGTACTATTCGGCCTCTGTATCTGTACTTTTGGTCCGCCGCAAACGCCTACACCAGTGAGGAAGTGGGGCGGTGGCTTCCTCACAACAGTTTCCCTTATAAATTTAACGTGTCGCACTGAAAAATGCCTAAAATTTACGAAGTACAAAATTGCATTGAAAAATCTTGCGTTTTGAAAATTTCAAATATCACAAAGCTGTTTTTTCGAAAGTTAAGCTAAAATCACGTTTTAGCAAAATGAAAAGATAACACATCGAACGAATTCTCTCGCGTCTGTCTATTCGCCCCCCTCCCCCCTCACTGGTGTAAGCGTTTGCGGCGGACCAAAAGAATTTTATGTTTAATGCTAGGTGCATGTAAGAAGGGAAGTAGAATCGCTATTCGACACAGGGGCCGAATAGTAGAGAATTCAAGATGTTGTCTATTCATTTTGCTAAAAAGTGATTTTAGCTAAAGCTTAAAAAATACTATGGAATTTGAAAAAAAAACCCCGACTTTGTAACATTTGAAGTTTTCAAATGAAGGAATTAAGGCATTTTTTCAATGCGATATGTGATATTTATCAGTGCTGGATGCTGTTCAGATAGATAAGGGGAAACAGTGCGAACTAGCCGAATATTATAGAGATGCAATAGATATTGTGAGGACCAAACAAATTTTATGTTTAATGGGCCTCCATATTATGATACCATGGTGTCAAGACAATGATAATATCATGATTTCATGAGAATTACAATATCATTAGGATCACATGATGTCTTGACAATGACAATATCATGATATGATTTCATGATAATGACAATATCATGATGATCACATGATGTCATGACATTGACAAGATCATGATAATGACATGTTTTGCATTGAAAAATCTTGCGTTTTGAAAATTTCAAATATCACAAAGCTGTTTTTTCGAAAGTTAAGCTAAAATCACGTTTTAGCAAAATGATGTTTTGACAATGACATGATGTCATAACAATGACAAGATCATGATGATCACAATGATCATGACATGATTTCATGACAATGACATGATGATCAGATGTCTTTACAATGATAATGACATGATAATGACAATGATAATGACATGATTTCATGACATTGACAATATCATAATGTCATTACAATGACAAGATAATGACATTATTTCATGACAATACTATGATAATCACATGATGTCTTGACAATGACAAGATAATGGATAATGACATGATTTCGTGACAATGACAATATTATTGTCACAAAATCATGTCATTATCATTATCTTGTCATTGTCAAGACATGTGATCATCATGACAATATCATTATGATCACATGATTTCTTGACAATGACCAGATCATGAAAATGACATGTCATAATGACAATATAATGATAACCACATGATGTCTTGACAATTAGAAAATAATGATAATGACATGATTTTGTGACAATGACAATCTTATGATGATAACATGTCTTGAGAATGAAAAGATAATAATGAAATGATTTCATGACAATGACAAGATCATTATCATCACATGATGTCTTGACAATGACAAGATCATGATAATGACATGATTCCATGACAATGACCATATCAGTGATTACATGTCTTGACAATGAAAAGATAATGAAATGATTTCATGACAATGACAAGATCATTATGATGTCTTGACAATGACAAGATAATGATAATGACATGATGTCTTGACAATGGTAAGACAATGATAATGACATGATTTTGTGACAATGACAATATCATGATAATCACATGTCCTGACAATGACAAGATCATGATGATCACATGATGTCATGACATTGACAAGATCATGATAATAACATGATCTCATCACAATGACACTATCATGCTGATCAGATGATGTCTTGACAATGACAAGATAGTGATAATGACATGATTTCATGACAATTACAATATCATGACAATTAAAATACTGATAATGACATGTCATGACAATATCATGATGATCACATGTCATGACAATGACAAAATAATCATAAAGACATGATGTCATGACAAGATAATGATGACATGATGTAATGACAATTACAATATTATGATAAGATAATGATGATCACATGATGTCATGACAATCACAATATCATGATGATCACATGATGCTATAACAAGATAATTATAATGAGATCATGTCATGAAAATGACAAGATCATGATATGATGTCATGACAATGACTATATAATATGATAATGATAATGACATGTCATTATAATGACAATATCATGATGATCACATAATTTCATGACAATGGCAAGATAATTATAACATTATATGATGACAATAACAATATCATGATGATCACATGATGTCATGACAATGCCTAAGATAATGACAATGACATCATGTCATGACAATAAGAAGATCATGAAGATCACATAATGTCATGAAAATGATAATGACAAGATGTCATGACACTGACAATATCATGGTGATCACATGGTTTCATGACAGTGACAAGATAATGACATGATTTCTTAACAATGACATGATGTCATGACAATAATAAGATCATCATAATCACATGATGTAATGACAATGAAGATATAATGATAAAACATGATGTCATGGCAATCACAATATCACGATAATCACATGATATCATGACAATGACAAGATTTTGATGACATTATAATGATAATGACATCATGTAATGGCAATGACAAGATAATTATGATCACATGGTGTTATGACAATGACAAGATACGTGATATTTGTCAGTGCTGGATGCTGTTCAGAGAGACAGGGAAAAAGTTCAATCTCTTCGCCATAGTTTTCAAAATACAATTGAATTTTAAAAAAAAAACGACTGTGATATTTGAAGTTTTCAAAACGCAAGAATTTCAATGCAATTTTGTGCTTCAAAGTTTTCATAATACGTGAATTTTTGGCATTTTCTCAATTAAATTTAGAGCGATTTTAGACAATATCCGAAGGCACAAGGGAAAAAACTTTATATAGAAGATGATTGTATGATTTTTTTTGTAATTTATGTAATAATTGAAAAATTGTGCATAGGCGAGTCATTTCTGTTTATCAATGACTAAGACAAAAGACGAACATGGGATTTCCGATCGTGAGTTAAGATGTTTAGGAGTTAGATTTGTTTGCGACAGATAATCACTAGGGACCGATACGAACCAAACAGCTACCAACAGACAAAATTTGGGGGTCCTTTTTCCACACTCAGAGCACAACTGATCTATACACAATGTATAGGAGTTTGTGTTCTCTCTTGTGAGTCTGTGTTGCTTTTGGTTTTTTATATACTTGTAAACCAGTGTTCACGCCCTCGTTGATCCCAATAGAGCGAAAGATGACACGGCCAGAACAGAAGATGAAGAAAACCAGGGCACACAAGCGTTGCAGTCGACGACATATGGTTCTACATTTTAACTGTTGTCGCTTTCTAGTCAGTTGCTGCTTTCAAGGCCTCGGTCAAAGTGAGAGCCGGTGTTAATAACTGCCTGCATTTATCACAGTTAGCGTAGTCATTATGCACGACACAGGCGATACTATGTCGCTTATGTTGGGGGAATGGGGGGAATATGCTCCGTCTGCTACATTAAAAAATTCTCAGCATTGTTTCTTCTCAACTAGAATTGCTTGTACTCTGTGGCTTTGCAAGAAGTGTCGATGACTGCTTTTGGGCTCAACACTGTCATTAAGGTCTTTCTCAGTTTTTTTTTTAAACCCGTCTGAAAATGAAACAAGAAAGGGATTAAAAATAAAGATGTGAGTAAAGCAGGATGCCCATTTAATAACAAAAAAAGGTAAAAAAAGCAACCAAATTAAAAATCAAAATAATGAATATCCAATATTTTAGGAATCATATTGGAGGGAAGTATTGATTAACAATTTGGTATGAATAATCCTTCAGAGGACAAATTCTTTTTTGCATGATGAGTCAATGCCAAATGTTGTTATATTTGTCCGCCTCCTTCTCGTCTTCAACATCCACTCTTCCTTTTCTGTGATTTACATTGAAAGTTTCTGATGAATCGACAGTACTGCATCTGAAGAAGAAAAAGATGGAAAATATTTTTACTTTTTGATTATAATTTTAAGTATTTACTTTCATTTGGTTGTTGATATTCAACTTGCTGGGAGTAAACATTTGCAAAATTTTAAATGTTCACAAAATTACTGACAAGATAAAAGAAAGTTGAAAAAAGCTACAGAGTACAGTGGTTGAAAAATTGCGAAAATGTCATCTTGGAAAACATAAATAATATTCAGTATGCATGAAATATATTCTTCACTTCTGAAGTGATCGAAATTTGCTTCCTATGATTATTTGGAAATCTAAAGCGAAATCTGACAGATTAGTTATAAATATCCATGCATAAAATCACTGTTGCCACTACCTACATAGCACATCCATTGCAACCTATTGTTTATCGTTTCTCAGCTGGCTTTGTGATCTGAACACTTTTCTCTCAGCTGGTAGCAAAAGCAATAATAGAAAGAAAAGAGTTTAATGTTAAATTTATTCCATGATAAATGCCAGCATACTGAAATCATATACCCTTAATAGGGTACAAAAGCAAGGAAATGTACAAAAGCAAGGAAATTCCCAAATTTGTCATAGTTCCTTGTTGCTGATGACAATTGGTCAGTGAATTTTGAGGATTTTCTAGGGACAGCCTGAATCCTCTCGTGAGAAATGGGAGATAAAAATGAACCCAGGCAAATGCAAAATATTTCCCTCTTCTGAAGATTATATCTCAATAGACAACAAAACAGTTGAAAAATCCGAAGGTTTTGTTTCTTGGCTCAGTGGTTCCAGGATCTGACATTAAAGAAGAATCGGAATAGCAACTTCTGCATTTGAATGTCTAAAAGAAAAGATATGAAACAGGAAGATTAGCAGAAGAATAGGAATTGCAACTTCTGCATTTGAATGTCTAAAAGAAAAGATATGAAAAAGGAAGATTAGCAGAAGAATAGGAATTGCAACTTCTGCATTTGAATGTCTAAAAGAAAAGATATGAAACAGGAAGATTAGCAGAAGAATAGGAATTGCAACTTCTGCATTTGAATGTCTAAAAGAAAAGATATGAAACAGGAAGATTAGCAGAAGAATAGGAATTGCAACTTCTGCATTTGAATGTCTAAAAGAAAAGATATGAAAAAGGACGATTAGCAGAAGAATAGGAATAGCAACTTCTGCATTTGAATGTCTAAAAGAAAAGATATGAAACAGGAAGATTAGCAGAAGAATAGGAATAGCAACTTCTGCATTTCAATGTCTAAAAGATATGAAACAGGAAGATTAGCAGAAGAATAGGAATAGCAACTTCTGCATTTGAATGTCTAAAAGAAAAGATATGAAACAGGAAGATTAGCAGAAGAATAGGAATTGCAACTTCTGCATTTGAATGTCTAAAAGAAAAGATATGAAAAAGGACGATTAGCAGAAGAATAGGAATAGCAACTTCTGCATTTGAATGTCTAAAAGAAAAGATATGAAACAGGAAGATTAGCAGAAGAATAGGAATAGCAACTTCTGCATTTCAATGTCTAAAAGATATGAAACAGGAAGATTAGCAGAAGAATAGGAATAGCAACTTCTGCATTTGATGTCTAAAAGAAAAGATATGAAACAGGAAGATTAGCAGAAGAATAGGAATAGCAACTTCTGCATTAAAATGTCTAAAAGAAAAGATATGAAACAGGAAGATTAGCAGAAGAATAGGAATAGCAACTTGTGCATTTGAATGTCTAAAAGAAAAGATATGAAACAGGAAGATTAGCAGAAGAATAGGAATTGCAACTTCTGCATTAAAATGTCTAAAAGAAAAGATATGAAACAGGAAGATTTGCAGAAGAATAGGAATAGCAACTTCTGCATTTGAATGTCTAAAAGAAAAGATATGACACAGGAAGATTAGCAGAAGAATAGGAATAGCAACTTCTGCATTTGAATGTCTAAAAGAAAAGATATGAAAAAGGAAGATTAGCAGAAGAATAGGAATAGCAACTTCTGCATTTGAATGTCTAAAAGAAAAGATATGAAACAGGAATATTAGCAGAAGAATTGGAATAGCAACTTCTGCATTTGAATGTCTAAAAGATATGAAACAGGAAGATTAGCAGAAGAATAGGAATAGCAACTTCTGCATTTGAATGTCTAAAAGAAAAGATATGAAACAGGAAGATTAGCAGAAGAATAGGAATAGCAACTTCTGCATTTGAATGTCTAAAAGAAAAGATATGAAACAGGAAGATTAGCAGAAGAATAGGAATAGCAACTTCTGCATTTGAATGTCTAAAAGATATGAAACAGGAAGATTAGCAGAAGAATAGGAATAGCAACTTCTGCATTTCAATGTCTAAAAGAAAAGATATGAAACAGGAAGATTAGCAGAAGAATAGGAATAGCAACTTCTGCATTTGAATGTCTAAAAGAAAAGATATGAAACAGGAAGATTAGCAGAAGAATAGGAATAGCAACTTCTGCATTTGAATGTCTAAAAGATATGAAACAGGAAGATTAGCAGAAGAATAGGAATAGCAACTTCTGCATTTGATGTCTAAAAGAAAAGATATGAAACAGGAAGATTAGCAGAAGAATAGGAATAGCAACTTCTGCATTAAAATGTCTAAAAGAAAAGATATGAAACAGGAAGATTTGCAGAAGAATAGGAATAGCAACTTCTGCATTTGAATGTCTAAAAGAAAAGATATGAAACAGGAAGATTAGCAGAAGAATAGGAATAGCAACTTCTGCATTAAAATGTCTAAAAGAAAAGATATGAAACAGGAAGATTAGCAGAAGAATAGGAATAGCAACTCCTGCATTAAAATGTCTAAAAGGAAAGATATGAAACAGGAAGATTAGCAGAAGAATAGGAATAGCAACTTCTGCATTTGATGTCTAAAAGAAAAGATATGAAACAGGAAGATTAGCAGAAGAATAGGAATAGCAACTTCTGCATTTGAATGTCTAAAAGAAAAGATATGAAACAGGAAGATTAGCAGAAGAATAGGAATTGCAACTTCTGCATTTGAATGTCTAAAAGAAAAGATATGAAAAAGGACGATTAGCAGAAGAATAGGAATAGCAACTTCTGCATTTGAATGTCTAAAAGAAAAGATATGAAACAGGAAGATTAGCAGAAGAATAGGAATAGCAACTTCTGCATTTCAATGTCTAAAAGATATGAAACAGGAAGATTAGCAGAAGAATAGGAATAGCAACTTCTGCATTTGATGTCTAAAAGAAAAGATATGAAACAGGAAGATTAGCAGAAGAATAGGAATAGCAACTTCTGCATTAAAATGTCTAAAAGAAAAGATATGAAACAGGAAGATTAGCAGAAGAATAGGAATAGCAACTTCTGCATTTGAATGTCTACAAGAAAAGATATGAAACAGGAAGATTAGCAGAAGAATAGGAATTGCAACTTCTGCATTAAAATGTCTAAAAGAAAAGATATGAAACAGGAAGATTAGCAGAAGAATAGGAATAGCAACTTGTGCATTTGAATGTCTAAAAGAAAAGATATGAAACAGGAAGATTAGCAGAAGAATAGGAATAGCAACTTCTGCATTAAAATGTCTAAAAGAAAAGATATGAAACAGGAAGATTTGCAGAAGAATAGGAATAGCAACTTCTGCATTTGAATGTCTAAAAGAAAAGATATGACACAGGACGATTAGCAGAAGAATAGGAATAGCAACTTCTGCATTTGAATGTCTAAAAGAAAAGATATGAAAAAGGAAGATTAGCAGAAGAATAGGAATAGCAACTTCTGCATTTGAATGTCTAAAAGAAAAGATATGAAACAGGAATATTAGCAGAAGAATTGGAATAGCAACTTCTGCATTTGAATGTCTAAAAGATATGAAACAGGAAGATTAGCAGAAGAATAGGAATAGCAACTTCTGCATTTGAATGTCTAAAAGAAAAGATATGAAACAGGAAGATTAGCAGAAGAATAGGAATAGCAACTTCTGCATTTGAATGTCATAAAGATATGAAACAGGAAGATTAGCAGAAGAATAGGAATAGCAACTTCTGCATTTGAATGTCTAAAAGAAAAGATATGAAACAGTAAGATTAGCAGAAGAATAGGAATAGCAACTTCTGCATTTGAATGTCTAAAAGAAAAGATATGAAACAGGAAGATTAGCAGAAGAATAGGAATAGCAACTTCTGCATTTGAATGTCTAAAAGATATGAAACAGGAAGATTAGCAGAAGAATAGGAATAGCAACTTCTGCATTTCAATGTCTAAAAGAAAAGATATGAAACAGGAAGATTAGCAGAAGAATAGGAATAGCAACTTCTGCATTTGAATGTCTAAAAGAAAAGATATGAAACAGGAAGATTAGCAGAAGAATAGGAATAGCAACTTCTGCATTTCAATGTCTAAAAGATATGAAACAGGAAGATTAGCAGAAGAATAGGAATAGCAACTTCTGCATTTGATGTCTAAAAGAAAAGATATGAAACAGGAAGATTAGCAGAAGAATAGGAATAGCAACTTCTGCATTAAAATGTCTAAAAGAAAAGATATGAAACAGGAAGATTAGCAGAAGAATAGGAATAGCAACTTCTGCATTTGAATGTCTAAAAGAAAAGATATGAAACAGGAAGATTAGCAGAAGAATAGGAATAGAAACTTCTGCATTAAAATGTCTAAAAGAAAAGATATGAAACAGGAAGATTAGCAGAAGAATAGGAATAGCAACTTGTGCATTTGAATGTCTAAAAGAAAAGATATGAAACAGGAAGATTAGCAGAAGAATAGGAATAGCAACTTCTGCATTAAAATGTCTAAAAAAAAGATATGAAACAGGAAGATTAGCAGAAGAATAGGAATAGCAACTCCTGCATTAAAATGTCTAAAAGGAAAGATATGAAACAGGAAGATTAGCAGAAGAATAGGAATAGCAACTTCTGCATTTGAATGTCTAAAAGAAAAGATATGAAACAGGAAGATTAGCAGAAGAATAGGAATTGCAACTTCTGCATTTGAATGTCTAAAAGAAAAGATATGAAAAAGGACGATTTGCAGAAGAATAGGAATAGCAACTTCTGCATTAAAATGACTAAAAGAAAAGATATGAAACAGGAAGATTAGCAGAAGAATAGAAATAGCAACTTCTGCATTTGAATGTCTAAAAGAAAAGATATGACACAGGAAGATTAGCAGAAGAATAGGAATAGCAACTTCTGCATTTGAATGTCTAAAAGAAAAGATATGAAACAGGAAGATTAGCAGAAGAATAGGAATAGCAACTTCTGCATTTGAATGTCTAAAAGAAAAGATATGAAACAGGAATATTAGCAGAAGAATAGGAATAGCAACTTCTGCATTTGAATGTCCAAAAGAAAAGATATGAAACAGGAAGATTAGCAGAAGAATAGGAATAGCAACTTCTGCATTTGAATGTCTAAAAGAAAAGATATGAAACAGGAAGATTAGCAGAAGAATAGGAATAGCAACTTCTGCATTTGAATGTCTAAAAGATATGAAACAGGAAGATTAGCAGAAGAATAGGAATAGCAACTTCTGCATTTGAATGTCTAAAAAAAAGATATGAAACAGGAAGATTAGCAGAAGAATAGGAATAGCAACTTCTGCATTTCAATGTCTAAAAAAAAAGATATGAAACAGGAAGATTAGCAGAAGAATAGGAATAGCAACTTCTGCATTTGAATGTCTAAAAGAAAAGATATGAAACAGGAAGATTAGCAGAAGAATAGGAATAGCAACTTCTGCATTTGAATGTCTAAAAGAAAAGATATGAAACAGGAAGATTAGCAGAAGAATAGGAATAGCAACTTCTGCATTTGAATGTCTAAAAGATATGAAACAGGAAGATTAGCAGAAGAATAGGAATAGCAACTTCTGCATTTGAATGTCTAAAAGAAAAGATATGAAACAGGAAGATTAGCAGAAGAATAGGAATAGCAACTTCTGCATTTGAATGTCTAAAAGAAAAGATATGAAACAGGAAGATTAGCAGAAGAATAGGAATAGCAACTTCTGCATTTCAATGTCTAAAAGATATGAAACAGGAAGATTAGCAGAAGAATAGGAATAGCAACTCCTGCATTAAAATGTCTAAAAGGAAAGATATGAAACAGGCAGATTAGCAGAAGAAT
The DNA here is from genome assembly GCA_963556195.1 of Sepiola atlantica. Taxonomy (NCBI): domain Eukaryota; kingdom Metazoa; phylum Mollusca; class Cephalopoda; order Sepiida; family Sepiolidae; genus Sepiola; species Sepiola atlantica. The sequence continues at coordinate 22,389,412 of OY744553.1, read as the reverse complement.
TGGAATAGAAACTTCTGCATTTGAATGTCTAAAAGAAAAGATATGAAACAGGAAGATTAGCAGAAGAATAGGAATAGCAACTTCTGCATTTGAATGTCTAAAAGAAAAGATATGAAAAAGGAAGATTAGCAGAAGAATAGGAATAGCAACTTCTGCATTAAAATGTCTAAAAGAAAAGATATGAAACAGGAAGATTAGCAGAAGAATAGGAATAGCAACTTCTGCATTTGATGTCTAAAAGAAAAGATATGAAACAGGAAGATTAGCAGAAGAATAGGAATAGCAACTTCTGCATTAAAATGTCTAAAAGAAAAGATATGAAACAGGAAGATTAGCAGAAGAATAGGAATAGCAACTTCTGCATTTGAATGTCTAAAAGAAAAGATATGAAACAGGAAGATTAGCAGAAGAATAGGAATAGCAACTTCTGCATTTGAATGTCTAAAAGAAAAGATATGAAACAGGAAGATTAGCAGAAGAATAGGAATAGCAACTTCTGCATTTGAATGTCTAAAAGAAAAGATATGAAACAGGAAGATTAGCAGAAGAATAGGAATAGCAACTTCTGCATTAAAATGTCTAAAAGAAAAGATATGAAACAGGAAGATTAGCAGAAGAATAGGAATAGCAACTCGTGCATTAAAATGTCTAAAAAGAAAAGATATGAAACAGGAAGATTAGCAGAAGAATAGGAATAGCAACTTCTGCATTTGAATGTCTAAAAGAAAAGATATGAAACAGGAAGATTAGCAGAAGAATAGGAATAGCAACTTCTGCATTTGAATGTCTAAAAGAAAAGATATGAAAAAGGAAGATTAGCAGAAGAATAGGAATAGCAACTTCTGCATTAAAATGTCTAAAAGATATGATATGAAACAGGAAGATTAGCAGAAGAATAGGAATAGCAACTTCTGCATTAAAATGTCTAAAAGAAAAGATATGAAACAGGAAGATTTGCAGAAGAATAGGAATAGCAACTTCTGCATTTGAATGTCTAAAAGAAAAGATATGACACAGGAAGATTAGCAGAAGAATAGGAATAGCAACTTCTGCATTTGAATGTCTAAAAGATATGAAACAGGAAGATTAGCAGAAGAATAGGAATAGCAACTTCTGCATTTGAATGTCTAAAAGAAAAGATATGAAACAGGAAGATTAGCAGAAGAATAGGAATAGCAACTTCTGCATTTCAATGTCTAAAAGATATGAAACATGAATAGTAGCAGAAGAATAAGAATAGCAACTTCTGCATTTGAATGTCTAAAAGAAAAGATATGAAACAGGAAGATTAGCAGAAGAATAGGAATTGCAACTTCTGCATTTGAATGTCTAAAAGAAAAGATATGAAACAGGAAGATTAGCAGAAGAATAGGAATAGCAACTTCTGCATTTGAATTTCTAAAAGATATGAAACAGGAAGATTAGCAGAAGAATAGGAATAGCAACTTCTGCATTAAAATGTCTAAAAGAAAAGATATGAAACAGGAAGATTTGCAGAAGAATAGGAATAGCAACTTCTGCATTTGAATGTCTAAAAGAAAAGATATGACACAGGAAGATTAGCAGAAGAATAGGAATAGCAACTTCTGCATTTGAATGTCTAAAAGAAAAGATATGAAACAGGAAGATTAGCAGAAGAATAGGAATAGCAACTTCTGCATTTCAATGTCTAAAAGAAAAGATATGAAACAGGAAGATTAGCAGAAGAATAGGAATAGCAACTTCTGCATTTGAATGTCTAAAAGATATGAAACAGGAAGATTAGCAGAAGAATAGGAATAGCAACTTCTGCATTTCAATGTCTAAAAGATATGAAACAGGAAGATTAGCAGAAGAATAGGAATAGCAACTTCTGCATTTGAATGTCTAAAAGAAAAGATATGAAACAGGAAGATTAGCAGAAGAATAGGAATAGCAACTTCTGCATTTGAATGTCTAAAAGAAAAGATATGAAACAGGAAGATTAGCAGAAGAATAGGAATAGCAACTTCTGCATTTGAATGTCCAAAAGAAAAGATATGAAACAGGAAGATTAGCAGAAGAATAGGAATAGCAACTTCTGCATTTGAATGTCCAAAAGAAAAGATATGAAACAGGAAGATTAGCAGAAGAATAGGAATTGCAACTTCTGCATTTGAATGTCTAAAAGAAAAGATATGAAACAGGAAGATTAGCAGAAGAATAGGAATAGCAACTTCTGCATTTGAATGTCCAAAAGAAAAGATATGAAACAGGAAGATTAGCAGAAGAATAGGAATAGCAACTTCTGCATTTGAATGTCTAAAAGATATGAAACAGGAAGATTAGCAGAAGAATAGGAATAGCAACTTCTGCATTTGAATGTCTAAAAGAAAAGATATGAAACAGGAAGATTAGCAGAAGAATAGGAATAGCAACTTCTGCATTTGAATGTCCAAAAGAAAAGATATGAAACAGGAAGATTAGCAGAAGAATAGGAATAGCAACTTCTGCATTTCAATGTCTAAAAGATATGAAACAGGAAGATTAGCAGAAGAATAGGAATAGCAACTTCTGCATTTGAATGTCTAAAAGAAAAGATATGAAACAGGAAGATTAACAGAAGAATAGGAATAGCAACTTCTGCATTTGAATGTCCAAAAGAAAAGATATGAAACAGGAAGATTAGCAGAAGAATAGGAATAGCAACTTCTGCATTTGAATGTCCAAAAGAAAAGATATGAAACAGGAAGATTAGCAGAAGAATAGGAATAGCAACTTCTGCATTTCAATGTCTAAAAGATATGAAACAGGAAGATTAGCAGAAGAATAGGAATAGCAACTTCTGCATTTGAATGTCTAAAAGAAAAGATATGAAACAGGAAGATTAGCAGAAGAATAGGAATAGCAACTTCTGCATTTGAATGTCTAAAAGAAAAGATATGAAACAGGAAGATTAGCAGAAGAATAGGAATAGCAACTTCTGCATTTGAATGTCCAAAAGAAAAGATATGAAACAGGAAGATTAGCAGAAGAATAGGAATAGCAACTTCTGCATTTCAATGTCTAAAAGATATGAAACAGGAAGATTAGCAGAAGAATAGGAATAGCAACTTCTGCATTTGAATGTCTAAAAGAAAAGATATGAAACAGGAAGATTAGCAGAAGAATAGGAATAGCAACTTCTGCATTTGAATGTCCAAAAGAAAAGATATGAAACAGGAAGATTAGCAGAAGAATAGGAATTGCAACTTCTGCATTTGAATGTCTAAAAGAAAAGATATGAAACAGGAAGATTAGCAGAAGAATAGGAATAGCAACTTCTGCATTTGAATGTCCAAAAGAAAAGATATGAAACAGGAAGATTAGCAGAAGAATAGGAATAGCAACTTCTGCATTTCAATGTCTAAAAGATATGAAACAGGAAGATTAGCAGAAGAATAGGAATAGCAACTTCTGCATTTGAATGTCTAAAAGAAAAGATATGAAACAGGAAGATTAGCAGAAGAATAGGAATAGCAACTTCTGCATTTGAATGTCCAAAAGAAAAGATATGAAACAGGAAGATTAGCAGAAGAATAGGAATAGCAACTTCTGCATTTGAATGTCCAAAAGAAAAGATATGAAACAGGAAGATTAGCAGAAGAATAGGAATTGCAACTTCTGCATTTGAATGTCTAAAAGAAAAGATATGAAACAGGAAGATTAGCAGAAGAATAGGAATTGCAACTTCTGCATTTGAATGTCTAAAAGAAAAGATATGAAACAGGAAGATTAGCAGAAGAATAGGAATAGCAACTTCTGCATTTCAATGTCTAAAAGAAAAGATATGAAACAGGAAGAACATATCAACACCTCTTAAGTCTTTACAATGCATTAATAGTTCCTGTTGCTGTATATGCAAGTAAAACATGTACTATATTGGCAGAACATGAGAGCAAGAGACATGTCTTTGAAATTTAATGTGTAAGTACTATCCTTGAAATAACTTTGCAAAATTGACAAAACAAATGCAACTATTAGAAAGAGGAGTAATATTAACATCAACGACATTATTTGAAAAAATAGATTAACATACTTTGCACATGTTTCCCAGCTATGTAAAGAAATTATATCACAAAGATGTCATTCAATAAAGATTAAGACAAACCACCAAAAAGATTAGCCAATCAGATAAGGGTTGCTACTTCTGACAGCTGAAAGACTGACCCAAGATTGGGATAAGTGGTGGAATTTTGTTTTCAAGCACGTGGTTAATGCACATAAGTCAATCAAGGTGTTGATAATTGTGTGGAAGGTCCCTATAGCATTTCCAACTGATTTTTAAATTTTTTTAAAGTTATTGTTATTTAATCACATTAGTTATAAAGAGTTGCTCAAATTAATTATAGAATAATGAATTTAAAGAGGTTTGGGATATTGCCAGATAATGTTTCTTCAACCGAATTCATTTGACACGTTATGTTTCATAGTTAAAAATCCTTGGCTCATGTTTTTAAATAACTCAAGATGTTGAGGAGTGCATAAGGTGAGCCACCTGTATTTGACTGAGTGGATAGTTTTCGACTTCTGCCACAAACATTCAAAGGTTAAAGCTGAATGTGGGAGTGTTTTTTGTTTTCTTTTAAATGACAAGATTCTCTGAGTTCGACAATTTAGTTTGCGAGCTGGTATCATGCGAGGAGGAAGGTACTCGTTTACAGCCCACTATAATTAACTGACAGTGTTGGTTGGTTGGTAAAATAAAGAAATAAAAGTGTATATATTTTTTTAAAGACTAAAATGACTTTGTCAGACATTTATTTTATTTAACTCGCAGGCTCACCTCCTGTCAGACACAGCACAATTGAGGGGCCCATCAAATCTTTCTGACAAAAGCAGAGAAGAAATGTCGACCATTCACTTATCCAAAGTTAAGACAGGCGAACGGTGTCAATATCACAGTTTTACGGATCTTTAGACACAGCGTGGGTGGCGCAGAGCTATTGACAGAGCAACTGGTTAGAATGAATGCGATCCTTGAATGATTCCGGTCTTGAACTTTGACTATTTAGTCGCCATTATTCTCATACCAGCAAGTGCCAAGACAAGGACGATAGTATCCTATTTGTAACTTACGACCCAGGGATATATCAACAGCACAATAGTATCACAATTGGTGACTTAAGACCTAGGATTTGATCATGGGTCATGATCGTATCACAAATGGAGTTCAAAATTATTTCAATTATGCAAATATGTTCACATGTTATAAGCATTTAAAGCTCTGAGATTCGGGGGTTAAAAATTCACATGATGCAAAAATTACTTTAAATCACAGACCAATTTACAACGAGAAATTCAGTAATTTATTCATCGTTTCTCTAGTTTTGGAGCAATTTTGATAGAACTTGGCATTCTTATGTAAAATTGTATTTTTTTCTGATTCTTCACTCAAATTGTATGTATTTCTATGCTGTTACCCATTATTTAAGTATCAGTATTTTTGTTATTTTAAGAAATCGAGCAACAGCTAAACACGTGATGCAAACAAAATATACATATATCTATATACTACTCAAACTCTGTGGACATGCTTGTTATCTTGTATATTTGTTTGTCTCTGTTCACAATGGATGACGTCACAAAAGAATGACATCATCTGCTGAAGCAATGTTGGAAGACAAATTCTTTATAACATCACAAAGGGATGACATCATTCATTAAAACAGGTTGAAGATGTGAGATCCTTTAGGATTATGTCATCGAGTTAACAAGGCGTCCACATTTCTCTTTTAGCTATCTATGTATTTCTCTCCCTCTCCCTTTCACTACGTTGATTCAACCACTCTCTAATATTTCTTAAAGCCTCTGTGAGCATTTAGAGAAAGGGTGATCCTTTTCAGTATCGTCATCTAATTTACATAGGTTATTTGCAATTTCATGCTGAAGAAAGTCAATGAGGTAAAGAGAAAGTTTATCCCCAGGAGAAAGGTGTGGAGGTTGAATGAAGAACATGTGAAATGAAGTGATAGAGCGTTTGGCTACCAGATCCATTACAAGAAGTGTGGAAGTGCTGAAGTTGGAAGTAACAGACGAGACTTGTGAGTGGACAGAAGGGTCCCCAAAGCATAGGGCGGTGGAATGAGGAAATTGAGAAGTGTATCAAAGAAAAGCGAAAGCTTAGGAGTCTGTAAATAAAAAGTTTAGTGAATAAGGATGTGTATCTGAAAGCAAAGAGGGAAGCAAGAAAAGCAATACACAAAGTCAAGAAGGAGGCTGAGAAAGCCAGGTTTCCAGATATATTACAAAGGGATGACCAAAAGAATGAAGTATAGTTAAAGATAGTTAAACAGATGACAAAGACAAATATGGATATTATTAGAGAGAAGAGCATTCGAAATGACAATGGAGTGTTAGTAACAAATGAACAGGATAAGATGGATGCTTGGAAATGCCACTGAGAAATTCTTGAATACTGAGTTTTCATGGAACCATGTAAATCTAGAAGTTGCTGAAACAGTATCAGGTTCAGCTATAATAATTGAGAAAGAAACGGTACGGGAAGTTGAAAGATAAAGAAGGATAAGGCTGGAGGACCCTTAGGCATTGTTGCAGAAATATTGAAAGCTGCAGGTGAAACAGGCATTGAGATGATCACAGACTTGCCAAATCAGATCATAAAAGAGATTATCTCGAAAGACTGGGAACTTAGAATAATTGTGAATTGTTACAAGGGTAAAGGGGAAGCACTAGATAGAGGTAATTACAGAGGTTTAGGATCAGGTGATCCTGAAAGTGATTGAGAGAATAATTGAGCAGCAAATAAGAAGTCAGATAAGCATCGATGAAATGCAGTTTGGTTTTATGCCTGGGCAAAGCACCACGGTGCTATATTTATCCTGAGACAAATGCAAGAGAAGCACTTTGGTAAAAAGAAGAACCTGTATCTTGCATTTGTTGATTTGGAGAAAATTTTTGACAGAGTACCAAGGGAGGTTGTCTGGTGGGATTTGCGTAAACTAGGGACATATGAATGATTCGTAAATCAATCAATGTACAAAAATACTCGAAGTCGTGTTAGAATTAACAGCACATTTAATGACAGCTTTAATGTTAAAGTAGGAGTACATCAGGTGCTAGTATGATTGCAAGAATTAGCAGTGGATGGAGTAAGTTCAGGGAATTTCTGCCATTACTGAAAATCAGTTTTCAAAGCTGTTTTACAAAATAGAAAAATCTTGCGATAAATAAACATGTAATGTAAATATATATATATATACAGCGCAATGCTCCGACTCAATTGTTGAGTTCTATCATATGTCTAGATATTTATCCTTGCTGCTTTCAAAGTAAATATCATTTAATTTCTCCTTAATCACGTGACAATCTCTCGTGGCCTCAAGGACTAAGTGAATGCTTACAGATTCAAGGTGTCTCTGTGAACCTCTGAGATTGTTATTTCCCTGCACTGATGAGAGCCGTAAGCTCAAAACGATGTCATACATAGGCAAAATATTAAAAAATATAATTTAATAATAATAATAATAAATATATATATATATATATATATATATATATATATATATATATTCTATTCCTGTATATATTAAATCTTATCTAAGGTCTGACTTTCTTTTAATGAAAATATTTGACTTAACTTTCACTAAAAACCCACAACGTTGCCTATCTCGTGTGATCAACTTTATACATACTTTTTCTTTAACAAGATTCTGATCTAATAATAACTTGCCTCTTAGTTTACCTCTCCTATTTGCTTTTATTGTTGTTAATTTCTATTTTCTATGATGTGCTCTAAAAATATTTTTAAAATGTATTTTACTATTTTTGTTTTTATATCAAAATGATTTGGATTTATTTTTTTTATTTCATTATTATATCTTTCTATAATTTTTTACTATATTTTTTTATATATATATATAATGTGGTTTTATTAGCATAGATATATAAAATATCTATTATTCCTTTTAATAACTTCTATTGTTTTAATTTTTTGCTATTATTTTTCTAATAATAATTATCTTTTTTCTTATTTTTCCATTTTTCTTCATATTAATATATTTTTCTAATTTTTATTTTTATTTATTTTCATTGTTATTGTGTATTATTTTAGCTAAATCTTTTATTTTTCTTATTTTTTCTAATTATTTCTCTAATTTTTAATAATTCTTATATTTTTCTTATGATATTTATTCATGGAGTTCGTTTTTATTATTCATTTAGGATGAAAGTTATATTGCGGATAATAGTTTCATGTTATTCTTGGGGCAGATTCTATTTAATCCATAGATGGCAACCTGACAGGTACTACCACTCTGGACCAGAGTTGACCGGGAAGCAGTGGTAACTAAGTCGTGGTTCCACACTCCCCCAATGCTGCCAAATTGGGGCTTCACCAATGGATGCAGTTAATGTCATTCCCAGGACATATTCTATTTTTTTTTACAGTTTATTATATACTAGCAATGCTACCCGGCGTTGCCCGGGCCCTAAAAAGAACAAAATAGAAGAGGTTAAAAAGTGTGTGTAACATCTATCTCTTTACGTCTCTCTATCTTTCTCTCTTCCACATTTTTCCATATCCCTCTCCCCCATCCCGCTTTCACTTCCGCCCAACCCATTCCTCTCTCTTATGTTTAATGTATTGAAAATAAGTCATTCACCCGAGCATTCAGTTTTAAATTTTATTTTTCCGGGCAATACATAGTTAATCCCCCCCCCCTTCCAAAAAATATAATGAAATCTATATTTGTTTTAATTTATTCCCGTGTAACGCAGAGTTCTTTGTCTTCCTCTTCTTCATCAAGCATATACCACATAGGAAATGTACTACTGTATTATTGCACACACCGGCTCTATAACAAATATTGAGCACTGACTCCTGGGCCATGCAGAGTACCTTTTCTGGTATACAATACTACTGTTAATGGATTTTAAGGGCAGAAGGATCCGAGAAAGGCACGTTCATCAAACTGGCGCATCAAAATGCCAAAAACAACATTCGATAGCTCAGGCAATGGAAGCGGACGTCAACGCAAAGATTCAACGAATGCTGTCGGAGGGCATAGTAGAACCGTGCAAGGACCCAAAAGGCTTCAACTGCCCCGTTTTCACAATAAGGAAGAAAAACGGCACAATCAGAGTAGTAGTGAACTTTAAACACACTCTAAACACAGTCCAATGCCCCTGATGGACCCGCTCTTCCACAAAATAGGGGAAGGGAACAAATATTTTGCCAGTTTAGACCTGAAGAGTGGCTACTAGCAAATTGAAATAGAAGAATGCGACAGACACAAAACCGCCTTCACCTGGGCGATGGATGTTACCAATACACTCGTCTCGCATTCGGCCTTACCTCAGCAGGCCACATATTCTCACGGTGTATAGTTGAAGCGCTGGACATAGTCAACTCAATGGACAACATATCAATATATTGATGACAGCTTGGTGCATGCTCACACATTCGACGAGTATATAACAGCAATGAAACAGCTGTTTGTGGCACTTAGAGCATACAGATTGAAGTTGAACCCTGAGAAATGTATTTTCATGGCAAGTGAGGCCAAATTTTTGGGTCGGATCGTCGACACAAATGGATACAGAGCAGATCCGGAATATGTGAGGGCTATTCGTGAAATGAAGTCTCCGATCATGAGAAAAGATCTGAGAAGTCTGATCGAACGCCTGGTATCGATCAGACAATTCCTTGAGACCCAGCTTCACAAGGACTGACACTTTCTCTCAATTATTGGCTCCAATACACGCTTTGAACAGGGACAAGATCAAATTCAGTTGGACAAATGACGCTGATCACACAATTGAGAAAATCAAGAAACGATTATCCACCTGTCATATAATTCCCGGACTTTACAAATCTGTTCACCTTAACGACAGATGCCAGTAACACGGCGTGTGAAGCAATATTGATGCAAGAAGCGCCTGACGGCAAAAAAATAAATAATTGCCACTACATCACGCACATTCAGTGCCACGGAAAAGAACTGGTCGACAACAGAGAGAGAGGCATTCACCATAAAATGGGCGATTCTAAAATAGGATTATTTCTTACACGGTCGCACATTCATTATTTTCAGACCTTAAATCCCTGATATACAAATATATATAATATATATATCAAAGGGAGTTCAATGACGCCAAAATAAGGTGATGGCAGGAGGAAATCTCATCCTATAGGTTAATCCTAGAATACATTCATGGTGAAACGAATGTGTGGGCCGACATGCTTATCAGAAGCCGAGATGCTGATAATGCCAAATGCGTGTCAGACAGCACACCAGTTGGACAGACATTCAGATTACTGAATATAGGCCTTCATGTATACGTACCATTCTGGTGCAAGGAGGACATTGATAACGCACAGTTCATGTGAGTCCACCACATGCGGCAGACCACAGAGGCATGTAAGAATTTTACAGGAGCATTTTAGAAATAGACACAGCGACTGACAGCCTATTTAAACAAGTCAACATAGCAGTCATTGGACGAGACACTGGTGAGCATAATTAAGTCTCTGTACAACGGGAAGTTGGACAGCAGTTTCAAGATTGATAAACAGGACCATAAAGCCGGAATGTTTATGAAACACATCGGCCAATTCTACCTGGAGCCTGGCATATCAGTTCTCATGATACGAGATAGTAACATGACGCCTAAGCTGGTGATACCCTATCGAGCAAGGAGTTCATATCTACACCAGACCCACGACTGTATTAACCATTCAGGAATATCGTGCATGCGAGACCATCTAAAAGATTTCTGGTGGGAATACAAGAACAGAGACATACAGGTGTATGTAGAATCATGCACGACCTGCACCAAGCGAAAAAGAAACTACAGTCGTCAGGGTCACACACAACCTGGCCACTGTAAAAGGGGCAAAATACCTTTTGAGGTAATGTACATCGCTTTTGTGGAGATGCCTTCATCCAAGAGCAAGCGGTGCATTTTGACGATTCTTAACAGTTTTAGTCACCACCTGACGGCGATACCATGCACAAGGGACCGCGCCCTGGATGCGATGAGAGGCCTGTACAGCTTTTTGCTGCGACACTGTGAAATTCCATATATATGTGAAGACTAGATTCATGTTATGTGAAGACCGGAGATGCGAGTGGACCAACATTCTGAAATCGGTCGTATCCTCAATGAATGCAACTATCAGCAGTGCAACAGGGGTATCCCCACAAGCAGACACCCAAACATAGGACTGCCACAGATCAACAACAGGTGCACTACTGCAAACAGCCCTACAGCCTATGGAATGCAAATAAATGCATTATTGGGGCAGGTGCAAAACAGAGTAGCACTCACGAACAATGAGGCTGACCACAGATTCGATAGTCGACTGGGTCACTTGCGATTTAAAGATCCCCATACAACCGGCAATAAAATCTTGCTACATCGCTCGAGATCTGCAGTAGCACACAATTCTTATTCACCGTGGATATGGACGTTTGACATGGTGAAGTCAAACGTGTCCGTTTTACTATACAGGATGACAAGGGAGATCGAGAATGGGTCCAATGGGGCCCATGTACGTCGCATCATCCCGCGACCCAACCATTTGAATTATGATCTTCCCCCACCCATGCCAGATAACCAGACCGTTAAAAGGAATCAGCCACCTGAAGCACCCATAGTCCACCAGAAGGATACATTCATCCAGACAGGTCAGGCTACACAGCAGGCAAGGACATTGTCGAATCGCTCTACCAGGGGGCAGCTCCCATCTTATTGTAGGTATTTTGTAATGCTAAACCCATCATCAAAAGCTTACCCAGCCCACAGGAAATGGTAACCTATGCATTCTTCACGGTCCAAAAATCGGGGGGGGGGGGGGGGGGGGCTGTGTTATATCCACATATTTTGCCCCATAAAGCATGAAAAGAAGAGTAGGGGACTGGTTGGCACATGTTCTCATACAATAAAAAAAAAACTAAGGTGTAATTCGCAAAGAAGCAAACACACATTACCGGATGTAGTCTAGACAGCTAAACACAAGAGCTGAGAGATCAGCCCACAAAGTTTGCGGGGGCGGAAGTAGGGCAACCAATCAGATTGGCGGAAACTTGTTGCTAGGCTTGAAAGGCCCTAGAGAAATAGTGGGAAAACCCCGGGCAAAGGAACACGAGACAGATTTCAGGAGCGGGCGAGTAAAGTCGCGTCAAGATTTGGTGCCCACCTAGCACTTCAAACCGAGACAATATATCCCTGCATACAAGGAAAAGTGGAATGAAAAATTTATTGGCTGAGAAAAATACAGCGAGGATCTTACCGTTGTCTATCGGGCATCACAAGGAAAAACCCAGTTCGACAAAGTTTATGAGATTACCTATAACTCGCCACACTAAAAAAACTATCCACGAAAGACGGACTTCAGGATATAAAATCCTGTGGTAATATCCTCCACGTAACTGACAAGTCCACACTAAAAAAATATCTGAGAAAGAAAGACATCAGAATAAAAAAATTCTGTGATAATATCTTCCACTTAACGTGTCAGCTATCACACGAAATTATAAAAAAAAAAAAAAATACATATTTTTAATTCGTCCTAATTTGAACTTTCATATTTGCTAATTCTTTTGACTCCTGACTGATCAACCATACAATAGTACAATTTATAGAATTAATTGTATAGTTTCACCTTCAAACAGACTGATAGCAAATCTCCATTAGTAATAGAATACAATAGTACAATTTGTGGTCTATCTGTGAAAGGAAAGTTTCTTGAAAAGATAAAAAAATCTGTGATTTCTCCAAACTGCCAACTGCCTTCTGTCCATCTCTCATTCTCCACTTCACTCAGCTCACTGAGCATTCGCACTCTTCACAGTACAGTTTTTATGCTGCTTTTTGCCCCACCTATGCAAATTGATTGTTAACCAGAGCGATCTAGCGTTCAAATTCTCCAAACAGCCAATTTGCAAAGGGGGACAACTCTGCTAACCACAGAGAGTTAATGAATTAACATTGTTTTCATTTTCCACTACACAATTAAGTAATCGTATAGTTTTGCCTTCAAAAAGGCAGATAGCAAATCTCCATTAGTAATAGAATACAATAGTACAATTAATAGAAGTAATCGTATAGTTTTGCCTTCAAACAGACTGATAGCAAATCTCCATTAGTAATAGAATAAAATAGTACAATTAATAGAAGTAATCATATAGTTTTGCCTTCAAACAGACAGATAGCAAATCTCTATTAGTAATAGAAGTAATGATATAGTTTTGGCTTCAGTGAGACAGATAGAAGTAATTGTATAGTTTCACCTTCAAACAGACAGATAGCAAATCTCCATTAGTAATAGAATACAATAGTACAAAATATAGAAGTAATCCGAGAGTTTCGTCTTTAAAAAGACAGATAGCAAATCTGAATTAGTAATAGGAGTTATAATATAGTTTTTTTAGACAAATACCAAATCTCATTTAATAATAGATGTACAATAGTATTAATAGAAGCATAATAGATAAACAATAGTATTAATAGAAGCAAATCTTAAATAGTAATAGACATACAATAATACTATTAATAGAAGTAATAGTACAGTTTTGCTTCAGACAGACAAATACCAAATTTTAATTAGAAATTAAAGTACAATAGTACTATTAATAAAAGTAATCATATAGTTTCAGCTTCAGACAGATAGCAAGTTTCTATTAGTAATAGAATACAATAGTACAATTAATAGAAGTAATAGTATAATTTTGCTTTAGACAGACAAATACCAACTCTCCATCAGTTTTAGATGTATAATTGTACCATTAATAGAAGTAATCGTATAGTTTTGGCTTCGGACAGACAGATACAAAATCTCAGTAAAAGATATGTCAGATTAACTTTGAAAATTGAAAATATATGAATAACAAACTACTGTTTTTAGTAAGTATTCTAAGAATGTAGACTGTATATATAAAATAATACTTACTTCGGTGTACTGTTAACATCGTCAAATTGATGGAGTAATATTCGCCATCGTTTTATTTGTCCATCCCATGACCGTCTACTGCATTTTTGGTATTTATTTGGTGTTTGGAGGTGATTCTTTTCATACTCATGCCTGAAAATAGAAGCATTGAAAAGGGGGAATGAAAAAGAAAATTATTTAAACAATTCTTTGTTTTTGTAAGCTTTTAATGAGGAATTGATTAAACATTTTTTCTGTCAATTTTAGAAGAAATTGAAAACATTTCTCGGGTGTGTACACATCTTTTATCTATTTATAGCAGGGATGTGAGTAGCCAATAGCTGAAAAGCTGAAATCAAGATGAGGTTCCCAACCTGTGTGTTTGCGTGTGTGTGGAGAGGGTAGCAAAAAACATTTTCTTCCTAAACAACTCCAATTAGTTTCAGCAAAATTAAGAGAAAGACACCGAGTGCACATGTGGGGGAGGGGAGACAAGAATTCATACTTTTATGAAACAGGTCATCTAACTTCTACACCCTTCATGAATTGTTTGAAGTTTTAGCCTCCACGGCAAAATTATCATTTATAGTTTTCAGAGAGAACTGTCATAAGAGGGAAGGCAAGACAGACAGAGAAAAAAAACAGGAAAAGAGAAAGAAAAATAAAGTAAAAAAGAGGAAGAAAAAAAAAGAGAAAGAAAGAAAAAGAGAAAGAAATCCAAACAGTGACAAAATGTACGTGTGTAGAAAAGGCAATGCAAAAAACAACTAAAAAAAAACTTGGATGATGTAAAAACAGAGTTTAAATAATTTGAAAAATGTTTCTTCTTTTTCTTATGTGTTAATCCCAAGCTACAGCGAGGTCTGCACTTCACACGATCACAGACTTGGTCTGAGTGAAGGCCGATTTTACAGAGATCTTTGTGCAGAGTGTCTGCCCATCTCATCATCGGCCTTTCTTTCACTCACTCTTCAATAACTTCTAATGCAAAGGCAAGTTTTTCGACAGTGTTATTGTTGGCACATATACCAAACCATCTGAGTGGCCATTATCTCATTTTGCTCTCAATCGGTGCGATGCCGTAGCATCTTCAGATATTCTCTTCTAATTTGAAAAATGTTTAATTAGTGAAATATCAATCTTGGTAAACAAAAAAGTCAAAATTAAGAGTTTTGTTTTGTTTATTTTACGGCTGTAAGGAAGAGTTAATAAACTTAAATGAAATGTATTTGCTTCACTACTCAGAGTTGAAAGAATGCTCTACCACTGAGTTCAAACAGGACGCTGAATTATTCTTTGTTCTTTTCACCAACAACAGTCCAACACGCATGTGAACGACGCAGCGTTCACTACCAAACTTCTAGTCGAAAATTGAATTCCTTTTTCTTTTTCTCTCTCTCAGCACTCAATATGGTCACAACGTCAACCTTTCTCTTCCGCTCCCTAGAGCAATGTGTCTACTCTTTTTATGACAACAAGAATTAGCCCATGTAAAACAAAGCTCATTTGCATACGTGAACTCTTGTCACTTGACAAAAGTCACAAGTTTCCATTTTGTAACCGCAACACTCTGGGTTCAATCCCCGATGGACAATACATGACGCAACCCTCACTCGTTTTCCCTGCGGACCTGCATGATGGCTGCTACAATGGTCATTTAATGCCGAAACATTAGTTTTAGTATGGTGGATGGAAGTTAAATGTTACTAACGTTTCAGAGGAACCTTTCAACTATATCTTGCTATATAACTTTGTTGCTCTTAGAAATTTAAAAATATTATTTGGGAAATCTTGTGTCATTTGGTGTAATTTATTGTCTATACAAGAGTTCCAGGATTCCTGCCACTTTTTGAGGACATATGTATTTATTTTTGTTTTTAACTCCGTATAAGGGATTTTTTCTGTCGTGGGGTTTAGTTGTAAGACTCTTTTGCAGCTTTATCAGCTTTTTCATTCATGTGGATAACGATATGGCTTGGGATCTAACAGAAGATTATGTCTTTATTTACTGTTAGAGTGTTCATTCTGTTTAATAGTTTTGTAATCAGGTTAGGGTTTGTCATTTTTTTCCTTTAGTGAAGCACTGATAAAGAGTCTGTAAGTATGAGGTATTTTTGATGTTCGTTGAACACTATGATATTTAGTGCCAAGTCGATGGCAGATACTTCTGCACTGTACACAGAAGCCCCATCCAGGAGTCTTTTCTTTAGTTTAATTCTTTTTTATGGATGGCCGCGCATCCTACCCTGTCTCCATTTTTTTATCCATCAGTATATGTTCTTAATATGTATTTTGAATGTTGAGCAGTTCTTCATGGAAAGTTGAAGGATATGTTTTGGTTTTAGAGTGCTTATTTAGTTTTAATATTATGGATGGTTGTTTAATCATCCAAGGTGTAAATTTTGATTTGGAGAATTCATGGATTTTTGTTGCATCTATTTGGGTTTCTGTGAGGGTTTTTTATGCGAAGGCTGTCTGGTTTGATAGTACTTTCTTTTTCGTTGAATAAGTTTGTTTGATGGAAAACACATTGGTATGCGGGATTTGATGGACATGGTGCAAGCTTTAAGTAGTATTGTAGTGCTAGTTTTTTTTTGTCTTAATTTCAATGGTGGTTCGTTAGCCTCTGTATACTGGAGAGGTTTTGAAGGCTCCTAAAGCCAATCTTAATCCTTACCGGTGTACTGTATTTAGTTCTTTTATATATGACTTTCTGGTTGCTCCATATATATAGCATCCATAGTCGATCTTGGATCTAACTAAGGATCGGTAGAGTTTTAGTAGTGTAGTTTTGTCAGCACCCCAGTCGGTGTGTGCCAGAACTTTGATTAATTGCATGGCCTTGTGACATTTTGTTTTTAGATATTTTATGATGCCCAAGTACTTGTGTTGATCAACAACTGGGATATTATTGTGGTCCAGTTTCAAGATGGGGTCATGATAGATCCTTTGGAGTTTGCAGAAATGTATACATTTTGTTTTGTCCTTTGAGAATTTAAATCCGTTTTCTATGGCCTATTTGTTTATTTTATTTAGTTGGAGTTTACGTTTGGCTGTGGGTATGTAATTTGATCAATTGCATATAAGTAAATCATCCACGTATAGAGCGCAGTCGATCCCAGTATTCATGTTTTTAATGGTATTATTTATTTTTATATTGAAAATGGTGACAGACAGGATGCTTCTTTAGGGTAGACCCATTTCTTGTTTTTATTTGGCTGAAAACATGTTGCCCATTCGCACTTAAAAGTGTCTATCATTTAGGAAGTTGCAGATGTATTCTGGCATTCTGCCGTTTAGTCCAAGTTCATGTAGGTCTCTTTTAATGCCATATTTCGAGGTAGTGTTGATTGCTATCAGGTTCTTTTTCTTGACAAATGCTTCCCTTATGAGTGTTTCAAGTTTAATTAGGTGACTGACTGATATTCTGTAATCAGGTTTTTGGTTTCTAAATACCATGTTAGTCTCTCATTAACCATTCTTTCGAAGGTCTTCACAGGCAACTAGTGAGGGTAATGGATCGATAATTTATGTATGTTTTCGGGGGGTTTGGGTACTGGGATCACTATAGCTTGCTTCCAGTTTTTTGGAATGCTGTTATTCATCTATATTTCATTATATATTTATAGTTTAGGGATGTTTTGGTAGTTTGTTAAGAAACTGGTACTGGATTTCATCAGAGCCAACTGCTGTATCATGAGATTTATGTATTGCTTCTTTTAATTCTGTTCTGTTGAATGGTTGATTGTATTTTTCTTCATATTTTGACTTGAAGTTAATTTTTTTCTTTCTTCTTTCTGTTTTACGATTTGAAAGATTTTGTTTTATTTTTGGATGAGGAATTTATTGAAAATTATTCGGCTAGTTTGTTTGCAATGTTTTCCTTGTTGGTGATCTTAATGTTATTGCAAATAAGATGTTTGATTAGATTCTTGTTGGTCTTCCCTGATATTTTCCTGACCATTTCCCATACTTTTTTTGGTTTTGGTGTTTACATTTATTTTTGATACATAATTTTTCCATGTGTTCCATTTCAATTATTTGATAGTTTTTTGTGCTTTTGCTCTGCTGTTTTCGCATAGGTCCAAATTTTCCTTGGTTGGGTTATTTTTTAATTTTCTTAGGTTAGCACGTCGTGTTCGCATGGCTTATAGCATTCTTTGTTGAACCATGGTTTGTTGAAGTTTGAGGAAGTGGAGCTTTTTGGTATGTTCTCCTTTGCAATGGATAGGAGAGTATTGCTGCAACATGTAATAAGTTCTTCAGTTTCAGTGTTAGCTTTTGGTATTAATTCTGGTATTGGCATGAGTTTTGGAATTTTTCCCAGTTTGCTTTTTGTAGGTTCCAACAGAGTATTTTGTTATCTAGTTTTTGGATTCTTGTTTTCCAGTATAATAAGAAAGCGATCGTTTTCACATGTGTTGTCATGGGTTCTCCAGCTATAATCCATGTATACAGTTGGGTCGCATATTGTAAAGTCTATTGCTGAGATGTAGGTATGTAGCAAACATAATTAGTTTTGGTTTAGTATTGTTTCAATAATTCTGCCTCTTTTGTTGCTTTTTTTACTACCCCCATAACTCGTTATGACTGTTAAAATCTCCCATTAATATTAAAGGCTTTGATAGTTGTTGAATTAAATCATTTAGTTATGTCTCATCCATTGTTTCATTTGGTGGTATATATAATGAACAAAATGTTATTTCTTCATGTAGTGTTGCAGTTATTGCAACTGCTTGCATATTTGTTTTTAAGATTATTTTGCTGTGTGGAATATTTTTTATTGATATGTAATGATGATCCACTAATGACTATGTTTGATTTTTTGTTTATGTAGTTATATGAGGAGTAATGTTTTATATTGATTGTGTCATTCCTAGGTGAGTATCTTGGAGGCAGATTATAGCAGGGCAGAAAATTTTGATGAGGAGTATTATTCTTCAAGATTAATTTTTGTTCCATTGTAATATTTTATTTGCCATGGTTTACATTTCTTTCTCTAGGTTTGGAGTGTTGGTGTTTCTGTCAACATCCATGGATTCAGAATTTTCTTGTTTATTTTTTGTTTTAGTTTTAGATCTTGATCATGATGTTTGGTTCTTGTTTTGTGAGGGTTGCTTCATTATCTTTTTTATTTGTTCTCTCCTGAGCCAGTGATTGTTTTGCTCCGGATGTGCCAGGGATTTGTGGTGGTTCTATTTTTGTTTTGTCTGAGGTTTTGTTTTTTTTTTGTTTTGGTTTGGTTTGTCTCGGGGTAGGTGTTCGAATTTGTGATATTCATGATTGTGGGTTTGATTTCACTTATAAATTTTGGCCAGTCATTGTGACCCAGGTTCAGTAATTTTTTAACGAGCGTGTCATATTTATCATTTTTTTTTGGTAGTTTCTTCTTTTTGGTAATTTGTGCATAGTTTTTCCCCCGTGTATGTGTCTACGATTCTCCTTGCTTCAAGAGATTTTTTTTTTTTTACAGTTATTATTTCTTTTTCTTTCTTCCATACATCGCAGATCTTTGCATAGGCTGGATGGTCTTCTCCAGTTTGCACAACTTCACCCGTTTATGCATGTGTTTGTAGTGTGGTCAGGGTTTTTCTGAGAACATCTACCCCATACTGGCTGATTATAACATGTATCTTCATTATGTCTGAACTTTTGGCATTTATGACACCGAAAGGGGGTTTGATATGAATAGCTCAACTTTTTCTATTGAGTATCCAATTCTATCTTTTTTGGAGCCTTTGGTGTGTTCAAGGTCATGATATAGGTGTTTGTTAGTATGATGCTTCTGTTCTTTTTAATGGACACTTTTTTTGATATCTATTAGATCGTGAGATTTCGATTCTGTTTTTACTTCATCTATTGTGCAGCTGGAGGATTCTTTACTTTGATATATTCATTTTTCCATGTGGATAAGATTTTTTTTTTGTTATTATGGAACTTTTCCATTTTTAGTAGAGTATCGGTATATCTTTTTTTTTCCACCCTACTAATGTTCTATTGCGTAAATTTTTAATGGTTTTGGATGTTATGTTTGTGGAGATTCCCCTTTAGGTTAAGAATGAACAAAATTAGTGTCCCAAACAAATCATAGAAGAAAAAGGATTACTCACTCACAGAATGTGGAGGGTTGTTACAAGACTTCCCACGGGAGTTTAAAAGTTCAATTATCCAGGAATGTCACAAGTCATTATCATACGAGATCCACAATGATCTTTGGATGGAAAAGATTTGGTGATGCAGTCTTGAAAAGCCTTTGTTTTCGTCAAATGTTAATTTCGGCATAGAAGAAAATCTCGGGGCAGTCCGCCCGGTTGTGGAGTCAGATTTATTCTCTGCTTCGTTCTTTTCTTCTTCTTAGTCTTTTTCTTTTTCATATTTCACAGCACATACGCTAGTGGTAACTGGTTCTTCGACTGGCGACAGCTCACTAAACGATTCACAACTTCCTTTTCATATATATTCTGGCCAATATGTGTGGGTGGGTAGAGGGGTGTCGGAAGGTTTCTTTGAGTTATCAGGTGATAATACTTTGCACTAATTTGGGGTCAAGGCATTCGTGAATGTTAAAAGATGACACAAGATGCTTGGCCGACAGGAAACAATGTTTGACTTCCCTTCGGCTAAGGGTTTAGGATTGGGAAGAGGGGTGTCATTAACAGGAAACAACATTTCTTCTTCTATGACCTGTTTGGGATCAAACGAAAAAGTATAAACGATAGGATAAGATAGATTTTGCTCACCTTGAGTGATATTCATGAAATATTTTATTTCTTCGATAATTTCAATTCAGTTACCCTTTATTTGTAACAAGTTTTGCAAGAGAACAAAAGTAAGAGAAAGCCACCCAGTTCACATGTTGGGGTGGGGTGGGGGACAGGAAGTAATTTTTTGATGAAACAAAAGTTATCTAACTCCCCTACTCACTTCATGAATCGTTTGAAGTCTCAGTCTTTACAACAAAATTAACATTTTCAGTTTTCAGAGAGAACCATCATATAAGAGGGAAAAGGAAGACAAGACAAGATGGAGAGAGGAAGAGAAAAAAAAACAGGAAAAGATAATGCTAGAGAGAGGAAGAAAGAGAAGGTTTGGTGTCAGAGTTTTATGGTATCACCATTACAATTTCAGTTATTTTATGAACCTAACCAATAATTGCCCCTAGTGACCCCAGATGAACTCTATAGAAAATTTCAATGCTGTCTTTAGATTCTTTGAAAAATTTAACTCTTAGTGAAACTTATTTAAATGTTCTGTTAACATATCAATTTCTATATGACAGAAACACATGCCAGCATGTAAGACGGACGTTAAGCCGAATATAATGATGATGATGACAAACAAACATTGACTTTTATATTCACAAGAAGATAACAGAATCGAATAATCTTCAAAAGTGATAACATTGTTTCCACATCATTTTAAAGTCTGATTACTTACGTGGATCTCAATTTGATGTAATTGCTATATCCAATAGTATTTTTGCCATAGTCAATATCTTTCTGTCTTCGAATTAACGTACTCGGATCCATTTCAACTTTTTCCAAACTAAAAGAAAAAAAAAACAATATAGAGAAAAGATACATATAAATGAATAAATGTGAAAGTTTTTTCCATCTATCCTAACTATATTAACATCAAAACAGGTTGTCCTTATTTAATTGTGTGACACAACATAATATTTTGTAATATCGTCTATATAGTACACTACAAACACCTACAAACACATTTAAATCTTAATTTGTATAATTATTTTATAAACGGCTTCTTTTTAATGAATGCCCCTCTAATAAAAGTCTCCAATCTGATCAGATGGTTAGTAGTACTTTTTTCCCTGAAACCAGACTGCAGGTCTGACATCAGATTGTTTGACTTCAGGTACCATCTTAACCTGCTATTTATCATCCTTTCCATTACTTTACAGAGACAACTAGTTAATGCTATCAGTATGTGGTTTGAAGGATTATCAAAGTTTTTTTCCCAGCTTGGGTATTACTGTTGCTTGCCTCCAGAGATTTTGGATTTTTTTGCTAATCCATATTTCGTTAGAAATCTCTAGAAAGTATTTGGAGGATATCTGTGGCAATTGTTATAAAATTCATAGATATATCATTCAGACCCATTGCTGTGTTGTGGGTTTTGCAAGGGATTTGTGTCACTGCTCCTGACTTTGAATAGTGTATTTAGATGAAGGTAGAAAAGTGCCAAAAACAATGCTAACAATTAATATAAATGTGACTAAAACTGGAGAATGAAAAAGGTGGATAACATGAAGGTTATTAATGAGTCACTAGCTAACAAGTGCTAACTTTAACAACAGGGTTTTGTGAATGAAAGTGAGGAAACAGGAGTTAAAAGCCAAAATCTAGTAAGCCTATATCAAATTAACAAAACTTATAAAAACAGCAAACTGGTCAACAAAATCAAAGTTCTTCTTGGCGACACCACGGCGTGCCTCGACTCTCAGCAATAACTACCGCCTATCCAAGAAACACAACTGGAGTGCCCCGAGCTGAAATTCCTTTAAGCATGACTGCTTTCTCTCCAGTGACAACTCAACCACCAAGAAAGTAAACTCACACACACACACACCCTACAATGGAACTTTGAAACAAGCTTACCACACTCATGTATATTTCTTATTCAAGAACTTTAATCCCTCTCAACAAACTTTGGTCTTTCAAAGTATATTTTAAATCTCTGTAAAATTGTTGATATATAAAATGTTTTATTTTGTTCTCTCGACTTCAATCTTCTCCAAACTCTTGAATTTGTTTGTTAATTCAACAGAGATAGATGGGTTTTTCCTTGGTCAGTTCTTTTTTTTTGTTATTTGTTCTTTAATTTTAGCCCCTGAGGCATTTTCCACCAGTCTCAGTGGACACACCTGAGATCTTTGATGTTTCTTGCCTGCATCCTACATCGGTTCCACGATCATGTTTGTTTCTGGCTGCTTTGATGTGCCCTTCACCTCCTCTCGAACTCCACACCAAGCATCACGTACGCATCTCTGAAAACCCGGCCAAGTTTCAGCAACTTTTCCACCAGTTCATTGTACCTAGTCTCTTTCTCAACCGGGGACTTCTACTTTGATGTCTTTTTTCAGTGGCGGCTCCAACCACAGTGGTATAGGATTGAGGCTTCATATAAGTCTTCACAATCCTTCTAGCCTTTAGGAATGACGGATTTCTCATGTTTCACAGTCATGATCTCCTTCTTACAGAAATTGCATGATTTTGAAAACGTGGAGTGCTCTCCATGACAGTTTGAACATTTTTTTTCTTTATGGCACTTGTCCTCAATGTGGGACGGATCCTTTTCACCACATTTACCACATAGCTGTTGTCCCCTACACATGTCCTTATGGTGGCTAAACTTCTAGCATTTGAAACACTGTAAGGGGTTTGGAATGTAGGGTTCAACTCTTTCAGCAGTGTAGCCAATTTTCACCTCCTTTGGGATTATTGCGGAAATAAATGTTAGTATATATGTGTTGGTCATTATCATCTCACCACCTCTTTTTATGGATATTCTTTTGTGATGAGTGACCTCCTGCTTACCTAGTGGCATCTTGATTTCCTCTTCTGTTGCTAGACCAAGGTCCTGACTTTGGATGACTCCTCTAAAGGCATTCAATTTTTCGTGGGCTGTATTCGTTTCGCAACTACGCAACTACGGCAGTTGATTAACACACACACGTCGGACGTCTAATCACACTGATGCAGTTGATACACACCCTCTTGATCTTCTGAACATACTCCTTTTATTGTCCAAGTGTTCATCATCAGCCAATCGGTGGTCAGAAAAACAGTCACGTGAGGCCTGACGTCATTGCTCAATAATCGTACAAAAAACCACAGCCGCCATTAATCTAATTTCCGCCCTCCCCGTGATCATCCCGGCAGGTAAGACAACACGCGCAAACACGTGGTCGCTTTCTTCCTTCATTCTGTTCGACTTTACACTCCCCTCTGGTCTCAAGATCACACATGCGGCATTGCGGCCGCGGTCGTTTGTTACGGGCACTCCTACGGAGGGGGATTAGCTGGACTTCTTCATCTTCATCAGAGCTCTCAGGAGGGGTAACAGATCTGTCGCCATTAACGTTGCCAGCAGTCCTTCTATCAAGCTGGGCTCCATCGTCATTGGGGCTTTCAGAAGTGGCGCTGGAACTATCGCCATCTCTGCTGAGGGTCTCAGCCATGTCATCACGGCAATGGGGCATAGGTCGGATCCACATTTCATCATTGGATGATTCATCACTTTCGCTGTTCGATATTAGGTTTGTATCAAGGGCGGGCCGGACATCCTTCACATGCCGTGGAGTACCATCAACCAGCACAGCCTGCTCACTAATTATGCCGGTGATCCGTCCTCTTCTGAAACTGGTCGTACATCGGTTACTGGGAGGCCTTACCCAAACGGTGTCCCCCAACTTGTACCGTCCTTGCGTCCTCTTCTGATTAGGCAGGCAGGCGTCAATGCCCTTAACACGCACTCGATAGAAATGTATCGCATTAGCGGATGCACTTTCAGCAGTCGCGTCATCCTTCGGTGTCGTATTGTACTTATATACTGCCTCTGCAATCGTACATTGCTTCCTTGCTGCTATCCTCTTCACACTTCGGTGGCACCGCTCCGCTATACCGTTGCCACTCGGTACATATGCACACCTGTGTCTAAGCCGGATCCCCCACTCGTCTACGAAACGCCTGAATTCTCCGCCGCAAAAGGCTGTGTCGTTGTCAGTGAGAATCTCTTCAGGTGGACCCCGCTCGTAAAATATGGACTCTAATTGACGGATGACACTAGCCGAGTCCTGTCTTGTTAATAATCGCCAGATCGCAAACCTTGTTGGTCCGCAATCGATCAGTGTGAGGAAGTGCTGACCACCATAATGGGTTATGTCCATGCCCAGTCGGCTCCAATTCTCGTCGACTTCCAGCCGACCTTTCTGCCATTTGGTGGGAGCAGGGTCGATTGACTGGCATATTTGGCATTCCTTGACCACTGCTTCTACTTTGCTTTTGGACACTGACGGGTTGGTTAAGCGTACGAAATAATACGTCCGTCTCACTCCGGGGTGTCCACTGTCATGGTGTACCTTCTTGATTTTATCCGTCTCCTCAACAGAGGCAGCACATAAAGACCCTGGTTCGGCTTCTTTCTTCATTGCGTCGAACCATCTCTGGGGCACACGGGTAAGTCTATCGGCAAGATTGCAGGTTGAAGTGACAAGCACCGCATTCACCGATAGGTCGTACTCTTCCACCAACTTCCTTATTGTCTCCAACCTTCGTCTGATTAGCATTTCGGTAGCCGCCTTGGTGCGCACTCTCGCTTTGCCTGTTAGTGTGTCAAGTATCCAGTGGTATACGCACAGCGAATCTGTGTGTATGCATAATTCTTTGACTTTCCACTGGAGTGCCAAGTTAATTCCTTTTGTTACCGCATCCAACTCCGCCAGGTTGATGTGAGCAGCATCATCCATTGGTCGCAACCAGCAGGCGTCCTCAATCACGGACCCGTTCATCTCCAATAGCGCCCCGATCGCGAGGGAGCTCGCATCCACCCACACATTTAGCCTGTCTCCCTGGACGCACCAATCTCCTTTAGCGGGGTCCTCCTGCTCGACTCTTGTGATGGTCTCCTTCACCATGCGCCGCAACAAATTGTCCACCGTTTCGTCATCCCAACCTTTGGTAACTGCACTCGCCCTCCTCTTCATGATGGCTGTCGCGGCCCGAGTCCATCCACCTACTGGTAGGTGTCCCACCAGTTTTCCACACAGGGAAAATATAGCCCGCCTCGTAAGGACATGGGGCACTTCAGGAAATGCAGTTCCGCGCCCCCACTTCAAGGTCCCTCGCTCCTGTTGAACGCTCAACCCTAAGACACGAGCACCATCCTCCAAGCGTTCTGGATCCTTACACATCAGTCCAAGTTCGACACGTGATGACGGCACAATGTCTTCATCCACGTATATGTCGTCAAGGTATGCTGATGTCCCTTCTTTTACGGTCTTATCCTGTGACAATGCAGCATTGACAATCGTCTTCATTATTTGGGGCGCAACGTTCAGCCCAAAGCCCAGTCTTGTGAGGCAATACCTCCTACCGGCAAACACTACCGTCTAAAACGGCCACATTGTCTCGTTAACTCGGATCCAACAGGGACACATTAGAACCCAGCTGGCGCCACTCTCGTAGTTTGCTAGCACACACGTCAGCATCAGCTGTAAACGCATCGACATGCGAGTTGTTCTCGGTAGTCCATTACCGGCCTGACTTTGGCTTTGTTGTGCTGAGCGACCGCCATTAATGGGATCAGACCCTTAGGAGGTCCAAGTTTTTTGTATGGGTAGGGAATCAGCCAGCCATCCTCGATCCATTTGCGAAGTTCCTCTTCGTACGCGGGCACATGGTATTCAGTTATTCCATTCTGCAGTTTGGCTGGTTCACTGTTTTTCGACCACTTCCATGAGGCAGTCCAAACCCTCTTTTGCTCGTCAAATTCGACGCTGACGGTTGGTCGATCCTTAGCGCAGCACACACTGGGGCTTTCTCCTGAAAATGTACTGCCCCTGTCACCGTTATATGGACACCACCAAGGGCTCTGATGGCATCATATCCTAGGAGCAGGTCAAAACTCAGGGGTTTTTCGAGCACTACCAGCGCCTCTAGGTTAGCGGAGCTTCCATTTTTCGTCCGTATAGTTACATTGCCCACGCCGCAACATGTGCGCGTCTCTCCACTGATGGTAGTCACTCTGACGTTCTTCTTTCTCCAAATGTGGCAGAGATCTGCACATACGATAGTGCGGGAGCACCCGGAATCGAGGAGTGCTGAGCACAGTGTTTCGTTGATATATATCGGGATGATCGGCAGCGTCTCATTTAGTTTCTGCGTGGGGAAGAGGTCGACGCTGACACCTTGTCCCCGGTTCCGTTTCCCGGACAGTCTTGAGCTATATGGCCAGCTTCCCTACACCGGTAGCATTGCTTGTTGCCGGCAGTTCCTTGCGATGTGGCCCTGTCCATTGCATCTGTAGCATACGATTCCACCACGTGGACCGGGTCCTTGATACGGTTTCTTATCATTCGGTGTGGACTGAGCAGCAGCACTTACTGGTTCCCTCATTTCGGAGTAATTCTTCATTACAGTCCTGGCCCGATCTACTAGGTCATTAAGGAGCAGCGAATCTGCACTTGAGCTAGCTCGTAGTAGTTGCTTCGCTCCTGTCGGGAGTCCCGCTAGGAATTTGCATGCTAAGGCCCGCTCAGGCAGTCCACCAAACAACACTGTCAACTTCGTCAGCTCTGCCAAGTACACGTCGACCGTTTCGCCCGGACGTAAGGTCCTTGCCTCAAGTTGCTCCCAAGCAGTGGTGGGGTCAATCGCAAACGCCTTGAACAGTGCCACCTTGATTTTCTCGTAGTCCTGTTTGCCCTCATGGCTGAGCTGTTGATACACCGCAAAGGCGCCGCCGGACAAGCGCAGAGGAACAACATGTTCGAGGTTTTTTACGCCAGACAAAAGGCAATGTAATTCCACCTTTTCCACCCAGTCAATTACCGGGTTCGATCCATCAAACTCTGGTATTAATTTGAGGTCAATTTTTTCCCCCATTTCGCCGAAATAGCTTGTATTCATTTCGCAACTACGCAACTACGGCAGTTGATTAACACACACACGTCGGACGTCTAATCACACTGATGCAGTTGATACACACCCTCTTGATCTTCTGAACATACTCCTTTTATTGTCCAAGTGTTCATCATCAGCCAATCGGTGGTCAGAAAAACAGTCACGTGAGGCCTGACGTCATTGCTCAATAATCGTACAAAAAACCACAGCCGCCATTAATCTAATTTCCGCCCTCCCTGTGATCATCCCGGCAGGTAAGACAACACGCGCAAACACGTGGTCGCTTTCTTCCTTCATTCTGTTCGACTTTACATGGGCATAAGTCTTACATTTAAAATTAGAAAAGTTTTTCATTTTCAATAGATTTTTTGCCGGTTTAATTTCAGTAATCTCCACCAGAATGGTATTGATTTGGACCTTCTTTACACTCTTGTGATTTTTCCTGCTGTTTATCACCTTTTCAATCAGAAAAGGTGACAGTTTAGCGAGAGGTGTATCTTCCAAGGATTGAATTGCGATAAATTTCTTAAATTCATTTGATTCATTGTCAGAAGAATCTGACAAGTGTCACTTAGATTTTTTGTTTGTCTTTGCCATTTGGTTTGGTTTTCAATGGTTCTGAACTCCACCACACACCACAGAGTCAAATAAAGTTGGGAATTTACCAGGAGGAATAACCCAAATGCCCTGGTTAATATGGGGATACTTTGACCATAAAACTCGCATTGAGTAAGAATAAATTAGCCTCTGCTATTTCTTTTCCAGTACCCATAAACTGAAAGTATAGAAAATCGGCAGTGGTAATCTTCCTTGTTCTCAATACGATTGACCCTCAGCCATCGCCTTCTAGTATCTATTTGGGAGAAAAATAAAAAGGAGAAGGTTTTTGATTTTTAGAAGAATCAGATTCAATAATACGGTTGAGAATGAACTTGTAGATACTAGGGCATGATGTGACCAGCTGATTAATCGAATGGTCCACTCCGACCTCCCGTCTAGCCGAAGTAGAGTGTTGCAAGTCACGTGACCATTTATGCAACCAGGCTACAGACTGCTCAGCCACTAGGATCAGCCACTAAGACATCACGGGTCGGCACTCACAGCAAACAGGCGGCCCTGTTTTTGGAGGGGGGGGGGCTTACCCCTCTGCATGGGGTTTCAGTCAGTAAATTCATGGCTCGTCGACAAGGCTATGTTTTTAGCTAAATTTGTGCAATGTTTTCTTCACATGCCGTATGTTCCTATTTTTTATTTGATTATTTTAGTGTTATTTATGTTTTACAGAAAAATATTTTATTTGAATTTTGTATCTGATCAATTAGTTTCATATTTTTAAACTTATTAAATTTTTAAAGGCAAGTTGACTACTCCAATTTGTTTTTATAATAGTTAACACATTCAATTTATTAAATTCAACTTTCCAGCGAATTCCACATCAGAATTCAGAACATTAGCTTACTTAGCTCCCCAAATGTCCGGTCTACAAATTTATTGATCATTTCTTATGATGTCTTTATAACATTTCCATCATTTCACCAGACATTAAATCATTGAACTATCTTGCTTTTTTTATCTCAATGTATACACTCAAAGTCTGATATCCTTTGAACAATATTTTCACGATTCCATGAGAATCCCATTGCTCACTGCGGCATGTCCACGATTTCGCATTCACCCTAATTGTATATCTTTATCCTATTGATAACGCATTCTCTGCAATTCTGTTTAGCGCGATTTCACAAAAAGTCGACTTGTTCCTTCTGATCTTTCTTTCTCTGTCTCTTTCATTTTCCTCCACATAGGATCATCTGCTGTCTTTCTCTCCTTGTAATATTAGACTGTCTTTCCCTTTCGTTAGTTCCTAACAGTTATGAGAAAGAAGACATAAAGCTAACGGCCCACTAAGTTGCATCAAAGCCATGCCCACTTGTTAACTTCCTCCTTTCTTTCAGTCTTATTTTACTTCTAAGATCATTCTTTCTCTCTCTCCCTCTTACTCCCTTTTTAATCATTATGGCTGCAAGAGGGGGGGGGGGCGTGTGGCTGTCTGCTGTTAATATCAGCTAAAATCTATTTATTATCAACCTCTCTCTTCCCCCTCTCTCTGCTGCACTAACACATGTACACATTAAGGCACTGCAAGCAAGTTACTGTGTTCCTCCTTTTATTTACCCTGCGTCCGTGCGTCATTTTCCAATTACTTCTTTTTTTCTTGTGTTTTTAACCAAATATTAAATTTCATCCAGTTACATTTTTTCTTTAAATCCTCATTTACAAATCGCCCTGTACATGTCAGAATACCAAGAAGCCCGGGTAAACTGCTAAATATAGGGATCAAACATATTTCAGGCACACCAAAACAAGGCTATAAAAAAAACTGAAAGACTGCAACAGTTTTTAATGTCTCCATTTCAGGAGCAAGCATCTCAAGAAAAAACTCTAGATTGTCCTTCTCAGAATAAACCTCCTAATTTAACCTCTCCAGAACAACAATCTGTTGCTGCCAAAATGATGACACTTGAACAATCCCTTAAAGAATCCCAGGATCAACTCTTCAACATGACTGTTAATTTCCAAACAACAAGAGAACAGTATAAAATGGCTTCTCAGAAAATATCTACCCTAAGAAAGGAAAATGTTGAACTCAAAATATCAAGAGCAAGGCTTCCAAAGAAACTTTCTAAACTTAATAAATCAGTTAAGAAGAGACAGAAAAATGTCATTCAAAGCAAGATGTACAAAAAAATAAATAATTTGAAAAAATATAATCGCAAAATACTTGCAGAAAATAAAGAACTAAGAAAAAAGTCAAGTTCTTGGAGAATGAGGGACTAAAATTGAACAAAGAAAAAGTATCTTTGCAAAAGACAAATAGTTTTTTGGGCAAAAAAATTTAAAAATTGAAGTGACTTATTTTAACCTGTATCAGAGAAAAGAAAAATCACAATAACCAGGAACAAGATTTTCAATCGCTTCACTGACAAAGTCCGGCTGACCGTTATAGGTTTTCAAGAAATTTAGAATAAGCCTTTGTTTAAAAATTGACCTCTGATTTTTTTTCTATAACAGATTTCCAGGTTTCGATGGCAATCCCTTTTTATTTTTTTTTACATGCCGAAAGTTGGATAACTCCGCAAAATCTTCCACTATTAGAAAGAGTATAAAAGTATCAGGCTTGTATCTTTAATGGGTAACGTTTTACAAAAAGTTTGTTAAGGTACACCTTAACATTTGAGCCATTTTTCTGCCCAAGTACTAAATGTTTAAGAGATTTTTTAAATGTACTAATGAAAAAATTGTTTAGTTTAATCTGTATGATGTTATGAATCATAATAAGTTTTAATGTGTTAGCTGTTAAAATAAAACTTCCATAAACAGTCAAAGTTGCTCTTCTGTATCATTTCCGCGCAATTTTTGTGATGGCATGTGATTTTCACCAATGTTTAAGACTCAGTACATGTAAGAATTATTAATTCCATCTATATAATCTTTCTTTTAATGAACTATGGCATTATATTTATAAAGAGTTTTCACTTATTTAAAGCTTTTATCTTCAGTTATACACTGATTAAGTTGGCCTTTTCTTCAGTATCACACAAAATGCAATGTCCGACCAAATTTAAATGGTCATAACTCGGGTACTAATTGAGATACCAAGATAAATTTGGTATTTTTAAAAAATCTTGCAGCACTATATATGCATACCTAAAAAGATTTTTGGTATATTGAAAAAAAAAATCAGTTTGGGATACCTACTGTTAAACCTGACATAGTGATATGGGACAAGATGGAGAGAGTAGCAACCCCAGTTGAAGTCAGTGTCCCCAACAGAGCTGAGAAAGAAAAGCGAACTAAATACCAACGACTTATATTTGACTAGAAAGAAACTGGAACCGTTGGAAGATTTCAATCATTAATCAATCAACTACTCTAATAATTATAGGAGCACCGGGCTCATGAAAAGAACTTAAAAAAACTATCTGGAGAATATACCTGATGAACAAAGTGCAAGAAAAATCCAAACAATTGCACTTAAAATGACGATTAGAATCCTAATAAGATGATTTCTTGGTTGGAGTTTCTGAAATAGTGAGTGAATGTTATATGCATCCTTTTCAAAACAAGTAGGTCATGAGATTTTTGTGAATTATTTTTCACAGGCAATGTTGGGTACTTCTTCTAATGTCAAATAAGATTTAAAAAAAACAGACAAAAAAGCTTGACTTACAATTTCTCATCTTTTTGGTCTTTTGTATCCAACAGTTTCCAACAATAGCTGAAATATTGAAAAATAGATAAAATTAAGCAGTTGAAGGAAAAATCATAAATTCAACAAATTGTAAATGTCAACTGTCAACTAGATGGTTGTAGGTTTGATCCCGGTTTGTAGCCATTGCCTGTCTAACCACACTGAAGAGCTGTGATACAGCAAAACCGTTTTGATCAGCCCATTTGGCATAATGGTTAGTATGTTTGCTAATGGGCTAGAAGACCAGGGTTCAATCTTCGGCCTCTATTTACTTGTTGCCTCACGAGAGCAAAGTTAGACACAAGGTCGATTTTTAATGTGGAGTAAATCCAGCTCCCCCAAAAGGGTCACTCTGGATTGGGACAAAAATAAATATTGCCTCAGTCTAGAAGGATTTCTTCTTCACTAACCGAAAACAGGAAAGATGAAGTGTACCATCAAAACAGATACTACACTTGGCTCAAAAGATCAAGGAATGGTCGAGTTATACCAAAGATTGATGATACTTGATGCCCCTTGCTAAACAGTCAGCATTATAAGGTAAGGATCAAGGGTAAGTGGAATAACCCTGGAAAAGGAGTGGCGCTCTCCCCTACATCTTGGTGTAGTAGCTAATGAAAAGGGAGCTTCATGTTGTCCCTTTTTATGAATATAATTTAAATCCTCAGTCCTAAGAGGCCATCCTCCCAGGCTGTACCTCCTCCATTTCACTATAGGAGGAGGGGTAAATTTATTGCCCATTGCCCAAGATGCTTTCACTTGTGAGGAAATTCAAAGGAAAGTGAGGAAATTCAAGATATTTTGTTACAGACGTGATTATCAAATAAATGTTAATTTCTGGCCAAACATTTGAACAGAGTTTTTTCCAAGAACTTCCCATATGTCGAAAACATTATCATGGGACTGCTTCTCTGCAGATTACAACATGTGTTTACACATCAAACATCAACAAATACTTGTCATAAACTGTCCTCATAAGTAATCCAATTATGTTCATTCAACAGTTTCAATCCTCTCATAATATTCTTCATCATTAAATTCCCTCTCTTTAAAACGTTTATCCGTGAGTGGCTTTTAGCCTTGATAAGTGCTGACTCATTAGTTAAAAACATGTCAACTTACTCTCTTGCATTTCTGTATTCTTTTCGTACTCGGTCTTCAAAATCTTGAACTTCAAATTCCCAATCATTTTTCAAAATTTCTGCAATCTCAGAATCTAACGTTGATGTTTCTGGAAAATCTGCCGGAGAAGGTGATGACCTGAAGAAAAGTAAACAAAAATGCATAAGTCAACAATTGATTTGTACCGTTTCAATAACAAACAGTAAAAAGACTAATTCAACTGTGGGTTAATATGTTTTTTAATCTATTAGGTAACTTTTTACATCCAAAATATTTTAATAATCCTTAGCAATAATTTCAAGAGTTTCTATAGAAATCAAATCTAAGAAAAAAAATATGTAAGTTTGGTTATAACAGGCCTGGCAATAATGCTACTAGGGTCTTTTACTGCAGGCGATGTGAATTTTCTAAGATAATTGATATAGCAATTAAAAACAGAGAGAAAAATTCCCTGTGAGATTATTTTAATGTTTTTATGTGTTTTACATACAAAATAAGAACCACAATGAGCTAATTAATAAATTTGACAATTATTGACAAATTTCTATAAATTAAGAGACAGGTAACTTTGAATAAACAAAGGCAAATGCATATTTTAATGAGTGATTTTTATTTTAATGTGGAATTTTTAAAAAGAATTTGTACTAGGAACAATGATATTAAAGTCTAGCGTAGAATAGATTCCCTAGCATTTATTTATCTTTGTCGGCCCTTTTTTTCTTAGGGAATTTCTTCTAACCCGTCACCGTCGAGAGATTCTTTCGGTGCGGTGTTCCCGATCTATTTAGCTGCTTTCGTCACGACCCCTCATGGAGAGATTTCCTATCTCTTTAAATATCCCGACATTTTAAGAATCACTGGTTTCTTCTCTCTAAAAATAGAATTAAATAGTGGTAGTATTATTTTCTTTTTATATTTCTTTTATCTAAACGAACTTTGTTTACTTTTTCACCACATGTGAATCTCCATTTAACCGCTTGTAACACCTATTTCACCACATGTGAATCTCCATTTAACCGCTTGTAATTCACCTATTTCCTAGCATAATTTGCATATTCCTTTCTAACATTATTTTTATGCTCCAAATTCTGTAATTTTCTTAAGCTCCATTAGATTTTAGTCAACTCCTCATCTCTGCCTGGTCTCCATTTTGTATTTACGTGTTTCTGAAACAATGTTTTTATTCCTTTTCAGTTTTACCTTTGTAGATGACCAATAAACCTGTGTCTAAAATATACCATGCCTCAGAGTTGTCGACAAGAGTTTATGCTAGCTGTCCAAGGTTTGTACGTTTCTATGAAACAAACACATTCCAAAGTGTCAGCAGCTAAAAAGACCTCCGCTGACCGATTGTAAAAACTTGCCTCTAGTCAGAGACACCAAATGTTAGACCATAGTTGTAACGGAATTTTTTTTAAAATCAACATTAGTAGAAGTCAAAAAAGGACTGAGGTGATATGATGTTGATGGAGGAAGAATGTTGTCAGCTGTCAAAATGAAAAAAACATTGTATGTGGATAAATTATTTATTTACATGTACAGGATCCACCATAAGTAACTATATATTTTCTTTTGTTTGTAACTTTGTTGATACTTAAGCATTTCATGTGTCATTCGAAACTGGAAGTCATATATTTTTATTTTATGAAAATTTTTATATAAATTTTATTTCATTTCCATTTCATATATATATCTTGTTCATGCGATTTACAAAAGAGCAAGAAAATTGCGTTTTTTAAGTGGTTTAAGAAAGCCAAGAGCGTGACATTTGTCCGAGAATTTTTCAAAAGAAATTTCAGTCCTAGCCACCCACCTGTTCATTAGTCTGATGAGTTTATGTTGAAATAAAATTATATAGTTACTTATGGCTGATGGGATTTTGTTGAAATGAAATTATATAGTTACTTAAGACATGATTCAATAAGTCCCCGGCCTGACATATAAATGGTACCACTAATAAAAAATATTTTTTAATCTATATGATTTTATAAAGTACTAACCTTAAAATGAGACATGTCAAAATCGGATTGTTAGTTTACAAATTAAAGTTACAGTAAAGCTACTGTTGCAAATTTTCAAAACAATAGAAAAATCATAGTTTCTGATGGGAAAAATACTGTTCAAGCAAAGCAGTGGCTTGATAAGTGTTATTTGGACTCTACTCTGTCGGAAACAATGGTTATGGGGTGATATTTTGACTTTAAATGCGGTCGTACTGATATAAATGGTGCTGAGTGCTCAGGATAATGAAATTCGGCAGTTGTCCCGGAAGACATAAAAAAAGTTCACAAAGGCTTTTTGGCGTATCGTAAATTGAAGTTGTGTGAGATATCAGAAGGCGAAGGTGTATTCACCATATTGCAAGAACATTTGTCAATAAGAAGGTTGTGTTCAAAGTGGGTGCCGCGTTTGCTCTCATCAATGATTCAGAGTTTTGTTTCAATACAACAAAAAGGAGTTTTTGTATCAATATGATATGGATAAACATGGATTGACCACTTCACTCTAAAGTCAAATTGGCAGTCAACAGAGTGGACAGCAGCAGATGAAAGCCGTCCAAAGGCAAGGTTTTGGCTTCCATATTTTTGGATGCTAAAGGTATTTTGTTCAATTACCTTGATAAATGAAAAACCATTAATAGCGAATATTATATAGCATTATTGCTGCATTTGAAGGAAGAAATCGCCAAAAATCAGCCACAAATGAAGAAAAAAGTGCTCTTTCACCAAGACAATGCACCATGTCACAAGTCGATTGCTAAACTACATGAATTGCACCTCGAATTGCTTCTGTACCAACCCTATTCTCCAGATCTGGCCCGCAGTGACTACTGGCTGTTTGCAGACTTTAAAAGAATGCTCCAGGGAAAGAGATTTGGCTCCAATGAAGAAGTGATATCGGAAACTTATGTGTATTTTAGGCTACTGACAAATCGTTCTAATAAAAAGGCATCAAATTGTTAGAGAAGCGTTGCAATCAGTGTATCACCCTAGAAGTAGACTATGTTGATGAAT
This sequence comes from Sepiola atlantica, assembly GCA_963556195.1. Taxonomy (NCBI): domain Eukaryota; kingdom Metazoa; phylum Mollusca; class Cephalopoda; order Sepiida; family Sepiolidae; genus Sepiola; species Sepiola atlantica. The sequence goes on along the minus strand of OY744553.1, from coordinate 22,353,493 downwards.
AAAGTCGAATTCTGCCTAAAAGTTGTTTTCTAGTTAGAACTGGGACTTATTGAGTGATGTGTTATATATGTGTGTGCATATATATGTATGTATATGTGTTTATATATATATATATGGTGAATATATGTTATGTGTCTATATATATGGTTGAGGACATGCGTTGCATGGAGAGAAATGATATGAGAATGATACAATGGATGTGTATTGTGAGTCTTAAAGACAGGCTTAGGTCTGATGACCTCAGAGGAAGATTAAATCTGGACAGTATAGGGAGATGTGTGCAGAACAGGAAACTTTGTTGGTTTGGTCACATTGACAGAATGGATCTTGAGCTAGTATATGTAGAACAGTTCAAGTAGAGGATCAGTTGGCAGGAGAAGGTCAAGGAAATATGAGGAAGTGATAAGGATGGGTTTAAAAAAAAAGGATGGGTTTATAAATAAAGACTAAGCTAGATATAGGTTAGTTTGGAAATCAATTTTTAAAAACTGTCCAACACATGCCAGCATGTAAAACAAACGTTTAATCGAATGATAATGATAATTATGATCACTGAATTTGGCATTAAATGAATTGATATGCTATACAACAACCAAACCAGTAGGTGCTAAAATATTTACCACACTATGACACAACTGGTATGCCAAACATGATTCATAGACATAACTGCAACATTCTCCATGAATCTAATAAGGATAACAAAAGTGGTCTCTCTACCTGTGTCTACCCTATTTCTTTGTCAGTCTGTTTACCTGATGTGTCTTTCTTTCTTATCTGTATTTATATTGTCCTCTTATCCTTCTTTAACTCTGGTAGTTCTTTGATCATTGGTGGTTGTTTCTTTTTTTTTCGTTTTTTTCTTTTTCGTTTTTTTTTTCCAGTTTATTGTTTGTGTAGATATTTCAAAGAGTCTGCCATTTATTTATAAATTTTTTATATGGAATTTTCATGTTAATTTTGATACTATGTAGCAACCTTTTTTTTTAGCCTTTATCCACTTCTTTGTTTCCACGATTCTCAATACAGTTCGTTATCCAACAGAAAATGATTGTTTTTGTGCTGTAGAGGTTATAATCAGTGGATTGTTCATATTTTTATTTTTCAGTTTAGTCTCAAATGTACAGATCATGAATTTGCTTGACTTGCTGTTTTTGATTTTATCCAATGCCAAATTAATGGCTGTTATCTCAGCAGTGTAAACTGATGCAGTTCTGGCTAGTGTATTTGTATTCTTTGCTGCCACAGATGACAGATGCCATTTATGACTCAAATTAGCAAAAAAAAAAGAAGGCCAATCTAGTGTAACCATACACTTCGGGTATGGTTATACTAGATTGGCCAATCTAATTCATCCTCAACAGCTCTCGCTAACCCTTTTACTTAGGAACTCGGATAAGAGACTAGATTTCAAGAGAGCCGACCTGCAAAGAGTAAGCTGTTTAAATTTTATTATGTCATCTTTGCGCTTGATTCTTGTTTTTTTTTTAATCCACCAATTAAGTTACATTAGATTAAAAGAATTCAAATTTACAGATAGGTCTTTATTATTAAAAAGAAACAGATTAGAAAAGTTCAGTTGAAACAGAATATTCTAGAAAATTGAAAACGATCTTTTATTTTATTTAAGAATCTTTTATTGTTAAGCTGTTTTAATTATGTTGTTATTCTTAGTTATTTTCGTAAGTGGAGGTGTAGAATCATCTAATACAATAGCTAGGTGTGGGATTAACCCACTTGGCAAGATAGACCTGTAGATCTTGTTAGATCATCCATCTAGAAGGAAAGTGATATAAAACATGTACGCTATATCATGACTACAGGCATCTTGTCACTAAATCACTGAGGAAGGGAGGCCTCTTTAGTCTTGGACGACAACCTTCCTGTGACCCAATGATCACCACTGTGGTTGCACTATGGTAAAAACAATATAAGACAAGTTGTAGGTATAACTCAGTTGTGCTCTCAGTGTGTGTGTGTGTGTGATACCATCGTCATGGCTAAGGACCCCCAAACACTGTCTGTTGATTGTTGTCTGGTCGTGTCGATCCCAGTGACAATTTTCTTTGTCTGACACCGAGTCATTGACTATCGGATTCTCTGGGCAGTCTCCTCTGACTCACTCCGTAGGTCTACCCAATCTAATCATCTCCGAAATATATCTACTTTCGACCGAAAATCCTAGATGTCCAGTATTTCTCTCAGTCTCTCTCCGCTGGTTAACAGTAGTTTGAATAATCCAAATAATACACATTATCACTCCTCATCTCAAAAATCCGAAACTCATGAAATCCCTTACTATTTCACATTATGTAATACTTCTTTCATAAATGTTATTTTTCTAGTAACCCCATCCTGGGTCACTTCCTGCCTTTTAACTATTAACAAGCACTGTGTCTGTACGTTTGGGAGACCTCTACGTGGATGGATATTGTGAATATTTCACCAATATACCCCCTAGGCTTACATTCCCATAACATAACTAAATTGTGCCACTGCTACCTAGGCCCTCACCCCCAACCACACTCAGGGTCTGATGCCCTGTCACACCCGATCTACACTCTTATCTCCACCTGTTTGGCAGTCGCCCACAAAGGTATATTATACTCAGTGCAAGTGGAACAAAATCGATATTAAAACGAGATGAATCATGGGCGGAAACCTGATCCCCATAACACAGAAGATAAAACAAAAAAAGTAAAAACAAAACAACCAATAACCATGTATAAGAAAAGATATAGCTATTTTATCGTTCTTTTTTTCATGTATTTTTCCATTAAATCCCAAACATACAGTACACATTCATTTGAATAAAAGCACTTATTTTCATTTTCTTTTTCTTTCTAAATTTAATAACTACAACCATCAATTTAAAACGTTTCTAAAAATTGCAATCAACTTTTAATATCATATTAAAAAAGTCAAGTTTCATTTTCTTTTCTAGCGGGTTTAAATGTGACACGACAGAAAAAAAAAAAGTTAGCAGCCCGTGTGAGCCTTTGTCTTTCCTTCCTTGTTCACACATCTACCTCTTCTATTTTTCTTTTTTCATCGGTCATTCCTTCCTTCTCTGAAACCAGACTGCAGCCAACCACACACACCTTCAAAGGATTATGCTCGCACATTTTTTGAACCTCCTTTTACAGTACACATTCATTTAAACTACTAAACTCAATCGCTTTCCGACACTGATGTTGTCTCCTTCCCTACTATTATTACTACTACTGCTGTCACCCATATCCATCTCTCTCATCCATCTCTCTCTCTATAGGAACTTAATCGCTACCGGCAAATTCAAATATCTTTATAAAATAATAAATAATTATAGCAATACGCATGAAAAATTTTTAATTGCTTAAAATATCTCAATAATGGCATATGATGATCTAAGAATCTTTTTAAATTTTTTAAATCTGATTAAAAATAAGGAAGTTATGACTATTTTTGTGCCTCGCACAATTGGATATTTTCCCCTCTTTAAGACCATATTCATTTCGTCACATTTTTTACACTAATTTTTCAGTAAAAATGTTATATCTTTGTTAAAATACAAGATTAAGCAATGAAATTTACCATATAAGTGTATTTTTGTACAAGGAATCAGAATATGCCACTGAAAATCTCTAGAAATTAATGGTTTCGAAGTAATCTGCACTAAGTGCACATAAATATGCTGCAAAACCTTAAAAATACCATGTATCCATAAAAAAGAAAGAAGTTAGAAAACTCAAAGTTGAATTGTAACACATTTTATGTACAAGAAACTAAAATCTAATACTAGGACTGTTTAAAAATGAATATATTGCAAGATTTCTTTGCCATTGTTGTAGATTAACACCTTCCGCTAACTCACCCCCTTGCCTCCCCAAAATATGAGATTCTACTTTTTTTATTTAGGCAATTACATGTTAACACCCTGAAAAACTTGGCAGAAAGAAAGAAACAAAAAGAATTATTTTAGAATTTAGAGTGGGGATCAGTTTCACATAAATTATATATAAATTATTCCCCCATTTCAAGGCCATTCTAGCGTTTTAGGACAGTTAATTATTTTTTCTATGGGAGATAAATCCTGTGCGTTTTTCTTGTTTTGTTTTTTTTTCTTTTTCTTTTTTTTTAGACGATTATGTGTGGTTTTAATGGGCTTTTTGTAGGATTAGGGCTTGCCACTCGGACTTAGTGTTAGTGATAAGGTTAAGGAAGGGGTTTTGTTTTAGATGGAGGTTGCCATTCGGACTTAGTGTTTTTAAGGGAGTTTTTTAGGGGGTGGCTTGCCACTCATATTTAAGGTTAATTTTTTAGGAGGTGGGCTTGTTAGTCGTACCTAGAGTTAGTGGTAGAGTAATTATTTGTTTATAAATTTCACTAAAAGGCAAGAATGGCCGGAAAATCGGAAATCATTTTACATTAAATTTATATGCGAAACTGACCCCCCACCCTAAATTCTAAATTATTTTTTTTATTTTTTTCACCAAGACTTTTAGGGTGTTCACACGTAATTGCCTAAAAAAGTAGAATCTTATTTTTTTTTTTTAAATTGACGACTAGAAAGTCATTACTACTAGAAGTTCGAAAGTTGAGTGAAAACCAGTATTTCTTGAAGTATTTTTTATAAAAGAACCAAATAGGATTAACTTTTTTAAGCACAAAAATATTTTTGTCTTATTTTTACAAAGCTTTACAAGACTCGGTTATCACTAGCTGCTGCTGATTGATTGTTATATCAGCAATACTAGCAGCTATTGTTGACTTTTGCTCATTAAAAGGACAATATTTTTTCGGATAAGGTAATTTAAAATTACTACTACGGAAAGACAAAACATACAATTATAATTTTAATGTATAAAAAAAAGATAAAAGATTAATTTATTTACTAGTTGGGTACGAAAAATGTAACAACATTTTCTATATTCATATTTTCACATTTTTAAAATTCGTTCTAGAATGAAAATAAACAAAAATCGCCTCATGTTTATAGCTGTTGACTATTGCTGCTACTACTACTAATACAGTCAGTTTTTCAAACTATAAATAAAAAAGCTTTTTGTTTCGGATAGGGTCATGAAATATTATCACTACCAAAAGAGAACACATATATACAATTATAATTTTAATGCATAAAAAAGTAAAAAGATTGGATTTACTTACTAATTGGGCGACGGAAATGTATTTTGCAAAAATGTTCAACCGACGTCGTGTTGAAGGTTTATTTTTAAAATTTCAAAAAAATGAATGAGCCGAATTACTTCGTACACCGACAAACTTTAAAAGTGATGCTTTCCCTGATTAGTTTCCAAATTTCAGGACGAAATTCCACATACAGCAATGGTACGAGACTTTTAAACGAAGGGGGGGGGGGGGTAAAAAAAAAGTGACGTAAATTGCTGAAAATAGCGTTAACATTTTTTGCCTTTATTTGCTCAAAACTCTTAAAAATATATAATGTATATTATTATTCATGAATGCACCTGAAAGGATATTCATTTCCTAACAAAATGATGGTATTTTGAGCACTTAAAGTGCTTTAGTTTTTAAGATATGACTATTTTAATAGAACTACCCTGAAATCTGTGATTATCCAAACAGTATTCTGGTCGATGTGTATTGCTAAGAAATATAAGAAAATATGTAACCATACGACTGTACAAATGAATAGATACAATTAAAAAAAAACTTACATCAAAACGTAATCAAAAAAATTTTTTTTCAAGAACCGATTTATTTTTTTGCGCAGAGTTAAAAAAAAAAGAAAAGTCCTTTCCACTTAACTTTTTTTTTGTTCTTTTTCTTCCCTCTTTTCTTTGTGTCCAATCATTAGTCTATATTTTTTCTCCCTCATTTACTCTCTCAATCTCTGCATCCCCTTGGCTTCCAACAAGAGACAGACATTCTGTGATTACGTTATCGTTTTAGCTCTCACTATATATGTCAATTAATTAGTAAATCCTCTTCCAATTGTAAAAAATAAATAATTATTTCTTTACCATACAAATTCTTTCTCATATTTTTGTTAACTCACATTCACATATTCAAAGTTACACCCTCTCAGCATCATTCAATAACCACAACACGATCACTTCAGTCACCTAGTTTCATGTGACTAGTCTGGGCCACTCTTATTCTGACAGGTTTGACAGCTTGTCTGGCTGTCATTTCTGACTGGTAGTACAGGAGACCTAACTCTTAGATTGCACTAAGAGCAGATGCTCTATCAACAGTTGATAGATACTGATTTGGCTAAAAAAGCAAACCAGGTGCTCCCCTAAAAACAACTAGATCGCTTCCTCTTTTGAAGCGCTCTTTTACAAATATTCAGGGACTTGGAACTAACTTTGAAGATGTAAAATCTTTCCTCCACATTAAACCTCCAGATATACTAACACTATGTGAAATCAACCTACATTTTTCAATATCTAATTATTCTGATGTAAAGACTGACAAACATATGCACGGGCTCATAGTCTATATCCATAACACCCTCCTCTTACTAGAGAACTCAGTCTAGAATTCAAAGATCAGCATTACATGTGCTTTCTTTTAACCTTACAGCATAGCATTAGTGTTGTGGACCTATTTAGGGTTCGGAATGAAAACACAAACACGGGTTTAGCAAAAACAAGTATATTAGAGAAAAGTATATACAACAGAGAAACAAGAGTAGTGGTACGTCAGTCTCGACTGCCAGTATAGACTGGGGTTAATGCAACACTGAGAAGCAGATGCTTCCAGTATTTATTGAGAATGGAAGAGTCCAAATGTTTGTTATAGATAAGGTACCATAACAATTAGTTACCTATATTTCCTCTACCATTCACCCTCAACCCAGGACTGTATCCTAATTGACTACATCTCCAATAGTATTGACACAGTGCTTTCATCAGATCCGAACACCCAAATCTATGTATCTTGAGATTTTAATGTCCACCACAGTGATTGGCTCGGTTTCTCAAGCTCCACAAACCAAGCTGGTAATAGCATGCATAGTTTCTAGATTGCCCATCCCATTACACAAACTGTCACTTTCCCAACTCACTTCCCAGATCATGAGGACCAGCAAGCCTCACTTCTTCACCTATCTTTGTAGTACCAGTTTTCAAGAATTCTGCTTGATCTCCTTCCGCTCTTCGCTAAAATTTTTGAAAGCGATAGTTGACCACCTTAAAATGCTAAACTTCTTTTTGATCAACAGTATGGATTTAGGCCATCTTGTTCTACTGCAGACATGTTAACGGTCATCTCTGAATGTATATACTGAACACTGGATAAGCTAAGATGGTAGCGCTAGATATCTCCAAGGCCTTTGATAAGGTCTGTCATGAAGATCTTCTCAGGAAAAGCAACTTGTACAGTATTACTGGAGGTGACGGTGGTCAAGTGGATAATAACACGGACTGACGACCTAGGTGTATCAAGTTCGAATCCAGTCGGTTCCATAATATCACGTTCACTCAGGGATGTTGGCAACCATTAATGTGGTCCGTTCTGCAAGAATGTTGACCGGCTTGATTCTGGTGTTGTCTGCAGAGTTGTACCCTGTTGATTCACACAAATTTAGTTTTTACTGGATAAATATAAAATATAATCATATCTTTCTTAACTAAAAGAAAGATCATGTCGTTCTCGATGGCTGTACATCTAAACAACACCACATCAATGTGAGTGTTCCTCAGGGGTTGATAGTCGGACCTATAAATGATGCAATCGCATCTGAGATGTATGCATTTGCTGATGACAACACACTATTCCCAGCATGAGGGCAAATCAAATGCTCATATACACAAGACAATGGGTGAATCCTTGGAAAATGACCTCCAGTCTGTAGTAGAATAGAGCCAAAAATAGATGGTCACATTTAATGCTACCAAGACAAAGTTCCTTTCCTTTAACAACTATAAGAAACCTTTCCAACGACCGATTGTCATGGTTGATAGCACCCTTACTGAGATTCCAACATTTAAATTCCACGGTCTGACATTCTCAGGCGACATGAAATGGAATAAGTACATAGAAGATGCTGCTAAGTCTGCCACAAAGGTAGACTCCTTTTACCGGGTTAGAAAACTTCTCACACCACCCAGTATTCTATATTTCTATAAAGCCACCATTCGCCTGTGCATGGAGTATTGTTGCCATATCTAGTGCACCAACTATTAGCCTCCTCCTCTTGGACAGGGTGCAAACAAAGAATTTCTAACCCGAAAGATCTCGCATTGTCTGCTAACCTCTAGCCCCAATTAGTAACAAAACAACACTTCCACTATAGAGGTCTGGAAGATTTTCTACTCGAAATTTTTCCTTAGACCGAAAATTCTCTCTTTGCTCCCTGTTTACCCAACTGTACCAAAATTGCTGCCCAATTCCCCACCCAGGTTACCCGTATAAATCTGGACCCTATCACAGTAGCCCCTTACACTTCAGTGGCAATATGACCCCTTGTTTGGAGCGAACAAAAGTAAAAAAGATATAAAACGTGTATCTGTATGTGGACGTATGTATATATATATATATATATATAAATGAATAAATGCAAAAGTTTTTTCCATCTATATTAATTATATCAGGTTGGAAAGAAAGTAATGTCGTATTTTTTACTTCATCACTTTGCAGCCTCCTAAGTTGTACACAGTTCTAAATTTTTGGGGTAATTGGTGTCTTAATATTTTGCTTTGCCTTTCAGATATAGTAGATAGTTGGAAAATATTAAGTTTAACGGTCTCAGCCGTCAAAAAATGGATATTAGTGAAGAGGATCTGAGACATTTCATGCTCTATGAACTCAAAAAAGGAAACTCAGCTGCAGAAGCTCCAAGGAATATTGGAACTCTCTATGTTCTGAATGATCGAAAATGTCGACGGTGGTTTGCAAACTTTTCTTCTGGAGACTTTAACCTATCAGATCGGCGACGTTCGGGAAGACCAAAATCAATTGCTAAAGACGCCATTAAAGACGCTGTGGAGGCCAATCCAAAGTTAACCAGCAGAGAATTAGCTCAATAATTCAATACAACCCATACAACAATTATTTCATGCCTTCACGAGTTAGGAAAAGTTAAAAAACTTGGATTCTAGGTTCCCCACGATTTGACTGACGCTCTACGAAATCAAAAATTGACTGTTTGCACATTTTTGCTTACCAAAAATCATTGAGAACCATTTTTGCAAAGAATTGTGACTGGAGATGAAAAATGGGTTCTTTACAAGAATACCCAATGGAAAAGACAATGGTTAGACCGAAACCAAAGTCCACAGCCTGTTCCAAAACAAGGACTACACGCAAAGAAGGTTATGCTCTCTTTATGGTGGGACATGAGAGGACTGATTCATTATGAGTTACTAGAGCCTAATCAAACAATCACAGCAGTAAAATATTGTTCGCAGCTGGATGATTTAAGAATTGCTCTATCAAAAAAAAACGATCAGCAGTACTCAATAGGAAGGGTGTAGTGCTTCAGCATGATAACGCGAAACCTCACACAGCAAAACTCACTCAGGAAAAGGTCATGAGTTTCAATACGCCTTATTCACCTGACATTGCTTCATCCGACTACCATCTTTTACAGTCGTTACAGCATCACTTAAACAAAAAAATTTATGAAAATGACGACTAACTAAAAAATGACCTAAATTTGTTTTTCTCCAAAAAATCAGAGAAATTTTTTGAAGAAAGCATCAAGAAGCTAATTGATCGTTGGACAGAAGTCACGGAAAATGAGGGAAATTATTCTAAAGATTAAAAATGAATGTTTCAGATGAAATAAATGTGTTGGACAAAAACGACATTACTTTCTTTCCAATCTTATATTAACATCAAAACCGATTTGGGTTATTTAATTCTAAATACACAAGAATATTTTGAAATACTGTATATATAGTCATCTCCAACCTCCCTCAAACAAATTTAGATATTGCTCATTTGTATATTTATTTCTTTTTCAGTTTCTAATAAATTAACATTCTGTAATATACATTTCTAATTTGTATTGCCAAATTTTCTTCTATATATGCAATCGTTTTATCAATAGTAATATTATATTTTAATTATTAAAATTATATAAAGAGATTTTATTAAAAAAATAGTGTTTTAAAAATTTTTTTGCAATTTCATTTTCAAGGGAGATAATTTAGTTCTAACATTAGCAAAACATCAAATGTCACTGAAATGTGGAGAACAGATACTACACTTTGATCTTAGCCAAAAGGCCAATGATTACTAAAAATAAGTAATGATTTTGTGACTAGTCATTTTTAAATGAATGAAAATAAATAAAAAAACTAAAAAAAACTCGAATTAATCGGAATATCTTTCAATTGGAGGGGGGAGTGTAGTATCGGTTCTGTTGTCATAAGACCGTCCTACCAAAAAGTACCGCCTCCATAAGAGCTACACCATTTTTTCCTGAAAGATTATAATATACTAGACCACCCGTGACCCGTTGGGTCAGTTTGTTATATTAGCTATGGAATTCATGTATGAGCGTGACACTTGTGGCATAAAGAAAATAGTTTTTTTTTACATAACAGAAGCATTTCTATGAAAGTATATTAAAATGAAAAAAGAATATAGATTTCTATGAGTCGTTCTGTTTATTATAATTGTTTTTTTTTTTTAAATTACAGTTACTGAATTATAAGTGGTTGGTTAGGGCGATTTGAGAAAGGAAGGGGGTACAGCCGTGGCCACCGAGAGACAGCAGGCTTTCTCGCGTACGTAACGAAAACAGACGGAGTAGGAGTGGTGAAATCTATGAGAGGGAAAGTGGGAGGTGGTTTCGTTCACCGACCGCTCGTATGGCTGATATTAATAATGAGTGTTGTTTTTTTGTTCGTTTGTTTTTGTTTTTTGAAAGGGGGGTGTTTTTTGAAACTGCGACAGACTTTACGAAGTCTTCCCGTTGAATGTTTTTAGCCGTGAAGAAAACAAAAAAACTATTTGATGAAATTAAATGAAATTGTTTATATTAAAAGACTAAAACAAACATTGCTAAAACTCTCAGTATTATAAGGTCAGGATCAAGGACAATGAAGCAGTCCTGGGAAAAGAGTGGCGCCCTCCCCTACATCTTGGGTTAGTTGATAATGTAAAGAGATCCTCTACTGTAATCGGGCAATTTAGCCTTTTATAAAGTCTGAAATTAGCGACCACCTCACCTAAAATAAGCGAACGCCATTTTTGTTTGACGAATTTGACAATATAACTAAATAAATATTTGAAATAAAAAAAATTAATTTCTCAGATGTTAACCATACAATATCATTGCCCTTGTCTTATTTTTACGTCTCTATTTGGTACTTTGTTACATGGGGACCCGGGCTAACTTTGACCCTGACCCTAACTTTAACCCTAACCCCCAATGACCCTGAACTTTATAGGTAACCCTACCCCCCTCCCTAACCCTAACGACGGGGTCAAAGTTAGCGCGGGTCCCAATCTAACGAAGCACCATCTATTTGTTAGTAAGTTACGCTTGTTTTATTATGAGCACCCCCCCGGATAAGAGTGAAATATTTTGAAAAAATTAATAATTTGCCTTCCAATAACGCGTGTACGATGGACACTCTACTAAAAAGGGTTGATATACCGTAAAAACTGGTAGGCTTCCGATAGTAAACGAAATTATACTTGTTACTTTTTTTTTCGATTAGATTTTCTTTTTTATTTTGCTTTGAATCACGACTTTCCTCACTTTCGTTTTTGTTAAATATTTTTTTTTTTACTTTTTGCGATTTATTTATTTGTTTTTATTGCGTTTTCACTTTTCAATTACGTTTATTCTCTCTCTCTCTCTCTTTCTTTATCTTCTCCCTCTATCTCTCTCTTACGAACACAAACTTTCTCTTTCTTTCGTACGCGCTCTCTGTGTTTCACTGAAAAAAAAAAGGAATTCCACAGTGTTTTCTACATCAATTTGTATAATTTACTGTTAATAAAATTATCCGGTGGCTAGAAATATGCACATATCTTACTCACCAAAATTTTGCGTGACGGGATGGAAGTATATATATTTATTATATTACTCGGTTGTCGGGGTAAAAGCTGTCTCTTCAGCAATCACTATCGGTCGCGACTCCCCTCCCCCGTTGTCAGGGGCAAAAGTAAATACTAAATCTTATTAAATGAGAGTGTCAGATCGTGACACAAAATAAGAAACTTAACTTCTCAGATGTTAACTATACAATATCATTGTCATTGTCTTATTTTTTACTATCTCTATTTGGTAGTTTGTTACATTGGGACCTGGGCTAACTTTGGCCCTGACCCTAATTTTAACCCTAACCCCCAATGACCCTGAACTTTATAGCTAACCCTAACCCCTCACTGACCCTAACCCTAACGACGGGGTCAAAGTTAGCGCGGGTCCTAATGTAACAAATCACCTTCTATTTGTTAGTAAGAGACTTTTTGCGATTTATTTATTTGTTTTTATTGCGTTTTCACTCTTTCTCTATCCCCCCCCTCCATCTCTTACGAACACACACTCTCTCTTTCTTTCGACCACGGTGTTTCACTGAGAAAAAAACAAAAAAAAAAACAAACATTGCTTATTGTCCGTTCAAAACATTTAAAAAATAAATACTGGTTCCTTACCATCCAAAAATAATAAATAAATGTTTTAACACTTTAAGAAGTGGTGCAAATAAAAAATAAATACTTAGTTCAAACTATCATTGAAAAAAAAAACATTGCTTAACGTCCGTTCAAAAACAACAACAACAAAAAATAATAGACATGCCCTAAAAACGTCAAAATAAAAAACAAAAAATAGTTTTAAGTTTTAAGCAACACAAAAAAGTACTTTTTGACCGGGTGATTAAAAAAAATGTATTATTTCTTCCCCTTCCGCTCGAAATGTAGAAGAAAAATATTAGCGGCTGGTTGGGATCGAACTATAAACCAGTCGGGCCAAAGACAAAAATACTACGTCGCTTACCGTTGCGCTAAAGGGAAATAATTAAAATACGATGCAGAAATTAGGCTAATTAAATGTTATTAATAATCTAGGTGCGGCACGCATGCGCAGAGCGTTTGCTGGAAGCGTGACACACGTACGTACACCTTAGCGTATTAATATATAGATTGTTGTTGTTTTGTTTGTTTGTTTTTGTTTTTTAAAAGGGTTTGAAACTGCGACAGACTTTACGAAGTGCTCCCGTTGAATGTTTTTAGCCGTCAAGTAAACAAAAAAACTATTTGATGAAATTAAATGAAATTGTTTTATATTTAAAGCGATATAAACATTTCCAGAATGAAAAATTGCATGCGTTCGTTAATAAAAGGAGTTCAACGGAATTAGAATAACAGATTGGAAGACGATGCTATTTACGCATGCGCAACCGGATGTTGAAAACCGGAAAGCTGAAAGCTGATTGCAAACATACAAGACCCATAGACTTTTAGTAGTATATAGATATATATAGTCTGAAATAAAAGCGTTTTTCATTTAAAATGCAAACGAATAAAATTGAATTTTCTGTTTAAATTGTAATTTTTTAATATTTAAAGTTTTCTTAATAAATCCTATCAACATCTCCCCCACCAATAAATAAATAATAATTTGAAAAAAGCCATGCTGGCCTTTCTTCTCTTATTTTCATTCAATTCGCTCGTGGAATAGGAAAAGAACTGAAAATACTCTTTTTATTTGGAGTTAATTACTATTTCAGTCACATAAATTATTTTGAGTAAAATAGATTTTGGCTTTTAAACTAAAATCATGTTTTAGTAAAAAAAAACAACTTAGGGGTTTTAATGTTTTTTTTTGTTATGCAAAGTTTCACCATACAAATGAAATGCCGAAATAAAAGTTAGGTCAGAAAAATATAGTTGCACACTAAACAAGTTAAGAAAGAGGCGAGCTAAGGAAGAACGATTATGACAATGTTGAACAGACCTACAAACGATGAAAACCAAAATAGACCGCTAGTATGAATTAAAAGTGGGCCTATGAAGGTCGACGAACAGGGTACCGTGCTAGTATAAATTAACAGGGAAAGACATGGATATTTTCATTAAACGAAAAACTGATAAGAGCAGACGACGGTGACTGCCAGTCCGGGTTGGGCACATTGCTTGTCACTGTTGTATTGAAATAGCGGTGATGCTATAGACCATGTGTGGCCGAAAAGAAATAACAATTTCTGTACGAAAGCGGATAACAAACAAAAAGTTTGTGGGGATCGGTGTCACCATGTCTAGTTTGGTTAGAGAGAATGTCATTTTTACACGCCAAGTCATGGCTTGTACACAAGACAGGTGTGACCTGAACCAATAACAGCCACCCAGGTATTTCGAAATGGAATTTCACTAATGGCCGTAAGTCCTCTTTCGTTCACTGAAACCAAATGTTTCAGTGGACGATAGAGGACTTACGGCCATTAGTGAAATTCCATTTTCTCTGTTTCAGGGAGCCGTGGGGAATGGATAGGCGCAAATGAAAAAGAGGAAAGGAAAGGCAGGGTGAAAATACGATTACCTGGCCCTGAATTGGAAATGTGAATTAATAATCCCAAATATGGCAGAGAGAAGGATAATGAGGATATATTTCTTTTCTTTTGTTCTCTGACTAAATTCTGATTTGAACATAAAGCTTTGAGTACTCCATTTTGTTTTCCCACTGAATCCATGTTGCTTTGAAAAAGTTTTTTCCACCTATCCTAACTATATTAACATCAAAACGGTTTATGCTTATTTAATTGTGTAGTATATTTTTATGTCACAATACATTACTCCCAGGCATTACCTCCTCTTTTGAAGCAGAGGCAGTATAGTATATGTTCGTTCTTCACGATACCATCCTTCAAGGATTACTTTCTCTTTATTTGTGTACGTGTGTGGTAGTGTACTATTAATTGTGTTATGATATCATTCTACTTTTTTTGTGTGCGTGTGTGGGAGGTTTGTTCGTCATGATATCATCCTCTTAGTCATTACCTCCTTCTTTTCGGGTCAGTGTATGTAGTTAGTTCATCATGATATCAATCCTCTCAGATTAGCAATATGTTAATATAGCAAAGATATATGACCGTAGGAAGCATATATTTGCTAGTATATATATATATATATATATATATATGTTTTTATTTTTATTGGTGATGGTAGTGTTCAGCTTTTGTTTGTTTTTTTTTTGTTGTTTTTTTTCACTTCCTAAGTGATAAAAAGTAATGCAGAAGATTACATTTTTAGTCGCCCTTAACTTTATAGGACATATTTTTTGTTGATATATATATTTTTATTAATTTTATACGTACATAAACGTAATCTATTGACACGTGTTTCTGGCTATCAGTCGTCATCAGCATGGCTAACTTGTACAAGGATCGAATCTTCGATATTAATGTTTATAGTCTGGAGTTTGACCTCCAGACCATGACACATTGCCTGGAAATATGTACGATTTTTATCACCTAAATATTTAATGTATTTTATGTAATTGTTTTTATTGGTGATTGTGGCGTTCAGTTTTTGTTGGTTGTTTTTTCTATTTTTCATTTCTTAAGTGATAAAGAGTAATACAGAAGATTGCATTTTTAGTCGCCCTTAACTTTACAAGACATATTTTTCGTTGATTTATATATCTGTGTGTGTGTGTGTGTGTGTACAGGGTATTCAGGATAAATTTTACACTTTTTAGAAAGGAAATAAAAAAATGTCATCTTAGCCAATAATTGATGTATTTTCAAAATTCGAAGTGCATCTCTTATAGGATCTTTTGCCAAATACAGTTCATTAGAAGAATCCACCATGGACTCCGTGGGGGACCTTAACATGGAGCATGCGGCCACAACAGTATCTTTCAAGAGACGCCTGAACACCAGTTTGATCCTGGCAATCACCTCATCCTTGGTGTTGCATGCGATACAGTTGGTGTTTTTCTCAACTGCACTACATACATAATAGTCCATGGGGTTGCAATCAGGCACGTTGGAGGCCAGATGTCAGGACTGGTGAAGTCGTTTTCATGATGTGCGGGTCTTTGTGCAGACTGTAGGCAAGCTACCTGTTGTTTTGTGCACTGATCAGCTGGTCTTGGCAGCAGTTCTTCTCGTCTAAGAACCAGAGCAACCCCGACTCGACAGGGTGTTTGATCTTAAAATAAAACTTCTATAAACAGTCAAAGTTGCTCTTCTGTATCGTTTCCACACAATTTTTGTGACAGCATGTGATTTTCACCAATGTTTTAAGACTGAGTATATCTAAGAATTATTAATTCCATCTATATAATCTTTCTTTTAATGGCATTATATTTATAAAGAGTTTTCACTTATTTAAAGCTTTTATCTTCAGTTATACACTGATTAAGTTGGCCTTTTGTTCAGTATCACACAAAACGCAATGTCCGACCAACTTTGAATGGTCATAACTTGGGTACTAATTGAGATACCAAGATAAATTTGGTATTTTTTTAAAAATCTTGCAGCACTATATATGCATACCTAAAAAGATTTTTGGTATATTGTAAAAAATAAATCAGTTTGGGATACCTACTCAAAGCTGAAAGTGAAATAAAAGAAGTACTGGTTAGCACCGTACGCGAACTCCCAGTGATTGCGCAAGAAATACAAATAAAATCTAAAAATTATAATTTTATTAAAAACATGATGGATAAAGTGAAGTGCAAACAAAGGGGAAATATAAATTCACCGGTAAGCAATAACTATTTAATTTGCGACAAAATTTTGATGTACGCCGAGCGCGTCGTGATCCCAGTGGCATTACAAAAGAGACTGTTAAGGAATTTCATTGTGGTCACCCATGAATGTGCAGAATGAAATTGCTTATGCGTTCATACTTTTTTTGGCCAGGTATGGACCAGGACATTGAGAGGACAGTTAAGAGCTGTAGAGGTTGTGCTCTAGCCGCTAAAGCATCACCAATAATGACAGCATCATGGCCGAAAGCGGACACGCCATGGTCTAGACTACATCTAAATTAGGCTGGACCGTTAAATGGTGCATATTATTTGATTGTGATGGACAGTTTAACAAAATAGCCAGAGATTCTGAAATGCAAAAGGCCAACATCTGCAATGAAATAAATTTTTTGCATGAACTGTTTGCCAGGTTTGGATTACCTGATGAAATTGTCACAGATAATGAGACCCAATTCACCTCAGGAGAGTTTAATATGTTTTGCAAAAACTTTTGGGTAAAACATATTACTACACCTGCGTACCACCCGAGAAGTAACAGGCAGGCAGAAAGGTTTGTACCTTCAAAAGGGCATTAAATAAAGTGGAGTAAACGAGGAGTGAAAGATCCAACAATTCTTAAGGTCACACCGAACAGAAACATTGCGACGATGCACCGGTGGATATGATGTTCGCAAGAAAAATTAAAACCATTTTTGACAAATTATTGCCAGTGAAGAAAAAACATTTTAAAAACACGGATGGTAAGACCAGACATTTTAATGTTGGTGAAAAAGTGCTTTTTAAAAATGACAGAAATAATAAAATGTTCTGGCAAGACGGTATTGTCACCAGGAGAATCAGATGCCTGATATACACGGTTCGGAGTCCGAAGTGGGAAAACAAGCGTCATGTAAATCAGTTGAGATGCAGATACGTGGAAAAACAAACTTCACATTAGGAATCCATGGAGGTACTTTACGATGTATTTGATGTACCGATTTCTGAAAACCTTACTACTACTCCTGCTACTGAAGTGAGACGTTCAACAAAAAGAAAGAAATTCAACAGAACATCTAGAGATTGACCCAAAGAGGAAAAGATATATTTCCAGGAAGAAATAAATCTTAAAGACTGATCCGGATTTACCCATAGTGACAGGATGGATTGGTCAGGTCACTATAAAATCGACACCTTTGCTTAACCAAAGGGAAATCACTTATAGCACATCTGTCTAGAGCCTGTATTTGCAACTGACTTATTGTATGTGTTACACCGGCCGTTCTTACACAGGAGAAACTACACCGGTTGTCACTATAAATAGTGCGAGTCACGAGAGATACAGAGAAGAAAAAGCACAGTCTTGTAACTGTCTAGCCAAGTGCTAGTCAATTTCTTACTTTGTTAATACACTTGTTTTGACTTCCTTTATTTATTATTTACTGTTGGACAACTTCACAACAGTATGTAATTAAGTAATCTTAATACATTTCTTATTCCTTCTATTCCTGTGTTGTATTCTTATTTATTTATTGTTATTACTACGATATAACAAGCGGTCATATTGTGAAAATAATAGCAGACATTATCTGATTTCCTGCACAAAGCAACATTCATTAAATAGGTCTACAATATTGTCCGATGCAGTCAAATTGGCGCGTTTTGTTTCAGAAGAAGTGTTTGATGCTGCATTTGGATGTTGCAACACAGCGAAAAGAAAAATCAACTCTTGATCTCCTTGGATTTTCTCATTTCCCACTGAATCGAAGATCTCCTCCCCATCAGACACAGAGTTGCTGTATTTTCACAGAACACAGACAGCTTAGACAATCGTCTTGCCTCCATTACCAATGTAAAGAGCTACAAACCTCATCAGCAGATGGTGTGCTGCCAATTTTCCATGTTCGTAAAAAGAAGAAAGACAAAACAGAGCCCTACATTGTGATCAAACCCTGACAGAAATGCAAACACGTAGTTCATCTCCCTTGGATTTATTTCACGGCAAAGTTAGAGAAAGAACTTGTCTGTAATCTCGTTCATACTACTTGCACGATTTAGGCTGAGATCTTAGTCTATTACTGACGTGTCGTTCAAAGCCGTTAGACATGGTCCGACCAGCAGTCCTTCTTTGCATGACCTTTCTGATAGCAATTGCATATTGATGATGCGAAGCATATTGAGTCCCCAAAATACACAAAGTAAGTAATATTTACTTATTCATTGCTCACGTATATCTCGCTATTTCCAATCCTAGCAACATGTGTTCTTTTTCATCTTGTATTTCGGACTGTAATGTATTCTTTTCTTCTGTACTTATGTCTCCCCTGCATATTATATCGTTTACTACAACTGAAGTGTTTCCTATCCCCCTTTTGCGTTTGTCTTCGATAAACTCCTTATCTTTGAATAAATGTGTTTATAAATCAAGCGTTTTTTTCACTATTAGCCTTTTTGTTCTCCCAAACTATGTGTGCATTATTCACAAGAACAACGCACACAAAATGGTGATCATCTGTGCGCGAAGGTACTATCTGAACATGTGGTCGCTAACAAGCTAAACGCTAGAATATAACATATTGATAGCATTTCGCTATAAACAATTCATTTTCAAATGTAAATGTAATTAGAAATCACAACGTCAGATTCTTACATACTGCAGATGCAACAGGCTCTTATATACTGCAGATGCAACAGGCTCTTATATACTGCAGATGCAACAGGCTCTTATATACTGCAGATGCAACAGATGTGGCTATAAAAGTACAGGATGTTAAAATAAAAAAAAATTTCTGAAAAATATAGAAAAATATTCAGAATTGTGAAGAAGACTTAATATTACCAGATCCATCAACGGCGTTATTCAGAAAAAGAGATTAACATGGTTTGGGCATGTTTCCCAGCTACCAGACTCCAGCTACGTAAAGAAGATGTTAGAAAGAATTCAAGAAAAATCAAGAAGATGACCACAAAAGAGATGGGCCAACCAGATAAGAGTTTAGATTGGTATGCCGCTCCTGACAGCTGAAAGACTGGCCCAATACCATGATACAGGACTGGCGGAACAGTTATAAAAGGGGGGGGGGGGCTCTCCTAAAAAGTGAGGAGCCCGGTTAAACACATGCATATATAACTTCATTATTGATGACCGTAAAGTGTGTGTGTGGGGTGGGGGGGTGGGGGGGGAGTGAAAAAGTGTGTGTGTGTGTGTGTGGGGGGGGGGGGGGCTTGAGATCCCCCGGTGCCGCCGTCCATGTGATAAGTGGCAGAATTTTGTTTTCAAGCATGTGGCGAATCTCTGTAGAAATAGTCAAAGAATTATTTATTCTTTCTTAAATAAGACAATTTTTTTCTTCTGATTGTTGAACTTGTTTTGAATCTTTTGTTTTGTTGTGGATTTTTTTTTTCTTTGGACATTTTTTTTTTTTCATCCAAGAAATGAAAAGTAGCTGCAGACACCCAAGTATTTTTTTCTTAAGATATTTAGTGATATTTCCAGCAATTTATTTTGTTACATTGTAAGAAGGGAAATTAACAAGACTTGTTGAAAACAGGTGTGATTGTGATGTCACACACAGGGAAGGAGTAACGCCCTTGAAGACCAGACGTATAAATAGAGTTTCTCGGCATCAGATGGACTGTACATATGAGGATGTCCTTAATACCCAGGGATCATGAATTCAGAGGAAATGAACATGTGAAACCCTCAATCTTTACCTTCCATTATTTTGTCCCCCTTAGAAGCAGACCAGCCAACAGATGGTGTCAGAGTAACATTTGGCAAACGTTACTATTGGCAACATAAAAGATTTTAAACGAAATAGAGTTGGGAAATTAGTTCAAAATGATTAATTTTGATTTACCTACTCATGTTACGTTTGTCCTCAATTATATCTTTGCTGAAAAATTCCAAACAAATTTGGAACTTAAGCAAATATTCTCTCATTTATTTTCTGTTTTGTATCTATTATTATAACTCAATGGAATATCCATAGGTACAACTAGTATGAATAAAAATACTTACCTTGGTATACTGTTAATATTGTCAAATTCATTATGTAAAATTTCCCACGATTTAAGTTCTCTGTTCCACGAGTTTTCACTGCATTTTTTATATTTATTTGCTGACATCAGCCGATCATTATTTGGTGACATCAGCCAATCATTCTTTCGCTTATAACTGAAAATACAAGCATAAAATATTTTGAAGAAACCAAAAAAGAAAATCATTTTTGACTTAATTAGGGGTGGAACATGGATTAGAATTCTAGACAATGTTAGATCAGCCGGAGCCACATTTGGAAAAATAGTGATTTACAATCAAAATAAAAAGACTATATTTACCCATTTATCATCTTGTGGTAAATAACACTTTGATTTTTTTTGTGAAAGACAATTTAAAACCCTATATTAAGCCCACCATATTGACAAGTGACCCTTTTTCTTTGAAATGGGACTGTTTTTATATGCATCGAAACACACAACATCAACATTAAAAAAATAAATCGCCTATCACTGAAACTAGTAACCTAAAAAAAAACTATTAATGACATAAGAGAAAGAATTGTATATTTATAAAGAGAAAAGAGCAAATTTTATTTATATCCATATTTTATCAAAATAACCCAAAAATAAAGGCCGAAATTGAAAGATATTTCATTATATTTACCTATTTTTGCATACTAAACTCTCGGCTGGTTTGTAATACCTACAAGTTATCTCAACTCACCATATCATATTATTATTATAAGAAAGATTATTCCTTTGAAATTTTATGGCAAAGATTTGTTTCTTTATCCTAAAAACCAGTGTTTGTTACCTAATTGAGCTCTGCTTACAGCCTATCCTAAATAGTGGTCTATGCCTGAGAAGGTACTACAGCTCTATGAACAACTATAGTTATTCATAACGTACACAACGAACATTAATCCTATCACCAGATGATCGCTCTCACCAACCCACATCCGGGGTTAACAAGACCTATTCATATACATAATGGTTAAATGATGCACGTGTGATGGTCTAACAGTTACAAAAAGAGAGAGCTGGCTATACTAGAAGATTTCTATTGCCATACTCTGGGGAAATCATTTTCTTTCAGGTGTTCATTGTAAAGCTAGAATTGATTTGACTTTCTTTTTATCCATTTTTACATTTTATTTATTTCAGAAGAAAGAAAAATCAGAACTACTTGCTCAAAATAATTTAATAATAACGAAAACCAAAAAAAAAAACGTTTTCTTCCATTTTTGTGTGAAATTGCAATTTTGTACCTGCTGCAAGTTTGCCGAAACTGTGAATCAAACCACTTTATGTATAACTAGATGGTCTTACCCAGCATTGTCTGGGAGTCTTTTTACTTTCATTTTTCTTTCGTCTTTTTTCTTTTTTATGCTATGCCTTTTTTTGTTTACAGATTATTTTTTTTAATAGGATTTTGAAAGTTAAATTTCATAATTATGTTATCGTTTGGTCCTGAAATTATTAATTGAACAAATCGTGATAAAACAATAATTTTGTTATGGTTGTTTTATTCTCTATTTATAAAAATTATGGTTACCTTACCTTACCTATAACGAACATTTGGACTTTTCCATTCTCAATAAATACTGGAAGCATCTGCTTCTCAGAGTTGAGTCAACTGGTAGTCAAGACTGATATACCACCACTCTTGTTTCTCTGTTGTATTCTATTTTCTCCAATATACTTGTTTTACTTAAACAGGGTCACAGCAACTGGCGACGAGGTATTCGAACTGACACGGGACCCCACAACAAACTCGCAAAATACCTTAAATAAGACCTCACAACAACTGGCGACAAGATATTCAAACTTACACAGGACACAACTGCAACATTAAGAACTTTCTTGAGAACCTTTAAAAAAAAGGACCACACAACAACTGGTGAAGTGGGATTTCGAACTTATACCACCACAACGACTGACGACGTGGTAACAGTAAAGGATTCTGGAGAACCTTAAATGGATGCCACAACTGGCAACAAAATATTATGTTTTTTTTTTTTGGAGAACCTTAAAAAAGAACAAAACTTGAAGAAATCAATGACAAATTCACCAGACAACGTCCTAGTTCTAAAAACTGGCTTTTCCGGTGAAAAAAAAAAAAAAAAGAAAAAAAAAACACATAAAAGACCAACCTATTTTTCCCTCATTGAAAGGTTAGTGATTTTTTTTTTATTGCTATTCCGACACTATTGTTAATCTTTAACAAGAAGGGAATACATGATTTTTTTTCTCTCTCCAAAAGAGAAAAGGTTAGGTGACAAAGTATCCGGGCCCCATGGGGATCGGGTACCCTGGTGACGTGCTAGTATGCATCTTGGTGGTGATGCTATGCCCTGCGACTGGACGAAGTGAGATATAAAACTAGTATATATTGACGTAGAAACAAACTTATTCAAACGACAGGAACGAGGCGCTAGTTGGTCTCGTGGAGTCGTGTTTGATAGTCAGAATCCATTGCCTCCCAAGGCAAGGAGACAGTTGCCAGATGGGAAGTAAAGATTATTAAATTCCATAATCTTAAATTTAATTCTGAAGTGTCAATAAAGCGATATTATTGTTTGGGGGAATGGCGCGTTTTGGAATCACGATTCTGTGAAGGTTGTTTTGACTTGGCAGGGATTTAATTGGGCCTGTCATCGTTAATTACAAACACGGTCACAGATCGTCTCCAGCTGTGTGACAGAATGAGAAAGCGTTTGTTTCGGCGATAACAATGAGATAGAAAGAAAATTCCATTTATTTTAGGGAAGGGGGGAGTGAGGCGCCCGTCCCCACCCTCCCTGAGAGAGGAAGACACGCAGGGAGTAAGATGGCAGAGAAGGGGGTGTACAACGATAGACATCTTCAATAAAAGAATGTGCGTTTTTCATACACGACCACAAGAGAGCCAGTTAGAGTTAATTGTCGCCAGAGAGAGTCGGACGGAACCCGGCGCGTGCCGAGCTGGCGTGCGCCGAAGAAAACAATTAGACGTTAGCCATTGTCTTCGCCAGTTAATTTGTGACTAAACAACTACTTGTGTAAAGAACGAAATAACTTAGAGAAAACACAACCTTTTGCTAAGGACATTTACGAGTACGGTAGACATTAATCCAATGTAAAATCAATTCTCTTCTATACAAAAAACCCGACCGAGTTGTTGAATAAACAGTTTCAACGTGGGAGTGTGTTTGTAATTGGACGAGACAAGATCAGCGACGTTATCATCATCGTCGTCGCCATCCCGGCCTAGAGGAATTTGGATCTATATATTTTTTTATTGCCACTACGACAATCGGCACGAGTGGGGGTCACAATCTGGCACTGCGACCAGGATATCACACCTGTGCGGTTGACGACCACCGTGTGCACACGAGTAGGGTTCATAGTTACTTCTGCCAAAAGAAAAAAAAAATTGAAACTGTATTTCATTTTTTTCTCTGTTGGCTAAAGTGCTGTCCGCAAATTCTACGGTTACGTAAAAAGCAGACTAAAAAAAAAAGTGTTTTTTTTTTTTCGAAAAAAAAAGGTTCTATACACTTTTTTATTAATAAGATTACGTCTTGCAAGCGTGATTTAAAAGATAGAGCTTTCTAAAAAGCCACATTCTAAAAGGACGCGTTTACTTTCTAAAAACTGTATTCTAAAAGGACACATTTTAAATATGGAAGACTTTAAAGCTACTATAACAGAACTGGTGAAATTTCAAATGCTACAGCAACTAGAACAAAAAAAAAGCAGAAGAAAAGCTTCTAGAACAGAAAAAAAGAGACTGAAGACAGACTACAGAAAACTGAAGACAGACTACAGAAAACTGAAGACAGACTACAGAAAACTGAAGACAGACTACAGAAAACTGAAGACAGACTACAGAAAACTGAAGAAAGACTACAGAAAACTGAAGAAAGACTACAGAAAACTGAAGAAAGACTACAGAAAACTGAAGAAAGATTTCAAAAGCTTCTCCTAGGACAAAAGAAAGAAGCCAACAAAAAACTTTTAGAACAAAACGAAAGACTTCTAGTACACAAAAAAGAAACTGACGAAAAGATTAAAGTATTAATGCAAATAATATCGCATAGGTGTCAAAGTAACAAAAACGATAATACTTTTTTGCAAAATGTTGTTTGGAGTGCAATTGACAACTTCACATATTCCCCAGACGAGGATAAAACTTTTGCTTCGTATTTTAGAAGATATGAGGATCTATACAAAATAGATTGCGAAAATTGGGCAGACTCTAAAAAGGTTTGCCTACTACTTCGGAAATTAGGCACCACCGAACATACTAAGTTTGTGAATTTCATTTCCCTCCGAAAAATGAGCGATTTGACTTTTGCTGAAGCTGTCAATCTTTTAACAGAATTATTTAGCCCAAAGACTTCCTTGTTTTACCAATGTTGGAAGTGTTTAAACCTGGTAAAAAAAGACAACGAAGATTATTACACGTTCGCATCTGTCATCAATAAACACTGCAACGATTTTAAATTAGCCGAACTTAGTGCTGATAATTTTAAATGCTTAATTTTTGTACGAAGATTGGTATCAGGAAAAGACGCTGAGATCAGACGGAGGGTTCTAAATAAATTAGAAAATAAACCGAACTTAACACTGCAGAAATTAGCTGAAGACTGCCAGAGATTCTTAAGTGTTAAACAAGATTCGAAGGACATTGAAGAGTCAGTATCGCACACATTAGAAAAGTATGTCAAAAATCGAAATTCAACTCTTATTCAAAAACAATTCAGAACAAAAAAAGGGATTTTCATGCCTCTACACAAACAAGCCAGCTCTTTAAAAAACAAGATAAATTACCGCCGAGCCCCTGTTATCGTTGTGGAAGCCTGCATTGGGTAATAGATTGCCCATTTTGTTTAAAAAACCTGCCTGACTTGTAAAAAAGTTGGACACAAAAGTTTGCATTAAAGGAAATAAAACGCGGGTTAAATCCACAAAAACTATCAAACATGGTGGCAGTATTATAAGATATGTTCAGGTAAAAATCTTAAATAAAAACATAAAACAACAATTGGATAACGGTTCAGACGTATCAATTATCAACATGCATATATGGAGAAGGTTGTGAAAACCGACCATGCTAAGAACCAATCAAATTGCCAGAACAGTGACTGGTGAAAAAATAAATTTTGAGGGTAAAATAGCTACTGACATCATTTTATAGTCCGACGTAAAAAAGTAAAAAATTACATATTAAAAAACACAAATAATTTATTTGGCATAGACTAAATGCAGCTATTCAAACAATAGGGATTATCAACCAAGAAGAAAATAAATTTGACGACCGGGTCAGAAAAACGAAATTTGTTTCAACTATTAAAAATCGTATGAAATGGAGTCAAAATAAATTGTCTGCAGAAATTAAATCACATTAAGAGACAAAAAAAAAAACGCTGAAAAACTGAAAGAAATTAAATTAAATTCTTAGGATAACCAGTGGAAGGTTAAAGAGAGTGAATTCATAGTTCCAGAGCTTGAATCGCTAAAGTTACAACTCAAAGAGTTTTCAGAAGATCTAAAGACTATGAAAGATAAGATAACTTGTCTTGAAGTTGAATGTCGAAGGAAAGACCACATTTCTTTTTTAATTTTAAAGATGTGCAAAAAAGCACATCTTTAAAATTAAAAAAAAATGTGGTCTTTCCTCAGACATCTAGAATAAAAAAAAACTGAGGATATCAAATCAAAATTTGATAGAGGCCATCAGTTCTCTCATAAGAGATACATAAACCAAATTAGGGAATGACTATCGGAAGACACCGAGAGCATTATCCAGGAAGACGTTATGATTACCAGAGACAATACTGTTGACATACAGCTACCTCAAGCAACCTTAGAATAGCATCAATCCAAAAAGGAAACGATACTAGACTCCTGAGGAGGTCAGACTTGTGTGTGTGTGTGTGGGGGGTTATGGTGCTGTACCTATAACGAACATTTGGACTCTTCCATTCTCAATAAATACTGGAAGCATCTGCTTCTCAGTGTTTTTTTGGTTTTTTTTAAAACATAGTTCACCCCAAACAAGGCAGGCCGCCACTGTAGACGCAAGGGGCTACTGAAAAAAAAGGAAAAAGTTTTTGGGGGGGGGGGGGGGTCAACCTAAATTGGAAGCTGCGCAGCGAGATGTCTGTTTACATTAGTTTTAAATTTCTGCATGTCAGTGCCGTCGGGGAAACAGGGGGCAGGGAGGGAGTTCCAGAGGCCAGCAGCACGAGGAAAGCAGCTATTTGAGTAGAAGGCTCTCTCCGGCATCTGGGGACCTACACAGTGAATGAATGAGATTTAGTTGATTGTCGAGTTAGTCTAGTGAATTTACGTCGAGGGGGCACCAGAGTAACCAATTCATCAGAGCATAATCCATTGAAGTATTTGTAAAACAAGCATAAGGATGCTACATTGCGGCGATGAGACAGGGGCTGGAGTTTGGTTGACAGTGAGGGACCTATTAGGTTAGCGACTCTTTTTTGGACCTTGTCAAGGAGGGAGAGACTAGTAGATGATGCACCAGCTCAGATGTGGCAACAATACTCCATGCATGGGCAGATGGTGGCTTTGTAGAGATACAGGATAATGTCAGGTGTGAGGAGTTTACTAGCACGGTAGATGGAGCCAACCTTCTTTGTGGTAGCCTTGGCAATGTCTTCAATGTCTTCAATTGTTTCAATTCATGTTATCTGTGAAGGTTAGGCCAAGGAGTTTGAATGATGTACTCTCAGGTAGGGTGTTATTTTCCATGACAATCGGTGGTTGGAGAGGTTTCTTGTAGTTATTGAAGGAAAGGAGCTTAAAAGTTATTAAAAGTTACCAACCATTTATGACCCCAATCCACTACAGCCTGGAGGTCATTTTCTAAGAATTCAGCCATTGCCTCGGATATGATCGCATCTGTTTTGCCAACATGGCGAGAGTAAAGCGTGGTGTCGTAAGCAAATAAACCAATCGCAGACTCTCCGTCATCAGGGAGATTGTTTATATAGATCAGGAATAATAAAGGTCCAAGGATAGATCTCTGGGGTACACCAGCATT
The DNA here is from genome assembly GCA_963556195.1 of Sepiola atlantica. Taxonomy (NCBI): domain Eukaryota; kingdom Metazoa; phylum Mollusca; class Cephalopoda; order Sepiida; family Sepiolidae; genus Sepiola; species Sepiola atlantica. The sequence goes on along the minus strand of OY744553.1, from coordinate 22,325,822 downwards.
TATGTCATGTTGCTTAGATAAATGGCCATCGAGGACAACCTGGATTTTTCTTTTGGTTAGGAAGGATCTAATTATATTAAGTAATTGCCCAGTAATACCGTATGAGCGTATTTTCAGGAGAAGCCCTTTATGCCATACCTTGTCAAAGGCCTTGGATATATCAAGTGCTACTGCCCTAGCTTCTCTTGCCTTGTCGAGTGTATGATACATGCGTTCAGAGATGACTGTTAGGATGTCTGCAGTAGATCGTACTTTTCTAAATCCATACTGGCGGTCAGAAAGAAGTTTAGCATTAACTAAGTGCTGGACTATCACTAGATTGATTAAGGATTCAAAGATTTTAGCAAAGATTGGCAGTAGACTGATTGGGCGGTAGTTCTGAGGATCGGTTCTATTCCCAGAATTCTTGTAGACTGGTACCACAGAGGCAATTTTCCAGCTATCGGGGAAGCAAGATTCAGCTAGGCATTTATTGTAGAGTTTGGAGAGGACAGGGGCCAGTTCAGCAGAGCATTTCTTTATTACTATTACAGATATAAGATCAGGCCCACAAGCTTTGGAGGTGTCAAGGTTTTTTATGATGTCTCTAACCTGGGATGGGGTGATGACCAGGTTGTTAAGTCAACCCAAGTCTATACTGGTAGTCCAGACTGACGTACCACCACTCTTGTTTCTCTGTTGTATCCTATTTTCTCTAATATACTTGTTTTACATAAACCCCGTGTTCGTGTTTTCATTCCGGCCCCTAAAAAGGGTCACAACAATTATTCAATGTAAATAGCTTTTAAAACTTTCAAGTTTTAATTAAATGAGGATGTGTTAAGAATTTTAAAGCTTCCAAATTCCTTTTCAATTAGTAAGGGTTACAAAGTAATTCATTTTTTTTTTCACTTATTAACAAAAAAACTAAAATGGTTCAATTGTTTATAAAGAAAACAAGATTTAAAATATTTTCTTTTGTTTTATGTTATTGCATTTTTTAATTTTAATAAATATTTGATTGATAGTAAATAAAAAAATTAATATGCAATCATCAAAGTTATGTTGACACGAGAAACACACACGTGAAGTTATCTCATAATTTTATTAGTATAGACATGACAATATTCCATAGACACTACTGGAAAAAAAAATTAATGGTAATACGAATGAATTTAATGTAACTTTTGTAATAGAAGAATTGTTAAAAGTGATAAAATTGTTTAAACATCATTTAAAAGTCTGATTACTTACCTGGGTATCAATTTGAAGGAGTTGTCATATCCAGTTGTACTTTTTCCATTGTCAATATCTCTCTCCCTTTGCATTGATGTATTGCGATCCATTTCAAGTTCTTCAACACTTTCAAAAATAAATACAACATACATAAAAGATAGCTTAAATAAAAGTCAGTAGAAATAGTAAAAAATGTAGTTTTCCAGGAAATCAAGTCTTTTTGTGTTAAACATTTTATTCTATTCACACTCCATCCATCTTCTGGGTGGCCACAATGTTTCCTTTATCTTTTTCTGATTCAATTCACAGAGTATATCACCCAACCGGACATGGACAAAAAGAAAATGTCTCTCTGCGCAGGGGATTTACACATCTCATCAAATCAATAGTTAAAGGATTTGGATTAAAGAATCAATGACAGACATCCCTTCACGAAAAAGGAAGCAGCACAAAAAATTGACCAGATCTGATTTTCTCCAATAAAAAGGCGCCTTTTTCAAAGCAAATTCAGCCTCAATAGCCGTCGACATAAAACAAAATACATCACCTTCCCACCTCATTCAATCAATATTAAACCGACTGCTGCCACCAACTTTTCTACCAGGGTTGTAGAGTCAGAGGTTTTCAAAGGAGTCGGACTTGTAAGAATGCTAATAGTCGGAGTTGGATTTTTTAATCTTCAAAGAATCAACAGTCTGAATATTAGATAACTTTTAAATTAAGGAGATTAAGTGTGAATTTTTGGAATCTGAGGAGTCAGACTTTATGCCTTTTGGCTCCGCAACTCTGCTTCCTACCCTATTTAACAAACATCAAATCGACCACACCTCGACTTCATTCTCCTACGACACAGACTGACACCCTTTCACTCAGCCATTACATATTCAATTCTTTTTAACCAAAATCTTGTCGTTCTCTCTCTCTCTCTCTCTCTTCCGCAACATTCAGTTTTCGTCATTCTCCGTTCTCTCGTGATCGTGCACAGTATATAACATTTACAATCCATAAATTAATCACATATATTGATCTAAACCAAGCATTTTTTTTTTATTAATTTTAGAAAATAAGTGAATGGATGAATTTTTCCCATCTATGCGATTAACGAATAGGACATGAAATATGTGCTTACATCAGGGACAGTTTTCCATGTGGTAGAGACATCTCCAATGAAGACCCCGAGTTGTCCTTTATATGTTTCCATGTTGCTCTTGTTCATATCGCTCCCACAAAAATGGTGTTACTGTCATTGAGCAAATCTTTTTTAAAAAATAGACAAGATCTTGTCTGTATTATTCGGACCACTGTTCTCATTTTAGATGTTATTCTCATAATATTACGACTAATGTAACCTTTGACTTTTATCAGGTGCGTCTTTTCTAACTCAGAAATTTGCATGGAATTTCAAATGATACACTTTATTTAATCCACAGGGATAGATTATTCTCATTCCATCAGCCATGACCGAGTTGAAGCCTTAAGTAATTCTTAATATCACCCGTACTGAGGATTAAACCTTCAACCTCCAGGAGACTGTCACTTAGAACTAATTATTACTTAGCACTTTATCCATTGCACCACAAGTCCATGTGGATTAAATAAGGGTTCCATTCGAAATTTCATACACATTCTTGAGTTCGACAAGATGCAGCTGAAAAAGGTTACATCAACAAAAACGTTATGAGAATAAAATCCAAGATGAAAACAGTAGTCTGAATAATACAAATTATAAATCGTCATCTAAAAAATTCTCCAACATAAAATCCTGTCTGTTTAACTTTCTGCTAACATTCATATCTAGTCTACTTCAACAAGACTGCCGTAGCATGATGATTATGAAGCAAGGGTTTGTCATGAATTTCCCTATTTGTTTATGTGTGACAATATTGTCAATCGACCGTCGGTTTGATTCAAACTCTGGACCTTGGTTTTGCTTTTGGAGAATTCCAGATAATTTTTTTTTGTTATTAACTAGAGGAAAGGCCGCTCTCTGATAAGAGAGAAAATAATTGTTTTCTTCTTGGGAGTTGGTGGGTGAGAAATAACTTATGGTAGAGATGCAAGAGGATATCATCCATCACTGTCAAATGGGTCTTCTCTTGTTGATATTTTGAGGAGTTTAAAAGTCCCCAATAATGCAATGACAACAGCCACTTGGCCACCTGGCCTTCATATGGCGTAGAAGTTGGGTGGTCGAGTGGCGACTAGGGAAGATATAATCGGCTGAACAGAGATAGCATAAGAACAAAATTTTTCTTAAATCATTAATGCCAAAAGAACTGCAAGGTGTTTCTTGGAATGTTATTATTGTCTCTGTCAAAGAGAATTTCAATAGGAAATAGGCCATGTGGGTACTGTGTCACAGAAGTGGGCATCGAGTTGTTGACATCCTCGGCATTGAATGGATGTAGGTTAAGATAACACGCATCCAGGAATGAGCGTACGTTTTGCAAAGAAATAATAATTAAATTGTTTTACGAGGATCCCACACATCGCTGGCCTGGTGTGGCCGTGTGGAGTGATGTCTGCGGAATGACATTCCCCATATTTGCAGGTTAATGAAAATATGTTTTTCTCTTCCTTGAATACGTTTCGAGGAGGGGAAGGGATCTCCCCCCTCCTCCACTGGGAGATGGTAACAGATGAAGAAGTGTTTTATCTGTGAATGAGTTTCAAAGGAGGAGGAATCTCCTCCCTCCCACTGAGGTAACAGTGGGAGATGGAAACAGATGAAGAAGACGAGGGGAGCAGATTAAACATACACTTAGCCATTCCTGAGTTATAAGAGTGAATTGAAAATCCCTAATATGGGAAGTAATGTTAATGAGAATATTTTTTGTTGTTGTTGAATTGAATTCTGTTGGGGGAGGGGGCGAGGTCACACCCAATCTCAACACATCTAATTCTCAATAAAAGGAAAGTGTAACAAACGTTCAGGGCCTCCGCTTTGCTCGCTCATCGAATTCACGTCAATAATGACAAGTCTAGTGAAGGGTAGTCAATCTGAATGGGAAGAAGAAGGGCTTAGATTTTGCTCTCCAGTTCATAAGAAACCACAAGAGGCAATGCCCTCCACCCCCCTAGAATAAGAGATCAAATTAAACCCGATTGCCAAGCAGTTAAAAGCTTTTGAGCAAATATAGTCTTGTATATTTTACTCTAATAATTATTTTTTTATAGAAAAACACATTCAAATTTATCCATTATTTTTTTTTGCTTGAAATTGCCTTTGCCCCTCAGAGGTACTAACTTTGGAGACCAGCACCAGCCGATTACCCTCTTGATCTAATCAGAATGTGGAAAGAGTTATAATTGAAGCACCTTTCAACTCCAATGGTCTTCATCAATACAGCAACCTTTTTGGCAAACAGCTACCAGGGGACCAACTGAAAACCAGGAACGGCCAAATTCGGAGACGTCACGATAGCATGGGAAACATTTCAATGTCGCCGCGACCAGTAGTGCTGTATTTTAATGGTGTCCCACAGAAGGAGATACAGTTAAGTGGCACCATTCATGGAGTGGGGTATATATGACTCGACTAATATTGTTGACAAACTCACTCATATACCTGATGCTGACAGATATTTTTCAAGCGTTAGTGATCTTTTCCTGACAACTTACGCTGAACAATGCACATATACTGTTCTATCTCTTTTAGGGTTTTCTGATTACTCAGTTGTCTCCATTAAAATCAAATCCAAGTTGAAAGAGACTTCAGATGTCCCTTTCCACCGCAGAGTGTATCGATATTCAAGGGCTGATTGGAATAGCTTTACATCTTTCATCCTTGAGATTCCTCTGACCTTCTAAAATATCCCAACAGAGGCCAAACAGCCAGCCATGCTACACTCCTGAATATGCTGCTGCCATTGCTCACAGAAACCACAATTTCAATTGCTATCACAAAAATACATGCCCTAAAACCAAAGCCACCTTTAAAACTGTCTGCAACTGCTGCAAATGGGAAACGCAAAAGAGTCTTATGCCCAATCTGTTAAAACCAGAGTTGCTGAGAAAAGTCTTGGTTCTCGATAGTTTCAGAGAATAACAAACAGGGTACTGAACAGATGTAAGACTTCTATTCTAACCTTCATTAATAATCAGAACTGATTTCCTCAGTATAAGACAGCCAAACTATTTGCAAAAAACTTGGTTTCAGATTCCACCCTTTGTAATCAGAGCTACCTACCTCCAGAATTTCCCCCTATGACCAAAAATATATCCATATATCTGTCCAGGATGTTGTCAAGCTTTTGAAGAACCTTGATGCCAGCCATGCGACTGGTTCCAAAAACATTCTAATCATGGTGCTTGAGAATCTGTGGCTGGAACAAGCTCCTATACTTACAAAGTTATTCAATCATTGCTTAAAGAAGAAATGCTTTCCATCTCTACTGCTGCTCAGTCTTTTTCATCTCAGTACAGATTGATCAGTGTGTGTTCTAAGCTGTTTGAATGTGTGATAAATCTAGAAGTCGTCGATCATCTCAGAAAAAGCAATCTACTAAGTGACAGGAAATATGGATTTCATCCTGCAAGATCAACTGTTGCTTTGCAGACTCTAATATCATATAGGATTAGTGGATCTCTCAATGGGGGCTTTCTTTCAGCATTGAAAACACAACTTACTTCCTGTATTCTTTTTTTGTTCTGTGGTCAGATTCTAGCATTTCCTGTCGTCTGATTTCTTGAAGGTTATTGATTGGACTATCAGGCCGAGAATGTAAGGACCTGAAAAATAAAAAAATAAAAAGATTTAAAGATGTTAACTCCTTATTACTGTGAGATATGAGGGTCGTAACTAATTTGTATATCAAACCCAAAAGAAGACTGCACAATGACATAAATATTTCCGCCTTTGCGCAAGATGTAATATTGTGTTCTCTTCTTTTTACTATTCCCAATACTTTTTGCCCTTGTTTGAATGTGCGATTTACTGCACCATGATGCTGTTCCATTTGTATATTTTTCTTTTGCAAAGTTTGTGCAGCTGGATGAATGGCATTCATTGGCAAACAGACTTCCCAGTTCAATATAGCTTCAGCCGGTGAACTACTGTTAGGGGCATTTGGGTTTGGTGTAGCTCTATAACTTCTAAGTAATATCTCTATGATTTCTTGTGTTGTTTCCTCCCCTTTGAGTTTTAAGAGTGCTCTTTTAAATATATCCACAAAATGCTCACCCTGTCCATTAGATTGAGGATGAAATGGTGGCTTGCGTATGTAGTTGCTGCTGCTCTGCTTGCAGATATCTCAAAATTTTACTGAAGTGAAAGCAGTACTATAATCAAAGACTGTCTCTAGGACTCCAAATCTGCTGAAAATATGTTGTAATTTTAAAATAGTTTCCTCAGAGGTAATGTGGCTCATTCGAAAAATTTCAGGCCATTTAGTGTAAATGTTACATTATGGATGGCCCTATGCCGGGGAAGAGTGAAATCAGCTAGTATGAATTTTGAAAAGGGTTGAGTTAGTGCAAGTCAAGTTGACACAAACTTTGAGAAATGAATCATTCCCCACGAAAGAATAAACAGACAGAATGTACCGAAGTTTATGAAAAGTAGGCATAGGGTCAATAATCTATAGACACAACAGAGTATTAGTCGAGATGACGAGTGATGTCACTTTTTTGTCAGTGACAGAGAACAAAGGTTCCGAATGGTAGTCTAGCAAGACCGACATGAAACAATTATGCTGTAAAACTTAAAACAGTTACAAATCACCTTAAGGCGAAAATGCTCCCGCACCGAAAATTTCTGTTCATTGTGTTCCCTCAATTTGTCCTCAACAGTCAGTTAACAATTCGTTTCTTTAGTTCAGAGAAATCCAGTCTCTCTCTCTCACATAAAATAATTTCTCCAGGAAAATCAAAACCCTGAAAGTCTCAACAAACTTTCTTTGCTCAGAAAAGGAGACTCAAAGTCTCCTTTTCTGAGCGAAGAAAGTTTGATTCAGCTAGTTACACTGATGAAACCACTAAGCGATCACAAGTACCACAACAAGCAGAGAAAGAGAGGACAAAGCGAATCAACGCAGGCAGTCAGCGACAGAATGAAAGAGAAAAAAGGACGACGGCGAGACAAAGGTAAATTCATGCTTTAATATTGAAATGGACAGTTTAGATAATTGTCGCTTGTCGCTTGAAAAGAAAGCGGAGGAAACTAAAGAGTTGAATGAACAACCGCACACACATGTAAAACATTTTAACATTCTCCTGTAAAAGAATTAAAAGGAATTAATGATTAAACACACTTACATATACTGGCATACAGAATCTAAGGACACGTATAGCACACATATAAGGAACACATCAACCCACACATTAAAAGAGTTAAGATATGCAAAAACCGTGTATGTTAGAAAAGAACAAAAACAATAAAGTTCAAGAACATTTGTAGTAACGTTTTAAGAGTCACAATGTAACATAAATATCTATTAGTGGTTGAAAACACTTTCCATCAATGGGTCCTGCAAAGTCAATGTGAAGACTTGGCCAGAAGAAAAATGTTTTGCTTTTCTTGGAGCTTTTGCTGCTAACTGACATTTTGCTCGTCTATGTTTGGCTAGTAGACATTGTTAAGTGCCAATGCTTTCATCTAGCTAATGTCCAATATGAAATTGTTTTAATGCACAATTTTGCAATTTTAAAGGAACAATCACACATTCTCTAAATAGAATGCACCCATCAATCTTAGATAATGATGACTGCTGCTGAAATAATCTGATTCCACAGATAATGTTGAAATGACTGAATCTTCTTTCACTTTGGTTTGCTTATCCATTAGTTTTGATAAAGCATCTGCATGTTCGCTTGCATCAGTTGAACAATATCTGATAGCGAAATTATAATCCAACAACATAGTGGCTCATCTTTGCAGACGGTTAGCTGTATAGACTGGAATACCTTTCTTGGATCCGAAAATGCTAATAAGCAGTATATGTGATCAAGATAAAGTGAAGTCCATATAACATTTTGTGAATTTTTCTTGTGGCAAAAATGATTGCCAATGCTTCCTTCTCTGACAATAGTTTCGCTGGGCAGGTGTCTGTGCCCTAGATGCATAAGCTATTGCTTTTTGACTATGTGAAATGACAGCTCTAACACCATAATCAGATGCATTCGTAACAATATTATTCATGGATGGCTTGTAGTGTGTGAGAAACATATCTGAAAAAAGTAAAGATTTACTCTTTTTTGACAAGTATACATAGATACGTGCTATGTGCATATATGCCCTGATGTCCAATATAACACTCAGTGGACCATTTCAATGAGATATATTTTTTTAAAAGATTGCTGAGGTGCACAAACTCAATGAAGTTCTGCCAAAAATGCACTGTAGTGACTAACCATGCCAAGTAAAAAAACAAAGTTTTGATGTTTGCCAATGCTAGCATTTTTGTTTTTAAATGGCTGAACCATTTTTGTCAAAAATGAATCCTAGATATAATTTGTGTTATAAAAAATTCACATTTTTCAGCTTTGATATGGAATCCATACTGCTGAATTTGCTCAAATGTGGAAATCAAACGCGGAAGAAATTCATTTTGTGTAGCACCCGTAAAGATGATATCATTGATGAATGCTGCAACTCCTGTCAATCTGGTTAACATTGGATCCATTGTTTGCTGAAATATGGCTGGAACTGGTTTGACTCCAAAAGGAGGGCGGTTCAATCTAAACAGTCCCTTGTGTGTGTTGATTGTCAGAAGCTCTTTTAACTCCTCATCTAATTTTGAATGTTGCAGACACAGAATTTGAATTTGATTTTTTCCAGCCTGTTTTTTTTATTTATTGTGTGTCAAATTTTTATTATCTATATGCGTGTTGGACAGTTTGCCTTTCTGAGGATTACAAACTCCTCCTTTATTGCCGTAATTGAAGCATTCCTGACATTTATATTTCTTAAATGGACAACAGCATAAAAAATGCCTCTCACCGCAATTCCAACAAGTACTTGAGTTTTTTTTTGTTGGATGTTTATTAGCCTTTGCTCAGACACTGCTTGTTGTAATTGGATTGTTGTACTATCATTGTGTCACGTTTAAGGTTTAATAAACATTGGCAGTCCATAGTAAGAGCTTTGACTGTGACGTTTTTATCCTAGTCCAGTCTTGAAAGTAAATGCATACGAACGTCCGAATCCTGTGGAGATTGTAGTCTTGCAATGAATATGCAATGAAAAGCGATTGCTGAATGCTAAAAATGTCTGTAAACTGTTCCACTGTTTCAGCGAAGCTCAAATTATTTGGTTTGTTAGAAAGAATAAATTTAATGTAATGGATATGCTCCTCTAGTCCTAGTTTTCTTAGTAACAGATGTATTTTTCAAGCATCATCTTTATGGGAAAATTAATTTAAGAAAGTGTCTTTGAAATGTGTAAACCATGCAATAAATGTAATTCCTCGAGGTTCAGACAAATTCTTCAATGTTTGCAGATAAGCTATCTACAAAATCATTAGTTATTTTGCTGTGGTCAACACTTTGCGGTGTCAGTTGCTGTAAAAATTGTTGATTTTGTTGGGTTTTTTTCATCTTTTCTAATTAATAAGTTTTTAGAAATCGCTATTTTTTTAAATTTTTTATTTATTCAAATAAATTTGTTTTTCCTTTTTTTTCCAATATTTGTCCAGTTGAAAATTTTTTTTTTCATCTCAATGACTCATCACCAATTGAAATAAGTGCTATTTGTGAGTGGCAAGGCACAAATATAAAGAATAAATTGAATAAAAACGCATCTGTATAGATCAACAAATATAAGTATTATATATTTACAACTGAGAAAGAATTCCTTTATAATGAGGACATAATTATTTGTAGTTACTGTGTGGATGTTATCTCAAGGAAGGTACTATTTTATATGGTTAAATGTATTTTGTAAATAGTGACTCCTACTCCCATGCTAAAATCACTAAGCAAAGAAAAAACTTCTTAATGGATAAAATATAAAAATCTGAGAATTCAAACAAAAGTAAAAATTATTTTTCTGGAAGCAGGTACCAATAAATGATTAAAAGTTACACAAAGCAGCATAAAGTTTATGGAGCTATATCGATCATTAAAATATGGAAAAATCTGAATTTATTTTATAGGATCTAACTTCCCCATAAAAATTACATCTGATTAACTACCATAAACTTTATTTGGCACATATTCATTCTGATAGAAAACAAACTTCCTTTTTTATATATTGTTATATACAACAGGTGAGAGTTACCCAAAGGTGACACGTTTCCACAAATGCTATGAATCATCAGATTCACTTGAATGCAATGACAGAAAGATTTTTAAAAGTCAACTGCTTGTTTGTTTTGCCTTTTCAAAACATTGTTTATTCCTACAGAATTCAAAATTTTAATTCAATTTTGTTATCGCTTTGCAATTTAATTCCTATTCACTACTTGAAATCATTGAAACAAAACTGATTGATAAAAAAGAAGACAAAACCAATTGATAAGACAAAAACATTTAATTTGCATAAATGATTTTTTAAAACTTTTTATTTCATTATTATTTGTTATTTTTAAGATTAAGTCTCTATTTTTAAGATTTTTCGTTAATAAAGTTAAATTTACATACATGATTATTCATACTGCAAAGTGAGCTAGACACACGTACGTTCACTTTTGTTGTGTAGAGATTTTCGTATAATTATGCAAAAAGATCTTTATCCCTAATTTCCAGTAGAGCCCATTTTTCTACATTTTATTAAATTTTTATGCCAAGTTTAACTTCTTCAATTTTGCTTTTAAATTCATTAAATTCTTGTTTCTTGCGTAAAAAGATTATTCAATTTATTTTTTCTGCCAAAAAGTTTGTCTCTTGTGAGCAATAAAAGTTTAAAAACAGTAAAAAAAAAAAATGATCACCAGCGATTAAAACATTGAATAAAAGTTTCATTCAACATTTAAAGTAAATAAGAATATTATTTCAAAATTAAAAATACAATTCAAAACAAACATTTTAACTAAATAGTAGAGAGATTCCAATGATCCCAAGTCTTTTAGTTAGAAATCCTTGTCATGTTTTAAAATGAGAAAACACTATAATACAAATACTCAGCATAGCAACCCACACGCGGCGGTCCTTGGCAAGGTCGGATAAGATTGCTAGCCACTCACGGTTCCACTGTCAAACGCCGGCAATTTTGCACAGGCTTACAATGTTGTATGGGAGATTACTTTAATTTAGTGACGAACAAGACATTTTGAAAATTAACATTTTTTTAAATCAAATTAGGAAAACAATAGCACTAAATTTGAAATAGATTTATCTTTTTTAAAGAGAGAAAGTATTAGAAGGGTCAGTTAAGGGACGGTGCTTGGGTGTTTGGAGCTGTAGAAAGAGTGATTAACCAATGCAACATAACCAGAGATTGCAAAACATTGTTCCCGATAATTTGAAAATGGCGGATATCAACAGACCAGAGTTAATCACAAGCAAATCTTTATCGAACTGGAAGACCACAGCATCCACACACAAACTATGAGTATGTTTAATAATTTATTAAATGCTTTTAAATTTTCGATTTATTACCCCTTCCCTCTCTTTTGAAACAAAATAATTAACATTGAAATTTATATGTTTTTGATTTTTAAAGATTAATTACGACATAGATTCACGATTAAATCCAACGAAGGAAAAATACTTTTAAATAAAGAGGTCTTTGGCCACATGCCAAAAGGAAAATTGATAAAAATTGTCGTGGACTAAAGATGCCAATTCTCACTTAAAGCTAATAGAATTTTTGTGGTGTCACAGACAAAAGGGCCTAGTATTCTTTTAGATAACTATATCTATAAGAGATCAGTATGTAATTTAAATTGTTTGTAAAAGTTAATTTCCTTTTCTTAATATAACATCCTGCACATTGTCGTCACATTCTGCAGGCAGCAGAGAACACTCAGTGAAGCCAGACAAAAATTTCTCGACAAAAAACGAGAAATGAAGAAAACACAGAAAACAGAAAAAGGATTATTTTCTTTTTGCAGTGCGGTTGTTTTTCGGTGGAGACGAATAGAATCGGTCAAGGAATTGGTCTCATTAGATCACAGTGTGATGGCTGCTCTACTAAATACGACACACTGAGCTGTAAGTCAAGCAATCCCTCATCTCACGCTCCACAGAGGGAGTTCAAAATAGGACGGCAACGGTCATATGCAGCCGGTAGTGCATGCAAACGACCGATGGGGTGAGGCACTCTCCCGCCTATCCTATACCTCCAATGTCTCCTCACAGAGTCAAGTTCAACTAGGTCTTCATTCACAGTCCGTTCTCTTAGCTACTATCTAGCTAAAATAACTAAGGACAGTGAGAATCTCATTGATCCGTTCATGCGCGTCACTAATTAAATGATGAAGTATTTAACTACATTAGACCATATTTTTTTGTGGCTGATCATTATGGCGTTGGATAGTTCACTCACCGACAGGGAACACGAACTGATACACCAAGTCAGTGTTCAAGAGTTCACCAAGACTACTAGTTCCCGATTTTTTTCCTATTTTTTTTATGACCAATCACAAAGAGAGACACACTGGGTCCCTTATTTTTGATGACCAACAGACCTAGATGCAGTCTTTCAGCACCAAAACCGGGTTTGGGCTACCCCTTTCATACAACCGAGAAACCATCTCAGGAAGCGAGGTGACCTTCTTGTCTCGACCGTGGATGGAAACTGGAGCAGCCATCAGGCAGGTCCGCAGAGAAAACGAGTTAGGGTTGTGCCATGTATTGTCCATCGGGGATTGAACCCAGAGTGTTCTGGTTACAAAATGGAAACTTGTGACTTTTGTCAAGTGACAAGAGTTCACGTATGCAAATGAGCTTTGTTTTACATGGGCTAATTCTTGTTGTCATAAAAAGAGTAGACACATTGCTCTAGGGAGCGGAAGAGAAAGGTTGACGTTGTGACCATATTGAGTGCTGAGAGAGAGAAAAAGAAAAAGGAATTCAATTTTCGACTAGAAGTTTGGTAGTGAACGCTGCGTCGTTCACATACGTGTTGGACTGTTGTTGGTGAAAAGAACAAAGAATAATTTGGCGTCCCGTTTTAACTCATTGGTAGAGCATTCTTTTAACTCTGAGTAGTGAAGCAAATACATTTCATTTCAATTTATTAACTCTTAACACGCTATCTCGGCATTTCTGTGCTGTTTATTTGTGACATAATGGCAGATGCAAAGTTTGACCTAAAACTCATCCCTCAGTTTGACGGATCTATGTCTGTGGTGGACTGGGTTGAGAGATGGAGCTAACCTAATGTTTGTGTGGAGTCAAGCAGGTCGAGTTCGTCATTCCCCTTTGACTAATGGGAGGCGTTCTGAATGTTTACCAGTAGCTAAGCGAGAATAAGGCCAATGTCGAGCAGACAAAGGCTGCGCTCTACAAAGCTTTTGCGATGGACCCCTGCACAGCATACAAACATTTTACTACCTGGAAACTATTGGCAGACAAGACAGTGGATGTCTTTATTGCTGCATTGAAAAAGCTGGCCGTTCTATTTGGAGGGTTGCCTGAACAGACTTCCGTGTATGCATTTGTGGCCGAACTCCCCGTTCGAGTAAAGCAACTCCTGAGGGCATCCATAAGCATAGAAGCGACACCAATAGAACAGTTACTTGAGCGCACCCGAGTTATCATCAGGAATGAAGCAGAACTTGATGAGCATGTCGTAATGGCCGTGCAGTCAGACCAGAGGACGGACTCACATGCCAAAGTAAATTGTTTCCGCTGTGGGCGGAGTGGTCACATTGCAAAGAATTGCATTGACAAAAGACGAGGATGCATACGGTGCTTCCAGTGTGGCGGGATCAGACACATGGCCTCAAGCTGTTCGGGAAACGAGTCAGGGGACAAGATGTCAGCGCCGCTCTACTTCCTGGACAAGATGTAAATAAGGTGCAACCAATAATCAGAGTGATGTCAACCAAACGCCTTGCTCAGTGCTTCTTGATTCAGGCTGCTCCCATACCAAGGTTATGCCGCAACTGGAGAAAGAGGAAAATTAAAATAACAACGATAAATGGCGAGACACAAGTGTGGTGTTGAGTAGCATTAGTAAAGATTTGCACGAACTCTGATGTATCCGCTGAGGTCAATGTCCTCGTGACACATAAAGACATACTGGGCTTCGACCTACTGCTCGGATATAATGCTATCAAAGCACTGGGTGGTGCACTCATTACACCAGCTGGGACTTAAAATTTCCTAAGGCAGAGGTGTGTGCCGCACTTTGTATTGATCGGCCAGACTGGAGTTTGATCAACGGCAAAAGATCTGGACTGCGTCATGGAAATGGACGGATGATAAAGTACCAATCAAGCTATGGAATGGTGTCACAGTATACCCCGTAGCCGTGAACATTAAAGCTACATATGAACAAAAGTTTGATGCCTGAATCATAGATAGCTGGTTGATCCCATACTTCAACCAAGAGCTTGGAACCCCAAAAGGTCTTATTCCTTTAATGGCAGTGGTACAACATAACAAATCAAAGGTGCGACCAGTTATGGACTACCGTGAGCTCAATCAATATATAGAGGCTTACACAGCTGATGCCGATGTATGTGCAAGCTAGTTAAGGGAGTGGCGCCAGAAAGGATCGAATGTATCATTGCTCAAACTGAGGAAGGCCTATCTGCAGGTGAGGATCGACAAAACTTTATGGCCATTCCAGATGGTGGTATTTCGCGGCAAGAGATACTGCCTAAACAGACTTGGTTTTGGGTTGAATGTGGTGACGCAGATTATGAAGACCATCATTAGTGCTGTGTTATCCCAGGAGGAGATCCTCGAAAAGTCAACATCGATGTACCTTGATGAGATTTACATCAATGATAATGTTAAGTCGGCGACGCACATTCGAGCCAAATTGGCAGAGTTTAGCCTAACATACAAAGACCCAGAGCGGCTTGGAGACGGAGCACGCGTACTGGGCCTGGAAGTCGGAGGGGAGGATGGCACCCTGCGATAGAGACGAAGAAATGTTATTTCCAGCATCCCTGAAGTTCTCACAAAAAGGATGATTTTTTCCTTGTGTAGAAAACTCATGGAACACCTGCCAGTGTGTGGTCGGCTTTGTGTGGCAGTGGGTGTAATAAAACGCAGGCGAATGCGGTAACCAAAGGGTGGGACGATCAAACAAGTGATGCCCTTTTCTCACCTGAATGATTGCAGAAAGTGTTGGGAGAGCAACGCACGAGGACCTGGTCTAGGGAGAGTGGTTTATCAATGTAGAAGAAATGAATGTATGGGTTGATGCTAGTTCACTAACATTGAGGAATCCTGTTGGAAAAGGATGGAGCCATGTTGGAGGATGCCTGTTGGTTGTAGCCTGCGAATATTGCCCAGCACATTAACCTTGCTGACTTAGATGCTGTGATGAAGGGCGTTAACCTATCACTACAGTGGCAGGCAAAGAGGTTGCACTTGCATACTGACCCCCTTTGCGTCTATCACTGGGTGTCCGACACGCTGACTGAGAAAGCAAGAATACGCACCTAGGTAGCAAGCGAGATGTTGATAAGACGAAGGTTAGACACCTTAGAGAATCTAGTCTGTGAGTATGGCCTGGTAGTCAGCAAAACATTTGTCCCGTCATACTGTAACCTTGCTGACCAGCTGACACGAGTGCCTCGCAAATGGTACGATGCAATAAAGGTGGGTGCCAAGCTACTTCTTCAAACATACGCTGCTACAGTGAGTGCAATGAGCCAGCAGCAGATAGAAAACATTGACACACAGAGCAGACATCTAGGCGTCAAAAGGACTCTGTATTTCGTGAGACACGTAAACTCAGCAGTGACCAAATCAGAGGTGAAACAAGTCATCAAGTACTGTGAGATGTATCAGTCAAGTGACTCAGCACCAGCGTGGTGGCGAAAAGGATGACTGGAAGCAAGTGACGCATGGCAAAGGGTAAGAATGGATATCACACATTATAATGGCAACCACTTTTTACTCATATCAACTGTGGACCAACCCTTTTTGCAATTTGGCGACCAATTGCACGCCAAAGCCCGTCAATCATTATTCGACAACTATTGTCCGTCTTTTACGAAAGGGAAGCACTGCATGAGATTTTGGCCGATAACAACACAGCATTTTGCAGCCAGCAAGTAAGACAGTTTTTATGTGAATGGGGAGTTCAACTGCTGTTGCGATGCACTTATGTACCATCAGGCAATGGCATCGCGGAAAGAAGCTACCGCAGCATAAAGAAGATTGCTGCCAGGAAGAAGTGCTCTGTTGGGGAAGCCACATACTAGTACAATGTTATACCGAAGAATGGCAACCGCAACCTCGAATGCCATCTACACATACCAGACTAGGGTAAAAGGAATCGACATTGTGCAGTCACTTGACAATGAGAAGATGGACGGGCCATATGATGTGAGAGATCATGTTTGGGTGAAACTGCCAGGCTGTTGATGTACTACCAAATTCAAACTGGGACGAGTGACTGGCATGGTCAGTCAGCAATCTGTCCTTGTTGATGGAATCCCATACGTGATCTCTGCTTTGGGGGCGAAGCATTCAATCACTGGGAAAAGTAATGAGTCATCTGACGTTGAACTATTAATGGGCAACGCCAGTGATCCTCACGAGAATGAAGCTGCAAGTTCAGAAGTAGAAACTTCGTCAGACGATTCAGAAGCGGAAACTTCCCTGGACGATTGAGAAGCGGAAACTTCCCTGGACGATTCAGAAGCAGAAACTGGGGGGCATGTTCCACTTCAGGGAAGCACATGAATCAAAAGGCCACCATCATCCTGCATCATGTGTGATCAAGAGATTAGAGGGAGTGTAGCAGGTCCAGAGGGAAAACAGGTTAGGGTTGAACCCAGAGTGTTCTGGTTACAAAATGGAAACTTTTAACTTTTGTCACGCGATGAGAGTTTACGTATGCAAATGAGCCTTGTTTTGCATGGGCTAATTTTTGTTGTCATAAAAAAAGTAGACACTTTGCTCAGGGGAGCGGAAGAGAAAGGTTGACGTTGTGACTATGTCGAGTGCTGAGAGTAAGAGAGAGAAAAAGAAGAGAAAAAGAAAAAGGAATTCAATTTTCGACAAGAAGTTTGGTTGTGAACAACGTGTTGTTCACATGCGTGTTGGATTGTTGATGGTGAAAAGAACAGAAAGAATAATTTGGCGTCTCGTTTGAACACAGTAGTAGAGTATTCTTTAAACTCTGAGTAGTGAAACAAATGCATTTCATTTCAGTTTATTAACTCTCCTTTACAGAAACTGTATGACAATCAGGTGTCTATGTGCCACACATGTACGTATGATAGCACCTAAGAGTCCAGACCATCATCATGACGATCAGCTGGATCGCAGCAACCTTTAGCGAAGAGTCACTTGTGGGGTGAAACAGGTCTCGGTAGGTAAGGACCACCGGTACATGCTTCACCAGAAAACTCTGACCATAACCCAGAATTTGAGAGTGTAGTGCTTTATCTAAGAGAGAGAAGTTGTGTTTTGCGACCTTCCCCATGTAAGCGGGTTCTAGGCCATCGTTGTCGACAACCATTATATCAAGGGTGCACATGCACCTATCACGAACAGCGACCAGATCTGGCTTCAGGAAGCTCTTAAGCATCAGGATCTTGTAGTCCTTCTGCCGGAGAAACTTCATCAGGAAGGTGGAGACCCTATTATGGCGAGCGCATCTAGCGCCGTGGATCACCCTGCAATGCTATACAATGTGGTCCATCCTCTCGGGCTGACCGTATCGCCCCCGACACCCCAGGTCTCCATCGTCCTCCTGATTATCGAAGGTTGACGCCTCTGAGCCTCAGAGCCATAAGTCAGATGCTTTGGTATTACATGTGGGATTAGCCCAGCCCCGTCGCAGGACAAGACCAATGCCCCCTCTCTATTGCACAACAGCTTCGGAGCTTGATAGCTGAACCACCTGGCCACACACCATTACAAGGAGATTAACCAAATTCAGAGTGGGTCGAAACTGAGCAGTCACTAACAATGCCTGAAGTAGTCGACGTAAACAGCCTCTTGTATCTGCGTGTCTCCTTAGGGGATCAAGACCGCTAAGGATGGCAGTTCCCATCAGATTTACCAGTGTGGAAGAAGTTGAGTTATTCAGGAGCCTGAGTCACATTTACACATAATCACGAATCATGACATCAAGTGCCTGCAACATGTTTCGGTACACATTGCTCAGAACAAGCGAATGCAAAAGCTGGGGGATCATGTATCCCCACAGGAGCTCCATGTATTGCTGCGACTTTAGCCGATATGAATGCAGCTCTCCCAACCAGCCGTGAACCACCTGACAGTGGAGAAAAACTTGTATTCCTTTCCAATCAAACCTAATACCCAGAAAATCAAAGTAATCTGAGACCCCAAATGTCCCTGATCAGCCTCTTACTGGCGCTAACATCAGCAGAGCCAAAGAAGACGTTTCGCCTTCTTTTTGGCAAAAATGGCAAGTGCTAGTCACTTAGCCGAGTTGATTGACATCCCTGCTGCCACCAGGGCCACCTACATCACACCAAGCTTTTTCTACATGCACTTAGATCTTAGCTTCTCTGAGCCCATTGGATAGTAAAGATTAGGCATGGCAAATGAGAGAACCTCGTCTATCACAATGTTAAAAAGCATGGGCGATAAAGGGGCATCATAGTAAACATCCCAGGAAGAGTGAAAAACATGGTCACAAATCACGCAAGAGGTTGCTTCGTAGCTCACGTGGATTTAGTGAACCAACAGATTGAGGGTACGAAAACTCAGAGCTGCACGGTAGATGGAGTCACGCTTCAGTGTCAAACGCCTTGAAGACGTTGATCATAATTACACAATACAGCGTATAAAAAGGTGATGACCTCCAGACAACTATTCCACTCTTGAAACGCGAATTGGTTCGGAACTGGACTTACCTCCGCGTCAGAATTTGATAGAGACAGTGCAGCAATACCGAGGAGACAGAAATTTGGTGCAAGTGGTGCTCATTGATGCTCT
The DNA here is from genome assembly GCA_963556195.1 of Sepiola atlantica. Taxonomy (NCBI): domain Eukaryota; kingdom Metazoa; phylum Mollusca; class Cephalopoda; order Sepiida; family Sepiolidae; genus Sepiola; species Sepiola atlantica. Next base: position 22,306,625 of record OY744553.1, on the reverse strand, counting down.
CAGACTTTGGAACCATGGAAAACCTGGATCGACATAGGGATGGAGGTGGAGCTTCGGAAAGCAGCACAAGATTAAAGAAGCTTGCAACCAGTTTGCACATCAGCAGTCAAGAACGTTGAACCACTCATGGCCTGTACAGAACTTTCAAGAGTGTCATAGTTACTCCCGCTGTTTACTTGCACTTGGTTGAAATTTCTTCACTTTCACATTCAGAGCAATGGGCATAAATCACAATGTCTGCATGGGTCGACCAGGCACATTATGCTTTGTTTTAATTATACAGTCGGATTCCTCCATACCAGTTCCAGGTAGGCCAAGCTACATCGGCAAACTTCCACCTGTATTGCTTCCCTCTATTCATTACCGTGAGAAAACAGACTGCCTCCGCCGCCCTTATGCCTTCATAGCAAAGCGCGAATGCTACAGATCCAGACTGGTTCCTCGCTCCGACCGACCAGGTACAATTTCATTTTTCCGACTTCCCTTAACTACATTGATCCCATCAACAAGAAGCTGTACACCATATTACTGCAGACAGTGAATACGGACCAATTCGAGAGCTGCGAAAACCAGACCCAGATTTTCTGGAGTCGCCAAAAGCGCAACAGATGCCGTCCAGGCCACGGCGCTCTACATGTACCTTTTCCTTATATATCCAGACAAGCAGATTAAATGGACATAGTCCTTTACAAAGAAGAAAGAACTCTACTCGGGGCTCCCAGTGACGTTTCCAGGCTCGCTTGCATCACTGCAGTTTTGCCCGCTGACAATTTCACCATCCCATCCTCTCAGGTTCAGGAATATTAACAAGATTCCCTTTTGACAGAAGGCTGGCCACTGTAGCTGTTCATGTGGTTGTTGACACACACACACATTACTACTATGGATCTGACGCCTTTCTGGAAGACTTTTGCCTGCATCTCCAGGATCTGATCGGTGGCAGCGACGAGCAGGAACTTGAGTAATGCTGGCTGTTGACCTGTGCCTACCAGGAACTCCTAGTTCAAGGGATTGGTTACAGGCTAAAATCCCTATCATGGGAGGTTGTTAAGAGGTTACCCAACCCTCTCAGGCAGGAGCGACGTCCCTGCCAATACCTTCAATGTAGCGTGCATGTGGCCGCAGACATCTCAGAGCATCACAGACCTGTTATCACTTGTGTTGCTCTCTACCACTATAACAAGGAACCTCACACGCATCTCCGCACCGTGGGGATCGTTGGCAACCTCACACCCAGATGTATGATGTCCTGGTCGCGGTGTCAAGTTGTGAACCCCACGCGTGCGCATGATCTTGCCAGACCGTGAACACACTTCAGCCAATCGTCGTAGTGGCAATAAAAAAAATATGTCGATCGAAATTCCTCTAGGCCGGGATGGTGATGACTTAGTCGATCTTGTCTCGTCCAACTCCCATGTTGAAACTGTTCATATCAGCGAGCGATCACTGGGTGAACAGCAATCGGTTGACTGTGAGGGCGGAAGATTATTCAAGCAGAACAAAGGGAAAAGAATAATGTTCAACAACTTGGTCGGGGTCTTTTTGTATTGAAGAGTAATTATTAATAAAATAAAAGAATTGATTTTACATTAGCTTAATGTCTACTGTATCGTAAAAACTGTTTTCTCTAAGTTGTCTCGTTGAACCTCCGTGCGTGTGTGTAAATTCGTTTAAAAGTGGTTATTTAGTCACAAGTTAACTGCCTAAGAAAAACGATGGTGAGAATACTTCAGCCGATCGTCGTAGCTATCATCGGCACGTGCCTCGAGTGCGTCCGATCCTAACGACGTCTCTATTTGTTCTGTGCTTTCGTGGTTCCGACTCTTGCCGTGCGTCGTGTCTACTCTGCCACATTTCTCTCTGCGTCTCTTCCTCTCTCGGGGGTTGGGGGGTGGGTGCACCCTCGGTTGGGGGGTGGGTGCACCCTCCCCCAACGACGTCTCTGAAATAAATCGGATTCTCGTTATCTCTAAATTACCATCTGGCAAGCGCATCCTTTTGTGTGGCGATGATCGTTGTTGACGGATGGACACAACTTTGCCAGACAATCTGACGCCTTTTTCCTCTGTTTGAATAAGCTGGTTTCACGTCGAATATATACTAGTTTTATATCTCCACTTCGTCTCTACGCAGAGCCTAGCATCATCACCAAGATGCATACTAGCGCGTAACTAGGGTACCCAATCTCCATGGGCCCTGGATTCTTTGTCACACCACCAGTCTCTCTAAGAAGTGCATGACAATACCGACCCAGACACGGGTGCCATGATGGACGCCAAGCTTGCCGTAAGAATCATTCATATTGGCGTACTAGTTAGCAGGCCGTTGTCTCATTTGTTATCGTTATCGCTCCACCAACTTAGAACGTTCATGCACCAAATCGATAAAGAGCTATGGATATGTCAATCCTACTGGTATCCGGACCGTGTGAATTTTTCACATGTTTAGTCAGATTAAACTGCAGGCTCCACGCTTGGTTGTGCCTTTCTTTCAGTTCCTTTAAGTTTCAGCATGGCAACCATACTCTGTCCGGAATTGAATTCTGTGGTTTCCCGCAGGCTACCTACCGAGTCATGGTAGTGAATCCCTGATTGGCATCGTTTATAATCGAAACTGCAACGGTATCTGATCATCTTTTTTTTAATTAAATGAGAAGTTGCTAAGAATTTTAAAGCTTCCAAATTCCTTTTCAATTACAGTAAGGGTTACACAGTAATTCATTCTTTTTTTTTTCACTTATGAACAAAAAGATTAAAATGGCTGACTTGTTTATAAAGAAATCAAGATTTAAAATATTTTGTTTTAATTTATGCTATTGCATTTTTTAATTTCAATAAATATTTGATTGATAGTAAATAAAAAAAATTAATATGTAATTATCAAAGTTATGTTGACACGAGAAACACACACGTGAAGTTATCTCATAATTTTATTAGTATAGACATGACAAAATTCTATAGACACTACTGGAAAAAGAAAAAAATTGATAGTAATACGAATGAATTTAATGTAACTTTTGTAATAGAAGAATTGTTAAAAGTGATAAAATTGTGTACACATCATTTAAAAGTCTGATTACTTACCTGGGTATAAATTTGAAGGAGTTGTCATATCCAGTTGTACTTTTTCCATTGTCAATATCTCTCTCCCTTTGCATTGATGTATTGCGATCCATTTCAAATTCTTCAAAACTTTCAAAAATAAAAATAAATACAACATACATAAAAAATAGCTTAAATAAAAGTCAGTAGAAATAGTAAAAAAATGTAGTTTTCCAGGAAATCAAGTCTTTTTGTGTCAAACATTTTATTCTATTCACACTCCATCCATCTTCTGGGTGGTCACAATGTTTCCTTTATCTTTTTCTGATTCAATTACTGGACATGGACAAAAAGAAAATGTCTTTCTGCGCAGGGGATCTACACATCTCATCAACTCAATAGTTAGAAGATTTGGATTAAAGAATCAATGACAGACATCCCTTCACGAAAAAGGAAGCAGCACAAAAAATTGACCAGATCTGATTTTCTCCAATAAAAAGGCGCTTTTTTCAAAGCAAATTCAGCCTCAATAGCCGTCGACATAAAACAAAATACATCACCTTCCCACCTCATTCAATCAATATTAAACCGACTGCTGCCACCAACTTTTCAACCAGGGTTGTAGAGTCAGAGGTTTTCAAAGGAGTCGGACTTGTAAGAATGCTAATAGTCGGAGTTGGATTTTTTAATCTTCAAAGAATCAACAGACAGTCTGAATATTAGATAACTTTTAAATTAAGGAGATTAAGTGTGGATTTTTGGAATCTGAGGAGTCAGACTTTATGCCTTTTGGCTCCGCAACTCTGCTTCCTACCCTATTTAGCAAACATCAAATCGACCACACCTCGACTTCATTCTCCTACGACATAGACTGACACCCTTTCACTCAGCCATTACATATTCAATTCTTTTTAACCAAAATCTTGTCGTTCTCTCTCTCTCTCTCTCTCTCTTTACTTCCGCAACATTCAGTTTCCGTCATTCTCTGTTCTCTCATGATCGTGCACAGTATATAACATTTACAATCCATAAATTAATGACATATATTGATCTAAACCAAGCATTCATTTTTTTAATTAATTTTAGAAAATAAGTGAATGGATGAATTTTTCCCATCTATGCGATTAACGAATAGGACATGAAATCTGTGCTTACATCAGGGACAGTTTTCCATGTGGTAGAGACATCTCCAATGAAGACCCTGAGTTGTCCTTTATATGTTTCCATGTTGCTCTTGTTCATAGCACCTCTTTATCGCTCCCACGAAAATGGTGTTACTGTCATTGAGCAAATCTTTTTTAAAAAATAGACAAGATCTTGTCTGTATTATTCAGACCACTGTTCTCATTTTAGATGTTATTCTCATAATATTACGACTAATGTAACCTTTGACTTTTATCAGGTGCGTCTTTTCTAACTCAGAAATTTGCATGGAATTTCAAATGATACACTTTATTTAATCCACAGGGATAGATTATTCTCATTCCATCAGCCATGACCGAGTTGAAGCCTTAAGTAATTCTTAATATCACCCGTACTGAGGATTAAACCTTCAACCTCCAGGAGACTGTCACTTAGAACTGATTATTACTTAGCACTTTATCCGTTGCACCACAAGTCCATGTGGATTAAATAAGGGTTCCATTCGAAATTTCATACACATTCTTGAGTTCGACAAGATGCAGCTGAAAAAGGTTACATCAACAAAAACGTTATGAGAATAAAATCCAAGATGAAAACAGTAGTCTGAATAATACAAATTACAAATCCTCATCTCAAAGATTCTTAACCATAAGATCCTGTCTGTTTAACTTTCTGCTAACATTCATATCTAATCTACTCCAACAAGACTGATACACCATGATGATGACGATGATAAAGTAAGGGTTTGTAATGAATTTCCTTATGAGCCGACTAATATTATTGACAAACTCACTCATATACCTGATGCTGACAGATATTTTTCAAGCGTTAGTGATCTTTTCCTGACAACTTACGCTGAACAATGCACATATACTGTTCTATCTCTTTTAGGGTTTTCTGATTACTCAGTTGTCTCCATTAAAATCAAATCCAAGTTGAAAGAGACTTCAGATGTCCCTTTCCACCGCAGAGTGTATCGATACTCAAGGGCTGATTGGAATAGCTTTACATCTTTCATCCCTGAGATTCCTCTGACCTTCTAAAATATCCCAACAGAGGCCAAACAGCCAGCCATGCTACACTCCTGAATATGCTGCTGCCATTGCTCACAGAAACCACAATTTCAATTGCTATCACAAAAATACATGCCCTAAAACCAAAGCCACCTTTAAAACTGTCTGCAACTGCTGCAAATGGGAAACGCAAAAGAGTCTCATGCCCAATCTGTTAAAACCAGAGTTGCTGAGAAAAGTCTTGGTTCTTGATAGTTTCGGAGAATAACAAACAGGGTACTGAACAGATGTAAGACTTCTATTCTAACCTTCATTAATAATCAGAACTGATTTCCTCAGTATAAGACAGCCAAACTATTTGCAAAAAACTTGGTTTCAGATTCCACCCTTTGTAATCAGAGCTACCTACCTCCAGAATTTCCCCCTATGACCAAAAATATATCCATATATCTGTCCAGGATGTTGTCAAGCTTTTGAAGAACCTTGATGCCAGCCATGCGACTGGTTCCAAAAACATTCTAATCATGGTGCTTGAGAATCTGTGGCTGGAACAAGCTCCTATACTTACAAAGTTATTCAATCATTGCTTAAAGAAGAAATGCTTTCCATCTCTACTGCTGCTCAGTCTTTTTCATCTCAGTACAGATTGATCAGTGTGTGTTCTAAGCTGTTTGAATGTGTGATAAATCTAGAAGTCGTCAATCATCTCAGAAAAAGCAATCTACTAAGTGACAGGAAATATGGATTTCACCCTGCAAGATCAACTGCTGCTTTGCAGACTCTAATATCATATAGGATTAGTGGATCTCTCGATGGGGCTTTCTTTCAGCATTAAAAACACAACTTACTTCCTGTATTCTTTTTTTGTTCTATGGTCAGATTCTAGCATTTCCTGTCGTCTGATTTCTTGAAGGTTATTGATTGGACTATCAGGCCGAGAATGTAAGGACCTGAAAAATAAAAAAATAAAAAGATTTAAAGATGTTAACTCCTTATTACTTTCGCCCCCCCCCCTTTTTTTTCTACGTTTTGCCACTTGCTTTTTTATACTTGAACTGAAATGAATCCTAATCTTGGGGGATTTTCATTATATTTTGAAAAAAAAAATATCTATAAATATTAATTGTAGCATTTTGTAAGTATCAAATTCATAAATAATAATAAACATTTAAATGGTTGTATTATTTCCTAACTGAGAAAAAGCATTCTTGCAGAAACATAGAGGAGAATCATTATTAGAAGATGGGGGAATAAGTAATTGTGTTTATACACAAACACTGGAAGGAAGGTAATATTTGAAAGGAATAAAAGTATGTGAAAATGAAGACATTTTTATAAATTTTATTTTCAAGAAGAATAATGCTAAAATAAACGAGTAAGCGAATAATAATTGATATTGAATTAAAATTAAAGCAGAAAATAAATAAATGTCGGCTGGTTGGAATGCAAGGGACATAACTGCTTTTCAAAATGTACATTATCTTAAGCAAGACAACAAAGAACAAATAATTACTTCCCTTTTAAATATAAAATGTTTCATTATATTAAAATCTGTTCTGTCTAACACCTCACCTTTGAGCTTTGTGCTATTAATGTTTTTGCCGTGGCCTGACCAGCATTGGATTTGCACAGTTTTGGATGCAAACTGACCTCCTGGGTAATATCTTCAGTTGAGTCCTAGGTTGTTCCTTTTGCATGACTGGAGTTCTTTATTGAGGCAAATCAAATGTGTCTACTAGTATCATTTTGCGCATTTTACATGTTGGTTTCTGTCATAACTAATTTGTGTCAAACCCAAAACAGAAGACTGCATACTGACATCATAAATATTTCTGCCTTTGCGCAAGATGTAACATTGTGTTCACTTCTTTTTGCTATTTCGATAATCTTTTCCCAAGACCAGCATTTGGGTTTGGTGTAGCTTTATAATTTTCAAGGAATATCTCTAGGATTTCTTGTGTAGTTCCCTCCCCTTTGAGTTTTAAGAGTGCTCTTTTAAATGTAAGAATAAACAGACAGGATTCATCCGAAGTTCATTAAGACAACGCATGAGGTCAATAATCTATAGACACAACGGAGTATTAGTTGAGATAACGAGTGACGTCATTTTTTTGTCAGTGACAGAGAAACAAAGGTTTTTCAAGCAGTTCTGAATGGGAGTCTAGCAAGACGGACATGAAACAATTATGCTGTAAAACTTTAAAATATTTAAAAATCACCTTAAGGCGAAAATGCTCCCCCACTGAAAATTTGTGTTCATTGTGTTCCCTCAATTTGTCCTCAACAGTCAGTTAACAATTCGTTTCTTTAGTTCAGAGAATTCCAGTCTCTCTCTCACATAAAATAATTTCTCCAGGAAAATCAAAACCCTGAAACTCTCAACAAACTTTCTTTGCTCAGAAAAGGAGACTCCTTTTCTGAGCGAAGAAAGTTTGATTCAGCTAGTTACACTGATGAAACCACTAAGCGATCACGACTACCACAACAAGCAGAGAAAGAGAGGACAAAGCGAATCAACGCAGGCAGTCAGCGACAGAATGAAAGAGAAAAAAGGACGACGGCGAGACAAAGGTAAATTCATGCTTTAATATTGAAATGGACAGTTTAGATAATTCTTATCGCTTGAAAAGAGAGCGGAGGAAACTAAAGAGTTGAATGAACAACCGCACACACATGTAAAACATTTTAACATGCTCCTGTAAAAGAATTAAAAGGAATTAGTGATTAAACACGCACTCACATATACTGGCATACAGAATCTAAGGACACGTATAGCACACATATAAGGAACACATCAACCCACACATTAAAAGAGTTAAGATATGCAAAAACCGTGTATGTGAGAAAAGAATGAAAACAATAAAGTTTAAGAACATTTGTAGTAACGTTTTAAGAGTCACAATGTAACATAAATATATATTAGTGATTGTAAACACTTTCCATCAATGGGTCCTGCAAAGTCAATGTGAAGACTTGGCCAGAAGAAAAATGTTTGACTTTTCTTGGAGCTTTTGCTGCTAACTGACATTTTGTACAGTTGTGCCTCAAATCTTCTATTTGTTGTCTATGTTTGGCTAGTAGGCATATTGTTACCTAACTGTGGCAGAAAATTTTTTGGGAATCTTTTACAATAGCCCTCAAACGAAAACGCTAAAAAAACAAATATACAACAAATAAAAGTTACTGTAGCCGATAAAACTGAATTTCCAACATACCTGTGACATTTATTAATGATTATAATCCGTTAAAAGTGCTATTTTTTATAAATCGATATTTTTATCGCACAGAGATTTTGGTTGAATTCTTTCGGGGTTCTTTTTTTTACTGGGACTCATATTTAAAGTGCAATTTTTCATTTTTCAGCCAAGCAAAAGAACAAAACAAAACTACATTTTAAGCAGAAGGAATAAAATCATTTTCTTTTTATTTACAGTCTGTCGTCCATGCCACGGAACCGTTGCGACCACATAAATTCAGCCATGTAGTCGGCACGCATTTCGGAGATTTTCCTAGTTAGCTATTCCATTTGTTAGGGTTAGGGGTTAGGGGTTAGGGTTTTGGGGTTAGGGTTAGAGTTTAGGGTTAGGGTTTAGGGTTATGTCCCCCCACCCCACCCCCAAGGAAATGACGTAACGAAAAGCGTGCTCATTCGGTGACCAAAATGATTGTTAAAATGTTCGTTTCATAAAATTAAATTTCAAAAATGCAAACCAAAAAAAAACAAAAAACGCTGCTTTGATTATGAGTCCCTGTAAAAAAAACACACACACGCCGTAACCCTTGACAACGAGAACCCGAAACGAGGCTGGCAAAACAAGACCGTCGACGCCATGTTTTGGCAGTAAAAATCCATGCCCAGAAAAAAAAAAAAAAAAATTTTTTTCATGTCTAATAAAAACCCATTTATCCTACGTAAAAATACAAACAAATGGAATAGCTAACTAGGAAAATCTCCAGTCTCAACGTACGTCGCATTTATTTGTTGCATATTCATTTTTTGACCACGTTCTACTTCTTTTTTTGAACCCGACTCGCGAGTTTGAGGGCTATTGTAAAAGATACCCAATTTTTTTAATTTTGTGACAGGAATTCAACTTCCAACCAATTTTCAATACCATCACTTTCTCTCTGCCTTTCTCTCTTCAATGAAAATCGCTTCTGCTGCTTCCCAGCTGTCCTCTTCATTTATATCAGCTGATCTCCACATATGCAAATCAGACTCCACTATAAAAATTTGCACTTATGAAGAGAAGCCCTTCGCTACCATGCAGACACGACATGCAAAGTACCTCGTTCTTTTTCCTGCTGGTAAGTGTTCTTCTTTATTGTCACACATTGTAGACATAGTTAAGTGCCAATGCTTTCATCTGGCTAATGGCCTGATATCCAATATGAAATTGTTTTAATTCACAATTTTGCAATTTTAAAGGAACAATCACACGTTCTCCAAATAGAATGCACATATCAACCTCAATGATGACTGATGATGAAATAATCTCTAGTTCCACAGATAATGCTGAAATGACTGAATCTTCTTTCACTTTGGTTTGCTTATTCATGAGTCTGAATGTCCGCTTGCATCAGTTCAACAATATCTAATAGCGAAATTATAATCCAACAGCATAGTGGCCCATCTTTGCAGACAGTTAGCTGGGATACCTTTCTTGGATCAGAAAATGCTAACAAAAGGTTTATGATCTGTGATCAAGGTAAAGTCCATATAACATTTTGTGAATTTTTCTTGTGGCAAAAATGATTGCCACTGCTTCATTCTCTGGCTATAGTTTCGCTGGATACATAAGCTATTTCTTTTTAGCTGCCATCTGAAAAGCTATGGGAAATGACAGCTCCAACACCATAATCAGATGAATTAGAAACAACAATAATATTCATGGATGGCTTGTAGTGTGTGAGAAACATATCTGAAAAAAGTAAAGATTTACTCTTGTTTGATAAGTATACATAGCTATGTGCTAATGCTTTCATCCGGCTAATGAGTTAATGTCCAATATAACACTCAGTGGACCATTTCCATTGGACATACTTTTTTAAAAAGATTCTTATGGTGCACAAACTCAATGAAGTTCTGCCAAAAATGCACTGTAGTGGCTAACCATGCCAAGTAAAAAAACGTAAAGTTTTGATGTTTGCTAGCATTTTTAAAATTTTTTTTAAATAGCTGAAATATTTTCTAGCTCTGGCCGTCGACTATTTTTGTTAACAATGAATCCTAGATATTTAATTTGTGTTATAAGAAATTCATATTTTTCAGCTTTGATATGGAATTCATACTGCTGAATTTGCTCAAATGTGGAAATCAAACGCAGAAGAAATTCATTCTGTGTAGCACCTGTAAAGATGAATGCTGCAACTCCTGTCCATCTGGTAACATTGGATCCATTGTTTGCTGAAATATGGTTGGAATTGGTTTGACTCCAAAAGGAGGGCGGTTCAATCTAAACAGTCCCTTGTGTGTGTTGATTGTCAGAAGCTCTTTTGACTCCTCATCTAATTTTGAATGTTGCAAACACAGAATTTGAATTCTTCTCGCTTGTATTTTTCTGGATTTATTGTGTGTCAAATTTGAATTACTTATGTGTGTGTTAATAAGATTACATATATATTTCCCACTGTCAGGTGGTACACTGCTGGTTGGGAGAGCTGCATTCATCTCGGCTAAAGCCGCAGCAATGCATGGAGCTTCTGCGGATATACTAATCCCCCAACTTTTGCATTCGCTTGTCTTGAGCAATGTACACAGAAACATGTTACGAGCACTTGATGTCATGAGTGAATGTAGCTCTTGACTGACTGCCCACTCGACTTCTTCCATATTGAATGTTGAACGTTTTTCATGAAATTGTTTTAATTAATATTAGTACTACTAATAATATTAATAAAAATATGAAGAAAAGTCTTACATTTATATAAGGAAAGTGAAGTACAAAAATAGAAATGAATTATGCAGAATATTTATTTGTGTTTATTATTATTATTATTATTATTATTATTCAAATGAAGCATCTTGGTCAGTGTATTTTAGCAGTGTTCTGTGTTTGAAAATATTTAAATGTAAAATTGAATTAAATAAGCTGAACATTTTGATATGAATATAGTTGGGATAAAGGAAAAAAAATAAATTCAGATTTTTGCTTATTGCAATAACCGGTATAGCTCTATAAACATAAGCTTCATGTAAAATTCTGCTTTGCAAGCGGGTTAGTCATTTATTGGTACCTGCTTCCAGAAAAACAATTTTTAGTTTTGTTTGAATTCTCAGATTTTTATATTTTATCCATTAAGCAGTTTTCTCTTTGCTTAGTGATTTCAGCATGGGAGTAGGAGTCCCTATTTACAAAATACATTTAACCATATAAAATAGTACCTTCCTCTCGGTGTTTATTCATTTCTTTTTAATAATGTTAGATGGAACAGATTCAATCTAGAAAATAATAATGAAACATTTTATATTTAAAAGGGAAGTAACTCTTTGCCCTTTGTTGTCTTGCTTGAGATAATGTACATCTTATAAAGAAGAGTTATGCCCCTTGCATTTCAACTAGCCGACATTTTGGCATAACATTAAATGGACGTGTCACACAGTAACTACAAATAATTACGTCCTCATTATAAAGGAATTCTTTCTCAGTTCTCATATAATAGTTATATTTGTTGATCAATACAGAAGCGTTTTTATTCAATTTATTCTTTATATTTGTGTCTTACCACTCACAAATAGCACTTATTTCAACTGGTGACGAGTGATTGGGATAAAACACTTTTCAACTAGACAAATATTGGAAAAAAAAAAACCCAGATTTATTTGAACAAAAAAAATAAAAAAAGATAGCGATTTCTCAAGACTTATTAGAAAAGATGAAAAAAAACAACAAAAATGGTTTGAGGAATCTCAACTCAAAATGTGAATCTGCTTTGAATCAACAATTTTTACAGCAACTGACACCGCAAAGCGTTGACCACAGCAAAATAACTAATGATTTTGTAGATAGCTTATCTGCAAACATTGAAGAATTTGTCTGATGAACCTCAAGGAATTACATTTACTGCACGGTTTACACATTTCAAAGACACTTTCTTAAATTAATTTTCCCATAAAGATGATGCTTAAAAAACATGTTTATTACTAAGAAAACTAGGATCAGAGGAGCATATCCATTACATTAATTTTATTTTTTCTAACGAACCAAAGGATTTACGTTTCTTTGAAACAGTGGAATAATTTACAGACATTTTTAGCATTCAGCAATTGCTTTTCAACATCCATTTGAATTGCCTAAAACTGATAAAAAAAAAACAATGCTGACAACTGTAAACCTTGAATGCAAAAAATTTTAAATGAAATCCTTCAGATAGGATAAGTTTAAATGTCTGATGTTCATTGCAAGACTACAATCTCCACAGGATTCGGAAGTTTGTATGCATTTACTTTCAAGACTGGACTAAGATAAAAACGTCACTATGGAGTGCCAATGTTTAAGCTTCAAACGTGACACAATGATAGTACAACAATCCAATTACAACAAGCAGCGTTTGAGCAAAGGCTAATAAACCTCCAACAAAGAAAAACTCAAGTACTTGTTGGAATTGCGGCGAGAGGCATTTTTTATGCTGTTGTCCATTTAAGAAATATAAATGTCAGGAATGCTTCAATTACGGCCATAAAGAAGGATTTTGTAATCCTCAAAAAGGCAAGTGCTAGTCACTTAGTCGTGTTGATTGAAATCTCTGCCACCGCCAGCTCCACCTACAGCGCACCAAGCTTCTTCTACATACCCTCCAGGGACTCGATAAAGAGAATAAGATCATCAGCATATGCCAAAGACCTCACCTTCTCTGAGCCCATTGGGTAGCAGAGATTAGACATGGCAGACAAGAGAACCTCATCCATCTCCATATTAAAAAGCATGGGCAATAAAAGGTCATCATAGAGAATGGGAAGAGTGAGAAACATGGTCACCAATCACGCGAGAGGCTGCTTCATAGCTCGTGCAGATGTAGTAAACAAACAAAGCGAGGGCACAAAAACTCCGAGCTGAACAGTAGAGAGTCACATTTCAGTGTCAAACGCCTTGAAGTCGTCGATCATAATTGCATATACGTCCCGTGACTCTAAAAGGCAATGACACAATACAGATTCATTTTTCCGAATTTCCTTACCTACATTGATGCCATCGATGAGAAGCTGTACACCATACTACTGCAGATAATGGATACAGACAGATTTTCCGGGGTCGTCAAAAGCACAACAGATGCTGCCTGAGTCACAGCGCTCTACATGTACCGTTTCTTTATATATTCAGACATGCCAATTTCACGTGACATGGTCTTTTACAAAGAAGAGAGAACTCTTCGTGGGGCTCCTGACGACATTTCCAGGTTCGTTTGCATCACTGCGGTTTCACCCCACCGACAATGTCGCCACCCCAGATCCTCCCACGAGTCTGGATTCAGGAATGTTAACCTGAATTTCTTTTTGACGGGAGACTGGCTACTATTGCTGTTGATGTGGTCGTTGACACATACACACATTTACTATGGATCTGATGCCTTTCAGGAAGACTTTTGCCTGCGTCTTAGGACCGACTGACCCATGCTCGACACCCATTAGCACGGAACCCTTCTCAACTTCAGTCTTCAAAGGTTTCATTTGAATATTTGTTACTACCACCGAGATCTGAACCTGCGGTTGGCTCCACTGGGCTCGCGCCCTAGGCTTCCATGCTTACGCGGTGCCCTCTTACTTATCATGGCATCGTTTCAGTGCATATTATTGCTCCACTCCGCGACGGTTCATCATCAGTCTGTTGAGCAACAGTGCCATACATTTTCCGGGCCAGGTCGATTCAGAAGATGAGTTGTTACAAACTCCTTAGCAGATTCCAAATTCCGTGGTCACCATATTGTGGTAGTAGTAGTAGTAGCTACTCCGTGCGTCAAAACCGTCGATTGCTGGGTCTGGAAAGGGGTAACGGCAGTTGCACACATTTCGCTCCCCCTTTATGTTTTCACATTACAAAATTACGACGATAGGCCACCACGTCGATGATGAATGATAGGTTCATCTACAGAAACCTCTAAACAATCAGGTTCGGTCGTTTTCTCCAGGCATCGAATGCCAAGACTGAGATGCACGAGTCGGCAGCAGTCAGATCTGAAGACTTCACAGTGGCAGCGACGGGCAATGTGTACAAAGGGCAGGTATGTGATAGACACTTCCTGTTGACCTGTGCTTACCGGGAATTCATCATTTAAGGGATTACAGGCTCCGAACTCTATCAAGGGAGGTTGTTAAGATGTTACCCAACCTTCTCAGGCTGGGGCGAAGTCCCCGCTGATACCTCCAGTGAATGTAACCCCAGACATCTAAGGGCATTACAGACCTGTTATCGCTTCACCTCATGTTGCTCTCTACCACCAGTCCTAAGAAGTGCATGAGAATACCAACCCAGACACAGGTGCCAAGATTGCCATAAGAATCATTTACATTGGCACATTAGTAAACAGGCTATTGTCTCATTCATTATCGTTATCAGAATCAACCAGAAAGATCACTCCATCAACTTTGAACGTCCATGCACCACTGCCTACCGAGTTGAGAAAGAACTATTAATCTGTCAATCCTATCGGGTGAGTTTTCCCGTCTTTAGTCAAATTAAGGTACAGGCTCCACTCCTGGTAGTGCCTTTCCTTCAATTCCTTAAAGTTTTAGCTTTGCAACCATACTATGTTCGGAACTTAACTCTAGTTTCCTGCAGGCTACCTGTCAGCTCATGGAAGCCGGTCGGCATCATTTAAGGGTTAAACAACGGTATCTGATCATCTTCGAACATCCGACTTTCACTCTTGATCAAGGACAATGTGCATGCCACACACCATCGTTGCAGCTCATCTTGCAACAATCCAAGAATTTCACCTCTAACATCGCAATACGAGTGGCATTGACCAATTGACCACTCCCTTTGATTATTGCTTTGTCGTAGATGGAGACCGACAGACATAAACAAGGCCCTCTACTATAATTCTATGCTTATCGTATGCAAGCTTTAACAGTCCACTCTGAGCACTCCAATTTTTTCAAAGTGAATGTACTGCCCACCGCGGATACTCGGTTAAGAGCACCCTTGGAGGAGACAGACATGAAGCAGGGAGTCTGAGTGAGTTGGGGATAGGGCAAGGAGGGAAAAAGCAAGGAGGGGCGATGGACTCGGGAGAGGAAGAAAGACAACGAGTCGA
Organism: Sepiola atlantica; assembly: GCA_963556195.1. Taxonomy (NCBI): domain Eukaryota; kingdom Metazoa; phylum Mollusca; class Cephalopoda; order Sepiida; family Sepiolidae; genus Sepiola; species Sepiola atlantica. The sequence continues at coordinate 22,291,174 of OY744553.1, read as the reverse complement.
GTTCCCCGCTCTCTATCGAGCACCACGACTTACACTACCCCGTAATTTCATTCCCAGCCCAAAACTGTTCCCGTAAGACTGTGTGGCGTATATGGTAACGGTTCACATCAGCGAAATGGGCCAGAATATGAACGAACAACTAAAGTCAACAACAGATGATGACGCTGCTGCCCTGAGGTTGCTTGCGCAACATGAACACGAGTTTGGACTAAAAGCTTTTTAACCGCAACAACTTTAATATACGCTACCGGAGCTGGAATTGCCCTATGGTTGCTGGCACTAGAATTGCCCTATGGTTGCTCCTTGTTTACAGATTTGAAGTGTACTCATTCCCAGTCCTGCATCGTATTTTTCGTCACTACCTCGCTGTGCAGTAATTTGCTTGCCTGCTGCTTTCCTTGGATATGGTAGTTATTCTGCATGCTCCCTCTCTGATTCCCTGTTATCCATAGTAACCACAGAAAGCACTTAACCAACCGTTGACAGTTGATATGGCGAACCCTTGTTAGACCCATCGCCAGAAATGAAAGCCGTTGTAATCGACCAGTGAGTTATTCAGAGTCACCAAGGCGGAGTGCATCGTCCTATGAACCCCACCGATGGGAGGACAGAATAACGTGCACCGGTCTTAGTCAAATATGTAGCCCTGCGATCCGGAACAGCTAACGCGACAACAATGTGCCGATCAATCGTGGCCTGTGTCGCATGCTCTAGAATTGACACAGTTATCCATCATCTCAGAGAAGGAATACGGTTCAGAAGATTAGGTTTGGTTCCTTAGCCATTTGTAGTTTCGCCCGTTCCAATGCGTAGCGTAAACTTTGAGACAAGTATATGACTTGGATCAATCAGGTATCACTGAGTGTACGGTGGTGATTTCTGCTGCCTTCTCACCTATAGCCAGTGGCTTGATTACAATGACGAAGGGGGCAGTGACGCTAATGATCAAAGTGCCAGTGTCAGGCAACATCTCGGGAAACTGAGGAGATGACACATGTGGCACGTTCCTGTAAACTACTCCTCAATCCGATCTTACTGAAATGCACTGCTGCTGTGCGTTCTGCAGCAGCAGAGGCACAGTGGCAGACCTCTGAGGAGAGAGATCTGCACTTCTGCACATGACAGCAACCTTTAGCATGTGGCAGATCGGACAATGACAAATCTCCTTTTCACAATCGCACCGAGTTATGGTGAACGAGTCTGAGTAGAGCACCGAGTCATGCAAGGATTATCGGCAGAAGTATCAATCACTGACAAGAGCACTTCGCTGGACGACGATGATATATAAGCTATCCAGCAACAGTTCGAATCAATAGTATGGGAAAAGGTAATCGTCAAATGGAACTGTTGATGGAAGACAATAAAGCGACGATGGCTGTTGCTTCTTCCTTTTCATTAGGGGCAGCGTCTACATGCAACAAAATGCAGTTGTCCTGACTACATGTTATCAAACAAGGGATCACTGCAGCACGAATACAGCAGGCGGGACAACCAAAGTTTTGCCAGATGAGGGCAAAAGGCATCCATTCACAACAGCAGCGGTGACAACGACGATGAACTGTCGGCGTATTCTTTGAAGGAGAATGTTGAATGCATAGGGAGTCAGTAGGTGGCGATGATTTGCCACACTGCCAACCCAGCTTTAAGCAGTGTGAAACTGTAAGGATTCATTCGGCGGCGAGTGGGAGTATATCTGTCATGCAGTAAATCAACTACATCAGTTACAAACTATCGATGCAGGTGTGACAACAGAGCGCATAGCCGGTAGGAAAGAAGGCGGAAGAGGCAGCAACAGAAATAGCAGTGGCAGCCCTGGGTCTTGGAGCTGCCTTTTGCTGCTGATGCAAACCACATGATGCATCCAAAGAGTGCTCTTGACTACCTTGCAGTTAAAAACCACTGTTTGCAAAGCTTTCACACACCAAAATTTTCCCTACCAAACATGTTTTATAAAGAATTTGGTGTAACAATCTTCAGAACTGGTGCTAGTAGTTGTCTGATCCCTCTGACACCGGTGCCCGCTTTGTATCGGATCTGAAGCACCTGGTGCTTCAAAGCGCACCAGGACTTAACCAATTTGGGCTGGCTGCTGCTTGCTACCTGCCTAGTATTTGTAGGGGTGGAAACGCACACATTAAATCATTTGTTGAATTTGTTTTTGTCATGCGGTGCATAACTGCTGTTAGAGAAATTAAACGGCTCATTCAATTTCGATTTACATTCCCTTCTATAAATAAAACGGAGTTGTGTCCCTTTGATTATTGTCACATGTTGAATAACTGCCCCAAAACACCAACCATATGTTGGCCAGAGCACACTGCAACATATTTCTTAATATAGTATTCGCTATGAAATTTAAGAGACCCAACCCTTACCCGGAGTTTCTATTGAACCCATACCACTGAAAGCCAGAGTGGACATGGGCACAGTTGTAGCAGGTGACTTCTCACTCCCTCAAATTGAAGCTTAATCGCTGGATTAAGTTTTGTGTCATGGATGATTACAGGAATGGAAAGAGCTAAAGTAGTTGATAGGGTTGGGAAGTAGGGTAGGCAGAAAAAAAAGATACAAAGGAAAGATGAATTTCGGGGTAGTGGGGTGGGGTAGAGGCGAATATCGTGCCCCAAAATGTCTGAGACAGCTTAGTGTTGTCCAAGACTATTCATCTAGATCTCATTACTAGATTAAAAACAGGTACAGAAACATTGACAAGCAAATGAAGTGTAACAGACAATGGAATAGGAAACCAAATATCAAGTGGGCAGCATAACAATGTACAGCAGGCAAGTGCCGATACTAGCTGCTAGGAGGTCAGTAGTGCCCGTTTATATAGTCTTAGCCACCACCTGCTGCATAGATTCCACATATGACGGACAGATAATGTACATACACATAAATGAAAGTTTGAGTAATTCGTTTGTGAATGGTTTTCAATAGAACTCTATGGATATACACTACTAAAACGTGTGACAGCTTCCTTCATGCAGGTAGACCCTCATTAATAATCACAACGACAAAGAAAATTAGTTGAAAATTTTAAAAACTTACCGAGAATTATGACCATATTCTATAATTGTTCTATTTCTGTAAGGACTGTAGTTTTCGTTTTGTTCTTTTATGCCCCTTGAAAAACAAAAAGATACAATTTTTTTTCTGGAAACATGTATTAATAAGATACTAAAGCACACACCAAGCAGAATTCTATATACAACTTCTCTTTTTTTTTTTTTAACATAGTTCACCCCAAACAAGGAAGGTCGCTACTGTAGACGTAAGGGGCTACTAAGAATTAGGATGTAACTTTTGGGGGTCATCCTAAGGAGCTGTGCAGCGAATGTCTGTTTACATTAGTTTTAAAATTCTGCATGTCGGAGAAACAGGGAGCAGAGAGGCAGTTCCAGAGTCCGGCAGCATGAGGAAAGAAGCTATTGGAGTAGAAGGCTCATATATATATATATATATATATATATATATAGATATAGATATATAGATATATATATAGATATAGATATATATATAGATATAGATATATATATATATATATAGATATATATAGATATATATAGATATATATAGATATATATATATATATATAGATATATATATATATATATAGATATATATATATATATAGATATATATATATATATAGATATATATATATATATAGATATATATATATATATAGATATATATATATATATAGATATATATATATATATAGATATATATATATATATAGATATATATATATATATAGATATATATATATATATATATAGATATAGAGAGAGAGAGAGAGAGAGAGATATGTAGATAGGATAAGTCTAGACGTCACTTTCTTTGTTGTGGAGACATTTCTCACTGGACAGTAATGTGTGCAGGGTGCTAATTATTTTTTCATAAGTCAGAAGAGAGAATACCTAGCTATGACGTCATAGTATAGAGGACAATTTAGAAAGTAAAACTAGCAGAACAAAAAAATATATATATATATATATATATATATTTTAAATACGTAAAGAAAGAAACATCTGAATGACAATAGAATTTAAATAAAAGTAAAAATGATAATTTTAAAATAAAAGACAGATACAAGTAAAAAATAAAAATAAAAAATAAAACAAAAAACTGTTCTGTTCATGTGTAGAATTATTCCTGTGGGGTTGATAGAAGAAAAAAAAAAAGAAGACGACCCGTTTTATGGTGCTTCCTTCTAGGTTTTGTTTACAGACTATACTGGGAAAATATGTTGTTTTTTGTTTTTTTACTTATACTCACCCAAAACAAAGCACATAGCCCCTCATGTCCCAGTGGCTACTGTGAATTAGGGGCCAGATTAATAGGGGCACCCTAAGTGGGGAGTTGTGCAACAAGGTGTTTGTTCACATTACATTTACATTTCTGTATGTTGGTACAGTCAGAGAAACAAGGGAATTCCAAAGGCAAGCAGTTCCGTTCCAGGAAAGAATCTATTAGAGCAGAAAGCTTTCCTGCATCTAGGGACCTCTACAGTGAAGGGGTGGGATTTTGCTAATTGCTGGGTTGGTTAGAGATATTTACACTTGGGAGGCATAAATGCAGTAAGTTCGTTAGAGCACATTTCATTGAAGTACTTGCAGAACAAGCACAGAGATGCAACATTGCGGTGATAGGACAGAGGCTGGAGCTTGGTAGACAATGAGAGACCTATTAGATAAGAGGCTCTTTTTTGGACCCTGTCTAAGAGGGAGAAATTAGTGGTTGGTGCACCAGCTCAGATGTGATAACAATACTCCATGCATGGGTGAATGATGCCTTTGTAGAGATATAGGTACTGGCAGATGTCAGAAGTTTTCTAGGCCGGTAGAGGGAGCTCACCTTCTTTGCAGCAGACTTGTCAGTATCTTCTATGTATTTGTTTCAATTCATATTACCTGTTAATGCTAAGCCAAGAAATTTGAATGTTGGATTTTCAGGTAGGGTGCTATTAGCCATGACAATTGGAGGTTAGAAAGGTTTCTTGTAATTGTAAAAGGAAACAAGCTTTGTCTTAGTAGCATTAAATATAACCATTCATTTTTGGCCCCATTCCATTACATATTTGGCCATTGCCTTGAATATGTGTGTGTTCGTTTGATCCACATGTCGAGAATAGTCATCAGCAAATATACCCATCTTAGACGCAGGCATCATATATTTATAAAAACCAGGAATAATAATAACGGTGCAAGCATCAATCTCTGGGGCACACCCACATTAATACCATATTATTTAGATGTATGGCCATCGAAGACGACCTGGATCTTTCTTTTGGCTAAGAAGGATCTGATTATAAATATTCGTCCAGTAATAACGTACACATTAAATTTGATGAGAAGACCTTCATGCCAGACTGCCCTAGCTTCACCTGCCTTATCCAGTGTATGATATATGCGTTCAGAGATAACCGTTAGGATATCTGCAGTAGAATGGGCTTGCCTGAATCCATACTGTTGGTCACAAAGAAGTTTAGCATTTATGAGGTGGTAGACTATTACTAGATTGATTAATTATTCAAAGATTTTAGCGAAGAGCAGGAGGCGACTAATGGGGTGATAATTTTGCAGGTCAGTTCTTTTCACCAGAATTCTTGAATGCAGAGAAGCAATTTTCCAGCTACCAGGGAAGGAAGATTCAGCAAGGCATTCGTTATAGAGTTTGGAGAGGGTAGGGGCTAGCTCAGCAGAGCATTTTTTTTGTTACTATGACAGGGATAAGACCAGGTCCACATACTTTGGCGGTGACATGGAAAGAGGTAAATGATAAGATTATCAAGTGTAGCTTTGTTTTGTAGTAGGAAATTAGGAAGGGAGTGGTTTGTGGAGTCCAAGCTGGAGTTTAAGGCGAATTGCTGGGCAAGCAGTTCAGCCTTATCCGTTGCTGTGCAAGTGATATCATGGTGGTTAGATAGTGGGGAAATTGTTAATTTCCACACTATTATAGATTTTCCAGAAATCACGAGGAGAGTGAGGCTTACTATAGAATTTCTGCATGGGGACATACACTTCTTTGCCTGCTTTGACCCATTCTGTTACCTCATTTGCGCACTGTTCAGTAGGGAGAGAAAAAGTTTTACTCCATAAGGCATCTCTGAAGCATTCCCAAATCAGCCCATTTGTAATATCTTGTCATTTTAAGTATCGGCAATTCAGCTTGGGGTCGGAAGTTTAGGGTGATATCAACCAATATGACAAGGTGATCAGAGTTCCCAAGTGGGCTATGGGCATCCATCACACAAGCCTCGGGCAAGGTAGTCAAGAATAGGTTGAAAAGTGAGGCTTGTTGATTTTCATAATCTACGAGGTGGTCGGGAAAGTAACAATGTGTGAAAGGGAATGTGCAATAGATAAACTATGCGTGCTGTTACCAGCTGCGTTTGTGTAGACTAAGGTATCAAGCCAATCTCTGTGGTAGACATTAAAATGGTGTGTGCTAAACATGGACCTTATACAGAAGCAATATACAAAACCTGCAACAAATACTGAGGCAAATTCTAAAAATCCCTTGGGAGAGCCACACACCTAACACGGAAATTTTTGTCATATTTTCTTCGGCAGTTTTTTATAATGTGTTTGTGAAATACACATTATGAGTTTTTTTAAATATTTTCTTTTTCTGTTTTTTTAATGTGTTTGTCAAATACAGGGTATTAGATTTTTGGACTGTTTTCTTCTGCAGTTTTTTGTAATGTGTTTTTGAAATATAGAGTATGAGCTTTTTAGTATGTTTTTTTCTACTGTATTTTGTAATGTCTTTGTGAAATACAGAGTATGAGCTTTTTAGTATGTTTTTTTCTGCTGTTTTTTTTATTATGTGTTTGTGAAATACAGAGTATGAGCTTTTTAGTATGTTTTTTTTCTTGTTTTTGTGTAATATGTTTGTGAAATACACAGTATGAGCTTTTTAAAATATTTTCTTTTTCTTTTAATGTGTTTGTCAAATACAGGGTATTAGCTTTTTGGACTGTTTTCTTCTACAGTTTTTTGTAATGTGTTTTTTGAAATACAGAGTATGGCTTTTTATAATGTTTTCTTCACCAGTTTTTTCAAATACAAAGTATGAGCTTTTTGTAATGTTTCTTTCTCCATTTTTTAGTAATGTGTTTGTAAAATACAGAGTATAAACTTTTTGTAATATTTTCTTTTGCTGTTTTTTGTAATGTGTTTGTGAAACAACAAAAGAAAACATTCCAAAAAGCTCATACTCTGTATTTCACATTACATTTTCATATTCCTCATTTCTAATAACCGTTTCCAACGATTTTTATTTTAAAATTTCAATTGCTGAAACAACACCAGAAACACCCGTGTCTGACGTTCTTCAACTTATTCTTACGGATCTATTTTCCTTTGCCGTCATCACTTGTCCATTTGTGAAACATCGAAACGTTTTCATATTCCTCATTTAAAAACACCCGATCGGCAGAGAAGGACGTTTGTTTGTTTTTTTTACTCGCGACCATCGCACGAGTATATTTCAAAAGGATTCTTTATTTTGATTAATTCAACAGAAGTGTTGTTTTCCTTCTTTCGCCAGGTAAAAAAAATATTTAACGACATTTTGGGCACGTCTACTTCACTTATGTTTCACTATTTTGTTCATACAAGTGGAATTCTTGTTTTATACTTCACCAACAACATCTTGATAAGCAACTCACTGGTAATGTATGACATTTGTACATGCTTAAGTGGAAACGACATCAGCCCTAGTTAGATGGGAACGGTGGAGGTCTTGGACTGCCAAAAGTGTTCAAGTTGGTAAAGGATAGGCATCCAGCCGTAAAATTGCCTTAAATACAATGTCTAGTCGAAATACAGCAGGAAAAAAGAAAGGCAGTGCCAGTAGCACTAATGCTGCTGGTAGTGTCTTGGGCTTCATAGATCCCAGGATGCGTGGATCTTCAGGGCCTGGCTATGGCAAATCATACGAACATCCAGAACTTTTTCGCATTGGATCTCTGAATGTTGGAACCATGCGAGGAAAGGCAAATGAGGTGGTGGAGACAATATCCAGAAAGAAGATTGACTTGTGTTGTTTACAAGAGACGAGATGGAGAAATGAAGGTGTGAGAAAAATAGTCGGGAGGGATACCAACTGCAAGTTCTACTGGTCTGGGAATGATAAAGGGACAGGTGGAGTGGGAATATTGGTGGCAGAGAAGTGGTGGGAGAAAGTTTTTGAGGTGAAGCGAATATCCGACAGGATAATATTTGTTCGTCTTGTTGTTGAAAAGTTAGTGTTTGCCATTGTTTGCATCTACGCTCCACAAGTTGGACTCAGCGAGGAAGCAAAGGACAACTTCTACGAGCAGCTGCAGAGCCTAGTGGCAACTGCACCTAGTACTGAGGAACTGTTTGTGTGTGGTGACTGGAATGGACATATTGGTTCCACTCCTTGCGGTTATGAAGAAGTACATGGTGGACATGCTATTGGTATGAGGAATGCTGGAGGAGAAAGACTACTCGAGTTTGCTGTTGCTAATAATCTAGTGATTGGCAACTCGGTGTTCAAAAAGAGGCCTAAACACCTAGTTACATACCAATCTGGAGGAATCATGACCCATATAGACTACATACTATTCCGGCGCAGCTTCAGGAGACGTGTCACAAATGTCAGAGTCAGCCTGGGTGAAGAATGTGTATCTCAACACAATCTGCTATTATGTGATCTCAAGGCAGAAGCTTCCCGCAAATGCAAACACAAGTTTATACCACGCATAAAACTGTGGAAGCTGAAGGATCCAATCATTCAGGCTAAATTTGCTGACAGATTTGTTTCTTCACATCGGGATACACGGGCAGTGAGTGTTGAAGAGCACTGGAAGAGGCTCAAGGATGGATTGAATGATGCAGCGACGGAGGTGTGTGGAGTGTCATCGAAGCACAATTGGAGGAAACAAACCTGGTGGTGGAATGAGATTGTTGATCAAGCTGTTAGAGAGAAGAGGCGATGCTACAGAGCATGGAAAACAGGAGGTAGTAGGGAAGCATACAATGAAGCCAAGCGTGCTGCTAAAGCTGCTGTACACCATGCTAAGTCAGAGGCTGATAAAGAGATTTTTCTCAAAATAAATTCCAAGTCAAGTGGCATTTACAAGCTCGCAAAACAGATGTGCCGTGACAATCAAGATGTCTTGGGTGAAAAACCTATAAGGAACGACTCTGATGAACTCTCATTGGATTATGAAGCGAAAAAACAGTCATGGAAACAGCACTACGAACGCTTGCTGAACGTTGAATTTCCATGGAACCCCGATGAGCTGACTTATGAACCTCCTATAGAAGGTCCTAGTACCCCCATTACCCAGGAGATGATCACTGAAGCAACCCGTAAAATGGGAGCTGATAAAGCAGCTGGGCCATCTGGTATAGTTGCTGAGATGCTCAAACCAACCGGTGAACTAGGGGCCAGTTTGGTGCATGAACTGACTGAAGCCATCATCAGTGAAGGATGCATACCTAAGGAATGGGAAGACAGCATTATAGTAAGTCTGTACAAAGGTAAAGGCGATGCATTAAACAGAGGTAACTACCGTGGACTCAAGCTCATTGATCAGGTCATGAAAGTCCTGGAAAGAGTTGTTGAACAGCTGATCAGACAACAAATACAGATTGCTGATATGCAATTTGGCTTCATGCCCGGTAGGAGCACCACAGATGCAATTTTTATCATACGCCAAGTCATGGAGAAACATCTAGCAGCAAACAAACCACTGTACATGGCATTTGTAGATTTGGAGAAAGCTTTTGACCATGTCCCCAGAAGAGTCATCTGGTGGGCCCTGCGAAAGCTGGGTGTTACTGAGTGGTTGGTTCAGGTGATAACGTCTATGTACACCAATGTACGTAGTCGGGTACGAGTCGGTAACAGCTACAGCGACGAATTTGAGGTTAGAGTAGGCGTCCATCAGGGATCTGTCTTAAGTCCCCTTCTATTCATCATTGTACTCGAGGCTCTATCACTGGAATTCCATACTGGCTGCCCGTGGGAGCTGCTATATGCCGATGACCTAGCGATCATTGATACTTCACTTCAGTCCCTCAAGGAACGTCTGGATAGATGGAAGAGTAGCATGGAGGAGAAAGGTCTCAGAGTCAACATGGGTAAAGTCATGATCGCAGGTCCAAACCTCAGCTTACTACAGAAAACAGGAAAATACCCGTGTGCTGTATGTCTGAAAGGAACTGGCAGCAACTCAATCATCTGCACTCACTGTTCAGGTTGGGTCCACAAAAGGTGCAGTGGCATAAAGGGCTGTCTCAAAGCAGATCCTCACTTTAAGTGCTTTCGTTGCACCGGCACGGCAAGACCAATAGATGGCAGACCACTGACGGAGATGGATACTGGTGACAACAAGCTGGAAGTAGTAACAGACTTTTTGTTATCTTGGAGATGTGCTGTCATCAGGTGGAGGCTGTGAACTCGCGGCAGCTACACGTTGTAAGTGTGCATGGAAAAAGTTTAGAGAGCTGCTACCAATCCTGACAAACAAACACCTGCCAACAACTACGAGAGGGCGTGTATACTCCTCATGTGTCAGAAGTGTGCTGTTGTATGGCTCAGAAACTTGGGCTGTCTCTGCTGGCATACTAAGAAAGCTGCACCGTAATGACAGGGTAATGGTCAGATGGATCTGTTTGGTGAGGCCTGAACAGTACGTTTCTTTTGAATCCCTGCTCTCACAGGTCGACTTGAAAAGCCTTGCGGACATCATGCGAAAGAACAGACTGCGTTGGTTGGGTCACATTGAGCGTAGCGATGGCTGGATTGCTAAAGTCCGACAGTTGAATGTGCCAGCAGAGAACATCACCATTGGCAGACCCAAGTTGACTTGGGAGAACGTAGTCAAATGTGATAGGAAGGCCATGGGTATGGATTCCATCAAGCCTTGCCAAAGACAGGAGTGGAGAGGAAGACTTAGATTTCGAGACTAGACAATCAGGCCCCACCCTCATCAGAGGATTAATTGTGGCCTGATTCAACAAATAAACCGGTTGATGATGATGATGATGATGATGAAAAACAAAACAGGTGAAAAAAATATAACACAAAGCTCATACTCTGTTTTTCACAAACACATTACAAAAAAGCTTTTTGTTATGTTTTTTTCTGCTGTTTTTTTGTAATATTTTCTTCTGCTGTTTTTTTGTAATGTGTTTTTGAAATACAGGTTATGAGCTTTTTGTAATGTTTTATTCTGCAGAGTATTGGCTTTTTTTAATGTTTTCTTTCTGCTGTGTTTTGTAATGTGTTAGTGAAATATTGAGTATGAGCTTTTTGTAATATTTTCTTTCGCAGGTTTTTGTAATTGTTTGTGAAATACAAAGTATGAGCTTTTTGTAATGTTTTATTCAGCCGCTTTTTGTAATGTGTGTGAAATACAGAGTATTGGCTTTTTGTTATGTATTTTTTCTGCTGTGTTTTGTACTGTGTTTGTAAAATACAAAGTATAAGCTTTTTGGAATGTTTAAGTGAAATACAGAGTATGAGCTTTTAGTAATGTTTTCTTCTGCTGTTTTTTGTAATGTGGGTGTGAAATACAGAGTATGAGTTTTTTGTAATATTTTCTTCTGCAGCTTTTTGTAATGTGTTTGTGAAATACGGAGTATGAGCTTTTAGTAATTTTTTCTTCTGCTGTTTTTTGTAATGTGTTTGTGAAATACAGAGTATGAGTTTTTTGTAATATTTTCTTTTGCAGTTTTTTGTAATGTTGTTGTGAAATACAGAATATATTCTTACCTATTTGTTTTATGCATCAGTGTTGTTTGACATCGATTCTTTAAACTTTGCTAATCTGTTATTTCCTGATTTCATCAGGGTATTTTGTTATCTCTTTTCATGTCTTTACCTTCTAGAATAATAGGGAAATGGTTGATTCCACACGTTCTGTCATCTACTCTTTAGTGACAATCCATGTAAGTTTTCGGGTAGCATTTTGTTTACTCAATAGCTAAGTATGTTCCAGTAGCTGGATGCGGATATGTGTTAGTCTTGTTGTTATAAAAGCATAATTAATTCTGATCCAAAAGTTCTATTTTCTCTTCTATTTGTATCTTTATTGTCCCACATTTCCTTGTAACTATTAAAATCTCCCATTAATATGAATCAGTCAGTTCAATTCTAGTTTTTCGCTAGGTGTTAAGTATAGTAAGCAAATGGTCATTGTTTTCTTCAGTGTTACTGGTATTGTAATAGTTTGTAACTTTGATTTTAATTTGATTTTACTTTGAATGATATCATTTAAATTTGATCCATAGACACCACTTAAGCAAGATTCTCTGAATTTTAATTTCTTTTTTGAGACTCTCTTAAGTTTAAGCTTTAAATTTTAGACATTTTCTATAATCAAAAACAGGTAATAAATTTTTATTAAAATTAGAATAAAGATTCTAGACATAAGGTTTAATATCATTCTATCAAGATTTTAATCTTTGTAAGCGGTGAAAAACTTGTGTTTGGGGAATTAATTGTACCTGTCCTGAGACGGGTATTCTTCTAGTTTGTTTTATAAGGAAATATGATTTAGATTCAGAGCTTTTCTTTTAATATATTTAAAAAAAGAATTTTAATATAATAACATTTTTATAGTTACCAAGGAAGAATGTAGATTTTATTTGTATAACATTTATAATATATATAGATTTAAAAAATTTTAATTCATTTTGCAACTATTAAATTCGAGCAATAATTTCTTATATCACAAATACCAGAATATATACAACAAAATCCACAATTTTACTAAGAAAGCTTGGAACAATTTCAACAATTGATAAATTTACACACATTTATAAAAATGAAATTAGTAATATTTTGTGAAGTAAAAAAAAAAAACCCAAATAATATTTTTTTCAGAAATTGTTGAAATATTCCAACATTGAAAAGACAACTTACTTTCTGTATTCTTTCCTTGCTCTTTGTTCAGATTCTAGTATTTCCTGTTGTCTGATTTCTTGAATGTTAATGCTTGAACTATCAGGCTGACAATGTAAGGACCTGAAGAAAAAAAAGATTTGAAGACATAAACTCCTTGTTGGTTTTGCCTTTTTAAAAAGATCACTTTACTTTACTTATACATGTCCCTTCCCTCCCGTGACAAAGGGATGAAGGGTCGTGATCACCTCTTCATTTATGCACCAGAGAACTCATGTGTTTTTCCACGCATTTGTGGGGATAAACTTCTTGGTGCTCATACCATCCAACATAAGGATAGTCTTAACAGTAGGGACTTGACCGTGCGTGTGTACCCTGTGTTTATTCCCACTACCTCTCTGATATCGTCCATCTTTATCTGTTCTTCTTTGGGTTGATTGAGCGACGTGACATTGATATCCATAGCCTCATCAAGGGCTTGTTGCCGTGGGGGTTCAGAATTTATTGAAGTATCTGAGGTTTTCAGTGTTGAGCAATATGGGCCATTAACAACTGAGTAGATCTTTTGGAGGAAGCGATGGTTCCGTAGCGTTACCGGATTACTCCAATCCATTCACACCTGGTACTGTCGGTTGCCACCTGTTTCCACAACCCTCCCCGTCTCTCTCCATTGACAAAGGTAGAGACCATCTTGGTTCTGAATTTGGACGAAATCTCTGACTTTTAATTCCCGAAGCGGCCGGCAATGCTGGTTGTCGAACGATTTGTTCCGCAAGTGCCTTTTGGCTATCAAAACCTCCCTTAGTTCACCGATCTCTTTCCACTTCATCCGTGTTTGGTACTTATCCCGTAGGATTGGGAGGTAATCCTTAATAACCTGACTATACAGCATTAGCTGGAGACATGTCAAGGTCCTGAACGAGGGTGTTGCGATGGGTCAGCAGTGCCCGGGCAGAACGATCATGGCATAGGCATCCGCAGTTATCTGTATTGTCGGTGAGTATACGCTTAGCTGTCTTTACTGCTACCTCTGCGTGCCTATTGCATTTAGGGTAGTACGCTGATGACATTCGTTTCCGTATCCACCAGTTCTTCAGATGGCGGTCCTTCATCCGATGAGATTTCTTCCGGTGCACCATATGTGCAAAATCATGTTCTCATCTTGTCACACATGGTTTTGGCCTTCCCCGATGGCATTAGGGCTACCTCCATCGATCCAGTATACCGATTAACGTATATCAAGTACTGTTTGCCCTGTATGCTGACAAAGTCCACTACAACTTGTTGAAATGGAAATATCGGGTCTGTTGGTGACATCAAGGGTTTTGTTTGTCCTATACATTGGGGCTTACCTAATTTTTCCCAAATGTTAATAATTGATAGATCCGAACCGGAGTCTAATTGTAGTTTTATAATTTTATTTATAATTTTGACTTGCACATATTTCCTGTTATTTTGGCGTTCTGACTCATCAGTTGTAAAAATGTAAAGTTAATATTTTTCTTGTTTAGTACATACTTTTGTGGCATACATTTTTTAGAATTGAGACATTTTTTTGTTCTTTAACGGTAATCTTTATACCAATGAGGAAATCCACAAGTGTAACACAGATTAGGAGTCACAATTCTTTTTTTGTTGTTTTATATCTTTTTTATCTGTGACACGCTATCTCTACAATGTTCTTGGAGTCTTGCCGTACATTAATTTTTTTCAGTCTTCTGCGATTTGCTGAAGGATCAGATTTGGTTCATTTTTTAAGTTATTTGAATTTCTGCATCTTGACTAATCCTTGACAAAAAATTAAACACTTGAAATTATTAGTGCTTAATTTGGTAAGTTTAAAATCATGACAGTGCTTGCATATGTAGTATATAATCTTCATCGTATTTTCTTATCAAATTCATACAATTCCATCTTTTATGGAATAGAGAAGTTTTTGAACTGAAAAGTTTAGAGAGTAATTTAACAGCTTCACTGAATGTCGAATCACTAGTTTTTTTTCGATAAGATGTAGTTACCAAGTTTTGTAGATTTTGCTGTTCCTAATTTATTAAGAAGTAAGCAAACTTTCTTAAAATCATTCCAGTTTGTGCAGCCTGTATTGTACAAATCTTCGTACCTTCTATAATACGATGAGAAAGTTATGTCTTCTTCGGGGCATAAATGAAATTATCAATGGAATTTTAAGAAAAAGAATGTTCACATCACTCATTTTATTCCCTCTTAGCTAATTCCAATATAATTTTCTTAGTAACATCTCTTCAAACTTCCTTTGCCTGCTTTTTCATTTTTAACTGTAATTCTTCAGTTCTTTTTTGCAAAGCAAGTTGTTACTTTTGTAGAAATTTAAGTATTTCAAGCATTGCTGCTTTGAAATCCTCCATTTAAATTTTTTTTTTATATAAATAACCCTCCTCAATTTGTGTGTTTTGTCTTTTAGTCGATCTTCTGAATTACTATGTCTACTTGTTTTTGTCTTTTCATCCAGTTGTCAAATATTTTCTCGTTAGGCAAGATTGGGGGGGGGGGGGAATTGTTTAGATGGCACTTCAATATTTTTCAAATCTCCCGCATGACAAAGAAAGTTCTTTGGATTTATATATAGATTCCTCGAGTCAAGAGAGTCAAATTGTTATATCCTCGAAGGGACATAATAAATAAGACAATCACATATGTTGAAAAGAAGAATAAGCTTATATTACAGTAATACAATGTCATCACCAGTGTAGTTTCTGCTACTAGACTGCTGAGTAGATTAGTCAAAATATTATATACTTATTGGAAGTTTCCATTGTGTATCTAAATAAATATTATACCACAACATTGTGCAAAAAGAATGTTCAGTTTATTTTTTGTGTCATAATGTTTGTCTTTTGTAAGTAATAAAAGTTTAAAACGGTAAAATATTTTTGTTGCAAGAAAAAAACAAAAAAAAACATGAAACATGAACACTAGTGATTAAAACATGAAAGTATGTTTGTTATTTGTTTTGTGAATTATTTTCAATGGAGCTCTATGAATACACACTACTGCAACGTGTGGCAGCTTTCTTCATGCAGATTATAATGACAACAACAAAGAAAATTAGTTGAAAATTTAGAAAAGAAACCTTACCGAAAAGTTTGGCCATATTCTATAGGAGCCGGATTTTCTCTCCACAAAGAGCTCCTGTAAGGACTGTAATTTTCATTCATTTCTTTTATGAACCTTGAAAAACAAAAAATAGAATTTGTCAGTATTGTTAAATAATATAAATTGGTTAAATTATAGCTCTACATCCTATGCTAATTCACCCCCCTTCCAATGAAATTCTACTTTTTTAGGTGATTACATGCAAACAGTCTGAAAAAGTTGGAGGTAAAAAAAATAAGTAAACAAATATTTTGGAATTTAGTATGAGGAATCAGTTTCACATATAAATTTAACAGAAAATGATCACCCATTTCTAAGTCACCATTTCTGAACGAGATAGCCTTTTTAAGGATATATTAATCAAATATTTTCTTTAAAGGGAAATAAATTTTATGTTGCTTGGGAGAGGGGAGAAAAAATATTGGGCTTTTTTTTTATGCTGAAAGCTGGTACATGGCCACCTATTGATGATCCCGGAACGATGGGAGTAGAGGGTAGAGACATAGCCAATATACATTCATAATATGAGTCTGTAATAAAGACAAAGCAAAAAGAAAATGGCAAAATTGATTTAACAGACCCAAACAATCTATTGTATAGTTTTCTGCAGAAAATTTTTTTTAAAATAATAAGCCTCGGTATTGAGTTCTCTGCTATTCATCATTGGGTTTGAGGCATTATCCAGGAACTGTTGTATGCCACTGATTTGGTAATCATTGCCGAATTGGAAGAACTGTATGCAAAATTCAACTGGTGGAAAACCAACATGGAACTGAAGGGCTTTCGGGTCAATATGGGGAAGACGAAAGTTATGATCAGTGAGAATTTGATTGTCTCTGTACATTTTGTTTGGCTGTGCGACGTTTTACTGCACCACTTTATGTCATCACAAAGCAATTTACCATAGCTTGTGGCAAAAACATTCACTCAGCATCCATTGTGGGCACAAGTTCAAAATGTTTTTGATTTTTTTTTTTATACTGTCCACTACACCCATCAGAAAAGTAGATCATTTTTGTGATGTGCAGGCGTGTCTCTTAAATAATCTTCATAATGAGTATTATCATGACATTTTTAAAATGCTAGACCAAATTTAAACAAATTGAGAAAACAATTGAAATAAAGGCGATTAAATGTCAGACAGAATGGCGTCTGCCAATATTATAATCAAAAGAAGGGAAATTATTTTTTTTAAATCCCTTTTCAGCTAGCTAAAACAAGTACACATTAATTATGTTTCAAGCACAAACATGAGTTTAAAATTAAACAATTCAGTTAAGAGTCCCTATTTACTTGCCACTCCAGGTATTAAAAAAGGGGCACTCTGGACTGGGCCAAAAATAGATTTACCTCGATGCTGAAATATTCTTCCTCCACTGACCGAGGACAGAACAAAAGTATAAAAAAAACTAAAACTTAATTTAAACATTACAGCTAAGTAGATGGTGGAGTCGAAGACAGACTGCTGAACAAACAGTTCAACCTTATCTGTTGCTATGCAAGCAACATGCTGGTTGGTTAGTGGGGGAATTGTTAATTGCCCATTACAACACTATTATAGATTTTCCAGAAATCGCGAGTTCCTACTTTCTGCGACTCAATGCATTTTCTGTTAATCTCTGTATACCTACTTTTAGCTTGATGCTATAAATTGTTGTCTACTTGTAGCTGACTTATGGCGGTTGAATCGGCAGAATGCTTGCTACCTATGCTTAATAGCAGTTACATAAGTCAAAGTAAACCATTTTAGAGAGTGGGGTTTACTATAGCATTTACGCATGAAAACATATGCTTCTATGCCAGCTTTGACACATTCGGTTACCTCATTTGCGCACTGTTCAGCAGGAGAGAAAAAATTTTACTCCCTGGAGCGTCTCTGTTTGTGAAAGGGAATATATGTCTGTTAATCCCCAAAAAAGAAATTCCATAATTATATTTGGTTATGTATGAAAAAAAGAATTTTAGTGCTTATTTATATTGAGATACATGTGAAATATGGTAGTTCAAAATAAAATAACAGGAAAACTTACGGATATACTTATTTGAAAATATTAGTGTACATCAAAAATGATTGAAAATTATCAAGTAGAATTTTAGTAATAAATAAAATTCATTTCTTTCTCATATTTCCAATTATACATTGAATCAACACCATTTTGCATCTTTCAGTTACAAGACTTGCGTAAAAGGGAAACTATGTAACTCTTGTAAAGAAAAGATGCATAATGGCTTAAAATGGCATCGATCCAACATATAATCGCAAATATCTGAAAGAAATGAATTTTATTCATTACTAAAATTCCACTCGCTTATTTTCTGTAATTTTTGGTATACACTAATACTTTCAACTGATAAGTATATCTATAAGTTTTCCTGTTATTTTATTTTGAACTGTCATATTTTGCATGTATCTTAATATAAGCACAAAAAAAATTTAACAATTTATTTAATGCAAAGTGTGTTACAAACGTTTATTTTTACAGATTTTTTCGCCCCGGAAGTTTTATTTATTTTTTGTTTGTTTTTTTAATATATTTTTTATCGTCTTTTATGACCATATTTTAGTCTTTATTTTTTAATGAATGCACAGAAGAGGATAATTTTTCATTCTTCCTTGTTTGTTTTTTCTTTGCAAATTGTGGCTAAGAAGAGGGTAATAGTTGGAACTTTGCTTTTTTTATTTTACTTTTTAGAAATGTGAAAACTGCAAGAACTACCCCGTAGAAGCTAGACATTTAAGGTGGGGGCGTTGATGAACTTCACTCGTTCGCTGTTTCTATTTCATGGGCAAACACGTGTGTTTGTGGTTCATTTGGGCAAACAAGTGTGTTCGGGGTTCATTTCGCCTTCATTTCTGGCAGTGCTCAAAGAGGGGGGAGCAAAGTCATGGTCAGAGGGCGGGGGGGCAACTGACGTTTTCGTGGGACCACAAATAAAAAAAAGTGATTATCTGCTCCAATTTCAACTTGAAAAATATGAAAAAAAAAAAAAAACTATGTAAAAAGATGCCGTTGCATATAGAAAAACATGTTTGGCAGACAGGGCCCTCCAAATAAAACAGTCAATGACCATACAAAAATTTAGCCACTCATTAGAAAATAAAGACTAAAATACAGCAAAAAATGCATTCAAAACAGTTAAACAAACAAAAAAATAAAAAGTCAAAACAAACGTTTGTAACACACTTTACGTTAAATAAGGTGAAAGAAAACAAACTCTGACACCGATAAATAACTAAGAAAATACATTTTCCAAACTCTCCAGACAAAAAAGAAAAAGAAAAAAAATTTTCAGTTCAAAACAATTCTACTGACACCACTTTCAACAGGAAATGGCACATATTTAATTTAGAAATACCAATCAGTTTTACCAGATATTTTTCTTATAGGTTCTAAAATATGAGACAGCTGGAATATCAGAACAATCTCTCGAATCAGAGCACTTTTTGGAGGAGTTCAGGTCTGATACAAACGAATAACCATGAACCTGCTATTGTGACTTTATTCCCCTGCCCCCACTAAGGATTATTTGTTCACTTGAAAACCACTTTTAACCTGAACCTGCTATTTTGACTTTATTCCCCTTCCAAGCCCCCCCCCCCCACCAATTCTTCTACTCAGAAACTAAGCCTGTTCCCCTTTATTTTTACTCTAACAACTTTGTTAATTGCCTCCCCATTTCGACTATAGAGTCACAAACTCGCAGTATTTCACAAGACAACCATCTCCAAGAACTAACTAGCACAACTTTTCCCCTATTCACAATTAACCAGTTGAGCTTGTAGACGACCGTCACAATTTATACAAACTATGTAAAAAGAAAAGGTAATAAATGGGTTAAAAAAAAATTATGTTCATCTTAATTCGGCTTTTCAGAATTTAACTAAAAATGTTATTAAAATTCTGATAATTTTAATCCAACAAAATTTAATTTTAATCTAACACAAAAAAAAAAAAATTCATTTTTTGGTATTTTTACTATTACACACAAAGATATAAATCAGATTCTACTGGGATACATGATTACACGTACAAAAAAGGAATTAAAAATATTTTAAGATGAGTGATCAGTTTTCTATAAATTTAACGTAAAACTTCCAGGCTGTTAGCAGTAATATGGAGACGTGGAACCAATTTTTTTTTTTTCTAATATTTTGGAGGGAAATCAAAATTTGTGCTAGATGGACGTAGGTGTGGTTTAACTAAGCTTATATTTTTCCTTTTTTGGGGAGGGGTGAGGTGTGGGGAGGGAGTTTTTTTTTCTATAATAAAATAAAGTGCAGAAACAATATTTAATCTTTTAGTGTACATTATTTTTATGGCCCAAAATAATTTGCATGTGTATAAGAGGGTTATTCTTTTTGCTTTGCCTTTTTTTCCACAATAAAATAACATGTGGAAACAATATTTAATGTGAATGCTAATTCCGAATAGGCACTCATAGATGGGCAGTCAGTAAACAGTTCCAACTACAAAGCAGAGAAAGCCGAAGCAGTTCCAACTTTTACTTAGTCTGAAGACAACCGATACAAACATTTTAGCAAACGACAAATTTTACCTTTTAATTACTATTTAAAGATGAACCTTGCGTTTTAACATTCAATTATTTTGCTTTCAGTAGAAAATTGCACAAGTTTTTTCTATGGAAGAGACCTTCCCTCCCTTCGATCACCGCCAGAAAGGATGCCCAAATGAATCCAGAGCGCACTCGTTTGCCCATGAAACTGGCGAACGAGCGAAGCTCGTGAATGTCCTCACCGTAGTTGTATAACCTCTACGGGCCATGCCCCCTATTCCTTTCATTAATTTTAAAATGGAAAACCCTCTTCTGTGCAAAGAAAAAAAACCAACTTTCTTTTTACATCCAAATAACCAAAAAAGAAACAAAATTTTAAAATTCACTTAAACACAAAAAAAATAATATATATGTATTTATCTTTGCATTTGTTATCGGCACTTTTACTTTGCTAAACACGAGTATTTTCCATCATGGCCACCTATTGGGGTTGCTAATTTCAAATTAATAAAAAAATCTAAAAAATTAAATTTAAAAAAAAAAAGAAAAGAAAAACGCTCCCATATTGAAAACAGAAAATAAAACTAAATTGGATAAGTAAAAAAAAAATATTAGACCACCCCAATTTTTCCGAAGAAAACACATCTCCATTTACTGCTAAATCTGGCCCGGAAGTGGTGCTCATTTTACGTTAAATTTGTATAAGAAAGTGATCCCCACTCTAAAATATTTAATTTTGGGGTAATTCGTGACGTTTCCACTTTTTTGTGGCTTCCAGTTTAGTTTGCAATAAAAGACGCTTCATATCATATACGGATGACCAAAAATGATTAAAAAAATGTTATTTTTAATTCATAATTATTTGAAACTTGTCTATCATCATATTCGATTTAACATTTGTTTTACATGCTTAACAATCAAAAAGTTTATGATTATGCGCATTTATTTTGTTGTTGTTTCTTGAGGGGGAAGCGGTGCAGGGTGAAAATCAGTTCCTGGTATATTACTTCCACTAATAAACAATTTCTTCATGATAAGCAACATGTTTTATTAACAAATCTTTAAAAGACTTAATTACCGAAACGGATTGCAGTTTGAAAACATTAAAATGGTGTTATGTCAAGGCGATCCATGGATCGCCTTGCGTTATGCCCTTTTACCTTATTTTTTTTTAATAAATTCCTACTTTGCCGATATTTATTCAGGTTGTTTCCATGTAATCGGAGAGGTACTTTCTTAGATTAGGACCCACGCTAAAATCGATTTGACATCGGTACTTTCCGGATGTTTACGTAAACCGCCGGGAAGTACCGAAGCGGTTAGCCAATCAAATTGCGAGAAAATAAGCAGACGACATGTCAACATTTCAACTGATTGAAAGGAATAAGCAGACGACATGTCAACATTTCAACTGATTGAAAGGAATAAGCAGTCAACATTTCAACTGATTGAAAGGAATAAACAGACGACATGTCAACATTTCAACTGATTGAAAGGAATAAGCAGACGACATGTCAACATTTCAACTGATTGAAAGGAATAAGCAGACGACATGTCAACATTTCAACTGATTGAAAGGAATAAGCAGACGACATGTCAACATTTCAACTGATTGAAAGGAATAAGCAGACGACATGTCAACATTTCAACTGATTGAAAGGAATAAGCAGACGACATGTCAACATTTCAACTGATTGAAAGGAATAAGCAGTCAACATTTCAACTGATTGAAAGGAATAAGCAGTCAACATTTCAACTGATTGAAAGGAATAAGCAGTCAACATTTCAACTGATTGAAAGGAATAAGCAGTCAACATTTCAACTGATTGAAAGGAATAAGCAGTCAACATTTCAACTGATTGAAAGGAATAAGCAGTCAACATTTCAACTGATTGAAAGGAATAAGCAGTCAACATTTCAACTGATTGAAAGGAATAAGCAGTCAACATTTCAACTGATTGAAAGGAATAAGCAGTCAACATTTCAACTGATTGAAAGGAATAAGCAGTCAACATTTCAACTGATTGAAAGGAATAAGCAGACAACATTTCAACTGATTGAAAGGAATAAGCAGACGACATGTCAACATTTCAACTGATTGAAAGGAATAAGCAGACGACATGTCAACATTTCAACTGATTGAAAGGAATAAGCAGACGACATGTCAACATTTCAACTGATTGAAAGGAATAAGCAGACGACATGTCAACATTTCAACTGATTGAAACGCGATTGTAACCGATTGAAACGCAAAGAATTTTCACGAGCTATCACTGGCTGTTGCGTCTCCCGTAGAAGTGATGAACTTTTGTCAGGAAGAAAAACTGATCACAAAAGAAAAAAAAATGTTCAGGCAAAAAAAAAAAAAAATTTAATACCTAACGACGCCATTTTTACCCGATTACAAACCAGAAATAAATGAGTAAATATAATTTATCATCGGTTTATTTTTATTTCTTCGTTAAAAATAAATATTTCTTTCATGCAATTTGAGTAAATGTATTATTTGATATGTTTTTGCTTTAAATGTTGGTTAATGTTTGTTTTTCCCCCATTTGTAAATCCAGCCTCGTTTTTTATTTTTTGGGGACGCAGGTAAGTTAACTGACTTGGCGTCGGTACTTTCCGGTGGTTTACGTAAACATCCGGAAAGTACCGACGCCAAGTCGATTTTAGCGTGGGTCCTAATCTAAGAAAGTACCATCGAAAAAAAAAGTAGAATCTGAATTTATGATTGGGGGGTGGTAAACTTAAACTACGTCATAGTAAAAGGGCTCTCCAAAAGGGTTCGCGATCCCGCTGACTTCCGGGTTATCCTGCAGTAAATTTCAAGTACGGATGATCATAAATGATAAAAGAAACTTTTTTTTAACAGAAAATTTAGAATTGTATTTTTAGTATAATAAAATAAGTTGAGCAAAACAAATTATCAATATATGTTTGTTTATATTTTTATGAAAATATAACAAATCTTTTAATAAAAAAATCGGTTAAATCCAAGATTCTTATGTCTGCGTGACTTCCTATTTAATCGTGCGCGTCATCTGACGTACGGATGACCAGAAATGAAAAATAAAACCTTTTTGTTAGCATTTTTTTATGCGAATTTTATTACATTGAAAAAACACATTTTATCATTAATGTAAGTGTTTGAAATAAATAGAAACATATGCTATAATAATAAAACATTTTATTGAATTAATTTTCAGAAACAAATTATCAACCAAAAGTTATTTTTTTTACATTGAAAAAATTTAATTTTATTGAATTAATTTTAACAAAGAAATTACCAACCGAAAGTTCTTTTTTTTTCTCTCTCAATAACGTTACGCTAATAAGATATTTTGTTGAATTAATTTTAATAAACAAATTATCAACCGAAAGTTCTTTTTTTATTTTCTTCTTAATAACGTTACTTTTTATTACACTTAATAACATTTTCTAATCTCATATAAAATGTTTCCAGAAAAAATGTTTTTTGTTCGGCGCCGCCAAAGAAACTCTTGCAGGTGACTAGTAAAGTTTCTCCTGCTAGTCCCTCGCATGGTCCTAAATTTCGTTTTACATAGACTCCAGCTACCTTCCACACGATTGGTGTGAATGGTAGGGTCCTCTGGATCTTTAAAATGATATTTATCTTTGACAACTGCATGGTTTGCTAGACCATTATAGGCTTGTCAACCATCTGTCACAATTCGTGTTCCTAGTCGAACATAGCGCTCAATTATGGGCAATAAAGTTTTAGCATCTCTCGATTGGACTGGCACCATCATTCTAAGATTTGTTTCTCGCTCGACCATACCAAGAACTCATTGGCCTTCACGAAATCTTCCTTTGTAATATTTTCTGTGCATAAACTTACTTTCGTCAACTTCCACTGTTCGATCGAGACCACCTATCTCCACTGGGTTTTCAGTTAGGCATATCGCGCATATATCCTTAACGAAATTATACCAGTCAACCAGACTGTTCATGGATATGCCACGTTTCTTTGGATACGTGTCTTTGAAACTAACTTCTCCATTACTTTAATTTTAACGTTATCTTATGGGAAGGTAATCAATAATTAGTAATTAAAAAGGAAATGGAAGTCGAAATTTAAAAAAAGTTTTATAAATGTGAAAGTGTAAATAGTGATTTTTGTTATTCAGAAATGCTAACAAAAAGGTTTTATTGGGTATCTTTTACAATAATCCGCAGAGTGAAAACGCTATAAAAACAAATATACGACAAATAAAAGTAACTGTAGCCGATAAAAGTTATTTTCCAACTTATCTGTGACATTTGTTTATTTTTAAGCCGTTTCAACTGCTATTTATTAGAAATCAATATTTTTGTCACACGAACATTGGACAAGCGATAGGGGTGGGGTATCGTAACGAGGTAAGGCCATTTTGTTTTAGTAAAAATACGTGCCAAACAAAAAAAAAAAATTTTTTTTACATCTAATAAACACCCATTTATAGTACGTAAAAATACAAATTTCATAGGTAAGTAGAAAAATATCTATTCTCGACGTAGGTCACCGTCACTGGTTGCATATTTTTACCCCGTTCTCGTTCGTTTTTTGGACCCCGTTGGCGACTCTGCGGATTATTGTAAAAGATACCCAGAATTTTGGATTTAAACAAAAAAATCTTGGCATTGTTGAAGATTCTAAGCGCAGTTTCTGCGGTGCTGCTACGGTGTCAGGCCGCGATCCGTACCCGATAATAAACTTCGTAGATAACAACTTCCGGTATTCTGTAGTTTAATTTTCTCTATATAATAATGAATAGTATTGTACAAGACGTACTAACCGCAGCTGAATGTCGTTTGTGCACTACCTCGACTAGTAGACTGAGACTACTGTTGGAAGTGTCCAACATGTAAAAAAACAAAATCTGTCCGAGTAGGATCCCTTTATGAAGGGGCACACAACTAAACTGATTATTTCTTTGTAAAATAAATTATTTAAAATAAAATTAGTACAAAACATTGCATTTTATTTTCCGAAAGAAAATCAAACTGTGTAAAAAGCTAAACTGTGATTATTTATTTGGCAAATGCGCATAACAGGTAGAACGTTGGCTTCCGGTGGAAAAGGGTTGAAGAAAGTGTCTATGGATGCCTGAAAGTGATACAATTTTTTTTTATTCATATTAATTTCAGACTTTTCTTTCATAAAATTCTAATAATTAACATAATACAGACTATTTGAAAAATAATTGGCGCTCTTGTATAAGCAGTGACCGATCTGAGGGGGACAACTCTACCTTACCCAGCCGCCGCCATTCCGAACTCGCCCACACTTCGGCAAGGGAGACAATTTTGACACATTTTTACAAACCCTTTATAACAATTAATGCGTTAGAAATAGCTTTTGAATGCGTTCAGAGTAACTTTTAAACCAAAAAAAACATGTTACGGGGTTTAAATCACTTTTATTTACATGCCGCAAATTGTATACACTTTATAACAATTAATAAACAAATGTTACGGGTTTTAAATGCGTTCAAAATAATTTTTAAACACTTTTATTTACATGCCGCAAATTGTATACACTTTGTAACAATTAATAATAAAAAAATGTTACTGGTTTTAAATGCACTTTTAATCACTTTTATTCTTTACATGCCACAAATTGTATACACTTTATAACAATTAATAAAAAAATGTTACAGGTTTTAAATTAATTGTTTGAAGATTGTTTTGAGCGCATTTAGGAGTTGTTTTGGACGCATTTCAGAATCGTAGCGTGTTTTTTATTAATTGTTGTAGGGTTTGTAAACTTTGTGTCAAAGTTGTCTCCCTTGTCGAGTTCGGAATGGCGGCGGCTGGGTCAAGTAGAGTTGTCTCCCTCAGATCGGTCACTGCTTATACAAGAGCGCCAAATAATTTATTTGATTGTTTTCAAAACTTTAAAAAAAAATTTCATTGAAAAAAATAAACAAAATAGAATAATTTTTTCTGTTTTTTTTTTTCAAGAAATGTTTTTGAGCAACGGAATGTGATTTTTTTTTTATTCAATGTTTTTTTTTTTTTTAATATTTAGTGAAACTAATGTTTTTGGGGAGGGTTAGGGTTAAGGGTTTCCATGTCTAAGAAAAAAGTTTGATTCCGGAAGTTATTCCATTTCCAAGAAAAAAGGTTTTCACTATTATTACAAAAAAAAATGTTTTGAAAACAATCAAATAAAAACAAATAAATTATTTTTCAAATAGTATGATGACAGTCTGAAATTAATATGAAAAAAAGAAAAGTCTGAAATTAATATGAATAAATTTTTTTTTATCACTTTCAGGCATCCGTAGACACTTTCTTCACCCCTTTTCCACCGGAAGCCAGCATTCCTACCTGTTGTGGCCATTCGCCTCAAACTGTGTAAAAAACTAAACTGTGATTATTTATTTTGGCACAGTTTAAGTACGAGTAACTCTAAGCAAAGGTGTTTCCAACCGGAAACGGTGTCCGTTCGGAATTGGTTCCGATAATAAAAACTTCCTGTTTTGGTTAGTCGAATATATGTTATGTTTTCTACGAAAATATAATGTAAGTTTTGTACTGAATTTTATTTTAAATAATTTATTTGACAAAAATAAATAATCACAGTTACTAAAAATAAATAATCACAGATTAGTTTTTTTACACAGGTTGATTTTCTTTCGGAAAATAAAATGCAATGTTTTTTGCTAATGAAATGATTTTGATTTGGGGGAGGGAAAATAATAAAATAGGTTGTTTTATTTTCATCTGCGGTTAGTACGTCTTGTACGATATAATTCATTATCATATATATAGAGTAAATACAGAAGAAATAAAACCAGAAAATTGAATTACAGAATACCAGAAAATACATAGAACCTTAAACTAAAGAATAACGGAAGTTGTTAAGTACGAAGTTTATTATCGGGTACGGATCGCGGCCTAACACTGTAGGAGCGCCGCAGAAACTTCTTAGAGTTACTCGTACTTAAACTATGCCTTTATTTTTGTAAAATAAATTATTTAAAATAACATTTAGTACAAAACTTTCATTATATTTTCTGAGAAAACACAACACCTATTCGATTAGCCAAAACAGGAAGTTTTTAATATCGAAAAGAATTTCGAATGGACACCGTTTCCGGTTGGAAACAACTTTGCTTAGAGTCGGTCGATCTTCAACAATGCCAAAATTTTTTTTTTTTATATCTAGCGCTGACAACTTCAACAGCTACCTTCAAGAATTTCTCTGGCGGCACCGAATAAAACAAAATTATTTCGGCAATATTCTTTATTACCTATTTTATTATATTTTCATAAAAAATCAAAACATATATTATGTTGCTGTTTCACAAAATACAAGACATTTCAAAATTGGGGAAGCTTTAATAATAGCCCTACAATTCGCGAGTCGGGTTGAAAAAAAAGTTGTAGAACGTAGTCAAAAAAATGAATATGCAACAAATAAATGCGACGTACGTAGACACTGGAGATTTTCCTAGTTATCTATTCCATTTGTTTGTATGTTTACGTAGGATAAATGGCTTTTTATTAGACATGAAAAAAAAAAATTTTTTCGCCAACAAAATGTTGACTTAATAAAGATGGCGTCAATAGTTGTCACGTGGTGCGTTTTTTTTTTACCGGGAGTCATAATGAAAGCGGCGTTTTTTTTTTTTGTTCTTTTGCTTTACTGAAATATGAAAAATTGGGGTTCGGTTTAGGGTTAGGTTAGGGTATGGAATTTTGGCACATGTTCGTCTTTTCTCACAGTCCGGTTTTCACAACTTTTTAATGACCAGTTTTTTTTTCTTTTTTCGGTGTACACTTACCTATCAGTCTGCTAGAGAATTCCGGGGTTTTTGGAAAAAAAATTCAAATATTTTACATTTTAGGAGCGGGGATCAGTTTCCAATGTTAATTCAACGTAGACTGATCCCCCACGTTTTGACCATCTCAATTTTTTTAAAAGTCTTTTTCGGTGTACAATTACCTATCATGTCAGTAGAGAATTCCGGAGTTTTTGGAAAGAAATTTCAGAAAATTTAGATTTTAAGACGGGGGATCAGTTTTCAATGTAAATTCAACGTAGACTGATCCCCCTCTTTTTGACCATCTCAAATCGTTAAAATTCTTCTTCTGCTTACAATAACCTATCATGTCGCGAGAGAATTCCGGAGTTTTGGGAAAAAAAATTAACAAAATTTACATTTTAAGACGGGGGATCAGTCTTCTTCGTCTTTTCCCACAGTCCGTTTTTCACAACTTTTTAGGTCTTAAAATCTCAATTTTTTTAAATTTCTTTCCAAAAACCCCGAAATTCTCTCGCGACATGATAGGTACATGTAAGCAGAAGAATAATTTTTAAAATTTGAGATGGTCAAAAAGAGGGGGATCAGTCTACGTCGAATTTACATTGAAAACTGATCCCCCGTCTTAAAATCTAAATTTTCTGAAATTTCTTTCCAAAAACTCCGGAATTCTCTACTGACATGATAGGTAATTGTACACCGAAAAAGACTTTTAAAAAAATTGAGATGGTCAAAAAGTGGGGGATCAGTCTACGTTGAATTAACATTGGATACTGATCCCCGCTCCTAAAATGTAAAATATTTGAATTTTTTTTCAAAAAACCCCGGAATTCTCTAGCAGCCTGATAGGTAAGTGTACACCGAAAAAAGAAAAAAAAAACTGGTCATTAAAAAGTTGTGAAAAACGGACTGTGAGAAAAGACGAACATGTGCCGGAATTTTTAACAGAAACAACAGGAGAAAAAAAAACATGACGGTGTGACGAATGAAAATAAGGTATTTTTTTACTATCCATTCCCAGCGCAGTTTACCACTTAAAAAAGTTCAAATCCTACTTTTTTGTGTGCAAATACATTTAAACAGCCTAAAAAAACATCCGGAAAGAAGGAATTAATTTTTTTTTTTAAATATTTAAGATTTTAGCGTGGGGGATCACTTTCCTTTATAAATTTAACGTAAAATGAGCACCCATTTCCTGGCCATTGGAAACAACTTTGCTTAGAGTCGGTCGATCTTCAACAATGCCAAAATTTTTTTTTTTTTTTATGTCTAGCGCTGACAACTTCAACAGCTACCTTCAAGAATTTCTCTGGCGGCACCGAATAAAACAACGAGACATGTAACCGACTTGAGTTTCTAATTCGAGACTGGAGATTTTCCTAGTTAGCTATTCCATTTGTTTTCATTTTTACGTAGGATAAATGGTTTTTCATTAGACATGAAAAAAAAAAATTTCTGGGCACGGATTTTTACAGCAAAAACATGGCGTCGACAGTCTTATTTTGTTAGCCTCGTTTCGGGTTCTCGTTGTCAAGTGTGTGTTTTTTTTACCGGGACTCATAATCAAAGCGACGTTTGTTTTTTTTAACGATTAGGGCTGGGGTTAGAGTTAAGGTTAGGGCTGGGGTTAGGGTTAGAGCTGGGGTTAGAGTAGGGGTGAGTTTTTTTATTAAATAAACACGTAGAAATTTAGCCAATTTGGGGTGGGAGGTATTTATTTATTTAATAAAAACACGTAGAAATTTAGCCAATTTAGTTTTCTGGGTTTTTTTTTAGAGGGAACTCAAGTCAAAGTTTGCCCACCCCCCTCCAAAACAAACACGAAAATCGCTAAATTTTTACGTGTTTTTATTAAAAACTCAAGTCGGTTACATGTCTCGTTTGACGCTAACTGGCCAGAAAATGGGTGCTCATTTTACGTTACATTTATAAAGGAAAGTGAACCCTAGGGACCTCCCATTGGTTGTGAACTATTTATCCCCCCCCCCCCTATATGTAACACGATGTAACTTTAATTTAGATTAAGATTATCAACAAAACTTTTTTACCATTCAAAAGAGGATACATAAAATAAACTGCTGATGATTTTTTAGAATTTTTTCCAGCATACGAAACTCATGAAAATGTGAAGTTAAAATGTTGTTTACTTTTTTTACGTGATAAAATAACGTTCTTATGTATAAGCATTTCTGCGCGCTCTGATAGGCATATTTTTAATAAATCTCGCATAAATCAAATTATGGCCAGATCTTCACGAAATTTTCAATACTTATTCACTATAGGACTAATTTATCTTTAAAATGCTGTTTTCCTAAAATATATTAGGGAAAATATTTTTTCTACGTGAAAAGGGGTAAACTAAAAATTTACCGAAAATATGTAAATAAAAGCACACTGACATGTAAATCAAAAGAAAATTATTTTATTCCTTTTGCTTAAAATGTAGTTTTGTTTTGTTCTTCTGCTTGACTGAAAAATGCAAAAATTGCGCTTTGACTATGAGTCCCAGTAAATATATATATATATATATATATATATATATATATATATATATATAAACAGTGTTTATATATTTTATTTTTTACGCCACACACGAGTAAGTAAAGCAAAATAAATTGCTTTAATTTCCCAACTTTAAAATAATCTATGTCGCCAATAGTAACACGTTTACCTAAAAAGAAACGGACTTAAACAATAAAAATAAAAAATATTTGAATTTAATTAAATGCAAATATTTTTATTGAAAAGGAAACATTTTTTAATATTACAGAGAAAAGAAAAATGCGAAGGTTTGTAAACACTCTGGATACTGATTTCGTAAAATCATATTGAGTTCCATTGCGTGAAGAAATTAGAAACTTTATACTGAAACTGTTAAAATGTTTAATTAAAAAAAAAAACATACCGTTCAGAATGGTCAGGAAAATTATTTACTCCAAATGAGAAAAGGCGGAAGTTGAGATTTCAGAAGGAACCTGTGCAGTTACGCATGCGCATAATAATGGGAGAAACAATCAATTTCGTCGCTTTTCAAAATCTATTATCCATATCAATCAGAATACAAACAAAGACAAAAGTCGCGTCATATTAAAGGCACCGCTTTTTTGTCACCGTCCCCCAAAAATACCGGGCGGAAAACATTTTTGCCAACGAAAATATGATTTTTTTGTTTCAAAATAAAATAAATATATTTACAAAATAAGAAAGAATCTTTTTTTTCATGAAACAAGTAATTTATTTAAAAAATAAACAAAATAGAAGAAACAACGGAATGTGATTTTTTTTTCTTTTGAGTATAAATACTCTTTTTTTTTCAAGAAACAAGTAATTTAGAAACAAGTAATATTAAAAAATAACCAATGTTTTTGAGCAACATCTTAAATTATCTATCTTGCATGTTGTTGATTTGAAATATATTAATTTAGTATAGATAACTTGTTAAGACAATGAAGGATAAGAATTTGTAGAATACGAAAGTTTAGAGAGTCCCATGAACGTTCTGGTGAAAGAAGGTGTTTGGTCTCTATGAAGAAATTGAGTACACGCGTTTATTTCGGCTGGCTGTGTGCATGCCTATTTTGTTAGTGAGAGAGTGTATGTATGAACTGTGTATGCAAGTGATCGTGTTATCCCTTGGAGAAGCATTCACAGGTTACCAACAATTGACCAAAGAGTAGAAATCCGACATGGTTCAAAGTAAGGAAGTACTACTCACAGTCTTTGCCAATGAGAAGTTTGAAGAACATGTTTTGCGCCCAGGTGAAACCATTTATATATATTTGGTGAATTTGCAGAAGTTATTAAACCTCTTTGAACGAATACCAGAGTATACAATAGCGTATGTGTTCGTATGGGCCTTCCTCACCCTATGAAAAGCCTTCTACAGTCCTACTCTAGGGTGGATGATCTATCTCTTGAAGAGCTGTTGGCCCAAGCCCAGGTGCTTATGAAGACCAGTATGCCCAGATTACTCACCCGTTCATGGGTGTGGGCACATCCATGTATAAGTGCTATAGAGGCAATGGCCCTAATCACTTCACTAGAGGCTGTATGCAGAGGAGACAGACCACTCGTATGTGCAGTTATCGATGCAAAAAGATTGGTAACCATAGTCATGGTGTGGAGAGACCATGATTAGCGCTCGCCCGCTGTAGAGAATTGCTGCACCACGAAATTTGGCCAGGATCAGGTAACAGAAATAATCAGTCTACAGTCTATCCTGGTCGATGGAATGCTCCGACATGTGAAGGACTTGCACCACCGCTATAGTGTTCTCTTATCGGAGGAATATTCTGACAGCACAACGTCTTAAGAGAGCACGTCAGAGAGTCTGATACGTGACGACGAAACAGAGACAGAGTCGGACGATTTACCCGAAGTGAAAAAGTAAGCCCACGCCTCTGAAGAAGCCCCGATTTTGCAAAGGAGAATCCAACAAAAACGACCGTCACTGGGATTCCGCCTTTGTGATCATGAGATCGGGGGGGGGGGTGATGGTGTGGAGGAGAGACCAAGGGATAAATGGCCACAACTAGCATGTGCTCACTGTAGAGAAGCAATGGCTACACGCGAGCGCGAACCTAGAACCGTTTGATAACAAGGCGATGGTCGTAATTATGTAAAATAAGCACTGTTGGCAGTCCGAGATGGCTGGATAAAAGGAGAGATTTTTTGCTCGAAGAGTCAGTTTTGTTTTGGATGCCACATCATTCACGTGTGTTTTGAATAGGTGTCGTTTATCCCTTGATCGTGTTGGTTATATTTCGAATTGTGTTACTGACGTAAGCTGAAAACTACTGTTACTGCGAATGAGAAGTGCTGCTGCTGATATTAACAATGAACGTTGCGACTATTGTTGTTGTTCGTGGAGGATAAATAATTTGGCAGCCGCTTGAATACTGAGAGCTCTAAATAATTTATGTGACTGAAATAGGAATTGGTTGACCAAATGCATTTTTCAGTAGCCTAGTTAGAGATTTTCTGAGAAACAAAGTTGGTGAAAAGACATCTACGCCAGTCTATTTCCTGGCCAGAATCATTAGCATTTATGTTGACGATGAACTATGGCTCTCTTCCACACTGAGTGTTCACATTCCATTTTTGAGTGCAACGTTATGTAAGACTTGGTCAAAACCGAAGCTACGCATGTCTGTTGTGGAAGCAGTCATTAGGATTGGCACAGAAACCACTAACACTGCCACGATCGATGAGAAAAACTTCTTGATTTTGATCTATTACTTGACATTAACGTCATTAAGTGTTTGCATCATGCAGTGTAAAGTTTAAGGAAATGCAACCCGTTTGTGCAGTGTTTCGCATTAATGAAGCCAGTTCTAGTGCAAAATTCGACAAGTGACAGGTAGTGTGGGTTGCAGTCTGGAGATAGTCAGCAGGTCGTGCACAAGAGAAGCTTGGAAATTGGATTTCTGAATATCCTGTGTCTACTGAGTTAAGGGGGGAATATGAGCACGATTTGTAAACCTGGATAGACAATGGTTGGTTGCTGCCATATACTGAGGAAGAGTTTGACCTGCCCAAGGGACTGTTACTACTGATGACTGTACTACAGAGTAATAAATCTAAGGTGCGTCTCAGGAAGGCGTACTTGCAGATTCACATTGATAAATCATTGTGGCCATATCAGACGTTGATGTTCAAAGGACAGAGATACTGTCTGACCAGGTTAGTGTTCGGCTTGAATGTGTACACTGCTTTATGCTGTGTCAGCGCAAGACAAAACCATAAAGAGAGCAATGTCGGCATATATCGATGATATATACACATATATATATATATATATATATATATATATATATATATATATATATATATATATATATATATATATATAAATAATAAAATAAAACCATGGTTATTGGAATATAATATGAACTGACTTATATTTGCTCTGTTATCAATAATTGACAATCATCAAGCTGAATCTTTTAAGGAAACTACAAAGTAAAAGGAACTGATAGTATATGCTACTACTTATATTGTCATTAATAATTATATATATATATATATATATATATATATATATCAATGAAGATGTGGCGTCAGTGAAATCCATGAGGAATCATCTTGACCTGCACAAACATACTAGCAAGGATTTGGAGAAGCTGCATAATGGTGCCAGACTGCTGGAACTAGAAGTATAGGGTAAGCATGGTCAACTGCGATGGTGGCAAATAAGTAATGTTGTGGACAGTTCTATGATCATGACACAGAGGGGCGAGGGGCATCTTCTTCATGTGTAGCAAATTGGTAGGACACTTTCCCATATGTGGATAACTCTGAATGCGACAAGCTTCATCAAATGTCACATTACTGCTGTCACACAGAACTGGGATGACAAAATCAGTGATGTTTACTGGGGCGTAAAATAGCAAACACCTTCACCCAGATACAGCTATTAGATCCTAGTCAAGGAGTGGTGCGTTGGCATGAAAGATTTGGACGTGTGGGTGGACATGAGCTAGCTGGCTGTGAGAATGGCTCTTGACACTGATGGAGCCATTATCAAGTACGTATGCTGGTTGCAGCTGACAAAGAACGGCCAACATATCAACGCATCAGAGCTAGATGCCATGCTGAGTTAACTGCGCGCTCAAATGGAAGGCCAAGGTTTTCCATGTAACAACAGACTTTCTTTGAATGTACCACTGGATGTCTTTACAGGAAAGTCTCGACCGAACAATTTTTCTGTTATGCTTAATTTTGAAACAGCATTTTTGTTGGTCTTCAAAATTAATCTCATTAAGTTCAAAATTAAGCTCCCCCTCCCCTCCCTACCATCCAAATTATTAAATTATGCCATTTAATCACACAACAATGCCATTTTAGTTTTAATGACAAATTATACAAACAAAAATTTGGTTTACCCATGGTTTCCCCTCTCAGCAGAGTCCTTGCCTGTCTTTTCCTGGAATTCTTAGAGAACGGGCCCATCAAATCCATCCTACCTCAAAACTCCCACTACTTTAGATATATCGATGTATCGATGATACACTCCTCATCTACCCACATCACATTAATCTTTCTGATATAGTCAACAAACTTAATAAAATTGAACACACCATTTCCTTCACTTCCGAATTAGAAAATAATCACATCCTCAACTTCTCTAACGGGCTAAACTTCTTAGTCTATAGAAAACCAACGAATAAAAATGATCTTATACATTTCTGCTCTGACCACAACAATAGAATAAAATCCAGAATGATCATAGGCTCGTTTGTAGCAGTTTGCTACAAACCGGCGCACAGCCGCCATATTATTTAAATATCAATGACTTCTTAGCTACCAGCTGATTGATTCAAGCAATCTACTTCTTTCTTGGCTTGACCAATCAGTGGCCTTCTCTTAGGCGAATCTCGGATAGCTAGCATAACTATATAAACACTTGAGCGCCATCAGCTCTCTCTCTTTTTCTTCTTCGGCATGAGACGCCTCTTCTCTCTCTTTCCTTCTTTGGCATTGCCAAACACACGTTCTGGGGACGCAACAGGTCTTTGGCCCTGGGTTCAACTTTGACAAGAAGCCAAAATGGCTACTGCCGCATGCACTTGGAATTAATATCCACTCTCTCTTTTTCTTGCTTCTCTCGACATGTAGACGACTACTACACCGGGCTACCTAGCTCTGGCCACTTCGACCACAAAGTACCGAGAAGCCAAAATGGCTACTGCCTCATACACGTGGACTTAATATAACACACACACACACATAACTGTTTACATGTGAACTGACTTTCACACAGGTGTACAGACACACATACTTATATACACACATGGACACGTCCTGACACCATAGCCGGTGTACAAACATTCTATATTATGAACTATTCTCTCTTCCATACTAATGGGAAATTATAGTAATGGACTTCCTTTACTTTTGTCTTCGTCCATACTTATGGACATACTAATCCCTTTCCTTTTTGTTCACGTACTAACGAGGAAGATTCAATACAGTTGTTTTATGTATTAGAAATGGACTTTGTCTCATTTTCTATACGTTCCTCAGAGCTCTTTAAATTTGCAGCCTGGCTTACCTCCGCAATGAAGAAATCTGTATTGAGAACACTTACAAAGCTTTAAAATATCCTCTATTTTTCATTCAAAACTCTAAACGCAAAGCCTTTAATATCCACAACAAAAAACAGACTAATACTACAAAATTTCTCCTCATAACAACATCACCAGCATAAATAACACCAATATGATTGATAAAAATAAATCTTTCACAGTTCTCCCCAATAATCCCATATCTATTTTCTTATAAAAACAATTCAAATCTGACATAAAAATAGTAACATCAACCTCTAAAACAATTAAGGATTTACTAAATACCAAACCCCGTCCCCACCTACGCCCTAAAGACACTTCTTCTCTAGCCGGCATTTACAAAATAAAATGTGCCTCATGTCTGATGTTTTATATGTAATGCACTAGTCATACACAGAAACACTTTTAACCACAATTTTGACTTTACAAACTGCACCCTCCTCCAGACCGAATACTCTCTCCCATGCCGCAAGTGCATCGAAAGCACTGTAATACTTCTCCCATCACCATCTAATGTAAACCTTAGACTCGGATCTTATTCCTTAAGCAAACATCTGGCAAAAACTGCACTAAAACAATACAATATATCTCGCCACTGCATAAGAAACTCCAATCCCGGTCAAAGTATTACTCTTTTTTACTGCATTTCATCCATGTTTCCATTTCTTTTCCTTTTCTTCTTTTTCTTTCTCCACCCCCTTTTCTCATGTTAACGGCTTTTGCGCATGTGTTGCATAATACTTTTCTTTTGCATTCCTCTTTTTTCCTATGTTTTGTCGTTTTTCAATAAATTCTAAAATCTTTACTTTTTCTAAAGACCGAACAAAACCGGTAAAATCTCTTGTTTTTTGATGATTTATTCCTGTATTTAATTTGTTTTCCTTTTATCTTTTTCACACATCCTGTCATCACAGCATTTCATTTTATGATATATCGTGCATTTTATCCTCCTCTCGCAAGATAGAGCACTTTAAGTTAAGTTGACAACAATCCGTCATTCTGTGTACCCCACCTATTGAGTGCTCTTGACCGCTCGCTGGATAGCAGCCGTGTTTGCTATTTAGATGTTAATTTACTTCCCATTTATAGAGAATGTGTGGTGGAGCATTGGTACGCGCCTTGGCTACTGAGTCAAACATGACTTTCATATCGGGGTTTGAACCGTATAACCGGCAGAGATTATCTCCTTCCATACTGACGAGTGCAGGTTTGGCATGAAACACATGTGTATATGGGTTTATTTTGAAAATAGTATTTATTTATAAATAATTATTCAAAGCTCTTACAAAATAGAGCACTTTAAGTTAAGTTGAAACAAGCCATCATTCTGCGTAATGCATAACTTTGGGCCCTGCCTATTGAGTCCTTGCGACTGTTTGCTGGATAGCCACTATGTTTGCTATTTAGATGTTAATTTACTTCCCATTCTTAGGCAATGCGTGGTGGAGTATTGGTATGCACCTTGGCTACTGAATCAAACATGACTTTCGTATTGGAGTTCGAACCATGTGACCGGCTTAACTTTGTCTCTGAAATCATAGAATAAAGCACTCGAGTGCCCAAATATATGTATTTGGGGATTTTAATGTACATCACCAGCTATACAGATGCAGCTGGTAACTCCAAGTATAGTATCTCCATAGCGCACTCACTCTTACAGACTGTCATTTTCCAGACCTGCCTCCCTGATTGTGTGGACCAGCAAGCCTCACTTCTCGACCCGTTCTTGACCTCACTGCCCGAGTCTTCTGCAACGAATGCCCATAGCATGCTCGGGAACGCTGATCACCTTGTGGTAATGATTGATATCACCCTAAAATCTCGTCCTAAAGCTGATGAGCCGTTGCTCAAAATGACGAGATACTACAAGTGGAGATCACATCAGAGATGCCCCATGGAGTGAAACCTTTTCTCTCCCTGCTGATCAGTGCACAAATGAGGTAACCTAATGGGTCAAAGCAGGCATGTCCCCATGCATAAATTCTTCAGCAATCCCAACTCTCCACAATGGTTCACCTCGAACTGTGCAGCTGCTATTGCTTAGAGGCAGCAAGTATTCCAACAATTCAACAGCCACAAGTCAACTACAAATAGACAGAAACTTATAGCATCAAGAAATAATTGTAAGACTGTAATAGATGAAGCAAAGAGAAAGTTTACAGAGATGACCAGAAAATGCATTGAGTCACAGAAACTAGATACTCGCAATTTCTGGAAAATCTTCAATAGTGTGATGAATAATGGGCAATCAACAATTCCCCTGCTATCCAACCGCAATGATGTCGTTTGCACTGCAACTGATAAGGCTGAACTACTTGCCCAGCGTTTCGCCTTAAACTCCACTTTGGACTCCGCAAACCACTCTCTCCCAAATTTCCCATTGCAAATAGTCCGTCACCTCGTTAATGCTAAACTTCTTTCTGACCATTAGTATGGATTTAGGTAAATACAATCTACTGCGGATATCATAACGGTCATCTCTGAACACATATACCATACATTGGACAAGGTAGGTGAAGATAGGGCGGTAGCGCTTGATATATCCAAGGCCTTTGACAGGGTTTGGCATTAAGGTCTTCTCATAAAAATTAATTCATATGGTATTACTGGACGATCATTTAATATAATTAGATCCTTCCTATCCAAAAAAAAGATCCAGGTTGTTCCTGATGGTTGTTCATCCAAACAACATGACATAAATGCAAGTATACCCCAGGGATCGATCCTTGAACCTTCATTGTTCCTGATTTTCATAAAAAACCTCCCTGATGACATTATGTCTGAGATGGGTATATTTGCTGATGACACCACGCTCTACTCTCGTCATGTGGTTAAAACAAACGCACACATAACCAAAGCAATGGCTGAATTTTTAGAAAATTACCTTCTATCTGTAGTGGAATGGGGACACAAATGGATGGTAACATTTAATGCTGCTAAGACAAAGCTCCTTTCCTTCAACAACTACAAGAAACCTCTTCAACCATCGATTGCCAAACTCCTCGGCCCAACATTCACAGGTAACATGAATTGGAACAAATACATAGAAGACATTTCCAAGGCTGCTGCAAAGAAAGTGGACTCCCTCTACCACCATACTAGAAAACTTCTCACACCTGACAGTATCCTATATCTCTACAAAGCCACCATCCGCCTATGTATGGAGTATTATTGTCACATCTGGGCTGGTGCACCATCCACTAGTTTCTCCCTCTTAGACAAGGTCCAAAAAAAGTGTTGCTAATCTGATAGATCCCTCAATATCCACCAAGCTCCAGTCTCTGTCCCATCCCACAATGTTGCATCCTTGTGCTTGTTTTACAAGTACTTCAATGGAATGTGCTCCAATCAACTTGCTCCTCTGGTGTTTACTCGACGTAAATACACCCGACCAACCCGACAATCAGCTAAATCCCATCCATTCACTGTGGAGGTCCTCAGATGCCAGAGAGCCTCCTACTCCAATAGCTTCTTTCCTCGAGCTGCCTGACTTTGGACATTTCTCCCTTGCCCCTGTTTGCCCGACTGTCCTTCTTTTTATGTCTTCATATTTCTCTTCTCTCGTGCATCATTCTCTGCTATGTGGGTTTGGATCGACTCTGGCATAGGGTCTTTCGGAATATTGGGTATGCCGATTTTCATCTTCTTTCCAGTGTGGGCTTCAAATAGAGATGCTTTAATTGTACTGTGGGGGGTGGCTCTGTACTACCTTAGGAAATGGGTTAGCTGTGTGTTTCCAGTTTAGGCCCTCTGCGGTGGTGGCACAAACATGCCTGTTTAGAGTTCTCATGAACTGTTCAACCTCTCCATTTGCCTCAGGCCACACAGGTGTGACTCTTCCGTGGCGGAATCCTGCTTAGGTGGCAAAATCCTTGAATTCCTGTCCCTGGAAGGGGGGGGGGACCATTATCAGACTTGACAATATCAGAGTAGCCTTGTCTGGCAAAGATTGCGTCAAGGTGAGGAATAACTACTCTTGCTGATATCAAGGGGATTATTTCTACATCGAGAAATCTGCTGTAATCGTCGATGGCCACCAGAACGTAATCTCCAGATTGGAAAGGACCTGCGAAGTCCATGGAGGTTTCAGTCCATGGGGCAGTGGGGAGTGGTGTGATGCGTGTGGTGATGATGTCAGGTTGGAAGCCTGGCAGGGGATGCAGTTGTGCACCGTCTCCTCCACTAGTTTGTCGATTTCAAGGAACCAGACTTTTCCCCTCACTAGCTGCTTCGTCTTAACAATGCCCTAGTGTGCATGGTGGGCTATGTTCACGGTTCTTTTCTGCAGGGTGAACGGAATCAGATGCAGATAGTTTGTCCTTAAAACGTGTGAAACTGGATATCTACAGGTCATTCCAGTTTCCACTTTTTGTAGCAGGGGGTCTTCCCCTGTGGCTAGTTTCACTTCTTCAAGGGTGATGAATTTGGGTATGGCATGATGAGCCACATATCTTATATATGTCTCAGCCGCATTGTCTCTCTTGGGTTTGTGATAGGGATGTCGACTGAGGTAGTCGGCGGGGTTTTGGTCATCTTTTTCAGGCTGGTACATCAAGCTATAATCATATGGCATGAGGCGCAGGCACCAGTGTTCAATTCTGGACGTGGCTGGCTTGAGGCTTTTGACGATACCGAGAAATGGTCTGTGGTTTGTGATGGTGAACCTTGACCCATACAAATAAAGGTGAAAATGTTCGGCAGCATATACAATGGCTAGCATCTCTCTCAGTCTGCAAGTATCGCTGTTCCACATCTGTGAGAGCATGGCTGGCATAGCACAGTACTTTCCCATCTTATGTAAGCATTGCCCCTAATTCAACATCTACAAGAATATTTGTCTCCTTGTTCTGGTCAAAGTAGACCATAACTCCAGCTCCAGTCAGGGCCTTTTGTAACTGGCTCACTACCTTCTCTTCTGTCTCCAACCACCTCTATTCTCTGTATTTTCTCATGAGTTGTCGGAGTGGCTCGGTGACAGTGGCATAGTGTGGGATGAACCTGGCCACATATTGGACCATGCCCAGGAATGAACGAACTTCCCCAACATCGGTGGGCGATTTGCAGTAGTTAATTGCTGCAATTTTCTCTGGGTCTGGTGACACCCCATTTTCACTGAAGGTGTGCCCGAAAAAGGTGAGTTGCTTCACTGAGAAAAGGCCATTTTTCACTGTTTCGCCTGGCCCCAGCATTTTGTAGACGTTCCAGCATGAACCTCAAACTGGCATCATGTGAGGCTTGGTCACATCCATAGATAATGATGTCTGAGAGTTTTTGACCCCTGGAATGCCTCTCAAGAGGTCCACAATGGCCTTTTGAAATAACTCTGTGGCAGCATTTACTCCAAACAGTAGTCTCTTGTACCGGAATAGTCCAGCATGTGTGGTGAATGTGGTAATATATTTGCTGGACTCCCCCAACTCTAATTGGTGGTACCCGCTCGACAGGTCCAGCTTGCTAAACACTCTTGAGTAGTTTAAATCCGCAAACAAGTCATCAGCATGGGATATTTGACCCTTTGGATGGCTTTGTTTGTTTTTCGCATATCTATGCAGATTCGTATGCCACTCGTTTTTTGGAGGACTATCACCACGGGACTTAACTAGGAGGTAAGCCCAGTAACATCCTCAATCACGTCCATTTCCTTGGCGTTTTAGTTCTGACTCTACATCCTTCCTCACATGGAAAGGTATTCTGCGATGCCGCTGTGTTACCAGTGGGACCGAAGTGTTGATGTGTAGCTTAACAATGGGCTTGGAAATCTTTCCCATCTTTCCGTCGAAGAATTAGGGGAATTCATCAGGGATAAAGTGGGCACTGAGTAGATTTTGTAGATAGTGCCCGAATAAGGGGTCTTCATGGTCGATGACAAATATTTTCGCCTTGCAGCATCTTCCTTTAAATTTTATAGGGGCGGTGATGAATCCACGGACGGGCATGGCTTGTCTGGACCAATATGCAAATATCTGCGTGACTGTGCTGTATTTTCGGTCTGTGCTGAAGACCGTTGTACGTGCATCTAGACATTATGTTGACACTGGCACCGGTGTCTAAAACAAAGGTCACTGTGGAGTAATTAACGAGGATGGTGGCTGTGGGCGTTCTTGTCAACATGGAAGATTTACTGTGAATACAATTCATCACTCGACGTAGAAGAGGATTAAACTTCATTCTAATATGAGTAAGAAATTCGTCTTACCGATTTCGAGTTGCATACTTTTGTGAAATTGTTCGTTTTTTGTCAGTTCCTACATTCCTGTCATGTGTTGCCAGGTATCCACAGTAGTGGCAACCATGTCCGGCGTCTTTGCCACATGGCGAGGCCTCTAAGTAAAATGGTGAATACTACCTTGTGTGTGTCCATAGTGGCGTTTGCCGTCTGTATTTTTAAAAACTTTTTCTCTGCGTGCATACTGCCTGTGGCTTTCTTTGGTGTGATAGGAAGACAGGGCATGGACCACCTCTTCTCGTTCTATGTCTGCAGCATATGTGTGTGTGAGCTCACTCGCCCTAGCCTTGTCCAGTACTTGTTTTAGCGTGGAGTTGTCCCGTAATGCCATTCGGCTCACCTTAGAGGATGAACAGCCCTGCACTATCTGTGTGAGTATTTCGCGGTGTGTGTGTGGAACGAGTCTAAAGTTTAGTCCGCATTCTGCGATGCGCGTCGAAATTTGAAAATCTCGTATGACATATTTTTTTGCGGTATGAAGTAGTCGGTCAGTGACTTCTTTGCTGTTTCATACGTGTTCGGTATCTTTGATCTATCTCCTGATTTGACGGTCGCCCTGATACCTTTCTATATTTCCGTGAAGTTGTGGAAAATCTCAAAAACTTTGTCTCCGGAATAGGCTTGCTTTCTTCTTTTTATCTGCATCGATATCTAAGGCAATGAATAAATTCTCAAGTTTGTCCAACCACTTTTGCGAGCGGATTCCAAAGGTACTCGGATCAGCATGGACGCTAAAACTTGGAAAATTAGGTAGTCCGTTATAAGACATTTTCTCTGTTTTTGTGAATATTTCTTGGTTTAGTTTCGTTTCATTTTTTGTTTGTTTGCTTAAAAACGTGGGTTCTTACGTTTAAATCTTGTCCCCAGTTTTAAAATTGTATTTATCTCCTGAAATATAAACGATATGCACGATTAAAACAGTCAAGAATCAAAGACGCTCAATAAGTCCTGGGCCTAACTAATACACCAACAACTTTTAAGCAAAATTCGAGTTTATTCATCAATATAGTATATCAGCTTAGAAGAAGGCTGATTCCAACCTTTCTCTAACAATTCAATGTCTCATTTTGTAGAATGATTTATCTTTGGTTTCAAAATACGCCTCAGTTTCAAATATTACTTCTCATTGGAGCCAAACTTCAGATTTGGAGAATATGGTGGGTGTGGAAGCAATTCGAAGT
This sequence comes from Sepiola atlantica, assembly GCA_963556195.1. Lineage (NCBI taxonomy): Eukaryota > Metazoa > Mollusca > Cephalopoda > Sepiida > Sepiolidae > Sepiola > Sepiola atlantica. The sequence goes on along the minus strand of OY744553.1, from coordinate 22,247,388 downwards.
GCAATTCATGTAGTTTTGCCATCACTGCGATCAACTTGTAACACAGTACATTGTTTTTGTGAAAGAGCACTTTTATCTTCTTCATTTATGACTGTCTTTTGGCAATTTCTTCCTTTAAACAGACCAATAATGCTATATAATATTCACTATTGATGGTTCTTCCTTTCTCAAGGAAATCGATGAACAAAATACCTTGCACATACTAAAATACGCACATACTAAAATACGGAGAGCAAAACCTTACCTGTTGATCTTTGGTCACTTTGGACAGCTTTCACCTGCTGCTGTTCACTCAGCTAACTGCCGATTTGACTCTGAAGTGTTGGATCAATATTTCAACTATTATCACATATTGACGCAAAAACCTTTTTGTTGCATTGAAGCAGTTGTAAAAAGCGGTCTGAATTGTTGGCACGTTGTTGTTTTTGATAGACTGTGAGCAAATACGGTACCCATTTTGAACACAGCTTTCTCATTGACAAATGTTCATGCAAAATAGTGAATACACTTCCTTCTGATACCTTATACTCTTCTGCTTTCTCACGCAACTTCTATTTACGATCAGCCAAAATTAGTTTGCAGACTTTTTCCATGACAACCGCATTTGTGTCTGTATGACTGCATTTAAAGTCAGCATGCCACCTCCTAACCGTTGTAACAGAGTCCGAATAACACTTATCAAGCCATTGCTTTGCTTGAACAGTAATTTCCCATCAGAAAGCAATGCTTTATCAACACACGAAATTCATATTTTTCTATTGTTTTGAAAATTTGCAACGGTAGCTTCCCTTAAATAACTGTAATTTGTAATCTAATAATCCGATTGAGCTCAAATTTTGACACATGCTATTTTAAGGTTAGTGTTTTATAAAATTCATATTTGAAGCTTAGTATTTTATAAAAATCATGGATTTTTTAAAATTAGTGGCGCCATTTATATTGAGTGAAATATTAGCAATCACGGTGGTCTTTGTACTATATCCCACACAATGAAGGTATCCAGAATTAAGAATTTCTTCCAGACAAACATTTATTATTTAAGAGTACGGCTCAACAAGAATTTGTTTTTAGGTACACAGAGGAAGAAAGGAAAATTATTTACAGTGGTTGCAGCTACACGCGTTTTTTTGTAAATGTTTTACAGTCGAGCACCTACCATGTAAATAATGATAGAGTAGAGAAAGACTAGCAACCTCTCTTCTGTGAGAAAGAGGCTGTAAGGAAGAGAAGACGACATCCCTCACAAGATTTTGAAGATTTTGAAGTCAGTATTGTACTTTGTTGAGACAGAAAAGGATGCTCTAAGAGGCACCTCCCCAGATGTGGCAACCGTACTCCATCTTTGTATGTATTTGACTCTTATATTGTATAATTGGTAACGAATTCAGAAGTCTATGACTAGACTTCAAACGTTTAACAAACAAAAAAAAAACTCAGTTCGGTTCAATTCCTGTAGAAGCACAAAAACCCTCTGTGTAACTTTGAGCTCCAATGAACGAAAACAATTCGGCTCACCGCAGAATCTCACTCGACACTCACGTTTCTCGTCCCCTTTCTTCTGATTTTCTTGTCTTTTTATTAGCAGATTTTCCCTCAGTTAATTCCGCTTAACCAATCAGAAAAAACATAATCCGCTGGCTCACTATTTGTCATGATAATTAAATCTATTATTATTGTGCAGCAACCAGTAGATTTGTTACTACGAGGTTGTGAGTTCAATCCTCACTAGAAAACTAGTAAGCCAAAACTTATTTCCCTTTCCATCTGCAAGCCAGGCAAAGGCGGATCCTCTTACTGCGGGGAAGAACTAAGTCCAGGCCACCTCTACCACTCGATTCTGGCTCAAGATCATCAATCCGCCACATATTGGTAAAGAATTGCATCAGGGGTGAGATACTTTCTGGATCGGTAGAATGATCCAACCATTTTTCCATTTTAGGTCTGGAGTGAAGGTCAGTCATAAGAGCTTATCAATTGGAACCAAGTAAGGATTTAAGCGTTGGTGGTGAAAGGAGGCATATTAAAAGTAACCAAACACCTTTTCCTCATTTCACAAAGATCTTGATCATTAATGCTCTTTGAAGTGTTGCGTCATTTGCATAAATGTCAACAAGTGATCTTAGAATGTGATTTGGGAGATCATTGATTAATATCAGGAAGAGGGTTGTGCTCAGAATGGATCCTTGGGGCGCACCGGCATTAATACTATGTGTTTCAGACTTCTGCTCATCAACGACTACTTTTATAAACCAATCGGAAAGAAAAAAGGATTTGATGGTTGAGAAGACATTTCCAGATATTCCAAAGCTAGCAAGTTTGTGAAGTAAACCTTTGTGCCAAACCCTATCAAAGGCATTTGATATGTCAAGAACTATGTCTCTAGAGATGAAGCCCCCGTCAATAGATTCACGGATCCTGTGTGATATTATAGTCAGCACATCAGCTGTTGATCTTGCAAAAGGAAGTTGCTATAATACCAATAAGCATATGGTGACGAAAAAGAAAGAAAGAAACAAACACAGGGTGGACTTTTAACTGATTGTAATATTCAATCATTTATTTTTTAATAAAAGTGGAAGTAAATGGTTGTCTGCTTAAGAGATTAATGAATTCTCAGTCATTTGTTTTGAAATAATATTGTGTGGGTTTTGATCGTAAATATCCAGCTCTCATCTACTGAGAGAAATGAGATATTTCTTAATCGTTTGGGTTTACTGATTCATTTTTGTCGATGATGATAATGGAGTCGTGGATTATCCATTTGTCGATAGCTGATTCTTGATTGTTGAGTGCTGAAGAAATATTTTTTGATAGGTTGGACATATCCATAATATCGATGACCGTAGATTTTCTTTGTTTGTCGAGAACCCTTGGCCCAATGGCCAGGGTTAATTTTGGTTGTTCGCTAGTGTCTAAGTAGCCGTGTTTTGACTGACAAGATTCCATTTGGCAAGCTGTGGGTTTTGTCCCAGGTGACAATGGTCTGTTTGACAAGCTGTAATCCTTCTTCTTGGGTGTGCTTGGGTTCTCGCTTATATAGAAATATTTGACAGGTGCTCGGCTCTCAGGGCGACTGTTTCTAATTGGTTGAAGAGATCTCATAAACCAATCAAAATTTAAGTATTTAACCAATCAAAATTGAGTATTTTACAGAAATCGTTTTTCTGCTTCTGCTGTTTTTGTTCGCTCGGAATAGAGTTCAGTGTTATCTATGAGTTAGAAAAACTTAATAACTTGGAATGAGATCTTGCCAATGATTGTGTAGCAAAATTCATAACCTATAAATTATTATAAATTACCAAGTATCTCTTGATGGTATTCCTCAATTTCTGTGAGATTCTACTACTGAGAGTCTTCGGCCTTGAATTAAAATGTGACCAGCTAGTGATTAGAGAGAGGGGGAATAAGTCTTATTACTTTTCTATCCATATTAATTATAAAACAGGTCTTGTATTCAATACGAAAATTCGTCCCTATAAAATGGTGACGTGAACTAAAGAACTATGCAAAATGAAAACTCGTGACTTTCATACAAAGTTTCATTCTTCACTTTAACAGACAAAAACTAAATGGAAACAAATAACATCTCTTGCTTCAAACAGTTTTGGTAACGAAAATGGCACTTTGTTGAAGTAGGGGAACCAGTCGTAGCTGCAGCACAGCCTGCCAGAATCACTCAACCGCCTGTGGGAATGGGCCGATCTGGTTATAAGTGCTAAAGATGCAATAACCCTAATCATTTCACAAGAGACTGTGTACAGAGGAGGCAGACCACCCATCAACGCTGTTATCGGTGCAACAAGACTGGTCATCTGGTCAAAGATTGTCCGGGAAAAGAAGTTTGGGACAAGACATCAGCATCAGTCTTTCACTCAGTCAGAATGTGAACTCAGTGCTACCTATCATTACAGCCTATGTTGATGATGCATCATGCTTGGCTCTCCTCGACATTGGGTGCTCACGTTTCATTTTGAGCGCAAAGCTATGTCAGTCGTAGTCACAGTAGAAGATGGCAATAACTACATAGACTGGCGTCACGCAGACCTGCTGCGGAAATAGCACTATAAGAATTCGTACAGAGACTGGAAACGTTGCCACCATCAATGTGCTGGTTATGCAAGGGAAACCTCTTGATTTTGATATGCTACTTGGAATCGACACTATTAAGTGTTCACATCACGCAGTCTGGAAGTGTTAAGTTTGGGGAGACACAACCCATCTGTGCAAAGTTGTATATTCATAAAGCTGATTTTGTTGCAAAATTTGATGAATGGAATTTGATGAATGTGGATTACAGCATGGAAATGGTCAGCGGATTGTGCACCAGAGAAACTGGAAACTCGGATTTCTGAATATCTGATATCTAATGAATTAAGGAAGGATTATGAACTCGAGTTGCAGACTTGGATAAACGATGGTTGGTTGTTGCCATATAATGAGGAGGAGTTTGGCCCACCCAAGGGACTAATACCACTGATGGCCATACTGCAGGCCAATAAAAATAAGGTGTGTCCTGTAATGGACTATCATGAATTAAACACTTATGTTGATGCATTCACTGGCGATGCAGATGTCTGTGCAGAGAAAATGCGAGAATAGAGACAGCAAGAAACGCTGGCTGTGGGCGTGGCTTTTGATGCCGATGAGCCATCATTAAGTATGCATGCTGGTTGCGACCAACATAGAATACACAATATATAAACATGGCAGAAAGTGCTAAAAGGATTAAACCTTGTACTTAAATGGAAGGCCAATGTGTTACACATGAAAACGGACTCCGTGTGTGTGTACCACTGGGTGACCAATGTCCTCACGGAAAAGTCTCAGTTAAGAACCAAGGCGGCAAGCGAGATGCTCATAAGGTGAAAACTGGACACAATGATTTCACTTGTGAAAGAGTACAATATTTCGGTTGATGTAGCACTAGTAAGATCTGACCAGAACCGAGCAGACTCAGTGGCATAATGATGTGAAGAGAGAGATTAAACCCAGACAGCCAGTGTGTTCTCTTGCCACAGGGAGCTTAAACTCAACACAGTTGAAAAAGATTCATCGACATAGTAGACATCCTAGAGTCAGGCAAACATTATATTTTGTGTATAGAACTGACCCGTTCGTGTTTAAAGCCGCAGTAAGAGCAGTTGTTCGGAATTGTGAGGAATGTCAGACAGTACACCCAGCCTCAATGCGATGGAAAAAGGGAGGTGCATGAAAGATGGAACTGGCTAGGCATGGATATCACACACTACAATGGTTTCCATTTTTTGACACTGATTAATTGTGGACAGATTTTCAATCTGGCGGACGCAACAACCGCATAAAACTGCACATGTGTAAGACCATGTGCCACCCCCTCGACAACCACCTATCCTAATGCTGTGTGCCATGGTTTTCTTCTTGTTCTCGTTCTGGCCGTGTCGTCCCAGGCGATTGCTAAGGTAACGTGCACTGGTTTACATGTTGAGATAAACAAAACAATACAGACTCACAAGAGAAAACACAAACTCTGATACATTGTGTATAAGTCAGTTGTACTTTGGTTGTGTGTGACAATATCATGGACTGTTGAGGCCCCCATTGTCGTTACTCAAAGTCGTCAGCTCATCTCATTATCTACTAAGGCTCTGCCCAATCTGCTCGCCTCCTCTCCGAGTCACAAAACTCGTCCTAAAACTCAAACTGTTGCAAAAGCTGTTGCAAATAACTCTCACTCCTAAATATATTTAGTCATACCGGAAATCCTATGTCTGGTCTTTTGTCTCCTAGTCCACTCCCATCCTATTTTCCGATTTCGATTGTGCATCATTTCTTTGGCTCTGGAGGGGGGGGGGCAGTCCATAGTATTACACATATCCGGTAATTAAGATCAGTATTTTTTTAACATGGCCCCACAGCTGAGATTTTGGCTGATAATGACACTGCAATTCAGGCAGTTCAAGAATAAATCAGGTGTCAACTTTCGACCACGTGCATGTTGTAATTTATATTCTTAACCCCTCCTTCCACTCATCCGTCAGACTTTCTTTTATTAAGCCTAAGACTATTTAAATGCATCTTTACTGCATTATTTGTTGTAGAATTATTTTGTAATTAAAACCTTTACCAAAGGTTTTCTGTTTTTTTTATTATTCTCCTTCTCACTACAATTTAAATTACAAAACAAAATGGACAGAATACTTCGCCCTGAACGATTCGACACTGAGTCTACAGCCTTTAATGCAGAAGAAAAATAAAACTTTGGAAGCTTACTTTCATGAATTACCTGTGTACGGTTAACGGCACTGAAGAAACTGGAAACACCCAAACCGACTTCTATGATTGATAAATAGCATATTGGCAGAAGTATTTGAAATCATTAGTGACACAAACGGCTACATCTCTGCCATAAGAACTCTGGATGCAGCCTACATTAAGCCCACTAATATAGTTTACAACCGACACCAACTTATTACCATGAAACAGCAACAAGCGCAAACAGTGGATTCTTTTGTGTTACCGTTGGAAAACCTTGCTAAAACATGCAATTTTTATTAGCAATATCTCCTCCCGCTCAATTCGACAACGACTTCTCGAAAAATTCTCACTAATTTTTCAGGAAGCATATGAGATGGACAGATCTTTTGAACAAGCTGAAAAATACTCTGCATATTACAACTAGGAGAGTATGATTTCTGCCCCAATAATCTCTTCAGAAGAAAATACAAGTCTGGCAGCGACACAAAAATATACAAGGCCGAAGAAAATTTGTTTTTTGGTGGGAATTCCCGTCATCCGCATCACCTTTGTCCGGCCCGTGACTCAAACCGCAAAAAGTGTTTCAAAAAAGGACATTTGGCCAAAGTCTGCCAAATGAAGTCTCGCATGACTAGGAAGAAATAAGACATTACATTGACTAATTGTAAAATAAATGGTTGCACTGTCAATGACATGGTATATTCTGGTAGCATAGGGACTTTTATTAATGACAATACTGCAAAAAAAAATTGAACCATAAAATTATTCCCAAACAAAAAGCAATATCATTGATCGACCCTAACATGTGTTGGAGAAACTAAAGTCGACATCTCCCTAAACAGTACACACTCTAACATGATAGTAGAGGTAATTAAGAATTTATTTGTCAACATTATCATAGTGAAAGACGTTCTATGCAAATACAACAAGGTAACCTTCAAATTTGATGAACCTGAGGATGAACTTATCAGAAGTCACCAAGAATAATCGTTTTCCATCCATAAACGTCGTTTCTCCTCCCCCATTACTTTCTCATCTCTCTACGAACACAACTCCAATCAGTACCAAGTCACACTACCACACAATCGCTGATAGCAAATTCATAAGAATAGAGACTACAAAATTGTTGGAGAAAAATATAATAGAACCCCAATTTCACCTTGGCAAGCACAGGTTCTAGTAACATCAAATGAAAAACAGAAAAAAAGAATGATCGATTATAGCGACACCGTCAACAGATTCACGGAATTGGACCCTTACCCTATGCCGAATAAGAATATATAAAAAATGGTCGATGAAATATTTTTACTACTATTCATCTTAAATCACTAACGAGGATCGTAAATTTACAGCCTTTGAGGTAGATGGTAAATTGTATCAGTTTACTGCCATTAGGTATTACTAATGTAGTTAGTGTGTTCCAAAGAAGCATTGTCAGTAGGGCAGAATTATCAGATACATTTGTCTATGTAGATAACGTTACTATCTGTGGAAAAACCCAAAAAGGGCATGACTACATCACGCTTAATAGCGCTTTTAATATAAAAGCATTGTTTCAGTCTAGACCATAACTTTACTTGGGTACACTATCAAAAACAACCAGATATCGCCTGACTACGATCGCCTTAAACCTCTACTTGAGATGCCACCTCCTCTACATATGAAATCACAAAGACGGATTATTGGGTCAGCAAATTTATCCATAATTTTTAAGAGAAAATATTAGCACTAAACTGTAATAGAGAATTCCCATTAACTTCTTCGGCATTAGACTCCTTTCAAAAGCTAAAGAACACTTTGAAAGATGCTATTCTGGTAACAGTTGACACAGAAAAAGAATTTGTAGTAGAAACCGACGCTAGTAATAATTATATAGCGGCTACTCTTAATCAACAAAATCGTCCGGTTGCATTCTTTTCCAGAACACTGAATCCCAGTGAAACTAAACATCATGCAGCTGCTATTGTCAAAGCTCTACGAAAGTGGTGCCATTTCCTTATTGGCAAGCACTTTACAGATTACAGATCCAAAAAGTATTAGCTTCATGTTTGATAATATCAGGAAATTAAAAATGATAAAATATGCTGTTGGTGCATTGAACTGTCACAAAACTGGAAAGGAAAATACTGTTTCCGATACGTTTTCCCGAATATCTGCACTCAATCTTTACAAGATCTTCGTGACCCTATCTGTAAATTATTCCACCCTAGCATTACATGACTATTTTTTTTTTTCTTTGGAAAAAATAAAATAGTCATGTAAAACTTAAATTCTTTACCGGTAACAAGGGAACTTTCATTAAATCAATACTACCCTTCCAGCGATTAAACATGGATTTCAAGGGACCACTGCCTATGTCCATACATGTTAACAAATACCTACTTAAAATAATCAACGAATACTCACGTTTTCCCTTTGCGTTCCAATGTAAAGATATAACAAGCAAAACTGTCACACAATGTCTGAATCAACTATTTGCGATATTTGGTATACCCAATATGATTCACACAGAGCAACTGACTTTCTGTCAGAGGAAACTACTAATTACTTACATGAGAAAGGTATTGCGACTTTGAAAACGAGTAGATATCACACAGAAGGCAATGGACAGATTGAGAGATTAAACAGCACACTATGGAAGGCCATACAAGTAACTTTGCATTCTTGTAATATTCTTTCTGTTGGGAAAATATTCTACCTGATGCTCTACATTCTATTCGATTGTTGTTCTGCACAGCTACGAATGTGACCCCTCACTTTATTTAAGTACACCCGTAAATCCACTTCTGGTACTTCAATTCTTCTATGGGCAAAATCAAGCCAAGTATATGTCAGAGATCATACAAGGTCAAGTAAGTACGACCCTCTGGTTACCCCTGCTACATTACTGAAAATCAATCCTCAATATGCCCATGTATGGCTACCTTCTGACATCGAAACTACCGTCACGTAAGAGATTTAGCTCCCAAATCAATTTATGGAGATAATACAGTTTGCATGCCACCTGTTAGTGAGCCAGAACGTCCTACAAGTGAAAAGTACACAAATTTCTTAACTTGCAGGATACGAAAATTTCCTGATAAATACAAGGATTTTATTACTAAATAGAGCACTATTAAGAAAAAATAAAAATAAATGGAAAATTAATAAAGTAAAAAAAAAACCCAAAAAACTTGAAAGTACAAGGATTTTACTATCAAAAGAGGACACAATTAACTCCTTCTCATGATAAAACTTGAAGGGGAAAATGTAATTTATATTTTTTAAACCCTTCTCCCATTGGATGAACTCATCCGTCAGACTTTCTTTTGTAAAGCCACTGTGTATTATTTGTTGTAGCTTTCTTTTGTAATTAAAACCTTTACCAAATTATTTATTCTGGTCTTTTATTCTCACACATACAGACTATCAGGAAATAGTATCATAGAAAGGTGACATAGGACAGTAAAGCAGATTGCTGCACAAAAGAGCTTCCCTATTATGGAGGCTATGTATTGGTACAATGTTACGGCCAAGGATGATGTGTCCTCCCTGTCAGCACCCGCCAATTTGCTACAGATCAGAGTGACACAGTTTGAGTGAAGAATACACAAGGACGTTGCACCTTGTAATTCAGACCTGGTCGTATCACTGGAGTGATAAGTTCACAGTTGGTGGTCGTCAATGGCACGCACGCTCATGTCTTAGTTCAGCACCGGTAGTGGACAACAGCGATCACACATCATCAAAGAGTGCTGAATGGAGAGAACCAGATTCCGATGCAAGTAATAGTGGTTCCACGTCTGAGAGTAAGGGAGAGGCCAGGCCTACTTTAGTTGAGCTGCCTTATTCCATAACTAATTCAGATCCTGGTACTTCTGATGCTTTAGTCATAGAGGAAGAAATAACTGTCCCACTACAGAGGAGTACTAGGGTAAAACGATCAGCCACCCACTGTCACTTGTGTGATCATATGATCAGGAGGGAGTGTGACAATAAAGAGGAACAACTACCTGTTGAGAAGAGAATACAATGCTTCGCATGTTGACTGTCCATCTGCCAGAGTTGAAGGGGCTTCTCTTTGTAGATAGTCTTTTGTAGCTGCAACTACTTAGCATACGTGGGGATCTGCTGAGGTAAATGGAAGGACTAAAATGAAAGGCAGGCAGTTGAATTTCTGACAGCTGAGAGAGAAAATGTGAATTGAGATTTGTTGAAGAATTCCTTTAATTTCGTTACAGGATTACAAGAATAAACATGGCCATCTGCAAGAAAAAGACCCCAAGTGTGTATGTGTGGGGGAAGTCATTTTTTGATGAAACAAAAGTACCTCCCCATCGTGAATCATTTGAAGAATGGCAAAAATTAACATTTCCAGAGATTGGGGAAAGCAAGAGCAGAGGAAGAGAGAAAAAAAGAGTAAGAAATAAAATCGAGTCAAGACAGAAATCAGATTTCTCAAAATAAACAAAAAAAGAGAGGAAAAAAAAAAAAAAAAAAAAAAGCAGATTTAAGCCATTTTTGATTTACAAAAAAGCAAAATTCCGTTAAAATGCAGAGATTTCACACACAAAATTTTTTTTTAAATTCAGGAGCCTACAGAAAATTTCCAACTAATACCATTATTTTCAGTTTTAGTGTGGAGTTGACGGCTATTTTCACAGAATTTTTTTATTCGGAGTCCGTCCTTCGGTTTTTAGGTGGCGAGATATATGTAATCTCGTACCCAAGAAGGAATTTATGACTTCGTCTATGTGGCCAACTTTGTCAGATTGAAGTTTTCCTTGTGACTCCCCTTTCTTTGTATTTTGCATGTGGAGATATATATTATTTCAATTTCTGCCTGGTCGGCAGCAAATCTTGGAAAAGTCATCTTTCTCCACCGTTGAAATTCATCACATGTGCGAGGGATATATTATATTTCGATTTCTGCTTGATCGGCAGAAAATCTTGGAAACGTCATCTTTCCTATACCGTTGTAATCCGTCCAATGTGCGGGGATGTATGTTTTCGATTGACTGCTCTTTGAACCTTAAATCTAGACAGTGCCTACATATACTGAATATGCATTAATTGGAATAAGATCTGGAATAGCTGTTACACAATCATTGATCTCATTGCTAATAGAACCCTGTTCCGAGAAAACACAAAATCCAGCAGTGACAAGCATAAACAGCAGGAAAAAATAAAATAGATTTCTGTACAATACTCAATTTTGGTTGATTAAAGTTGATGAAATTTAAGTTTGATGAGATTCAACTAAAGTCACCCTAGGAGGCGGGCACCTGATGAAGATCGATACATAATGGTTTGCAAGCTCTGGTGTGCCCTTATCTGCACACAATTTCTTTCAATTTTATTATACTAAAACAAATGACCGCGAATTATCTATTATTACTTCAAAGACGGTAGATTGTTTTACAGCATTCGGGTTTTTTTAATGTCAAATCCGGTCATTTTGGTAGAAGGTTTTATGTTTCAAGTTCTTTATATCTCCAAATATCTATTTAGGGTTTGTTTTGTAAAGGAAAATTGTTTTTGTTTTTGACTTTGCAGAACATAATTAAGTTTTGATAAAAAAAAAATCAATGGTTTGTCATAAAAATCATCTATGGGTCATTTAATGCCGAGTAAAGTTGTCAAATGAATGCTGTGATTGTGAACCACTATGATAATCACAGATGGTGCGCATCCCTGGTCAGTAAGTTTTCATAACCAGTGATGTATGGGTCTATAATTTTCAAATAGATGACTGTGTGGTCTACCTCAAATTACACTAATATTTATATATTTTAGCAGGATGGGCAAAGAGGTTCAGTTGGATTTCTGTGGGTCTCAGAGACTTTAGTTGGAAGATGTTTGTCCAGATTTGCAAGTTTGGTTGAGAAACAAAGTCTTATTGTAACTTCTCAAAATAAAACATTGTTATTGTTTTAAACTGGAACTGTGGATTTGTTTAGAAGGAACATTCTGTTATAGCAGTGACCACATGACTGGTGTTGTAATTAAAAACAAAGAGACTGAATACCACTAGTAAAAAAGAAAAAAGAAAAACCCAAGCAAACAACTACGCATTATAAATTTAATTTGCAACAATTTTCCATACAGATATACAAGGAGAGAGAAAATAAATAACATGGCTTTAATTAGTGTAAGGAAAGATTTTATATACAAAGATGAATACATATTTAAAAATGCACTTTTTCCAGAACAAAGAAAAATTCAAAAACAAAACAAAAAAAAAACTTTAAATTTAAGTGAGAAATTTGCCAAAAAATATTTAAGAGCCAAACAGGCTCATTTTTGTGCTAATTAAGGTTAGGGTTTCCAATTAAATAATATACAATCAACTAAAAAGACAAAACAAACTATTTACAACAGTTTATGGAATATATTATGTAAATGGATCAGACTTTGCTTCAGCATAAAACTCTTTAAAGTTTTTGTCAAAAATTCTACTCTTAATTTCATAGGATCACACCTGTATTTTTCTGTAAGCTTTTAATTCTGAATCTTCACTCAAAATGAACCAACAAGCATATAATTTTTTTCTTTTAAAATCTTATTTTCTCTACTCATTAATCCACTAAATTGGCAATGATATATATATATATATATATATATATATATATATATAACCCGCCATAATAAACCTTTGTTTGTAATGTTGACACGTAAGCATTTTTTCTATTTCGTACGAAAGCGAAAACCAGATGAGCCAAGTACATTGAACTCAATGGAGCAAACAAAAAAACTTAATGTACCCTTTGTTAGTTTCTATATTGCAACTGCATATTTCTTCCATGTTACATTTATTGTGTTGGAATAAAATTATAGTTACTTATGGTGGAGCCTATGATATATATATATTAAATAAGTGAGGCTAAATTCAGGTGAGTGAAATGGCTGATGAGACATTTAGAATATGATATCTACATTATGTGTGTGAAGACAGGTTTATATTTATCAAAAGACTTTGCAAGCATTTACAAGAAATCCTGCTGGTCATTACCAGTGAAAATGACTGAAAGCTTGTATGGACATGAACGTGCAAAGATCTATGGGATTATGGAAATAAAACTTTGTATTATGATCCATCTGTCGTTTCAAAGTATAAACATCATGCAGTAAAAAGTAACAATCAAAATGTCGACATTATAAGAATTTAATGATCCAATATAGAAGCCAGGTTTCACACATTTGATGACATCGGCAGCAAAGACGTGTTTTCATACATAACTAGCAGAACACCACAGTTAATTTCTTCAGTGAAATTCATTAAAAAACATTTGGGGAGGAAAAGTTTAAATACCATGAAATGTAAGAATTTTAGATGACAGCTGAATTACATGCTCGATTCAGCACATGCATATTGACGGTGTCATTGTTGTTGTAAAGAAGGTCCAAAATGAGAATTTATACAGATGAATATGTACGTATACAACTATTGATCATTATTAGATTTAAAAACTAATTCTAAATACATTTTATCCAGAAAGATTAAATTAAAACAATTTGAAGTACCCAAGATTTGTCTAGATTACAAATGGAGACTACAACAGTAGCACCTTGTTTAGAAAAATACTCAAGTCGTCTGATGTCATTTAGAAGTTCCATCTTAGTACAACACATACAGCAATTCTGACTCAAAATATTCAATGTCATCTTAAAACAAATTCAGACTATCAGACTTGTTATTTAGAAATTAAATAACGAGGAAATTCTGTTATTGATGGAAGTTTTTTTGTGTCCGTCCTTAAGATGATGTCATATACATATATATATCTAAAAAACAACAAAAAAAAAACAACAAACAAACAGAATATGCCACTATTAAAACATACATTATATATTTGGGATAAATAAGGTTAAAAATACGATTACATTAAGACTTACAATCAGAAAGATTCATTTTTTGACTGAATGGTAAGAGATCACATTAGATTTTTTTTTCTTTTTTTAAAATGGAGATGTAAGTAAAGCCAGATGATGAAAGAACAGGTTTGTCCAAAATGACTTTTGCCCAATTAACAGAAGGTTTGTAAAAAAAAAAAAACACCAAATTAAAAAAATTCAATGCCCAGCATTTTTGGCATCATATTGGGGAAAGAGCATTGTGCTGTGATGATTCCTTCAGGGGTGATGACACTCTCGCCTTACATGGGGAAATCGGAGGAGAGTCAAGAGACAAATCAATATCCATGTCAAAATCAATATCTTCCTCCTCCTCCTCAGCTTCTCCCACTGTTCCTTCACTGTGATTTACACTGGAAGTTTCAGATGAATTCACAGACGCAACAGAATTGGACCTGCAATAGAAAAAAAATATACAAAATTCAAGAATGTCAATTTGAGATTATTTTTATTTTGAAAGGCAAAGAAAGAAATGTTTCTAATCCTTTCTATTGTTTGTGTAGACACATTAATGGAGTCATAATAAAATTAAAGATCAGGCATAGATATCGAAAAGAATTTATTCCGTTCTGGCGGTTGGAAGGGGGGGGGAAGGGGGGAGAGAGAGAGAGAGAGAGAGAGAGAAAAAACAAACAAAAAAAAACCCCCCTCAAATTATGCATTTCATGGTTACAACTCAACTCGAATTTAAACTTTCAAATGGCATTTAATCTTGGCGGACACTTATTTTGGGGACATTTTTTTCCTCACTTGTTACAGAAAGCTATATCAGTCAGAGATAAGAGCTCAAATTGTGTTGCTCTGATACCAAACCCAGCTCTCAGTTTTGAAAATAACGTAAAGTCCTAAGCTTAATGCTACCTGCCAGGTCCCAAAACGCAGGCGATAGAAATATTTACTTCATCTAGAAAAAGAAAGTGTTCACTTAATTATTTATTTCTACACAGAAAGCCAAAGTTTGTTTTGATTTTTTTCTTTTGCTTCCCAGTTGGTGTTAAACCAGCGTTGGACACCACCCTCCTGATCTTTCAAACATGGGGAGAGCTGTGAATTGACCGGCTGAGACATTTAGACATCTTCCAGTCTTCATTAGTAGAGAAGTACCCTTTAACCAGGTATTGGTAACTTAAAATCTTCTATGGCCGACTTTGGTGACGTCACACAAGAATGTGGTACATCTACACATCACTCCTGTCACCAACTGGCTGATATCTTTCATGCTATCTGCTGATCTGTTTTATGACATGTCAACCATTATGGCAAAAGTTTGACAAAAAATTACATTAAAAATATCGGTATTGAATGAGGAAATTCGAAAGTGGCAAAGCATTGTATATATACATCAACGGACATCGCAAATATTACACATACTAAATGAGGCAATTTTATAAGAAACTAAAATAGTCATTCAAGGACGGGTAAAATTACCCCCCCCCCCCTCCCCCAGTCTTGCATCACTTTTATATCCCTTATGACGTGTAAAATCATGATATAATGATACTAAAACTTATGTCTAGAACCTTTATTCTAATTTTGGTCAAGATCCATCACATGGTTTTCATTCCAAAATATAAGGCTGAAGTGAAATTCAGCAAATCTGGCTTAATTGGTTACTAATAACTATAGATCAAATCCAAATTTTAAAATATCCCAAAGAAACTGAAATTTGTGGAATATTTATTAATTTATGTCTAATACCTATTGTTAAACTTTTACAAAATTGGAGGTATCTGTATTTTCACGAAGGGCTTGAGAAGCATTATTCTCAGAAAACACCACTCCCAGTAATGGCCATAGTAATGTTCCTTGACCTTCTAGTATCTATTTTGGGAGAAAAATAAGTTTTTGATTTCTTGAAGAATCAGATAGAATAAGGCATGAGGTGACCAGCTGATTGATCGGATCTCTCCGATCTCCCGTCTAGCCCAAGTAAGGGTCGAAGTGGATGAATGCCTATCAGGATCCCGTTTTATAGCATTACGAGTCGCAACCCACGATCAACAGGTGGCCCCGTTTTAGGGGGTGGGGACCCTTCTGTATGGGATTGCAGTCAGCGAATTTGTGGCCTTGCTGACAGGGCAAATGAATCGTTTGAAGTTTTAGTCTTCACATGCGCATAAGAATTCTGCTAAAAAGCGTTGAACTCATATCCCTGTATATGTGATAACATTTGGATCAGATCCTCAGTTTTAATATGCAATGGATGGATGGAACAATTCCGGATACAATGTGCAGATTGGAGGTGATTTGGAATAAGTACAGTGAGTATATATAAAACTACTTACCGTGGCATATTATTAACATTATCAAATTGATGAAGCAAAATGCGCCAGTTTTTCATTTGTCCATCCCATGACCTCCGACTGCATTTTTGATATTTATTTGGTGTTTTTGGATGATTTTTTTTACGTTTTGGTCTGAAAATAAACAAATTTAAAAATGACGTCATAAAAATTTAATGTGGAAACTTTATAAGAGCAAATAAATAAATCTACAAAACTTGATGTCAGTGCAAAAAGATATGGGAGAAGACACTCATTTTTATAATGGAGATAATGTGAGTGAGTTAGAGAAGAAAAGCAGAAATGGAGATGAATTTCCGAACATGGCCATTCTTTAGATTCATTTGTGTAACATTAAAGAATGTCACTGACAGGATAATTTCCTGAGGTATCCAGTTCTCCTGCTTGTTACATCAGAAAGTGTAGTTCCGCCTTACTTTAAAAACTTGTTTTTAAAGAAATTTTGGATAAAATATTGCATCCTACCTTTTAATCAGGCGGTATTGAAGGTTTTTCATTTATACTATATTTCTCGGCGGTGTTGTACGCTTTCTTCAGATTACAACCAGGTGCTCCTTTTTAATGAATGCTTCTCTAATAAGTCTCCAATCCGATCAAATGGTCAGGAGTAAATTTTTTTCTTTCTGAAACCAGATTGTATACCTGACATCTGATTGTCCCTATTTACTTGTCTCTCCATGAGGGCAGAATTATACACAAGGTCCCTTTTCAAAGTGGGAAAATCCAGCTATCACAAAAAGGGGCATTCTGGTTTAGAACAAAAATAAAAACTGCCTTAGACTTCTTCATTGACCAACGACAGAATAGACTACGTGTAGCATCAGAACAGATACTACACTTTCTTCCCAGCCAAAAGGCCAATTCATTTATCTTAAATTTTACATAAAAAATGAATTTCCCTATAAAATTTGAAGATATGACACAAGGCCAAAATTGGGTGGGGAGGGCGTCTGTCATCCTCTTTGTCTATTCTCTAAACCAGTTCCAGTCACCAAAATACCACATTCATTATGAGCAAACCTACTTACCAAAAAAAAATGAAAAAAAAATGGCATGCCTGGATAGCCGTTAGGCATTCTTTATTAAACCAGGGTGTGTGATGATTTTGGTACACACTCTTCAGCTATTTATACCAGTGTCTCTGTAAAGTAAGTGAAGTGATCTTCTCCATTGACTGTCAGTCTTTCTTTCCATCGTGGTACTCTTTCGAGGTGAAGACCTGCACTAAATTGGAAAGTGATCACTACCACATGTACCTTTCATGTGTAGTCCATCAATGTTGTTGGCTCAAACATGGTTAAATCCAGTGCTGAATACATTTCCGTTATTGGGTGCAGATCTGTTGGTTTTATTGTTGTAGAGGCAGGTTATTTTCGTCTATAATTTTTGCAACAATCTGCCCCACATTTCGTTATGAATAGCTGTTTTATTAAGCCATTCAGCTTGGATTCAACTACGATCTGACCTGGTGGCAGATAGATGGAGCAAATTGTCATGGTCTTGTAAGATGTGTTACCAATACAAAAACCGTCATATGTCCGTGTCAAGTATTATCTGGCTTTGCAGAATTTTATCATTTACAACTAGAGATGTACCACCAGGAGCCTTATCAGCATCCCTATTTATATAGTTGTAAGTGTAGTTCTTGACCCTAACACCCCCCCCCCCCAGCTTTTCCTGCAAGAAAACGACTGCTGGACACATTCTTATAAGGAGAATCAACTCCTCAAAATTTGCTCTAACCCTGCTCACATTCCACTGGATGAGTTTATTCAACATGGTTTATATTGATTTTTAAAAAAAATTTAATCTGGCTCCTGCGATTTTGTGTTTTGTTTTGGTCAGTGGTGGCTCTAACAACAGTAGCAGAGGATTGAGGCTTCATACAAGCCTCCACAATCATTCTAGCCTGTGTTATGCCATAATTTCTTTCTCTTTAAAAAAAATAATCACATGATCTTGAAAAAGCGAAGGAGTTTGGCACTCGTCCTCAATGTAGGAGGGATCTCTTGCCACATACCTGCTGTTCCATACATCCATCCTTATGGTGGTCAAACTTTTGGCATTTGAAACACAGCAGTGTAGCAAATTTTTAACTTCTTCAGGATTGTAGCAGAATTAAATGTTGGTACATAGGCGCTTGTTTTTCACATTTTTTTTATCGAAATTCTTCGGTGATGAGTGGTTCCTCCTTCTCCATCGCTAGACCAAGGTCCTGACTTTGGATGACTCCTCTGGACATCTCGATGTTGTCGAAATTTTTTCATTTTAATAAATTAGTTGCTTGTTTACTTTTAGTAACCCTCACCATAAGTATATTTGTCACAAAGAGCTTCCACCACTCTTTGCATAAAACTAAACATAACCCACCATTAATCCTTGCAGCTGCATTCCAAAATAGGAGCAAATTCTTTACATAGAAATAAACATACACATACACATACCTAACTTGTAAATGTACTGAAAAAGTTAATATTTTTTTAAAGATTTTTTTTTTTTTTACTTTAAAAGATTTAAAAATCAAATTAATAGAAGCAAACCAGCCTAAACATTGGGAAAAATTCTATTCATTACCTCTTGAATAAACGTACGAAATGACATGGAAGTACAATTTTGACTGCTCATAAGAGATTCATAGCAGTCAAGATTAGGTTAGAGTTTTTTTTAAATGGTAACAAAGAAAAACAAACTCAGATGTGGATCATGTAAAAACATGAAATTGAAGGATTTTTTTTAATACTATATTTCCCTATATTCACACACTAAACTGGCTGGGTTCATTCAATTTTGTTTAAGAATCCCAAAATTCACAAAACTGATAAAATTGTTACTTACTTGGCTATCAATTTGGTGAAGTTATCATATCCAATTGTATTTTTGCCATAGTCAATATCCTTTTGTCTTCGCATTAATGTATTTGGATCCATTTCAACTTCCTCCAAACTAAAAAGATATATTTTCGTCATTGCATAATTCAGCACCTTACATTTCTTTAATAATAATAATAATTCTAGTTAAAACAATGTTGAATTAGGGTGTAAAATGCCATTTACATACATAAACAATTACTTTAATTAGCAAACATGGATCTAAACCCGTGAGAAATTCATCACCATCATACTAAGTGTAATGTCTAATTACGATTTCAAAGTTTCCTAAATTTAAAGGCTCAAAGTAGCATATATATATATATATATATAATCTAAGCAACATAAGATTGATAAATGTTGTTTGCCGATTAGACGATTTAAAAAAATTAGTATATACACCTTAGCATATAATAAATTAGTATTTCTGTTAACCATTTCAATGGAGCAAAGTTTAAATTCGTTTTATTATATATATCAAACCATGAAATATTTAATTTTCATGTGCAAATTCACCCCCCCCCCCCGGAAAAAAGTTACTTAAAAACTTACACATTGCCTTCCTTATTTGCCTTTTTATCCAACTCGAGTTTCCGACAATATCTGAAAAAGTGGAAAAAAATATAAAAGAAAATCAGTTATTTAAAATAGTGCTCCCACCCATCTCTAGAAGAACAATGTTTTATATTTGTCAACAAAGGAATAAACAAATAAAATAATTTGATTTAAGATTAAAAAAAACAAAAAACACTTTTCTAAAATTTGACCCAGTCAGCAGTTTTACATTTATGGAATACTCAAATAAATGAATCAATTGAGATATGACTCCCACCCCTATCGGAGAAAACAAATCTGACATTAAAGTTAACGCTATGACGTTTGGGTGAAAAAAATACATAGAGAATAAGAAATTAGTGAAATTAAGAAATAATTTCTTAAAAGCTCAGATGAATGATTTACACTATTATTTTCAATACATTAAAACAAAAAAAGAATGGGCTGGGCGTAGGTGAAAGAGGGACAGGATCTAAGTGAAACGAACCTTCAATCCTCAATTTCCTCTCACCACTTTGACATGACTGATTACCTTCCACTCTACTGTAAGGACTCTGACAAACATATGCATGGGCTAGGAGTTTATGTTCGGACCCCCCCCCCCCTTGACTAAAGAACATAGGTGAGAATCAGATGACCAAGCCTACATGTGCCTTACATCACATTGTTAATTACTTATATTTCCTATACCGTTCTCCTTCGACCCAGGACTATATCCGGCTTGACTGTCTCTGAAAGCTTAGATAGAGCAATCTAACTCGACTCTAAAGCCCAAATACATGTATTTGGGGATTTTAATGCACATCACCGTGACTGGTTGGGATTTTCCAGCATTACTGATGTAGCTGGGAACTCTACGTTTAATTTCTCCTCAGCTCACAACCTCTCACTTTTCCGACCCGCCTTCCTGATCGTGCGGACCAGCAAGCCTCACTTCTCAACGTGTACTTGACCTCATTACCCGATGCTTGTGTGGTGAATGCCCATAGCCCGAGCGAAACTCTGATCATGTTGTGGTAATAATACTTATCACTTTAAAAACTCGCCCAAAAGCTGAAGAGCCGTTGCTCAAAACAACGAAACTATCAGCAGGTTGATTTTGAATCCCTCAGGGATCACATCAGCGACGCCCCATGGGGTGAAACCTTCTCACTCCCTGCTGATCAGTGTACAAATGAGCTAACCGAATGGGTCAAAGCAGGTATTGATGCTTATGTCCACACGCGAAAATTCTTCAGCAAACCCCACTCTCCTCAATGGTTCACCTCAAAATGTGTAGCTGCTATTGCTGAGAGGTAGAAGGTATTCCAAAAATTTGGCCGCCATAAGTCAACTACGAATAGACAGAACTTTATACAGGCAAGAAATGATTGCAAAGTAGTGATAGATGAAGCAAAGAGAAGGTATAGAGATAACCAAGAAACGCATTCAGTCACAGAAACTAGGTACTCGTGATTTCTGGAAAATCTACAATAGTGTGATGAACAATGGACAATTCCCCTGCTATCAAATCACAACGATGTTGTTTGAACGGCAACTGATAAGGCTGAACTACTGGCCACTTTGGACTCATCACCTCTCTAAATTCCCATTGCGGACTGAAGCCACACTTGAGAACCTGGTCATCACCCCATCTCAGGTCAAAGTCATCATAAAAAAACTTGACATCTCCAAAGCCCGTGGGCCTGATCTTATACCAGTAATAAAGAAATGCTCCGCTGAGCTGGCCCCTGTCCTCTTCAAACTATACAACAAATGCCTTGCTGAATCTTGTTTCCCTGATAGTTGGAAAATTGCCTGTGGTACCAGTATTCAAGAATTCTGGAGATAGAACTGATCCTCTAAACTACCACCCAATCAGTCTACTCCCGATCTTTGCTAAAATCTTTGAATCATTAATCAGTCTTGCTATAGTCCGGCACCTAGCTAATGCTAAACTTCTTTCTGATCATCAATACAGATTTAGACAAGCACAATCTACCGCAGATATCCTAACGGTCATCGCTGAACGCATATATCATACACTAGACAAGGCAGGTGAAGCTAGGCCGGTAGCACTTGATATATCCAAGGCCTGGCATGAAGGGCTGCTCATAAAACTGCACTCATATGGTATTACTGGACAAATATTTAATATAATATAATCCTTCCTAACAAAAAGAAAGATCCAGGTTGTCCTCGATGGCCGTTCATCTAAGCAACATGACATAAATGCTGGTGTATCCCAAGGATCCATCCTTGGACCTCTACTGTTCCTGATTTTCATAAATGGCCTCCCTGATGTCATTGAGGCTGAGATAGGAATATTTGCTGACGACACCACGCTCTACTTTCGTCATGTGGGCAAAACCGACGCGCACATATCTGAGGCAATGGCTGAATCCTTAGAAAATGACCTCCAGTCTGTAGTGGATTGGGGTAAAAAAATGGATGGTAACTTTTAATGCCGCAAAGACAAAGCTACTTTCCTTCAATAACTACAAGAAACCTCTTCAACCACCGATTGTCATGACAAATAACACCCTACCTGAGAGTTCATCATTCAAACTCCCCGGCCTAACTTTCACAGATAACATGAATTGGAACAAATACATTGAAGACATTGCCAGGGCTGCTGCAAAGAAGGTGGGCTCGAGCCCACCTTCTTTGCAGCAGCCCTGGCAATGTCTCCCTCTACCGTGCTAGTAAACTTCTCACACCTGACATTATCCTATATCTCTACAAAGTCACCATCCGCCCAGGCATGGAGTATTGTTGCCACATATGGGCTGGTGCATCATCCACTAGTCTCTCCCTCTTAGACAAGGTCCAAAAAAGAGTCACCAACTTAGTACGTCCCTCACTGCCCACCAGGCTCCAGCCCGTCCCATCGCTGCAATGTTGCTTCCTTGTGCCTGTTTTACAAGTACTTCAATGGATTGTGCTCTGATGAACTTGCTGCTCTGGTGCCCCAACGACGTAAATTCACTAGACCAACCCGACAATCTGCCAAATCCCATCCATTGACTGTGGAGGTCCCCAGATGCTGAAGAGGTTTCTACTCCAAAAGCTTCTTTCCTCGTGCGGCTGGATTCTGGAACTCCCTCCCTGACGGTACTAACATGCAGAAGTTTAAAACTAATGTAAACAGACATCTCACTGCACAGTTCCCAATTGAACAAACTATTAGAACATACCTTAAATTACGAGAAAATTGTATTTTTCTTCTTCTACCAACCTCCAAACCCTACGCAATAAAAATAAGTGTCTCATTATGGAAACACAGTGAAGGATTTCTTTCCAAATTCATTTCAGATGGGGAGGGGGGAGAGGAGGAGGAGGAGTTGGATTTGCATTCTCTTATCCATTGAAATTGTTTCATTTGGCGAGTCTTGCGTGACGGGAAGGAAGTACACGTTATATATATTAATTAATTTTTACTTATATATGACACATTGGTCTTTATAAAGGGGAGGATTACTTTTTTTTTTTTTAAATCCTTATAGATTTATTATTTTGCCATCTAATTTACATAAGTGATTGTGGTGCATACAGACATGCATGTAAATTAGATGACTATGCTAAAAAAAGTCATTGTTTCTCTAAATGCTATCAGAGACATTAAATATTAGAGAATGGTTTAATCAACAGCGAGAGGGACGAGAGAAATACATATACCTAAAAGAGATGGGTGATTTGTTCAGTTAATTATGACTATGTTCTGTTGACATAATCCTTTTAAAATTGATATTATGTGAGGGAAATTACTAATTAGTATAGTAATTTCCCTCACATAATATCAATTTTGAATGGTGAATTTCTGAGCTTTAAA
Source organism: Sepiola atlantica (assembly GCA_963556195.1). Classification (NCBI taxonomy): domain Eukaryota; kingdom Metazoa; phylum Mollusca; class Cephalopoda; order Sepiida; family Sepiolidae; genus Sepiola; species Sepiola atlantica. The sequence goes on along the minus strand of OY744553.1, from coordinate 22,223,725 downwards.
TTCTTTTGAACTAGGGATATTTGCATAATTCAAACAGTTTCGAACTTCATTTACTGTGATTAATCTCCTATATAAAGGAGAGATGTCTGCACGTACATCCAGCTAAAACTTAAAAATTATGCGACAGACACACACAAAGTTGATATTTACAAAATCTGCCGCAGGGGTGGTCAAATTGCGTTGTGTCACTAGTACGGTTTGCGCATAAGGGACCTATTTTTTTGTCAGATTTTATACCTCCCTTTCTTCAGAGCAACGTCTAGCAATACAGAACGAAGACTGTTGATGGTTCTATCCCCTAAGATTTAAAAATAAAAAATTGAAAAACATTGAAGGGGTGAGGGGACGACAGAGATAGTGCATCTAATAGAAATATGTTACACTTATATAAATAGAGATTTTGTCTGTCAGGCACAATTTTAAAAAATTTAAATACATTGTGGCATTTGTCTCATTTCGAAATATCAGAGATCTTGATTACTTTTAGAAACGGAAAATATTGCATTAATAATAAATTCCCAAGAAATAAAGTGTATGACATGATAGAAAATCAAACCCGAAACCTTGAGATCTTCAGTCTGACAAGAACAATTATTATAAAGTTTAAAGACGAAACTCACTTTTTTGCACCTCTATATTCTTTTCGTGCGCGGTGCTCAAAATCTTGCACTTTGAATTCCCAGACATTATTCAAACTTTCGTCAAGCTCAGAATTAGGAGTGGATTTTTCTGGAATGTCATTTGTTGGAGAATTGACCTGAGAAGGTGATGACCTGCAGAAAGAAAGGAAATTGAAATCAATTAAGGATTGGTTTTCAGCTTTCTGTTATCAGGAATGTGAGTAGCCAATGGACAAAAAAGGAAAAAAAAAATGCGTTGGAGAATCGTTCATGGCAAAATTAATACTTACAGTTGTCAGAACTGTCAAAGAAAAAGGCACACAATAAACAGAAAGGAAGGTAAAGTGAGAAAGAAAGATCAGCCTTTTCCGTAATATTCATATAAAAATCTGTCAATATATACACATATATCTATATACACACATATACGAGGGGCATTCAATAAGTAATGCCCTTGACCCACTTCCAGTTGTCTGATCTAGATGAAATTTTGCATGTGCAATGATTTATATCTGTATGGGGTATGTTGCAAAAAAAACCCAGCTCTGAACTAATTGTGGTTTCTGATTTACAGGTGTTTGAACTGAGTCAGGTGTGAAATGGAGCCAGTTGAGTGTTGCGCAGTGATCCGGTTTTTGTATTTGAAAGGATGCACACCAAAGGAGACTTTTGATGAAATGAAAGAAACTTATGGTGATGATGCCCCCATCATATGACTTTGTAAAACGTTGATATTGTGAATTCAAACATGGCTGGAAGTCTGGAAATAGCTCCCAGACCGGGTCGTCCCTCTTCTACCATTTTGGAAGATCGACCCATTATTATTCGCCAAATAGCCCAAAATTAGTCTGTGGAAACTATAATTCATGACCATTTGCATAAGGTGTCTGCCAGATGGATTCCCAGGTTGCTCACAACTTTTCTAGAAGCAAGAACGCGTCGAGTGCTCGAGGATGAATTTGGAGATGTGCCAAGAAGAGACTGATTACACAGGATTAAACTTGGATCCATCACTATGATCCAGTCAATGCAGTGGAAGCACTTGGACTCACCACCTCCAAAGAAGGCAAGGGTGCAGTCCTCCACTGGCATGGTCATGCTCACAGTCTTCTGGGACCAGAACATAGTAGTGATGACAGATTTCCTGGCAAAGGGTACCACAATTACAGGTGCCTATTATGCTTCACTTTTGATGAAATTAAGAGAAGCTATTAAAATCAAGAGGCGGGGCAAGATCAGCAAAGGTATCCTCCACCTGCAGGACAACGCTCCGGTCCACCACACCCATGTCGCCAGATCAGAAGCATGGGTGTGTGGCTATGAACTCCTCGACCATCGCCCGTACTCTCCTGACCTTGCACCCTCTGACTTTCATCTCTTCCCAGCCATGAAGATGTTTTTGAAAGGAAAGCGTTTCCCAGATGATGCAGCCTTGATTTATGAAGTTACAACGTGGTTGGAGGACTAACCTGGGGTGTTCTACAAAAACGGTGTCCAGAGCTGCATCAAACGATGGGAGAAATACATAAATCAGGGTGGTTCCTATGTAGAGAAAGACTAATAACTGTGCCAAGTTTCATTAATCTACTGCCATGGGAAATGGGTCAGGGGCATTACTGATTGACCCCCCCCCCCCACCATATAAAAATTATACATACAAAAAAGTCACATTGTATATATACATATACATATTTTTTATATCTCTTAATATGACATTAGCATGCATACTTGCTGACCCCGGTTTACTGTGTACATGTCAACGTTGGCCTGCGAATCCTAAATCACCTTTACACAGGGTACATACTCTTCTGTCACGACCCTACTCAGCCCATGTTTCCCAGATGAATCCTAAAGTATCTCCTATTGTACCGATTCGCATCCATATAATTCAAACAATTTATCACCATAAAAAACTTAATCACGAATCTGATCAAGTACCTCTTAAGTCATAGACTTTGGCGCATTTTATGAAACAAAATAGATATCAAAGCATTAAGAATGCCTGCTAAAAGCCTAACTACACAAGCCCTGCAAATGCAATAAAGATTTGGTAAGCATTTTGAATTGATGGTCCTGCTGACAGGGTGAAAATGCTATTAGGATCAATTAGTCTCTCATCCAAACACTTGACTCAAACCAGAGAAAGAGAGAAAAGAAAAAAGACATATATATGTAACTTATAATATAGGATCACCTGCGGAAAAGGTTGGGAACCACTGCTCTATATTTTTGCTTTGTACCATTTTTATTCTATTTTTTCTGTGTCTTATCGTTATCTAATTTTCTACACGCAGCATAAGAGATTATGTACATTCCAAATTTGTAATAAGTTCAAATTTTAAAACTAAATCTGATGTTAACTACCACCCTTTCAGATTGTAGATAAATTGTTACACACTTTAGTTAATTATGTGGAATCCTGTTTCAGCAGTAGTAGCAATAACAATATCTATTTTCAATTTTTTTATTTTTACAAAAGTAAAATAAAAAAATGCAGCACACAGGCCAAAAAGGTGTGTGTGTGTGTGTGTGTGGGGGGGGTTGGTGAATTACTAACTCATGGTGACTAACTAGTTTCACATATGAACATCATTCACCAAAATACCGCATTTATACTCCATTCACCACCAGAATTTATACCATATCTAGATAACACTAGCAGGACTCGTCGCTGTTTGGGAGTAATATAAAAGAATGAATTAAACAGCCGACAGAACGCAAATAGGTCACATCTATACAAAAATTGCTAGTTTCCTAAAGATGTCTACTATATTTGTGTGTTCAAGTTGTAATTTCGGCATTTTGTATTACCCTAACTGCAAACTAAGCATAACCTATGGTTTAGTTCAGCCAAAGTTGGTTATATTACAGTGCTGGTTCAAATTCTGTAGAAGCACTGTTTGTTTTGAGTTTTGTTCGATAAGCACACATTTCGGGCCACTTTATTTTGAAGAAAATGTATTTCTGCCTAATCTAAAGAAACATTAAAAAAAAAAAGAAAAAAGTTATTGTGCTCTATGCTTCGTCTATTCTGTCCATCTAGATTGATGCAATTTTCATTTCTGCCTAAATCCAGTGACCATATTTATTGAGCTGGATTTCCCCACATTAGTAATTGTGTGACAAAGTACCCGCCCCGGGATCGGGTACCCTGGTGATGCGATGCCGACTGAGGGCCCTGCGATGAGACAAAGTGGAGATATAAAACTAGTATATATTTGCCGTAGAAATGAACTCATTCAGATGACAGAACGAGACGCCAGCTAGTCTCGCAGAATCGTGTAAGGTATTCAAAATCAATTACCACCAGAGGAGAGGAGACAGTTGCCAGCTGGAAGGTGAAAATTAGAGAATTCCATATCGCAATTTTAATTCTGAAATATCAACACCGCAATATTATTGTTTGGGTGAGTGGCGTATTTATTTAGAACCACAAGTCTTTACGATTGTTTTGAAGATGTCACGACCAGGAAGACACAACACACTCTTTACAGAGATTTATGTGAGCCTGTCATAGTTTGTTTACGATGACGGTGGGTTATGGGGAAATCCTATTTATTGCGAGAAAAAAGGAATGAGACGCCCGTCCCCACCCTCCTCGAGAGAGGAAGACAGGCAGAAAGTAAGACGGCGGAGAAGGGGTGTGTACGACTATAGACGCACGAGAAAGAGAGATAACAAAAATACTGCCGCTTCAAAAAAAGAATGTTTTTTTTTTTTTTCAGAGTTGAACTGACGCCCGGGAGAGACTTAAGTGGTGTGCGTCGAAGAACCAGACCGGACAAAATTCTAGCCACTGCCCGTTAAGCTTGTGACTTCGACAACCACTTGTGTAAAGAATTCGCACACAGAGAACTAGCGAAATGACAACCCTTGCTAAAGACATTTATGAGCACGGTAGACATTAATCCTACCACTGACCAATGTAAAATCAATTATTTTATTTTTTATTAATAATTACTCTTCTATATAAAAAAAAGGACCGAGTTGCTGAACATTGTTCTTTTCCCTTTGTTCTGCTTTGTATGATCCTTCACCCCCTCCCCCTGCCAACCAGTTGCTGTTCACTCAGTGATCGCTCACTGCTATAAAGTTTCAACGTGGGAGTGAGTTTGTAGCTGGACGAAACGACCAGATCGGTGACGTCATCCCGATCTATTTTTTTTTTAAATTGCCACGACGACCCGACCAGGATATCACACCTTTGTGGTTAACCACCGTATGAAGGGGGGCTCACAACTAACCATATGTCTAATTCTGCCCTTGTGGGGAAGGAAGTAAATAGGGACAGTAAAAAAATGTTAAAATAACAAAAACAAAAAAACTGCACAACACAAAATCTCATTTGTTTGTACAGTTAAGGAATGATTATTAAACCTGCCTCAGGAACATTGTATCTTGCTTTGTGGCAGGTAAGAAAATTAATATATTTTTTCAGGTTTTTTCAACAACTTAATCATGAAAAAAAAAAAAAAAAAAAAAAAAAAAAAAAAAATTTTTTACGGGGCTTTTCTCTTAAAAAAGTACAATTTAATTTATTTACGATATGTAAAGAACATTAAAACAGTAATATTTTATGATATGCTACACAATCAATCATGGTTGTAAAAAGAAAGAAAAATATCTGTTGAATGTGTAATAAAGTGTTAATTTATCGAAGTATTATTTTGGTGTAAATCATTTATGCATTGTTTCAGCGTCCTAAATGTGAAATGAAATCATGTTTTGGCGATGGATGCACGTAATATATATTATGTTGCGAAGTGTGTATTGAATGTTATTAATGAAACCATTTATTTAGGGGACAAAGTTTTTAAGGAATATCTGTTAATGACTAACCTCGGGCAATGCACGATGCAGTCAGAATGAAATGTGACTCACGCCGATGTAAGTTGATCGCTGACTGGCTGTTTTACAAATTCTGAAGTGGTGAAAGTGGATTGTATTTCCTCGTTAAATAACCGCAAAGCGGGGTTTGAGGAGCGTAATAGTTAATAATTAATAGAGAGAAATTAGCATGCTACCCTCTCTTTGGAACATGCAGTTAAGAGAGTTAGTCGTATGGGATAAATAATAGGAATTAATGTTAGATGTTAAAAATATGTTGCTGGAAATACGGTAGAGGTAAGTGTGTATAGGTAGTTTTGATTTTCAATGTGTTTAATGCATTAGTTTACTTGCCTACTCTGATTTGGAAGGGAAAAAAACTATTTTATATATATGCAATGGGGAGTTTGGCCGATAACGATTTTATATACAAAAAATGCGGTTAGGAATAACTAAGAGAAACGATCTCTGATACTTATTGGTTGAAATACTGATGGGTCGATTTTATCAAAATACTCAACCCTGATTGGCTGCCAATACTGACCAACCAGAAAGAGTCGCCCTGAGAGTCAAGCACCTGCTAGCATTGGCCACATAAACAAAAATCCAAGCACAAAACAGCTTCTACATGTCTCACCAACATATGAACAACTCTTTACTTTGGGTTGTTCTAACAAGTTGTAAATCAAGGGAGGCGCGAGAGCGCCCTATCCCTTAATAGACTTCACGAATGGCCTATGGTAGAAATCTCATTTCTTTGATCAATCATAACTCAAAAACCAAATTAGTTAAAACTTTGCACAAAATTTTTATTTGATAGGTTCTATAAGTGTGTGGAATTTCAGCATCATTAGTCAAGGCAACCCAGAGATCCAGAAAGTTCAATCATGAAATCATGTTATCTGTGTGTACGTACCTATGTGCCACCCTGTATCTCATCAACTATTTGATGGATTCAGCTGATTTTTGGCAGAGATAGAGGTTCTAGTTGATGGCATTTTAATTTCAGTTTACCATATACCTTAGTTTTCCAGAAAATTCCAAAAAATCTTTAAAATAACCATTGTATTGAGGCATAGCCTTTACAAAAGTAGTGACATTCCATGAAGAATGAAAATTCATATACACTAAATGTACAAAAGCAAGAAAATTCACAAATTTTTACACTTTTATTATCATGAAGGGTATGCGAGCACAACAGGGCTATGTATTTTACTGGTAGGAATTTTTCTTCAGCGCACCTCACACATTTATACTGTAGTGATGTGATAATGAAATGGTTTGGTTGATATTTAGTAATTTGAGAATTTCCTTGCTTTTGTACATTTAGTGTATATGAATTTTCATCTTAACCCTATTAAGGGCATATGATTTCAGTATACTGGCATTTTTCATGGAATTACTTTTAATATTGCCTTAGGCATAACAATCATACATTATAATTGGCAAACAATATAATTTGTATAAAAAAAAAACAACAAAACAAAGAAAACTCAAAATACCATTCAGGTGTAGATGGGAGAAGTGGAAATTCTTGAGGTTTGTACCGGAAACGTTTCACAGAAAGTTTTGGCCCGCTGCAAAAAGATAAAAATCATATAGGAATTGAAATATTTACTGATATTTACTAATGCAAGCGAAACAGCAAGAAATAAATGAAAAATTAAATATTGGATGTTTAAAACAGCAATGTCTGTGATTTAGACAAAAAAAAAAAAAAAAACCCTGAAAAATACACCCACCCGACAAGCTTTGAAGTCCCAGATGCGTTAAGATTTTCTACTGATAGATTCTTTCTTTGGATAGCTTACTTCGGAAATTCCCCTCCGTACTAACATGCAGAAATTTAAATGTAATGTGAACATCTGGCTGAAAATCAATAAGCCTCCATTATATGATGAATGGTACAAGAGCGAAGTGCACCATTAAACAAAGATATTTTTGAGGAATTTCTCTGACGATTATAGTGCCCTAAACAGGATAAAAGGGTAGTACCTTTCTGAGTTGACCTCCGGAGATGTCAACGATGTGTCTCCATGCATCTTAGCGCTAGGCAATGCGCAAGTGAAAAGCGACATCCTTTGAGGTGGTCTTGTTAATATGTATAGCCACAGAACACTACAGATCTACAAGAAAGTCTTGACCAGAAACGCTGTCATTTCATGGGTAGCAGTACTCATCCAGAAACCGATGATCTGGTTCCGAGAACATGGCTTTGCAGATGATCATATATATTTTTGACAACGTTTGTGGAGTACCATGAACTATGCATGTTCGTCGTGCCACATACAATCAGCCAGAAAACAATCTGTTTCACTGTGAATTGATGGACTTATGTAAACAATATTAGAAGGAGAAGAGAATTTTTTTTTTTTTTTTTAAATCCATGCAATTAATATTTTTCTAGATATCAACTGAAAAGAAAAGAAAAATTAGTTGCAAAGATAGGAAACTTACTGAACATTCCGGCCAGATTCTACAGCCTTATTATCTCTGCGTAAAGGGCTTCTCAGAGGACTGCAATTTTCATCCATCTCTCTGGAACTCCCCCTGGGGAAAAAAGATATACAATTTGTCAATGAAATTAAGATACAAAAGTAAGACTTAAAAAGAAAAGCGGAATAGCAAAACCCACAGAAATGTCTAGTTGAAAAAAGGTTTTAGTAAATAAACTTTGTGTTTATTATATAGTTTAAGTTTCCTTCCATTTAAATTAGAATTCCAACGATTATTATGAACCATGAAATTCTTACTATCGCACGCACACATATCTATTAATAATGGAGATTTGGTATCTGTCTGAAGCTGAACCTACTATTTCAGACTATTGTACTATCTTTCAATTCAGGAGGATAGTGTAGTATCTGTTCTGTGGTAACGATATGCTACCAGGCACTACATTCTTTTTTATTGTGTGTGGGGAGAGTGTAGTATTTGTTCTGTTGTCATGAGACAACTCCACCAGACAGAGAAAAGAGCAAGCCAACAAAATATTGCAAAACTCTCCTGTTCATTTGCAAAATCAAGACTTACATTTATGTATTACCAGCAAAAATATGCGACCAGAGAGGTTCTGCCACTATAAGGCCTAAGCACTCCTTCCCATATTTTTAAATAAGTACTTACTCGGTAAAAAGTGCAGTTAGCAGTCAAGAAACCGTAAAAAAAAAAAAAAAATCTTATAGCAAACGCAGAATGTAATTGTCTACCAACCAGTATACTTTTAATGTGCTAAAACTGTTTAAAATGTTTTGTTACAAATTAAAGATTGGCACAGGAGAGAAAAAAAAAAAACCTACCCCCCTCCTCCACACACACTTAGGGAGATTATATATATATATTAGCCAATTTATTTTTGCTAGCCTGGGAGGAGGATATGGAGAACAAACATACTACACTGACCCCAAAGGAAAAGTTAACGACCGAGAGGATAGTATCATAACAGAACAGATGGTAACCCCACCCCCCCTTCAAGGAGATAAATGATCTCTGGTATAATGACATAACAGATATATTACTCCTTCCCTAAAGGAGGTTGTAATACCCGGAACAATTACCTTTAAAAAAGACGGTCTTATGACAACAGAACCGATACTACAATACCTACTCCCATTAAAAGATAATACAATAGATTAAATAATTCACCCCCCCCCATTTATTTTTAAATGAATGGGGGGAAAATTATTTAATGCCGAGTCATAAAAACATTTTTACGGTTCCTTGGCCTTTCGGCTAAGATCTCTAATCTTAGTACAAAGACTTCTGCTCTTTCTCCATCAAACTTTCTGATGGGCAAGGAAAGACCTTATTCTCTCTCTTGTTTGATTTCTACTCAATTCTACCAGTGTTGAAACACAGAGGCTGGAATATGATGATGTTGTGGAAGGCCGTATGGCAAAAAACAGCCTCCAAAAAGCAGTTCCAAACCAACCAACGCCACCGGCCGTTCCAGTACTGAAGACAGCTACTTGTCCAACACCAGCAATGCCCTTGGGAAGAGCGACGGAGGACAGTAGTTAGCAACGGGAGGAAGAACGCAATTGCTTTTGCCATGATCTTACCACTCGCCCAACTGTAGTAGCAGCAGAATCAACAGATTGCCCCCCCCCCCCCCCCCTCAAACAGGCAGAGGTTAAAAGGGAAACCCAAAAACTCCTCCGATGAGGAGGAAGTGCATACAAACTTGGCTAGTTTGAATGTGAGAGGCTTCAACCGGGTGGTTTGCGCCAAGAGGGATCTCCTGTCTCTGGAAGTGGATGTAACTGTGATCCAGGAGACGCACTTCGTTTCATCCGGGAACTGTCAGGTGCTGACCAGAGACTACGTCTTTTCAGCATATGTGAATCCCCGGGGGAAGAGCGTCTCCTTGCTGTTCATAGAGATGCCGGGTGTTGGCCATGGCAAATATTGCTGTAAAAGATTTAGTGGCCATTGCGGTTCATGTGCCCAGAACAGTGGGAGAGAGGGTATTCATTTTTTTCGGGATCTGGACACGTTAGTTGCATGTCTAAAGCGCAAATTCTAATGAGAGAGAGAAAGACAGAGAACTGAATATGGACAAATAGTGTGCTTTCCTACCCGAATACTTATTTGGATAGGAGGTTAGTTAGAAGAGGCGATGTAGACTTTATACCGTGTCCTATGTTCAAATGGCTAGGTCAATCGGACCATGACCAAGTTGAAGTTAGGAAACAGACCTAAACTAGCCGGGTACTGGGAGTTAGAGTTGGGCGGTTTTTAAATTTTGGTTTCGGTATCGGTTTCGGTTTTTTCCCCTTAAAACCTCGGTTTACGGTTCGTTTTTTTTGAAAATTTTTTTTTTACTATGGAAGCTATTCATTCTCTTGTGTGATGATTAGTTATTATTCAACGTTTAGTTGAATTATGCCACTGTTTCGATAATTTTGTGACTGAATCATTCTCCATGATATGAATCATATAAGTTTTAAGGTGTTGACTGTTGTAATCAAAGTTCTGATACCTTTTCAACAGTTAACTCGTTAAAACAGTGACCAAAGATTCATGAAAGATTTCTGAAGAATAAAACCGAGTTTGAATATACATTCTATCTAATTCTTTAACCCATCAGAAGCTAAAATATAACTCAGAAATGCAAGAAATTAAAAAACGAAAATTTATTTAAACAAAACAAAATAATTTTACAAATAAAATTAAGCAAAAATGATGATGAAAATGAAATATTGTCAAAATTATTTGACAGATAAAATTTTTAATTTTTTTAATAGGTGAAAATGCTTTTACTCATTTTCTTAGGTTGTGATTGAGAAAAACTAGTTTCTCAGCATGGTTAGGTTTCAGCCTACATCTCCGGTCACTAATGACAAGTCCAGCCTTACTAAATATCTGTTCACTCACTACAGAGGTAGCTTGAATACTCAAAAGTTCTCTTGCCAGAATACAAAGATTCGGGTAGAGCCTACCATTTTTCTTCCACCAATCAAAAGGACAGGCTGATGGATCGATGGCTTTTCCATACAGAAATCGATCTACCTCGTTTTTAATCCGAGATATTTTTTTACCGCTGGTATCAATTTCTTTTGTTCTTGCCTGACTTTTCTTTCGGAGAAAACCCCAAGTCACTTTTGGTTCACTACTTTGCTGTACTTCTGCTGGAATGTTTTCGTCCGTGTCATCGGATAGAGTCGAAAAATAAACACATCATATACTTCTCGAATTGCCGGTGTTGACTGTTGGGATGTCTGTCATTTTGTGTGCTCGAAGTTCTGTCAACTGGTGCGTGTTGGGGTTAATATTTGTTTTTAAGACAGGGTAATAAAACTTTAGACATGCGTAAAAGACTAGTAGTACACCCGAAACCGCGCCAAGGGAAAAGGAAGGATGGTTAAAAAAAAGTAGAGATTATTAATTCACCTAAAGTCATTTTTTAAGCTTTAAGGTAATTTTAGTCATAGAATTCATGACTTGGATTAAAGTTTAATAATTAAACTTTCGAATAAATTGTCAACTCTAAATAAATACCATATTAACAATTTAGTAAAATATAAATCGTTGCATAGTCTACTTTTTGAATAACCCATTTTTGGGAGAGAAAACGGTATAGTTGAGAGATAGATCTCTAGAAATGACAATTTATGTATGAAGTGGCTTTTCAAAAGTAAACAATGAAATGCCTAATGTTTAAAATAATTTAAAAAATCCGAATAAAGTGATACTAGCATTGGCAACTATTTTTCTTTTTAAATGTTTATACTCGCTTGCTACTTTTCGTTTATTTACTTTTACAAGTATTTTTTTAAAATTTCATTTTAATAACTTTTTTTTTTATAGATAACTCTGAAACAAACATAAATAATTATTTTACAATTTTGAGTTGAATCAAATAGATTTTCAACATCATACGGAACGTGTTTGATTTTTTCCTTTTCATTTGAAAATAGTTTATGCTAAAAATACGATGTCATGTTGTCTGTCGTATTTCTCTTTTTTTCATTTGAAAATTCAAAATGTTACAAACTGTAAACAAAGATTTCTTCCTACAAGTCAATTAAATGTTTTTATCATATATTTGTTCAATCTGTCCTCTTACTAATATAACATTTTTTGGTAATATTCAATTTTATTCAAATCGGAAAATCTTTTCAACCGTGTTTCCTCGTATATGGTGGCTTACTGTAGTAAAAACACAATACCGAACGGTTACGGTTTAAAAAAATACAAAAAAAAAAAAAAAAAACGATTCGGTATAGAGACGAAACCGAAAAACCGCGTTTTCGGTAAAACCGCCCATCTTTGCTGGGAGTTGAATACCCCCTTGCTGGAAATACAAGACTTCCGGTAAAAGCTAATGCTACTTATCCAGTGGGCTAGTTTGAAAACTAAGATCAGAAGCTTCTCCATCAAATACACCCAGCGTCTTGGACAAGATAAGACCAAGACGGACAAGCATTGAGAAGAGAAGCTTTAAGCGTAGAACTAGCTAAGCAGGACTTACGAGGTGAGCGAACTTTACAAAGGCCAAGTAGTCAGAGCTGGGCTAAATAAAGTTTCCAATGAAGTTGTGAACTCTGACTAGGATGAGCGTAAGGAAGTTTCAAGGCGTGGCTCAGATAGGCACATCAGAAAAGTCAAGCACCCGGATGGACGTGCCTTGGAATATCTGCGAGAGACTTTGAGGAACGCTTCACCCAACTTCCTGGTCAGGAGTTTGGCCGCCTCTCCCCGCTGCTTGTGAAGGCAAAGTTATGGAGGGTCTTGGCGGTGTTGAAGCAGGTCAGCTACAACAAATCGGCGGGACTAGATTGTCTGCCATACAGGATGCATTCGAGGCTGTCGCACATGTTTGTACCGATTCTGACGGATGTGTTCAACCATTGGTTTGACGATAGTTCTATACAGGGTCAAGTCACCAGGAGTGATGACATTGCTGAAGAAGCGAGACAAGCATGGTGGGGAGGAACAAGACAATTACAGGCCAATAACTGCTAAACAGACCCTATTGAACCAGTTGCAGGGTGTTATAGGAGAATTGATCGAACTCGAGCAGAACTACCCTGTGAAGGAGAGATCGATTCAGAACTTGCATCTGATTCGAATTTCTGCAAATTGATCTCCGTTCTCTATTGCTCGCAAAGCGTTCAAAATCTTTCGCTATCTCCCGGTCGGTGCACCAGGATTGTCTGCTGTCATCCTGGCACTACATCCTTGTGTTGGAGCAGTTACTTTGCAAGCTAAGGAGCGGGGAGGAAAGTTTAGTTCTACGTGTAATTGCTTTGCCCGGAGGAACGCGAGCCAGGGAGCTCCGTGTTCGCCGATGACATCATAGTATTTGTGTCGTGCTTCAGAGACATTGACTTGAGAGAGAGGGAAAGAGACACACGTTACGAAACGACCACAGGGATCAAAATAAACTGCAGCAAGTCAATCGGCCAATTTCTGCTGGACAGATGGCCGTGTTAAAATTCTTGGTGTGTGGTTTGGATCAGGCTTCCAGCTCGAGAGGAATTTGTCGGAGGTACAGTCGATTAACACTTGGCTTTGAATGAAACTATCTTTAAAAGGGAAGAACTGAAGCGTGCGCCACTTATGTCTCTCCTCTCATCCTTTACCGTTTGGTAGTGCTTCCCCTGCCTTGGAACCGTCCTCGCTTCTCTGGGACAGGAAGAGGCATTGGGTTCGTAGCCAGGTCTGTATTCAACGTCCGTGTGTGGGAGGCTTGGAAACGTCGAGAGGTTGGCTTTCCCGAGTCGATCATTGCCAGGAATCTGCGTGGAACCCCGCGGTCGATAGTACTTTCCCTGACGATTCGCAATTCTTCATAGAGCGCCGAGCTAAAAAACATTCCCCGGTTCAGTGACCTTTCTTGAAAAGAACTCCACAGAGGATTAGTGAAGAGGGACAGCTGACGATCTTTTAGTCGAGTACGGGTGGACAAAGGAGGGAGGATCCACCCCAGTATCTCAAACTCTTGAGTTAGCGGTACTGGGAGTATGTCAACGAGGTGACGGCTAGTATCGATCCCGAGCAGCCTATGCCATTAAACCTAGCCTACGTAATCGACAACGGCTGTGCCGCCGTGGGATGAGAGAGAGAGAGGTGCTCCTAGATAGAACGTAACAGAGATAACTAAATTTCTTACACACCGCTATTCCGAATTCGTAGACTGAAACTTTGGCATGCAAGGGAGATAACTGTTTAACTGCTGAAAAAGAAAAAAGCGCTTTTATTTACATGTCACAAACTTTATAACAATAAAAAAATGCGACGGTAATTTTTAATAAAATCTCCAGTAAAAACGCAGAATACGGACTGGCTAGGGGGTCGGGCGCAAAACCAGATTGGCCTTTTTATGACCAAATTTCACGAATTTGGTGTTTTGGCCATCGAAAATTCCGTTTGGTCTTTTTTGTGTGAATATTCTGGAGTTCGATCGCAAAATTGAAAAACAAATACTTCGCTAAAAATGAAGAACAAACACAGGGATTTTTTTTTTAAAAACAAAAAGTAAAAATGAAAATTTTATGTTTTTTTTTGCGAGAAAAGGGCACTTTTTCATTTTTACTTAAATTTTCTTCTGTGTTTGTTCTTCCTTTTTAGCGAAGTATTTGTGTTTGTTTTCAATTTTGCGATACGCCTGACCGAACTCCAGAATATTTACACAAAAAAGGCCAAACGGAATTTTCGATGACCAAATTCGTGAAATTTGGCCATAAAAAGGCCAATCTAGTTTTGCGCACGGTCCACTAGCCAGTCACTCGGCTAACTTTTAAGCGCTTCACTGTCGTAATAGTGCATCTATTGCAAGTCCCAGAGAAATCTGCTACCATCGTCGCATTTTCAAATCGTCTTTTATCGAACTAAACATAAATACAAAAAAAAACAAACTCGTAATTGTTATAAAGTTTGTTAGTTACAAAAACTGTCGCATTTTCTTTGTTTACAATACTGCGGGGCAGCGATAAAACATGTAAATAAAAGCGCTTAAAAGTTATCTTGTGACATTTAAAAACGGAGACTTTATTAAAAATTACTGTCGCATTCTCTTTGTGTTAAAGACAGTAACATTTAAAAAAAAAATTGTTATAAAGTTTGTGACATGTAAATAGGAGCTTTTTGCAGCAATAAAACAATTATCTCTCTTGCATGCCAAAGTTTCAGTCTACGAATTCGGAATAGCGGTGTATAAGAAATTTAGAGTTATGTCCCTCAGATCGGTTACTTTCGATACAGGAGGGTCAGGATCTGATCGCATTCTTCAAGCACCAGCTAATGGTAAAGATCAGATGTATAGAAAAAGATTACACTCCTCGGTGTTTGCAACAAGTGGATACAAGTAGCGTAGCGAGCTTGTGTACGAAAAGGAGTCAGTATGAGCACGTGTTCCCAGTCTCCCGGATAAGTTTATTTTATTTATTATTCCAATTTTTTAAAAGCTTGTATTTCATACACTTGAAAATTAATTCTATTTTGAAAAGTAGGCAGATGGGAAGGACATGAAGGACCGTTGGCTTCCGGTGAAAAAAGCTTGAAGAAAGTGTGTACGGATGCCTGAAAATGATACAATTTATTTTACGAACAACCTGCAGACACGGCCACCGTGTCTCCAGTGTTAGAACCTGCAGACACGGCCACCGTGTCTCCAGTGTTAGAACCTGCAGACACGGTCACCGTGTTTGCAGTGTTAGAACCTGGAGACACTTTAAATTCGTTTCGTTTTCGCTTTCGTCAGACACCGTTTTTTTTTCGCTTTCGTCTTGTTAAGTTAGTGTATTTCACGAGTTTTAAATTAGCGTATTTTAATCGGGCTATTTTATGAAAATGAAAGTTGGAGATACATTTTTAAATTATGCGGAATATAAGGCACAACTCAACGCATATGAGGAAGAAATATGCATAAACTATTTCGTAAGTGACTCCATATCCATAAAAAGAGCTAAAGTAAAACAGGCAAAACAAAAATTCAAGTAAGTTAGCTATATACATTTATTTACTATTACTTAAAGTAGGTATCCCAAACTACCCAGTTTTAAACATTGATGTGAACTCGGCAACGGAAAATTACGTAATATGGTATCTTTTGTTTATTAAATTGTTAGGTGAAAGTACAGAATAGTTAACAAAGCCCCCTCACCCCATGTTAAGAATGGCTTTCTAAATGATGTTATTTGTAAATCACTGTGAGAAAAAGTGGTTAATCCATC
This sequence comes from Sepiola atlantica, assembly GCA_963556195.1. Taxonomy (NCBI): domain Eukaryota; kingdom Metazoa; phylum Mollusca; class Cephalopoda; order Sepiida; family Sepiolidae; genus Sepiola; species Sepiola atlantica. The sequence goes on along the minus strand of OY744553.1, from coordinate 22,207,599 downwards.
GTTTCACAACTAAAATGACAGACAATGTATTTTTCTGATTTCTTTTCCGACCATACAACGATTTATTTGAAAAAAGAATTTCTTTTTTTTTTTAAGTATTAAATAAAGTTGTTAGATAAAACAAGTTTTAGGCAAGATGAAAAAAAAAAACTGAATTAATGACCATTGGTGCTTATTTGTTTTATGGTGCTAATTTACTGTAGGACCCGCGCTACCGTTTTTTTTTCTTTACCCCCTTTTCGTCTGTTAGCTGTTATTATAAATGTCCTACAGTAAATTAGGACCACAAAACAAATAAGCACCAATCGTCATTAGCAAAAACTCAAAATCGCACTGAACAACAACAAAAAAAAAAACAGCTAACAGAATGAAAAAGGGGTAAAGAAAAAAAAAGGTAGCGCGGGTCCTACAGTAAATTAGCACCACAAAACAAATAAGCACCAATCGTCATTATCAAAAACACAAAATCGCACTGAACAAAAAACAAAAAACAACAGCTAACAGAACGAAAAAGGGGTAAAGAAAAATAAAGTAGCGCGGGTCCTACAGTAAATTAGCACCATAAAACAAATAAGCACCACTGGTCATTATCAAAAACTAACAAAAAACAAACAAACAAACAAAAAAATGACTACGAAAAGAAAAAACAAAAGCAGAATTATTCCAAGAATTTTTAAATAAATAATTTCCTAATTCTTTTTTCTTCAATAAAAGTTCTATGAAATGACAAAAAAATCCTTTTCGGAGAAATTACGTACTTAAAAAGAGCGAAAGAGAGCGTTAGCGATTTTCTGGAGGTTTTCTTTCCAGATTTAGCGGGTTTTCAAAATCGCTAGCGGGTTTTGAAAAGTAGCTCATTTACCGATGACTATTCTATACAATTACCAAAAGTTGTCATTCATTGTGTAATTAGAAAACCGCGTCGTATTATTTCTGCAATGTTATTTAATTCGAGAGCTTAATTTTTCTTAGAGTTATACTGATTTAATCAATGCGGAATTAAGGGATTTCTTTTTCATAAAATATGATAACTATATTTTAAAAGATATTTTTTTACGAAATAATACATTTGCACTGGGCTTTCTAATAAAGTAATAGGTTAACCGGGTATATGTTACGACGCTCAGCAGAGTAAAAACGCTAAAAAAACAAATATACAACAAATAAAAGTAACTGTTGTCGATAAAAGTTAATTTAAAACTGACCTGTGATATTTGTTTGTATTTTTAAACCGTTCCAACTGCTATTTATTAGAAATCAGTAGTTTTGTCACACGAACTTGCAAAAAAAATGGCGCTTGCTCGTAAGGAAGTGAGCACAAGACGCCATTTTGTCTAGAAAAAAGTACGAGTTAAAATGTGATGGTTACTGAATAATTTTGATTATTTTATTATATAAATAGATAAATTCATAAAAAATAAACTGTATTCTAATATAATATCTGCTAATATAACACGTCTATGTCTTCTATTATAGCAAGTCTTCTTAAAACGCGTTAAAATACGCTAAAGAAATACTGGCGGTGTCGTAAACTGAATGAGTTTTATTTTGTGTACATGCCACAGTGTCTCTAATATATAACGCGGCTGACACTGCAGACACGGTCGCCGTGTCTGCAGTGTTTGAACCTGTAGACACGGTGGCCGTGCCTACAGGCTCTGCCTTTATTTTATTCATATTAATTTCAGTCTTTCCTTTCATCATAATCTAATAATTAACATAATACAGACTATTTGAAAAATAATTTATTTGTTTTTATTTTGTGATCGTTTTCAAAACATTTTTTTAAAATAATAGTGAAAACCTTTTTTCTTGGAAATGGAGTAACTTCCGGAATCAAAATTTTTTCTTAGAAATGGAAATGCCCTAACCCTCCCAATAAACATTATTTTCACTAAATATTTACAAAACAAAAACACACACATTCGGTTGCTCAAAAACATTATTTCTTGAAAAAAAAAAAGGGGGGTATCTTTTACAATAATCCGCAGAGTCGCTAACGGAGTAAAAAAATAAAATATATATATATACAAGTGAAGCTGACCTACATCGAGAATAGATATTTTCCTGCTTACCTATGAAATTTGTTTGTATTTTTACGTAGTACAAATGGGGGTTATTAGATGTAAAAAAAAAATTTTTTTTTGCACGCATTTTTACTTAAAAAAGGCGTCTCGGCCTTACCTCCTTACTATACCCCCCCCCCCACATCGCCATTATTTTTGGTCCAATGTTCGTGTGACAAAAATATTGATTTCTAATAAATAGCAGTTGGAACGGTTTCAAAATACAAACAAATGTCACAGATAAGTTGGAAAATAACTTTTATCGGCTAGTTACTTTTATTTGTTGTATATTTGTTTTGTTTTTTAGCATTTTCATTCTGTGGATTATTGTAAAAGATACTCAAAAAAAGATTCTATTTTGTTTATTTTCTCCAATAAAATTTTTACAAAAGTTTTGAAAACAAATAAATTATTTTTCAAATAGCCTGTATTATGTTAATTATTAGAATATGATGAAAGAAAAGTTTGAAATTAATATGAATATATAAATTTTTTTTGGTATCTTTAAGAATGATCAGTACAGTCACGGACAGGGTCCAAAAAACTAACGAGAACGGGGTTATAAAAATAAATATGCAACAAGTGAGTTTAACCTACGCCGAGAAGAGATATTTGTCTACTTACCTATGATATTTGTTTGTATTTTTACGTACTATAAATGGGTTTTTATTAGATGTAAAAAAAAATTTCTTGTTCATTTTTTTTACTCGTACTTTTTTCTAGACAAAATGGCGTCTTGTGCTTAGTTCCTTACGAGCAAGCGCCATTTTGTTTTTGCAATGTTCGTGTGACAAGACTATTGATTTCTAATAAATAGCAGTTGGAACGGTTTAAAAATACAAACAAATATCACAGGTCAGTGTTAAATTAACTTTTATCGACTACAGTTACTTTTATTTGTTGTATATTTGTTTTTTTTGAGCATTTTCAGCGTACTGATTATTCTATAAAATACCCAAAAATTTGTTGTATCACTTTCAGGCATCCGTACACACTTTCTTCAAGCTTTTTCCACCGGAAGTCAACGGTCCTCCATGTCCTTCCCATCTACCGAAAAGTAAAACTACCCCCCCCCCCAAAAAAAAACATTGTAAAATCGGCATATATTTAAATCGCGGGCGGAGTTAGACACAAAGTCGGGCAGCACTAGTATCCGCCAGTATTTGTTTCACGGACTCAAATTATTTTTTAATAATGAAGACGATTCTATTTTAAAATGATTTACGTGATACCGCACAAACTCGGTTTGTAATGCGTAGAAAATTCATCTCCCCCAAAATGGACAAAAATTAAAATTGCCAGTTTAGATCAAGGAGAGAAAAGATTAAGTATAGTATCAGAACATATATTACACTTTAACCGTAATTCTATTTTGAAAAGTAACAGAATTTTTTTTTGTAAAATCGGCCAATATTCAGAAGGGGGGGGGGGGGGGGGGCGTAAAAATAAGCACCAATTTTTTTTTTTTTTTTTTTTAAATATTGAAGGCAGACGATTCGGCGCTAGTTCGTAATACTTTACCACACGATTTCCCCAACTTTGTTACTGACCATTTTTCGGTATACACAATTACCTATCCTGCCGCTAGAGAATTGCCCCCCCCCCCCCCCAGCTTTTAAGAGGGGATCAGTTTCATATATAAATTTAACGTAAACCCACTTTGACCATGTTGCAAAAATCTAAGATATTTTCTCTCGCAGCATGATAGGATTAAACAACAAATATGCAACTTTCTTTTTTCAGAAGAAAAAAAATTAAGGTACTAGTTCGTCTTTTTCCATACCAAAATTAAAGTTATTTCATTTAACTAACTGACTGTTCGGCGACAGATTGGGCATTTTCGTAAACCGCAGTTTTTTGACAGAGTTCGTATCGGTCCTCAGCTATATAGAAGTAGCAACAGTTCGCGCCCGAAATATTTTTAAACCAGTTACAAATGTTATTATACGCTTTAATAATTTCTAAGTCTTTTTAAAATGGAAAACTTAAATTACTCAGTGTGAGACTTTTTATGAACAAAATTTAAATCTTGTTTTGGTTGGCCGTGTTTAAAAATAAACATTAATCCTCTAAAATTATGTAAACGAGGTAAGAGGGGGGGGGGGTCGTAAGTTTTGCTTTTTAAATAGTGATATTATCCATAGATTTGTTTAGCAAAAAAAAAAAAAAAACTAATTCTAAAAAAGAAAACAAACCCCCAAGAAATTGATTCGCAATGAAATTTCAGTTATATATCTCAAACTTTTTTTTTTGAAAGAATGCGAAATAATGCTATATTTCGTGGAGATTTCGAAATATTTGTTCCTGATTATTTTATTAGAATTTATTTTGAATTATTTCTAACTATTTACGATAAAGATTTTAATCGAACGAAAACAATTTTTTTTCGTTCCCTTATAATATGTGTGAAAAAAGGGAAGGCCTAAATATGGCGCCATTTACGGGTGGGGTTTCTCTCCCATAATATATATAAATATCTAATTACTATTTCATGTATATACACATGTAATAGAATAGATATATATTAAGTATTTACTTCAGTGATCAAGTAATAAATATATTTAGGGCAAGTTTGCTACACAGAAATGTTCATGTTTCATTAGGAACACAAATCAAACATGAACTTTTCTGTGTAGCTTGCTTGCCATAAAATATATAATTAATTTATTGCTTCAAATTAAAACCAAGATTTTTGGTGCTTGAGCATCTTAAAAAAAATGATCCTAAAATTTAGAGTTGAACTTATTGTTTAATCTCTATATAAAAAAAGTTTGAGGGAATTTAACAAATTAGAAAATAAATAAATGTAAAAATGATCAGGTTGAGAAAAAAATAAATATTCTTTATTTTACCGCGTTTTTTTTTTTTGTTATTGTTTTCTTCATTTGGATCTGAGATATTAGGAATATATTCATTTTTAAATCAGCGTTTAAATGCTTTGTTCATTATATTTAAATGATCGTTTCAAAATTCGTAGATCTGAACTTACTCAGTTTCAGTACTTTCTTGTAGATTGATATTTCTTTAATTAACTCTTAATAATTTATATTAAAAAAAACTATGACACAATAGAATAATAATTATGAAAGTATAATTTTATAAATAAAAATACAAACCTATTTCTTCGTGGAGTAGTGGTCATCCTACATTCAAACACATCACTGCTTGAATTTGCCATCTTGTCAATAGTAAACCTGAGAAGTAAATGAAATTTTCGCGCCAACAAAGCGACGGTCCGAGCGCGCAATCAACTGATTTTTTTCTTAAAATTAAACAGTACCTTTTTTTATTTTAAGTAAATGGTTTTGGATTCTTTACAAAAAAAAAGACTAAATATCGATATAAAAGAAAAAAAATTAAATTAAATAATTGAATAAATTTATTTATAAATGACTTGAATTCAACAACTAATTCTCATTGGTCAATGGGTTGTTGTGTTTATACTTGGTGGCGCTAGATTACCTCTTCCGTCACTTATTCTCTCCTTCTTTTACCCATTTCTGTCTTTATTTTTTTTTAACTTCACCTTTAGTGTTTTTCACTTCTAGCCTTTTTTTTAACCTCGTAGAAATCCTAACCCTTAAGCATATTTTTAAAATAGTAGACACTCTTGTAACTGACGCACGTTTTTGTTGCTTGCTCGTCATTATTGGAGACGAATATCAACAACGTTTTTTTTTAATTTTCCCACATAAAGAAAAACGCGTGTTTATTTATGGGGCGAATTAAATTTCAGTTCTTCATTGTATATACTTTTAGTTTTCTAAATTTTAATATTTAAACGTAACTTGTCGGCCTATATAAACGTTCCAATTAGTAGCGGTTATATTTTTAATTAAAGCCATTTTATGTCTGATTCGAACTGTAGTTTGTTTTAGAGAAGTTTAAAAAAAAATTACGCTTTCTGTTTTCCTAAAATAAAATTACATGATGTCCAGCAAAATGCAGAAATCCTTCCGTAAGATAACAAGTCTGAATTTCAACAGAACTCTCACGTCACCAAAATCAACGAACGATTTTTCTGGTTCCCCGGTCACCAATTTGGCCCTAAATCTCAGCGAACTCACTACTGGAAGGTAAAAATATCGGTATTTTTTTGTTTCTTTACTTGTTTCGGTACTTCTGCAGAATTTGAACCGAACTTTTTAAAACTATAACCTAACCTTAAGTTGTAGGTTTAGTTCGGCAAAAGTTTGTTCAGTTCAAATTCTTTAGAAGCACCTTTGTGACTTGACAATGTCAAATAATTCATTACTTCTTTTCAGTTATATTAAACAAAAACATTTCGGAGAATTTAATATCTTGTTTCAGGTAACCCTTCTGAAAATCTTAAAACGAATCGAATAATGATAACTTAAAAAAAAAAATACAAATAGCATTTTTTTTATTTTAAATTATTTTAGGATGTTTTCCATGTCACCACATGGTTTTAATTTCAGTCTATTGGTATTTCGATTATCGTCGTATTTGGTAAATCTGTTTTGCGCATGATTGTACTTAACTACGGTTCTAAAAAAAAAAAACATCCAATTGACCCTCTGGATTTAATTTTTTTTTTTTTTTTAAATTTCTACTTCATTTAGCCAATATTATTATTTTGACTTGACTACTATAATCGTTTACATTTACTACTTTCAAAAGTAGTAAATTATTCTAAATATAAATTTAAGTTGGAATTAAATCTCAATTCATAATAAAAATCTTCTATCGTCTGACATTGAAACAACATTATTACCTTAACCAAATAAGTTTTATAACAATTTGGTTAAAGTAATAGTTTGTTTGGTATTTTTCCAGATTATGACCCAAACTAAAATCGACTTGTCGATTAGAGTTAGCTTGGGTCCTAATCTGGATAAGTCCTAATAATTTAATGACCAACCACTCAATAATTGAACAAAATTGTTATAAAACTGATTTGGTTATAAAGTATGTTTACGATAAAATGCATTGTTAATCAGATTACTAATGAAATTTGGTATTTATATATCATGAACAAAGTCAGTTTATTAAAATATAAATTGCTTTGGCCACATTCCAGTTTAAATAATTTACTACGTCAAAAGTAATCTTTACCAACTCGTCTTTTCATTTTATTTCAACTTTCTCGTGATTATGAGAAACAAAAAGGCAAATCCCACCATTTACGATTTTCAAATCTACCGCCTTATTTTTTTGACCTACAAAATGGTTTGTTGATATGCAAGTTGGTGTAAATGCAACCAATCGGCGAATCTGTTGCGACATTTCCCCAATGTTTGCTGATCACGTTTCGTTTTTACGTTGTGTACTACGAGATCTTTATTCAAATTTATAGGCCAATGTTTCCACAGAACAGTGCCCATATCGATTGCGGTTTACGGAAATGGTCTAAGCAGTTTACGAAAGCCGTGAAAAGAATATAATAGGCAGACGATATGCGAATCAAAATAAATGAATTTAACCGTCTAATAATTTAATGTTAAAAGTTGAATTAACTTAATGATTTGAAGAAAATTATTAAGCCATTCATAATACAGATGATTACTTATTGACTGTTCCGATAACGGCTCGGCCTTTTCCGGTCTGTTTCGTAAATCGCAATTAAAACATTAGTGTCGATATGGATTCTTTCTTTAGCTAGGACCAAGTGTAGTATCTGTTCTGTCCTCGGTTAAAGAAATCCTAGACTCGAAGAATTTCTATTTTTTGGTGGGCAGATTTAGACAAAAAAAAGGGGGGGGGGCAGAGGTCATTCTAGAGAGAAACGAAAATAACCTCTATAATTCCGTAGACACGCGGCAGACAAAATCCACCCGGAATGGGGGGGGGGGGATGGCCCACTGAAACCGAACATTTTGATTATAACCCAAAGGCCCCATAAAAACGTAATTTGTTTGTACATCTCAAATTTCATTTTTTTTTTTTTTCAGGCGAAATGTGTAACAAACACCTTGAAAAATTTGGCGGAAGGAAGAAAAAATTTAGACTTGGAGATTAGTTTTGTATATAAATTTAACATAAAATGATCCCCCTCGTTTCTATGCTATTCAAACTTGTAAAAAGAAAATACCACTAACTCTAAGTCCGTGTGACAAGATCGTAAAACTACACGTAAAAAAATAACTACGCTAGAATGGCCCGGAAATGGATCACTTACGTTAAATTTATATGTGAGATTAATTCCCAGTTTAGATATTAAAATAAATTTTCTGCATAGTTTTTTTTCTTTCTTTTCAGGGTATTCCTAGGTGAAAAGAATCATTTCTATTGGGCTAGCTGAGTGTGTTAATATCAAAAAATTTGATACTCAAATAAAGCAACATATTTCTATTTTGTTTTTAAATTCTGCAATTAGATTCTTGTACAAGGAAGATAAGGGTCAATCTAACAACAGTATTTTTTTTTTGGATTTGAAAACTTTTCAAATTAGTTCTTTGCATATCTTCATTGTAAAAGGGGGACACCTTAATTAGGGATTTCAGTTACATCGGCTATAAAGTGTCTATTTTAATTTACAATTTGAGTGGTGTCAAATTTAGTCTTTGTAGATATTTCTCTATATTCTACCCTTTTTCTGTCGGTGTTCTGCCTAAGTAGGGGTTGATGTAACAGTCATTGACATTTATTTTCTCTTGAGGGAGAGCTGCCCTAGTAAGATAGTTTGGTAGCACAGACCAATCAATACCCATGGCGTAGTAACTTCGACCGTACCTTGAAGAACTATATTCAAACCTTTATGGATTTGAAAGACAGGCGGAGCTTCCAGGTGCCCACGAAGAAAAACGTCCTCTCTTCTGTCCCTGTCGGCTACACTGAGCAAGTATATCTGCACCAAGACTTTCTACAGCTGAACTTTATTACTTTTTTATTCCTTTCTTCACTGTTTCAACTTCTAGCAGCGGTGTAGGTCATATAAATAAATATATCATTTGTTTATAGAAGGGTCTGTGTTGCCTTTCTTTTGGCGACCCTTCTGTTAGAAATTATGAGTTGGTCTTACAGTTTGTCAAGATTAGCTCCTATACATTAACTTGTTACAATTATGACTTAACAGGTGTAGGGCTCTCATTTTACCATAATACCTAATTTTGAAAATTATTTGATCTTTACAAAACAAATTACATCTTTTGCAGATAAAAATGCTATTTTTTAAGAGGGGGAAAATAATTTAATTACAAAAACTTTCATATTTATCAATTACTTTTAACGTTCAAAATTTGAAAAGAATTTGGAAGCATTTAAGCTGTCGAATGCAAAGTCATTTAAACTGGCTTTAAAATTCTTTGCAAATGTATTGGTAGCTTTTGCAATAATTTTATATATTAAAATCTTCATTAAATTAATAATTTAATGACCAAACGATACCATAATAATTTCATTTCTTTGCCAAAATACTATTTAAAAAAAACAAACAAAAACTTGGTGAAACAGAAAAAGCATAGTAAGAAAAGCAATAAGAAATGAAAGACTCCTGCTGGGAGCAAAGTGTAGTATCTGTTATGATACTACACTTCATCTGTTCTGATTTTGGTTAATGAAGGCAAAAACTTTCTAATCTGAGGCAATTTTTATTTATATTCTAATCCAGTGCCCCTTTTGGAAACTGGATTTCCCCACATTAAATACTGACCTTGTATCTAACTCTGCCCATGTGGGGAGGCAAGTAAATAGGAACTCCTGTGCAATGTCGGATAGCTTCAGCTAGTTATAAAAAAAAGTCGCCACTGAAATTATTTAACTTCCTATTTTTTAATTTTTTTAAATTTTTTTTTTTTGTAGTGGTTCTGAGAAGTAACGGTGGAAATGTACCCCTCACAATCCCACACACAAATATTCAATTTTTTTTTTATATTTACATTTGAACACCCTGGATCAGTTTTGCATATAAATTTAACATAAAATGATCACCACATATTGGCCTATTGTCTAACTAGATAACGTTTTTTTAAACGTTATCTAGTTAGACAATAGGCCAATATGTGGTGATTATTTTATGTTAAATTTATAACCAGAATGTTTTTTGGTGGGGTGGGTGAGTTACGTTTAAAAAAATTTTTTTAATAAAATAATTACTTTTCATCATTTAAAATAGTTACTGAAAAAATGTTTTTATACAAAAAAACAAACGCATCCATTAATCCTAAGTCCATGTGCCCCCCTCCCCGAACATGGCTACATCTAAGATTTAACTAAAACTGTTAAATGTCATTCGAATGCTGTCTGGTCAGAAAGTGGGTGATCATTTTACATTAAAATTTGTGAAACTTTTTCATGGTGTTCACACGTAATAGTTTTAAAAAAAAGTAGAATTTAATTGGGGGGGGGGGTCCTGATGGTCCTCATCTACAATAATACTGAAGTAACACTCTTCTTCATAGCCTCCATATTTTTCCTTAAAGGGTACATTTCTCTTTGGCTTAGTAATTTTGGTGTGTTGCCATGAGTTCTAGAGGAAACTAAACAGCTGCTGTCACCACAGTTAAATTCATTTTGGTGTTGCAGTTGTATGCTTTAGTATCGTCTGCCTTTTTACAGCTTTCAAATTGTAAACTACTTTGTACATTTCAGGTATAATTATGGAGGAGAGTAGCATACCTGACTTTCATAATGATCATGTTGTGGTTTTTTTTTTTTTTGTGGTGCATCTTTTAAGAAATTCATACTAAAAGAATATTTGTTTTCCCACGGCCCATTAAAGAACTACTTAATTTTGCATTATAAAATAACTCGCGTCTGCTTGTCATTTCTACTTCGTTTTCAAGAAGGTTCAAGTGTTGATTCTTGAAACAGACATGAATGACTAATAAGCATTGTTTTGTTTTTAAGTGTATCTTATATAAAGTCATTCTGTCTGTCCCTGGCTAAAAGTAGGAAAAAAGGTGCTTATAAATCTTGCATCATCGGATTTAGTGACCCGACATGGTTATGGTAAAAACAATATTGGCCACTTCTACAGTTTAGAGACTGGGCAAATTTATTTGTCTTCATTTCAGAAGAGCTACATTAGTGTAAGCGGCAGACAACCCTCTATTTTTTTTCACTTAACGGCAAGGGAGACAAACCGAATTTTAATACATAATTTCTCTGAAAATGTACGTGGATCCCCTGAATGAGAGATTTGCTTTATTTAAAGAAATTATTTGTTTGCAACAAAAACTAGTGAAAACACTACAAGGTTTCAAATAATTTTACTATATTTATTTTATTACAATTTTGTTTTATATTTGTTCGATTTGTAAAAAAAAAAAAAAAAAAAAAAAAAAAAATCAAATGTTAGCTAAACAAGATGACTGTTTTAATTTAATTTTGAAAAAGAAATAGTTGATTTTCACAAATTTAAATTTCAATAAATGTTCTATTTTTAATTTCTAAATTTGCATTAGCTCTTATTTAATTATTATAGAGTTAATTTTGAAAAAAAAATTGTTTGTCTCCCTTGCCGTTGAGTGAAAAAAATAGGGGGTTGTCTGTTGCTTACACTAATGTAGTTCTTCTGAAATGAAAACAAATAAATTCGCCCAGTCCCTAAACTGCAGAAGTACCGAATACTGTAATATTTACTGAAACAAGGTTAAACAGCCGGTCAGCTTGTTTTGATTTCGTTTTTTTTTTTTAAATTTTATTTTAATTCTTTATTAAGTATGTGTTTACTGTAACTCTATTTTTGTATTTTCACACACCCCGGGCAACACCATGTAGCCTTTTAGTAGAAAATAATCACAACTTTAAATCCAGAATTTGGATATGAAATCTTTTGCTCCCTTTGGTTGCATACTTATGATAGTCTGGGAAGATATGGTGAACGAATATATAATACACTGTACCACAAAGGATGATATCCCCCCTCCCGGAGTTAATGCCGGGGGGTGGGTGGGTGGGTGATATAATAGAATAGATAGTACATTACCCCCCTCCCCCCCAAAAGGTAGTACTTGGGAAGCTAGTCTCATGACAATAGAACAGATACTACATTACCCTCTCCCTCAAGGGAGGATGTAATATCTGAGAATTAGCCCCACACCCTTAAAAAGAAGGTAATTCCTGGGAGAACTGATATTACACTACCCACACCGTTAAAAGATAATACAATAATAGATCAAATCAGGGTTTTTTCTTTTTTTTCATTCGTTTAAAAATGCCTAGTCATAAAACCATATTTATTGTTTCTTGGCCTTTATCTTTCTATTCCAATGAAATTGTAAAAAAAAAAAGTGACTAAAATCGCCGTTTAATGGAGTTAGCATTTTTATCACTTTATTTGTTTAAGACTCTTGAAATATATCATGCAGAATATTATTTATTAATCCATGTGAAAGGATATTCATTTCTGAACAAAATGGTGATATTTTGAGGACTTTAAGTGCTTTGGTTTTTAAAATATGACTTTTAGTAGAACTCCCCTTGAAATCTGTTTATCCAAAGCGTTTGATGGTCTGTGGGTATTGCTAATAAATGATATTGTGGTGACTCAGATGATTCTACTCAAGAATAGGATAGACATTGTTATCACTATAGACCAAAGATGACCAAAACATCCACTTTCTCCATTTTCGATGGCCTTGTGCTTAATTTGTAAATTTATATTTTCTACAAATGAATAATTCAAAGTATAGTATTTGTTCTCAGCATCCCAGTGACATCAAATGTTTTACTATCGTCGAAATTATTGCGTATAATATAAAAATAAAAAAAATGACTGCAAATTTAAAATGTATATTATTGATTTATTAGCTGTTTATGAAATGAGTATGCAAATTAAGAATACCTGAAGCTGATTGTGGGGTTGGTAAATTACTATATCAACACAATATTTTGAAATAAGCCATTTTGATGTTAATATAGTTGGAAAAATTTTTTGCATTTAGACTAGCTGTCCTATTCGGTTGAGTTATGTTGTCTTTTTTATTTATTTATTCTTTTAAAATAGGATTTTGATTAAATTCTCATACAACTAATTTTGTCAATGTTTTAATCTCTATTTATAAAATGATTGGATTTAAATAGTTTCAAAAGCTTCCATCATGAAGATTTTAGATACTAACATTTTGCACACACCTGCAAACACTTCCGGAACGTAATGATACTAAATCTTATGTTTAGAATCTTTTTATTCCAATTTTACTCAAAATCTATTACATGATTTTGATTCTAGAAAATGTCTGAAATTTAAGGATTAAGCTTAAGGGGTCTTAAGAAGAAATTGTAATTCAGGGAATCTTACTTAATTGGGGTCTAATGACTATGGATCAAATTTAATGCAAGTCTGAAATATTTGAATTTTCAAATACAGGGTTGTACCCATATTATGCCTCCTAAAGTCCTTTGAAATACTAAAAGAAACTGAAATTTGTTTATTGAATTATTAAAATTTCACAAATCATATCTAAATTTTCACGAAGGGCTCCATCCCCTTTTTATCCTCTCTGCATTAAACTAAATATAGCCCACATTTGGACCCTTATGCCTAGCAGCAGTGTTTCAAAATTCATATTCATCGGTGAATCCTGTACATACAAATACATAAACATACTTCATAAAGCTAAGCAAGGGGACTAACACAACACTTCCGATCAATAAAATGTTGGGGTAATATTTTACCCTTTGTTCCCCACGCCGTCAGCAGAAAAATAAAACTGATTCTATTTTTTACACATTGGAAAAATGTAAATAAAACAATGTTTTAGACTTTAGAGTAGACTTTACTATATAAAGTTTATGTAAAATGGTTTTAAAACTATGAATCAAATAATTGCTACAACAAAAATATTTTCATAAACTCTGAATTACAATATTTATTTTTAAGAATTGATTTGTTATGGGGCAGTATTTTTGCCCCCATACTGTCAATGGAAAAATAAAAGTGCGATTCTATTTTTACTCCCTGGAAAAATGTAAGGAATAGGGAGGGGGTCTTAAATAATTGTTTGAATAAATAAAATTAAAAAGTTATGCAAGATACACCATGCCCACTCCTGAAAAACAACACTTCCGAAACATTTGTTTGGGATGCTGATCTTAGACCAGGGAACTATAAAAAATGTTTTTATGACTAGGCATTTTTAAATGAAAAAAAAAAAATCTTAATTTAATCCGTTCTGTTGTCATATAATTCTCCAAGTCATTACCTCTTCCTAGCCAGCAGTAACAGCTGTTTACAAAACTAGCAATTTTTATAAACTTAGTTTACAGACTTATTTTGAAAAAGAAAATTTAAATACTTTCGCTTAAAGTTAATGCGGTTTGTAGTTCTTTTATAAAGTAATGGCTCCTTCAAGAAATGTTTTTTAAAATATTAAGTTTCAAACTTTAATTCTAGTCAAAAATGATTTTCTCACCGCCAATTTAAAAAAGAAATTCTACTTTAGGCGATATGTGTGAACATTCTAAAAAATCTTGGCGAAAAAAACAAAACAAATTTAGTGGGGAGCATCAGTTTCATATAAATTCAACGTAAAATGGCCAGGAAATAGGAGGTATTTCCTGACCATTTTGCTTTTTTAGAGCAGTTAGCCCTCCAAATTCTTGATATTTTTTCAAGCTGAAAAGTATGAAAAAATAATTCCCCTACCACTAACCCTAGGTATGAGTGACAAGCCCACCTCCTAAAAATGTCTTCCTTTGAACGTGTCGTACAACTAACCCTAAGTCTGAGTCCCCCCCCCATCCATCCCACAAAGACCCTCTTTTAACCACACATAATCGTTTAAAAAAGGGGCAGAACCCCCCCCCCCCCTCCCCAAAGAAAAACGTACATGGTTTGTCTCCCATAAAAAAATGCTTAACTGTCCTAAAACGCTAGAATGTCCCTGAAGTGGGGATTATTTTACGTGGATTTATGTGAAACTAATCCCCCTCCACCCTTCTAAAATAATTGTCTTTGTTTTTTTTTCTGCCAAGTTTTTACACGTAATTGCCTAAAAAGGGTAAAATATAATATTTTAGGGAGGCGGTGGGGGATTTAGTGGAAGGTGTTAATCTACAATTAGCAATACACATGAAAAAATTTAAATTGCTTAAAATATCTCAATAATTGCATATATAGAAAGAGCTTGATGATCTAAGAAAGAATCTTTTTAAATTTTTTAAATCTGACTAAAAATAAGGAAGTTATGACTATTTTTGTGCCTCACACGATTGGATATTTTCCCCTCTTTAAGACCATATGCGTTTCGTCACATTTTTTACACTAATTTTTCAGTAAAAATGTTATATCTTTGTTAAAATACAAGATTAAGCAATGAAATTTACCATATGAATGTATTTTTGTACAAGGAATCAGAATGTGCCACTGAAAATCTCCAGAAATTAATGGTTTCCAAGTAATCTGCACTAAGTGCACATAAATATGCTGCAATACCTTAAAAATACCATGTATCCATTAAAAGAAAGAAGTTAGAAAACTCAAAGTTGAATTGTAATACATTTTATGTACAAGAAACTAAAATCTAATACTAGGACTGTTTAAAAATGAATATATTGCAAGATTTCTTTGGCATTATTGTAGATTAACACCTTCCGCTAACTCACCCCCTTACCTCCCAAAAATATGAGATTCTACTTTTTTATTTAGGCAATTACATGTTAACACCCTGAAAAACTTGGCAGAAAGAAAGAAAAAAAACAATTATTTTAGAATTTAGAGTGGGGGTCAGTTTCACATAAAATAATCCCCCATTTCAAGGCCATTCTAGCGTTTTAGGACATTAATTATTTTTTCTATGGGAGATAAATCCTGTGCGTTTTGTTTTTTTTCCTTTTTTTAGACGATTATGAGGGTCTTTGTGGGAGGAGGGGGGGGGCTTACCACTTGAACTTCAGGTTAGTGGTAGGGCTAGGGGCAATTAAGTGTGAACACCCTGAAAACTTAGCAGAAAGAAAAAAACCCAATTTATTTAGAATTTCGAGTGGGGGATTAGTTTCACATATATTTAATGTAGAATAATTCACCATTTCCGGGCCATTCTAGCGTTTTAGGGCATTAATCAATTTTTTTCTATGGCAAATAGATCCTGTGCGTTTTTTTTTTTTATAGGGGTCTGCTTTTTTTTTTTTTTTTTTTTTTTAGACGATTGTTTGGTTTTAATGGGCTTTTTTGTAGGATTAGGGCTTCATACTCGGACTTAGGGTTAGTGATAAGGTTAAGGAAGGGGTTTTGTTTTGGATGGAGGTTGCCATTCGGACTTAGTGTTAGGGTTAAGGGAGTTTTTTAGGGGGTGGCTTGATGGTACGATATGTTCAAGAAGGCATTTTTAGGAGGTGGGCTTGTTAGTCGTACCTAGAGTTAATGGCAGAGTAATTATTTATTTTATAAATTTCACTAAAAGGCAAGAATGGCCGGGAAATCGGAGGTAATTTTACATTAAATTTATATGCGAAACTGATCCACCACTCTAAATTCTAAATTATTTTTTGTCTTTTCTTGTTTTTGCCAAGACTTTAAGGGTGTTTACACGTAATCGCCTAAAAAAAGTAGAATCTTAATTTTTTTTTAAATTTGCGACTAGAAAGTCATTACTACTAGAAGTTCGAAAGTTGAGTGAAAACCAGTATTTTTTAAAGTATTTTTTATAAAAGAACCAAATAGGATTAACTTTTTTAAGCACAAAAATATTTTTGTCTTATTTTTACAAAGCTTTACAAGACTAGTTAGCTGCTGCTGATATTATATCAGCAATACTAGCAGCCATTGTTGACTTTCGCTCAAAAAAAGGACTTTTTTTCGGATAAGGTAATTTAAAATTACTACTACGGAAAGACAAAACAACATACAATTATAATTTTAATGCATAAAAAAAGATAAAAGATTAATTTATTTACTAGTTGGGTACGAAAAATGTAACATTTTTTATATTCATATTTTCAAATTTTTAAAATTCGTTCTAGAATGAAAATAAATAAAAATCGCTTCGTGTTTATAGCTACTATTACTGCAGCTACTACAATGTTGTTCAAACTATAAATAGAAAACTCTTCTTTTTTTTCCGGATAGGGTCATGAAATATTATCACTACCAAAAGAACGCATATATACAATTATAATTTTAATGCATAAAGTAAAAAGATTGATTTACTTACTAATTGGGCGACGGAAATGTATTTTGCAAAAATGTTCAACCGACGGCGAGTTGAAGTCTTATTTTTAAAATTTCAAAAAAATGAATGAGCCGAATTACTTCGTACACCGACAAACATTAAAAGTGATACTTTCCCTGATTAATCTCCAAATTTCAGGACGAAATTCCACATACAGCAATGGTACGAGACTTTTAAACGAAGGGAGGGTTACAAAAAAAGTGACGTAAATTGCTGAAAATAGCGTTAACATTTTTTTGCCTTTATTTGCTCAAAACTCTTAAAAATATATAATGTATATTATCAATGAATGCACCTGAAAGGATATTCATTTCCTAACAAAATGATGGTATTTTGAGCACTTAAAGTGCTTTAGTTTTTAAGATATGACTATTTTAATAGAACTACCCTCAAATCTGCGATTATCCAAACAGTTTTCTGGTCGATGTGTATTGCTACTACAATAATACCAAAGAAATCTTGCAATATATTCATTTTTAAACAGTCCTAGTATTAGATTTTTTTCTTGTACATAAATGCATTACAATTCAACTTTCAGTTCTCTATATTTTTAATCGATACATGCTATTTTTAAGATATTACGTCATATTTGTGCATTTACTGCAGATTACTTGGAAACCATTCATTTCTGGAAATTTTCGGTGGCATATTCTGATTCCTTGCACAAAAAATACATTTACATGGCAAATTTCATTGCTTAATCTTGGTTTAACAAAGATAGAACATTTTTACTGAAAAATTAATGTAAACAATGTGACAAAATGCATATTGTCTTAAAGAGAAAAATATCCAACAATGCTAGGCACAAAATCAAGCTCTTTCAATATATGCCATTATTGAGATTTTAAGCAATTTCAGTTTTTTCATGTGTATTTCTAATTAAGTAATAAAAAAAAAAAAAAAAAAATCCAAACTTTTCATTGTTTGGGTAAATAAGCCAGTTTTATTTTAATATTCTATGTGTAGTTATCTTCGATTATAGTAAATTCATTAAAAAATCATGTATCAAAAAGTATAGTCAAAAATGTATTTTTTCCCACTTCGTTAAATTGTTTATAAAAAAATGGAGACTATTAGCCAATGAAAATGCTTGAAAAATCTCGAAAAATATCTTAAATTTATTCCCGGTGTTCATGATATGAACACTGACTAATATTAACCATAATTTATTATCAAAACAATAATTTGTATTTAAAAAAATTTTTTTTTTAAGCTATGACATCGAATAAACACTGGGAGAAATTAATTAAAAACACCCAAATTTTCTCTAAGTTTAATTGGATAACCTACGATGGAATGCTGTTGCTACATTTGGGGAGGTGTTCCTCAGAGCACTTTCTCCTGCTTTGACAGTACAAAATCGACTTCAAAATCTCTTTCCCTACAACCCCGTTCTCACAGACATTGCTAGTCTTTCTCTATTCATTTATTTTCATGGTAGGTACTCAACTGAGCTCCAATCTCTGGTTCCTTCACAGCAAAAATTTGTCTAGCTACAATCACTAAAGAATTTTTCTTTCCTTCTGTGTACCTAAAACTAAACAGAACTTTCATGAACAAAGTTTCTTTCCCATCTGTGGAATATACCATGAGGCTGCTTCCATGTTGAATTCAACATGGTCTTTTTCAAGTCCAATGTAAAATTCTTGTCTGTTTGGATAAGATTTCAATGTAGTTCTACTAAAATAGTCATATTTAAAAAAAAAAACCCCAAAGCACTTGAAGTCCTCAAAATACTATTTTGTTCGGAAATGAATATCTTTTCAAATGCATTAATAATAATGAACATATTTAAAGTTTTCAGCCAATAGTCATAAAAATGTTAACGCCATTTTCGGTCATTTACGTCACTTTTTTACTCTAAAAGTCTTGACAGAAAAAGACAAAAAAAAATTTTGAATTTATAGTGGGGGATCAATTTCGCATATAAATTAACGTAAAATGATCTCCAATTTCCTGGCCATTCTTGCCTTAGTGCAATTTAAAAAAATATTTTTTCAAGCTGAAAACTTGATATAAAATAATTACTCTACCATTAACTGTAGGTTTGAGTAACAAGCTCACCTTCTAAAAATGCCTTTTCTTGAATGTGTTGTGACAAGCCACTCCCTAAAAAAACTCCCTTAACCCTAAGTCCGAATGACAATCTCTATCCAAACCAAAAAAAACTTCCTTAGCCTTATCACTAACCTTAAGAGCAAGTGACAAGCTCCCATCCTATAAAAAAGCCTATTAAAACCACACATAATCGTCGAAAATGAAAAAGAAAAACTCACATGATTTATCTCGCATAAAAAAATAACTGAATGGTCCGGAAATGGTGAATTATTTTACATTAAATTTGTGAAACTTAAACCACACATAACGTCTAAAAAAAAAAAAGACAGACCTCTCTCCCCTCCCATAGAAAAAAAACGCTAGAATGACCCTGAAATGAGGGATTATTTTACATTAAATTTATGTGAAACTAATCCCACTCTAAATTCTAAAATAATTGTTTTTGTTTTTCTTTCTGCCAAGTTTTTCAGGGTGTTCACATGTAATTGCCTAAAAAGGGTAGAATCTCATATTCTGGGAAGGCAAGGGGGCGATTTAGCGGAAAGTGTTAATCTACAATAATATCAAAAATCTTGCAATATATTCATTTTTAAAGTCCTAGTATTCAATTTCAGTTTCTTATACATAAAATGTATTAAAATTTAAATTTGAGTTCTAACTTTTTTTTTTTTAATGGATACATGGTATTTTTAAAGTACTGCAGCATATTTATGTGCATTCATTGCAGATTACTTGGAAACCGTTAGAGATTTTCAGTAGCATATTCTGATTCCTTGCATAAACATACATTTATATGGCAAATTTCAGTGTTTAATCTTGTTTTAAAATGTTCATGTTTACTGAAACATTAGTGTAAAAAATGTGATGAAACACATATGGTCTTAAAGAGGGGATAAATATCAAATCATGCGAGGCACAAAAAATAGTCATAACTTATTTTTAGTCAGATTTTAAAAATTTAAAGATTCTTACTTAGATCAAGCTCTTTGAAAAAGCTTGATCTAAGCAAGAATCATTGCCATCATTGAAATACTTTAAGCAATTAAAAAATTTTCATGTGTATTGCTAGTTACTAACTGTCCACTTTAATAACCAAATTTTGACCATGTCACCCATTTACAATCCTCTTAAGGTGTTACTCGCAATTAACATTCTCATTAACTCTTATCTCGTGGCCTTCGGCTCTTCATAAGTGATGACCAAGGCGATCCATAATACAGACCTGGCAAATGTGCGACTAGGTTCCATGACTGGGGGCAAACATGTGAAAACCAAAATTACTACTAAATAATAATTACTGTGAAAAGTTTTAGTCAGAAATTTCTTAGTAATGTCCAGTAATTAGCAACTATACACATTATTAGGAAGCAACTTACAATAATTGATTTATTTTCATCAAATCAGATGTAAAAAGTACAAAAATCTAAACTAAATTCACAAAAAATCACTTTATTCACCATGAATTAGGCACATTTGTGATATTTCAAGTCATGAGTCAATTTGTTTATATTGACTAATTGATTACAGAAAATATGACTGACATAATACAATCAGAAAGCAAATTTTTAGAAAATCAGATACTTTATGAATAAAAAGAAACAATTTTGATAATTTTTACAAAATTTGTGATGTTTGTTATATACAATTTGTTTTTACATTAGATAAAGAAAATGCTTATTTCTTCATGATATGATAATACATATACAGTCTTACTAGTAAAATCAACTTACAAGAACATAAAACCGATAAAATATATGTAAAAAGGGGGGAAATATAAAACATATCTGATGACTGCTTGGAAAATTATGCATTATTAATACTGATTATGTTATGAGAATTGTATAAACATTTTTATTTTATAAATGATATTTTAAGATAATTTCAAAACTTTAAGTGCTGGTTCTTAAATTGCCTTAGGTGAATCAAACAATTTTTGAAAGCTATATTGGACAATATAAACCCATGCTCTTTTCATATTGAAAGGATGCATATCAGAAACTGACAAAGATTTTTGTCAAAGAATGTCTGCAAGTGTTCAATTTAACACCAAACATTATAAAACAGAAAAACACCCACTGGACTGTGGTATCCAGTTGAATTTTTAAATTACCATGATCCATTTCTTTAAAAAAAAAAATGTCCATATTCTTGAAAGTAAAAACTTGTATTATTAAATATTTCTTCATCAGTTGGACAATCTTTTCTTGTAACATAACCAGCTATATACAAAATAGACATTTTAATTTCTTTGGCATCATCTAATTTAAATAGCTGTTTAGTTTCAATATGAAATTTTTCAATATTTTGAACAGTTATATAATATGCACCATCAGAACTTAGTCTTAATTTTCCAAATTCATTTTCTAAATAGTCTGTGGTAAATTCACCAAGCATAACAAAGTTAAACCCACTGCTTAGTAAATATTTAACAAAATGTAGTTAAACCGTTGCTAAACTAGTATCCCTTGTTAATGATTTAATTCTTTTTCCTTGCTTGCTTCCCATTTTCTGTGCCATTTTTCCAAAATTACAAAGAAATGTAAGGTTTTCATTTAAATCTGTTATCACCTTTTTCAGTTGATCATTTTTCTTAATATCACTAAATTTCTTTGACACTGACAATTTTCCAAAATGTCAAAACCTTTTCAATAAAATGAACTGTTTCTGCAGTATCTTCATTTAATAATGGATGCAATTTAATTGCTGCTACAGTTTGATCGCAGAAACCTTTTAAACAATGGGAAACCTTTTGTTGCTCAACAGGTTTTGGGTAAACTGCCACATCAGTTAGTTTTGATAATTTAACAAACTGAGGTTTTTCATGTTCGTAAAGACCTTTTACAACTTCCCATTTTGCTAACATCTTACCTTCAGAATCAAATAGTAATTCGGAAGATCTAATTATTCCGAACATTTTTAAAATGGTGGACATAGTCAAAAAGTAAATACAAGCCATTTTTAGTTGGCCAAGGCTTATCATAAACAATGTCAAATATTTTGAAAAGATTGATTAATCCTGTTACATACAATTGCAATTACTTGACAATCTAATTGTTTAATTAAATTGACAATATTTGAAACTTTTTCATATAAAAAATATTGCCTCAAGACTGGATCAACAGCCAATTAACTTTATAGAATGTAACTTCTGATACAAAATCCTGTTGATCAATATTGTCTGACAAATTTTGAAAACAGCTAATTTTTTCTTTTTCTAGGAATTGTGCTAACTCATTTTGCACATTTCGCACAGAAGCTGAAGATTTATTTGTTCTTGGTTTTGATTGAGGACTTTTTAATACACTTGATGGCAAATGATCAAATACTGATGGGATTCTTCGGTCATACTTTTCCTCTAATAACCAGTTTCATACCCAGAACGAAAATGCCTTTCACAAACAACAGTGCTTGATTTGTCAGTGTTGTCTCTTGGTATTATATTTAGCCATCATTTTCGCTCATTTTGATCTTGGGAAGACAAAAAAACAGGAATCTTATTTTCGTGATTATAATTGCCACAACCTGTCACACAGCATTTCTTCTTTAATGAGCAAGGTTTTGGGGATACTGAAATTAAAAATTATTAACTAAACTATTATTTTGTAAACATTACAGTGATTTTAAAGTGTATGAACCTTAAATTCTATGGTCTGAAAGGTTTGAACTTGAATTTAAAATTTAAAATTTGTAATTGTATGAAGGAGGGAATTTATATTTTAACATGGATAACATAAATTATCGGTGTTAGGACAAAGGAATTTAAGAGATGAAAATCAAATGTATTCATTCTCGGAAATGAGAAGCGAGTAGAAATTTAAAATCCATACACAAC
The DNA here is from genome assembly GCA_963556195.1 of Sepiola atlantica. Lineage (NCBI taxonomy): Eukaryota > Metazoa > Mollusca > Cephalopoda > Sepiida > Sepiolidae > Sepiola > Sepiola atlantica. Next base: position 22,184,569 of record OY744553.1, on the reverse strand, counting down.
ACAGGTGAGTACAGTTTTAAGTCTTAGATTACATGTTAATATGGCCAGGACTCTTTCATCTGAAATGGTACTTTTGTCCCGACATAAAAAAAAAGCTTTTTTTAGCAACAATAACTCTTGTTTGACTATTTAATAATGGGAGATATTCATGCTTTGTTCTGTTACTTAAATCTGAAAAAACGAGATTCTACTTTGTTTAGGCGATTACGTGTGAACACCCTGAATAATCTGGCGGAAAGAAGAAAAAATAATTATTTAGGAATATAGTGGGGATCAATTTCGTATATAAAATGAACAAAAAATGATCCCTATTTCCGAGCCATTTTAGTTTTTCTAGAGCAGTTAACTAAGATTTTTACCAATAACCCTGAGTGGCAAGGTCGTAGAATCACTACTCCCCCCCTCCCCCCTAAAAACGCACAAGATTTCTCTCATAGCTCAAAAAATGGTTATCTGCCTTAAAATGCTAGAATGGTCCGGAAATTACGTTAAATTTATGTGAAACTGATCCCTCACTCTAAATTCTAGAATATTGTTTTTTCTCCTTTCTGCTAAGTTTTTCAGGGTGTTCAAAAGTAATCACCTATAAAAAAAAAAAATTTTTTAAAATAGAATCTCATGCTTTTAGGGGAGGGGTGATTTAGCTGTTAATCTACAATGATACCAAAAATGTCATGTTTCATTTATTGAGAAAATAAAAAAGGATTATTGTTTGCCAAATAAAAGCGATTTTTTTTTTTTTTTTTTTTTTTTTTTTTTTTTTTTTTTTCATGTAATCGCTCAGTCGCTCACAAGAAGAAACGGTCTATAAAAAAAACAACATTTTAGAATATTGTTTAATCAATTTACAAGACAGTCTTTAATAATTAATTTATATGCTCAAAAAATGAAACCTGAAAATTTTTTAATCGTTAAAACGAGTGTCTTTGTATGAAAATATTTCAATTTTATTTTTGCATCAAGTCGGGGTAAAAAACAAATGTGCAACAAATAAGTTTGCCAAAGTCAAGATAAATTACTCTTCTACCTCTTATTTGTGCTTTAACTAATAAGTTAAATTATAAAGCGTTTTTTTTTTTGTTAAGAACAAACTGTCGACAGTTCAGTTAGAATGAGAAAAAAAAGTTGTCGAAGCTCTCCACGAGAATCTTTGATAATTGCTTAAAAATCGAAAATTAAGCAATATACTAATAGAACATACATTTTCGCACAATTGGTGACATTTATTGGATGTGTTTCTACCAGTATTTTGTTTATTTTTCGCTTTTTGAGCGATTATCAGAGTTACTCTTATCTGCACCATCTTTTTTTTTTTTTGTTCTAACTGAACAGTTGAAACTGTTTTTAACAAAAAAAAAAGAAACTCACTTTATAAGATGAGTTAAAACCCTAACCCAAACTTATCCAGGTATGTAGAAGAGTAACTTATTTTGCCTTTGGTAACCTCTATTTGTTGCACATTTGTTTGTTTTTTTGTTTTTTTTTTTGTTTTTTTACCACTACAGAAATAGCTGTTATAAACTCTACACCGAGTAACAAGTGAGTGGACGGCATGGGAAGATCACAAAATTTGTCACATACAGTTTGTACACGCAAGATCAAACTTAATTCAAATCCTCCATCAGCACAGATCATATTGCCAAGATAGCAAAATGAGTCCACAACTTGGTACAGGGTTTGCCTTTAACTTGACAGGCAGTACCAGTACACCTAAAATAATTTCAAATGAGTGATTGTGCCCTCTGAAAACCCTTTAAAATACCAAAGAAATTAAAATTTGGGAAATATTAATTGATGTCTAATACCTTTTGGCATTAAACTAAATATAGCCTACATTACCCACCTTAATTTTAGCAGTTGTCCCAAAATTCATAATTATTGGTTAATTAGTTTAGTAAATCTTATACTTAGGTATGTGAATATGTTTATATATATTTCTAACTCGTATAGTGAAGTATGAAAATATATTTATGGCAATTAAACGACAGAGGCATTTGCATTTCATCCCTGCAAGTATTCGTCTGACTAAATACCATTTATATAGGTAATATATATGTATGTATTTCAAATTCTGATATGTATAACTGTTAAATATGTCCATATTACTATCATCTTAAGGAACTAAAATGGGGGGAAAGTTTTTGTGCCACATCTAAAATAAAAAAAATTTAAATTGGTCCATGGGATACAAAAGTTTGGCCACCCCTTTAAAACAATTTAATAATTTAAAAAAAATAATGATAATCAACAAAAAAAAGATTTGAATAAAAGTTCAAATTTATAGTCTTTAAAAGGCAAGTTTTATTTCAAGACAAATATCAATTATATTTGTTGTGAAATATAATTGTAACTTTTCTTTTTAATCACTGTTTCTAATCTGATTTCTTAAATTTAAAACTAGTAACAACTTTGATATGGGAATGATACGATGGATGTGTAATGTGAGTCTTTAAACAGGCTTAGTTCTGATGACCTCAGAAAGACTAAATATGGACAGTATAGAGTGATGTGTGCAGAACAGGAGACTTTGGTGGTATGGCCACGTTGAAAGATGGATGAGTTCTTGGGTACTAATATCCATTCTTTCAGATAGGTTCAGTTCATAGGGTAAGGCCAAGTGACAAGAATGGATTTCAGAAAGAGGGATAAAGACTTGGACAGATAGGTTACCTTGGAAGTCAATTTCTAAAATGCCAGCATGTAAAATGGATGTTAAACCGAATATGATGATTAAATTAAGGGGTATTTTTACCCCACCTAATAAACTGGTATTGTCCTGGCCTTTGGGTCTGGATTTACGCCGGTCTATTAGGGGTTGTCTGGTCCTGTGCAGTTCTAGGAGGTGCACTCTCCCAGGCTTTGCCTCCCCTCTTTGGGGAGGAGTAAGTTTATTGCTTACTGTCTGAGGTGCCCCTACCGGGGAATGCCGACGGGGCTGCCCAGGCAATTTTTAAATGGCCAGAGTGCTCACCTCTCGAGCGCTGGCTTATCTAATCCCACTTTCCCGACCTTGTCACATCTTACCTTGTGGGAGGTAGATAAATATAGGCAACATTGTTCATTTTATGCTATTATTACTTCCACCATCGTGATATTATGTTAAATGCAGATTCACTTATTTTTAAATCTATTTTATTTACAATGTATTGTGTATGAACAGTGAAAATATACCTTATTGACAATCTTTGTTCTCTCTCATTGTGAAAAATTTGTATTTGTAAAAAGATCCAAAAGTTACACAAGATGTTTTTTTATTATTAGCCAATGATAACACTACCCTTTCCAAACACATGCTCCAATATCTGCCCCCCCCCCCCCCCACCTCAATACGTTGTCTTGTTTCTCTGTGACTGGCTGATTTTAAATAGTTTAAATGATGACGAGGGAGGGGTGCAGTAAGCCATTTTCTGACTAGATTTTCATTCCCATTCATCCATTTTTGTGTTTATGTTCAACTTATCTAGGACACTCCATTTCTCAGAAAATTTAACTGACTTGTTTATAAACAATTATAGAGTTTTGGTGTTTAACTTTACTATGAGATGATCAGTTTAAATTTATATTTTATCACATTTCAATCTTTAACCTTGGTTAATAGTTTTATTTTAAAGTAGTTTTTCAAAAGCTTTAAAATTATATTCTACTAGCAGACATACTTGGCATTGTCCACGAATGAGGAACCCTGTCTACTTCTGTTCCAAGTCCTGAACACAATATTACCCTAATTAAAAAAAAAAAATTATTTTATTTTAATTTCTGTAATTTTTAAGTTATAAAATATTTGTACTTTTCTTTTATTGTATCACTGGGCAGACCTTGTAAATTATCTGCTTTATAATAAAGACCAATTTGTGTGTATTTAGGCACCAATTTCTTTTATGTCTGTTTCATTAAACGAGAAATGTCTGTGCTGGCTGATTAAAGGCGTTAGTGTTTGGCAGTGATGCTGATAGCTTTAATTTAGTTTACTTTAACTTAATTTCCTGGGACCCACAAAGTTGATTTTTATGATTTCCGGAATAGATGAGAAAAACGAAAAAATCTGATATTTTCTCCTACATAAATCAAATAACAGTGACTAAATGACCCTCCTCTCCCCAGATAGAGCACATGAACAGAATTCAAGTCCATTTCAAAGAATGGTTGACCCAAAGAAGCTGCTCTAGATTTTCTGATGACAGCTTGTGCTGGTGAGAATGAGCTAAGAATCCTTATTCACAGTTAACTGTATGTACAGCCAAGAAATGTATTTTCCTGATCTTGTCACAAAATTAAATTGTTCAGTTATAAAAAAACCCGGTGAGTTATAATTAGCTTTGGGCCCCCCCCCCAAGCTAATTATAACTCACCGGGTCTCACAACTGAGTTTTCTGTGTGCATTCCAATGTATTGTTTTTATGAAAAAATTGATTGTCCCAAGGATGCATGGGTAAGATTTTACTGCGTTCTTTTAGATTTTTGTCTGGCGCAGGATGCGTAGCTATCAACATCTCTGCATTGGAATACATTAGCTGGCCTTTTGTCCTCTGGAGAAATCCTGCTAAACTGAGATAATATTTTATTTGTTCTCCATTTTGGATTTGAATTTCCCTACGTAAAGAAACTGATCTTGTGGCTAACTTTGCTCTCATGACGCAATTGAAAAGGAACATAACTATAGGCACCAATATAGGCCATCATCAAGGAGTACATAAATATGCTAACATATTATTCATAGTAATTGTAATGTTAGGGTAGGTCGAAAAAGTCTGAGCCATTGGAGAAAAACAAATGTATTCTTATAAACTGTGCCCCCCCCCCCCCCCCCCACACACACACACACATGGGTGCTCGATATCTTTGGTAACAACGCCACATTTCTTTTTTAGTTGGGGCTCTTTCACAGTTGTTGGGTCTAGTGTTACTAAAAAATAAGTCTTGCTCGATATTTTCCTTAAAATAAAATAGGTTGCTGTGCTAGTAATAGATCTGAGTGACACCTATGTCACTCAGATCTATTACTAGCACTGCCACCTATGTACACCGGAAGCTATTTTGTATGGTGCATTACTCCTGTAGCACCATTTATTCTTTTGTATTTCAATCTTGCTAATTTACCTTAAATATTCTGTTTTCTTTGTGATACTGGTTTTCATTGTATGATCCACATAATTTTCTTTTGGTTTGACCAATCGTTGATTGGTATTCTCATTAAAGTTATCAATAAAACCTGATGCACTGCTTCGCTTCTTTATCCAAACAATTAGCTAATTTTAAGTCACCACTTATCAAGGATAATGATTAACGAAATGAATGAATGCCAGTTGAAAGATGAGGAACATTATGGGAGTAATAATATTGGTCAATAGTATGGACTGGATTTGATTACTTCTGGAGTGGTCCATGAAAGAACTTGACATTGATTTGAAGATCAAGGTGTAATCAGCAGGGAAGCAGTCTTGTGGTAATGTTTCACAAGTGGGAAGCTCTTGCAACAATGCTTTGTCATGGAAATTCTGCCTGACACTAAGCACATGGAGGGAGAAAGGAAGTCGTTTTGTTGTGGTAGCAAGGCGTGTTCTTGCTGTGGAATTCCATTACTTGGATAAAAATCAAGTTCTCTATAAAATTGCTATGATTTCTTAAATTGCGATGTTATTTGATATCCACAGTTCGAATGTTTTATCTTCAACTAAATTACACTATTTGTTCAGTACAATTGTTCCACTTTGGTTTGTTATTCTTGATTACTAGTCATTCTGTTATTCGATAAACGATCGCTTCACCAAAATAAACATCGCATTCTTTTAAACACCACAAAAAAATTTTTTTTTTTTTTTACTATACTGATAGTTGTTTGATATTTCATAATGTACTGTTTTTGTGGATCGCCTTCATGTAAGTTATACATAAAAGTGTTGCATTCTTTTCAAAACCGCATTATACTGATATTCATTAGCTATTAGCGATATTTAGTAGGTTGCCTTCTCCAGGACAGTTGAGTCTGGTTGAAACATCTATACGTGACAGCTAATTTTCTCTAAATAAATTACTTTTGTGCTACTAATAAAACAGATTTACATAGAATATACCATCTTATTAGAAGAAATTCACAATTTATAATGTTGTTGAAAAAGTCTTCATTTTTTATTTTATTTTTTAAATTTATATATATTACTCAGCCGGTCCTGGGTATGACCTTAAAAGAAATCCAGTGGTGAGGCCTCCATTTGGGAGCTGTGGGAAATGTGGAGTTGCCCCATAGTTGCCATTGCTCCCAGGATCACTCTGGCCCGGAGTGGTAGTACCTGTAAGAGCCCTCATCTAGGGGGCAAATAGAACCTACTGGCGCTACCAAATCAGGCTGTCCGAATTTATTGACTTCCTGACTCAAAATGCACCAAACATTGATGTTTATTTTTTTTCCTTTGCAAAACTCAATCATGTTCTGCAAAATTCAAAACAAAAACAATTTCCCTCCCCTCTTCTTCCCTCCCCCTCTTTCTCCCCCCCTTTCACTCAACCAAACACCATGAATAAATACTTAAACATAAAGAACTTTAAGCATAAAAACTTTCACCAAAATGACCAGATTCAGCATTAAATAATCCGAAAAAGGTTGTCGTAAAACAAAACAACTAAACCAAAAACCATGATTAAACATTTGAAGATATAAAGAACTTGAAGCTTCACCAAAATGACAACAGTTCAAAATACCAAAGCTCTTAACTAATGACTATAAATGACCCACTGACTTAAGACTCAAATGAAAGATATTTCCTTCTACATTCATGGCATGAAATGATCCTTAGGGTTGACGTGCCATTAAGCAATATCTTACCTTACTCAGCCAACTATAGAAACTTTTTTTTCTGTAAGCAAAAATTTAACAAGAAAATACATATCGAACACACCGCAATTTTAAGGATAATACAAGGTAATTTAAAATACATTCCTAGATTTTACTCTTACTAATTTAGATGACTTACTGGCCCATTTGGCATCACTAATGGGCCGAGAGACTGGGGTTTAATCTTTGGTCGGGTCATACCGAAGACTAAAAAAATGGTACTATAAAGTGAGGATCAAGGATAAGTGGAGAAATCCTTGGAAAGTGGCACCCTCTCCTACACCTTGGTCTAGTAGCTAATGAAAAGGAACTTTTGGGTCGCTCTCGACTATGCTCAACAACTTTTCTTTAATTAGGATTTGACCAAAAAGTCCAGACCCGTGTTGATGTTGAGCGTCCATAAACAGTGAAGAAAACGTTTCACTTAAAGATATAATTATAGAAAGTAAAAAAAGTAATAGAAATAGAAATATGGTGTTTGGGTGTAGGAGCAGGAATTTCTTGGGTTCTTTAGTTTTCCTGATCAATGAAGGGATATGCTTCCTGCTAGTATTGATACTATAATATAATTTTTTAAAATTAAATTAAAATGTTCCATTGTTCTCAAATTAAAATAATTAAGGATTTATCAAGGCCATACTTTGATAAGTGATAAAATATTCACTTTAACAATGGAGATTAAATATATTATGTTAGGTAATTGTTAGTGATAAGGTATTAATGTTGTATTTTATCAACAAGTTTAATTACTTGAAAAAAAAAAACTTGTTTAATCTATTTTATATTTTATGACTTGCATTAATTCAAGCGTATCTGTTTTTTCTACTGAAGAAATTATTTCCTTTCTATTTTTTCAAATTAATTTTTATCTTTTAAAGTTTGTTAAAATATGGTAATGTTCCAGTTTCGTACTAAAAATCCTAGCTAATACAATTTTATACCTGAAATTCTTAACTAAACTTAAAACCAAATTTTTACCCCATACACATAAGCTTTTTGTTTCTTTTTAATAACAAGTTTTTCTTTCTTTCCAGATTCACTCCAAAAAGGAAATTGTCGTTAAATTCCTGCACGCCTTCACCTTTACATGCAAGTACGTGTTAAACTTATGCGCTCGTAGATTTTTGTCAAATTTCTTTATTACTATAACTAGATAAAATGTTTATTGAAATTTTATTTTTCGTAAAATTGTTTTTTTAGAATCTGATGAACTGGAATTGTCATGTAGTGTTTACTACACCACGAAATAAGATTGAATAAGCATGTTTTCAATTTAGGTGATTATGAAGTCCCAATATTTTCGTACTTCATGCATTGTTTTCAGCACATCTCTACTCTCTTATCTGTGCTAATCTTTCTGCAAGAATTGGTCTGGAGTCACCGAATAATGTCTCGGCCTTTTACCTTTTGTGTAACCCTTAAAATAAATTAGCTGTCCCGTGCAGAAACGAAACAAAATTATCTATCATATTTCTCATTTTATTTTCATTATAATTCACATGTTAAATATGATAGTATGTATTTTGGAATAACTTGTTTAAAGAAAAATTTATACTTATCAAATTTTTTAGTTGGCTAAATAAAAAAATTCATGTCGGAAACGAACCTCCTGTGCAGAAACAAAATATGGACATTTTCATTACGTGGAACAATTCTAAACTCAAATGTAAAAAATATAAACCTGTAAACAGATAATAGCTGCATCAGTTTATTTATCCTTTATTGGCAATGTTTAAAATATATAAGGTACATCACTTATCGCATCTGTTCTTGCAGAACCATATGGTTCTGGGGAATCCCCATTGAGAAAGATGTTATACGATAAAAGTGAAGACAAAAGAATATTTTTTAGAATTTTGTATTTGAATTATTCAAACTACTGTTCTCATCTTTGTTATTCTTGCAATGTCTCGACAAATGCAACTCTCAACCCTCCTCGGGTACGGCTTGTCTAACATGGCTGAGGGGACGAGAATAATCTAACCACATGGATTAAATAAATTGTTCAGTTTGTCAATTCTGTGCAGATTAGTCCAAATAATCCAAAAGAATATTAAATTGTGTAAAAAAACATAAAATAAAATAAAACAAAGTTACATGAATAATACACATCACATTCTAAATATTTCATTAGATAGACCCTTAAAATGTCTTTGTAAATTCATTTAAAAAATATTTTTTTAAATCGTTTCTGAATTTGTCAGTTATTAAAATTATTTACATTAGATTTAATTGTTTCAGTTTTTTAATCTTTTGTGGCAAATTTATTAATTGAATTTGTTTTCATTTTTCTCCAGATTGTTTCCTGGAATCACCAACTTCTGTGGATTCACCATCGTTCCTGTACCAGTAAGTTTGAATTTTATAAATATATTCTTTTTTTTTTTTTTTTTTTTTTTTTTTGTGTGTGTACGCATACTGCACAGACCTTGATAATTAGCTTGTTGTGCCGGTCCAAAGTTAGATTTTGACATCGGTTGCAGTATCGACCATGTGGTCTCAGTCAGTGCTGTAACGGATTTCTTCCAAATAAAATCGCTACTCCTGTTTAAAACAATTAACTTTTAATTTTTTAAGTTTTCTTTTGGGGGGTTACAATAATTTTATTTCCTTGAATAACAGACTTGCAAAGATGAAGTCTTAGTAGTATCAAAACAAAAGTCTAAGAAACATTTAGCTAAGTGTCCAAGACTCCACCAACTGTCAGACCCAAGAAAAACAAGCTGACCATGTGACGTCCAAAGTGCCTGGAATGTATTTTCGATTGGAAATCCTAGATTCCTGTCTTTTTTTTCTCAGTCCTCCCCATTCGACCATTTAGAAGGACCAAGATATCCACTTGAGATAACGGCTCGCCAGTATCCACTTTTAAAGACCTACCTGCTGACAATCTATGGACATTATTTCTTCAATCGGGTTCATGCTGAAAAATATATTTCGGCATGAACTCGTGTTTAAAGAGACACATACTTTTTTTTTTCCCCCCAAAGAG
>OY744553.1:22015938-22174548 GCA_963556195.1 Sepiola atlantica | reverse complement strand
CCCCCCCCCCTCCCCCCCCCCCCCCCCCCCCCCCCCCCCCCCCCCCAAAGAGAAATCCAATTTTGTGTGTCCGAACCCAAAATCAAAGATATTTTTGATTCTTTGTGTGGCTTTTCTCTTAGCCAAATATCTCTCACCTGCACCAAGTTTGTTATTCGCATGCACAGCAAACCTGCAAGCTACTAAACATGTTGCCTAGTGCATGGTTATATATATATATTTTTAAATATATATATATATTTTTAAATATATATATATATTTTTAAATATATATATATATTTTTAAATATATATATATATTTTTAAATATATATATATATTTTTAAATATATATATATATTTTTAAATATATATATATATATTTTTAAATATATATATATATATTTTTAAATATATATATATATATTTTTAAATATATATATATATATATATTTTTAAAATATATATATATATATATTTTTAAATATATATATATATATATATTTTTAAATATATATATATATATATATTTTTAAATATATATATATATATATATTTTTAAATATATATATATATATATTTTTAATATATATATATATATATATTTTTAAAATATATATATATATATATTTTTTAAATATATATATATATATATTTTTAAATATATATATATATATATATTTTTAAATATATATATATATATATATTTTTAAATATATATATATATATATATTTTTAAATATATATATATATATATATTTTTAAATATATATATATATATATATTTTTAAATATATATATATATATATATATATTTTTAAATATATATATATATATATATTTTTAAATATATATATATATATATATTTTTAAATATATATATATATATATATTTTTAAATATATATATATATATATATTTTTAAATATATATATATATATATATTTTTAAATATATATATATATTTTTAAATATATATATATATTTTTAAATATATATATATATTTTTAAATATATATATATATTTTTAAATATATATATATATATTTTTAAATATATATATATATATTTTTAAATATATATATATATATTTTTAAATATATATATATATATATATTTTTAAATATATATATATATATATATTTTTAAATATATATATATATATATATTTTTAAATATATATATATATATATATTTTAAATATATATATATATATATATTTTTAAATATATATATATATATATATTTTTAAATATATATATATATATATATTTTTAAATATATATATATATATATATTTTTAAATATATATATATATATATTTTTAAATATATATATATATATATATTTTTAAATATATATATATATATATATTTTTAAATATATATATATATATATATTTTTAAATATATATATATATATATATTTTTAAATATATATATATATATATATTTTTAAATATATATATATATATATATTTTTAAATATATATATATATATATATTTTTAAATATATATATATATATATATTTTTAAATATATATATATATATATATTTTTAAATATATATATATATATATATATTTTTAAATATATATATATATATATATTTTTAAATATATATATATATATATATTTTTAAATATATATATATATATATATTTTTAAATATATATATATATATATATATTTTTAAATATATATATATATATATATATATTTTTAAATATATATATATATATATATATATTTTTAAATATATATATATATATATATATATTTTTAAATATATATATATATATATATATATTTTTAAATATATATATATATATATATATATTTTTAAATATATATATATATATATATATATTTAAATATATATATATATATATATATTTAAATATATATATATATATATATATTTAAATATATATATATATATATATTTTAAATATATATATATATATATATTTTTAAATATATATATATATATATATTTTTAAATATATATATATATATATATTTTTAATATATATATATATATATATATTTTTAAATATATATATATATATATATTTTTAAATATATATATATATATATATTTTTAAATATATATATATATATATATTTTTAAATATATATATATATATATATATTTTTAAATATATATATATATATATATATTTTTAAATATATATATATATATATATATTTTTAAATATATATATATATATATATATTTTTAAATATATATATATATATATATATTTTTAAATATATATATATATATATATATTTTTAAATATATATATATATATATATTTTTAAATATATATATATATATATATATTTTTAAATATATATATATATATTTTTATTTTTAAATATATATATATATATTTTTATTTTTAAATATATTATATATTTTTATATATATATATTATATATTTTTATATATATATATTATATATTTTTATATATATATATTATATATTTTTATATATATATATTATATATTTTTATATATATATATTATATATTTTTATATATTTTTATATTTTTATATATTTTTATATATATATATATATACAGCTGATGATCCCCGTGTTAATATTAGATGTTTAGGTCTCCTGTTTTTGTTTCACTGTCAGATACTTAATCCCCCTTTTTATTTTATTTACTTACTATTATATATTTAATTTATTTATGAATTTTCCAACGAATGTTAAGTCTGCACTATTTTGGATTTAGTTAGTTTCTGTGGGAATTTAAACTGCATTTTCCTTTTTTTTTTTTTTGTTTAAAATAACTCAAAGCTTCTTTAGACTATATATATATATATATTAGGGTAGGTCGATTTTACACTTTTTTTTAAATATTAAAAAAAGGCACGCACCGAAAGTTGTATATAGACCTATTAAATACTCATGCAAAAAATTAGATCAAAAACTCCAGCGGTTTTTTGAGCGTTTGGTATCAAAGATCGTAGACAAGAATATACTGAAAATTCCTCGTTTTTGCAAGATTTGCTTGAATACTAGTGTGAAAACCAAATAATTTGTGCATTTAAAATCGGGGAATGTCCTTTTATTTTATAAAAAATGATATTAATTAAAGAAAACTTCAAATTGAAAATTTGCCCCCCCCCCCTTCCCTCATTTTCAGTATCTGCTTTTGTAAACTACCTTTTAACGTGATTAATTAAACAGTAATATTTGAATACCTAAAAAAATGATTTTTTTCTGTTATAAGTGAAAATATAACAAGCAAAGAAATAAGGAAAAACCTAACACTATTTTAATGGAGCTTAATATTGAGTCAAATTGCTCCATATAAGACCCCTTAGACAAAAATGCTGGTCTCGATTTCTGACTCAAAACTTTGGCTGTAATGTGTTGATGCCTTGCTTCAAAACCATATACAGTTTGTGAAGCTTCTGTTATTAACTTAACTGCCCGTTCCACGCCCTGAGAATGCCAAAAATGCAGCATAATTTTAAATCTATTGTGTCCAATGTGTGGCATTAAAATTAGTAGGTGGTATTCTTTTTAATCTTTTTCTGGTTGACTCCTCACTCCTGAAAGAACAAATTAATTAATTGAATTATTAAAAAATTCCAATCTGTACTGCTTTAATAATTATGGTGAAATTAGATAAAATCTTTAAAAATCATTCTATAAATTGGAATAAATAATTGAGTCAGAGATATATGAATAAATATTACTTACCTAATGGCCAAAATTCTTTTTAAAGCTTCTCTTCAATCTCCTCAGATTTAACCATGGAATATAGAAAGTTTTCAGGCAGTAAACAAAATGTATTACCTTGTATATTTCTAAATGTGATATCTTGGATTTCCTTGGATCATATTAAAAATGTGCACTTGCTGATTGTGGAATTTACTATTTCTTTTAATTTCAAACCAAGAAGTGGCATACACATTTACAATAAAATTTACTACATAGTGTAGTTTTGTTGTGTGCCTTTGTGGGTATGCACCACGAGTCCATAAACACATGAGCCTGATGGCCAAAGTTAACCATCTTGCTTGGTTTAAAGGACCAATTTTCCAGGAGGTATATCTAGAGTCAACCTTACCTCTAGAAATACCTACTGTGTATTCATAAAGGAGTCTTTGGTCAGAACTAAGATCATGTATTTCATCAATTTTAAAAATTGACTCTAGAGGATTGCTAATAGTGGAAAATGATATTTGGGGTAAATCATGGCAATCATTTGAGCATAATTTCCCCAGAGGGCCACTTTGCGCAACCATCTTTTTTTTAAAAAGGGCTCTGAAAGGTAGTTCATTATGATGCAAAGAGCAACCAATTGTGTGAAGATTTAAAAAATTTTTTTTTCTAAAATTGCAACCATTCCACCTTCGCAACCTGTGTTTGTATTAGTGTTGTCAACAAGTATAGCCTTGATACTGTTCTCACTGGAATTCATGCAAAACATCCACCACTTGATCTGCATGAACAGCACCTGTTGCACCACTATTAGGAAGAACTCTGTGTCAGATATTTACTTTCACATGGTGTTTCTTTTGTAAAAGTTAAATGGTGTTCTGGTCCCTTAGTTTTTTTCATAATTCTCTGTCTATTTTCATCCACAATTTCCTTATACATCAATGTGTCCTTATCCATTCTCCTATCAACTCCAATACATATAATATTTTAGGTGGGGTAAAAACCCCTGGCTGAAAAAGTTTTATTTGTCTACCTCCAACAAGGTAAGATGTGACACAAGGTCATGAAAGTGGGATTAGATAAGCCTGCGCTATAGAGGTGAGCACTCTGGCCATTAAAAAATTGACTGGGCAGCCCCGTCGGCATTTCCCTGTAGGGGCGTCTCAGACAGTTAGCAATAAACTTATTCCTCCCCAAAGAGGGAAGGCAAAGCCTGGGAGGGTGCACCTCCTAGAATTGCACAGGACGGACGAGCCCCAATAGACGGGCGTAAATCCAGACCCAAAGGCCCGGACGATACCAATTTATTTGGTGGGGTAAAAACCCCTGGCTGAACTAGATTTTATTTATCTACCTCCAACAAGGTAAGATTGACACAAGGTCAGGAAAGTGGGATGAGAAAGCCAGTGCTTGAGAGGTGAGCACTCTGGCAATTTAAAAATTGCCTGGGCAGCTCCGTCGGCATTCCCCGGTAGGGCCGCCTCAGACAGTAAGCAATAAACTTACTCCTCCCCAAAGAGGGAAGGCAAAACTTGGGAGGTGCACCTCCTAGAACTGCACAGGACGGACAAGCCCCAATAGACGGGCGTGAATCCAGACCCAAAGACCCGGACGATACCGGTTTATTTGGTGGGGTAAAAACCCCTGGCTGAATTAGTTTTTATTTATCTAACTCCCACAAGGTAAGGTGTGACAAAAGGACGGGAAAGTGGGATTAGATAAGCCAGCGCTCGACAATTCAATATATATTTGTGATAATTAAATATGTAAACACAGAATCAACACGTGAATTCAAATTCGCTCGTTGAATTTTCAACCGGTGAATACCATAAAAAAATATCCAATAAATAAAACGCCTATGTAAATAAATTATTTATATATAAAATTAAATATTATAGTGTTTTATTCCTTTTTAATTTGAATATGTACATTTAATTTCTTAAGAAAAGGAATAATCAACTTTAAAATATTTATTATTAAGTAATGTATTACTTTTTTTTGTTAAAACCCGGGTTTAATTTAAGGCGACACTTCTGCCGGTGAAATCTGGGCTGTGAGAAAAAATCTCGATTTATTTGATCTTAAAGTTGCAATGCTCAAATAAATACAAAGTTTTGAAGAAAAATATTTCTTGTAACTTTTGACATTATTTGGCAACTTTCTTCGAGTGCGATTATTTAGTTTCAAAATCGACCTCCCCTAATATATATATATATATATATATATATATATATATGGCCATTATTTTCTTTCATTTTTCCCAATATGTCAATCTTACATGTGTTTATACTTGCATGACATTTTTCTCTATATTATCATCCTGATGAAGTCTTATAAAGACGAAACGTTTATGTACACATAAAAAACATCCATTTTTTGGTTTTCCTTTTTCATTTTCCCATATATATATATATATATATATATTTATACTTAAAAAAATTTTATGTTCTGGAAATAGATCTCTAAAAACTGTCATGAATATTTTTTTTTTCATTTTACTTCAGTAAGTGCTCAGAAATCAGGGGGGTGGCCTTTCTGTGGCTAACATTTTATTTCTATATAAGATATCAGTCAAGATTATCCTCTACCTCTCAAATGTTGAGTTTGTGAAAAACATTAATTTTCCTCTCCCCAGTTGATCAGTTACTAATGTTATAGTATATCTTTCTTCTGGTCTCACCGGATTCCAGGACAAGAATTCATCTGGTCTGGTGGAGTATCCAGCTAAGTGCTGTTACTTGAGGTAACATCACTTAGAGAAGGTGCACCACTCTTCGTATGAGCCAGTGTATAGCTGTGTCAAGGAGGATCTTTTTTGTACTTTGAATATTATGTTATTTTGAATATTTGGTCAGGGTTTACGTGTAGTGTGAAGTATCCTCATGTCAGTTTTTCCTGAAAATCTTTGTACAGAGATTGAAGACACTCTAAGATGCTTTCTAGTAGGTAATTCTGTCTGTGTGGTATTACTGTTTTTTTTTGGGGGGGGGGGGGGGGATTTTAAAAATCTTAATTAAAATCTGTTTTATTCACTCTAAATAATTTGACTAAAATAGGAATTTACCAGGAAGATTGAAAATCTTTGCTTTTTAAATGTTTTATAAAAAATGATTCCATAAATAATTTAATGACCAAATGATACTATAATAATTGTTGAATTTCTTATTTTATATATTTGAATGAATAAATGCAGAAGATTTTCATTTATCACTTCAAAACAGATTATTATTAAATAAAGCTGTTTTGAAATAGTGTGTAAAACAGCTGAAGACCTATTTAAATGCCTTATTTGCATAACTATTTTTTAGTCTGTAATAAATGTTTTTGTAATTTTGTTGCCCTATTTTCTTTATGCATTCAATAGTTTCGATATTAACAGTAATTGAAGTGATTTAAAAAACAAAAGCATAAAAGGATAAATTGCAAAAAACTTTCTTGTGGTCTTATTTAAAAGATAAATTTGTATTAAGTTTAAGATTAAGAGTTCATAGACAGGAAGGTGACTGCTCTCTGAAACTCACTCTTGCTTTCTTTTACGACATCAAATTTTCTTTTTCCTTTCTATTTATTTCATTCACTAAAGTTAAAGATACCGTAAAACCCTGTTAAGCAGATCATATTGATGAATCGCCTTTTTTCTTTATATCACGATTCTATCTTGTAAGCGGAATGCTCTGGGTTCAATCCCTGATGAACGACACAGCGTGACCTTCACTCTTATCTTGTAGACCTGCATGATAGCTCCTACAAACTCATGATGCCAGGACTGGCAACAGTTTGTGGAACTTATCTCATGACAATGACTAAAAACGATTCCACATTTTTATAATCACACTATGATTGCATCATTCAATTATCACAAACCAGTCAGTTTAGAGTGTAAAAATGAGTAACTATAAGTGAACTTCCCTTCAATTTCAACATGCAATATCTTTAATTTTTTAATTTTTTTTATTAGTTTTGATAAAATTTTGTTTGTAAACAAAATTTAATCTTTCTCTTGTGTCGTTTTCATTTTTAAGCTTCAGCCATTAAGGTTACTATTTTCAGAAATATTTTTAAAATTTGTGTGCGCGATATTATGTATCTCTACCTTAATGATAAGTCCCAAGCAAAAGGGTCACTCGTTAATATGGTAGGCTTCATATAGGGTTTTAAGTTGTCTTTCACAAAAAGTCCATGTTGAAAATTTTAGTGAATGATAAACAAATTTTTGCCTTATCAAATTGTTTCATTTGTTTCATGTATTTAATTGCTTCCATTATGATTAATTTTCATATCCCACAAGATGACATTACATTTGTAAGAATATTTTCACTTGTTCAAAACCTTCATTTTTAGTTGTACACTGAAAATTTGCTTTGGGGCCAATAGCGCACAAGACAGCAGATTTTCAAATTTCCGAACTTTAAACGGTCATAATTCAGTGGCTAATTGAGCTACCAATTGATTTTGTACTATTGTTTGTCTTACAAAATCTATGTTTAGATTAAAAGTTTAGATATACTGAAAATAAAATTTTTGTTTGGGATACCGAATTGAATCCAAACTTTAGACCTGACAAAGAAGGGTATGTGTATGTTCTAGTTAACCACTACTTTTTATTCACCAGTTTAACAGTTTCAAAAACCATGATGTTTCAAGTAAAAGGTCAATTATGATTTGTTTGCAAAGGTCGGCTCTCTACCAGGCTAGAAAACGTCAAACCAGTATCCGATTCGCCTAGACATCCAGTGGTGAGGCCTCCATTTGGGAGCTGTGAGGAATGTGGAGTTGCCCCATAGTTGCCATTGCTTCCAGGTCCACTCTGGCCCGGGCTGTCTGAAGTTGACTTCCTGAGTCAAAATGAACCAATCATTGATGTTTTATTGTCTTTCTTTCTTTGCAAAACTCAATCATGTTTTGCAAAATCCAAAACAAAAAACAATCCCCCCCCCCCCTTTCACTCAACCAAACACCATGAATAAATATTTGAACATAAAGAACTTGAAGCATAAAAACCTTCACCGGATTCAGCATTAAATGACCTGAAAAGGGTTGATATACTGTGAAACAAAACTACCAAACCAAAAGATATGATTAAACATTTGAAGATAGGAAGAACTTGAAGCATAAAAACCTTCACCAAAATGACAATTCAAAATACCAAAGCTCTTACTGACTATAAATGTAGC
Source organism: Sepiola atlantica (assembly GCA_963556195.1). Classification (NCBI taxonomy): domain Eukaryota; kingdom Metazoa; phylum Mollusca; class Cephalopoda; order Sepiida; family Sepiolidae; genus Sepiola; species Sepiola atlantica. Next base: position 22,165,703 of record OY744553.1, on the reverse strand, counting down.
AATACACATGAAAAAATTTAAATTGCTTAAAATATCTCAATGGCATATATAGAAAGAGCTTGATGATTTAAGAATCTTTTTTAAATTTGACTAAAAATAAGGAAGTTATGACTTTTTTGTGCCTCACACAATTGGATATTTTCCCCTCTTTAAGACCATATGCATTTTGTCACATTTTTTACACTAATTTTTCAGTAAAAATATCTTTGTTAACACACAAGATTAAGAAATGAAATTTACCATATAAGTGTATTTTTGTAAAAGGAATCGGAATATGCCACTGAAAATCTCCAGAAATTAATGGTTTCCAAGTAATCTGCAGTAAATACACTTAAATATGCTGCAATACCTTAAAAATACCATGTATGCATTAAAAAAAAAAAAAGTTTGAGAACTCAAAGTTAAATTGTAATACATTTTATGTACAAGTAGCAATACACATCGACCAGAAAACTGTTTGGATAATCAGATTTCAGGGTAGTTCTATTAAAATAGTCATATCTTAAAAACTAAAGCACATTAAGTGCTCAAAGTACCATTTTGTTAGGAAATGAATATCCTTTCACGTGCGTTCATGAATAATAATATACATAATATATTTTAAAGAGTTTTGAGCAAATAAAGGCCATAAAATGTTAACGCTATTTTCAGCAATTTACGTCACTTTATCCCCCCCCCCCCCCCCATCGTTTAAAACTCTCGTACCATCCATCTGTGCAAAATTTCGTCCTGAAATTTGGAAACCAATCAGGAGAAACATCACTTTTAATGTTTGTTTGTGTACAAAGTAAATCGACTCATTCATTTTTCTGAAATTTAAAAAAATAATCCTTCATTATGACGTGGGTTGAACATTTTTGAAAAATACATTTTCGTCGCCCAATTAGTAAGTAAATCAATCTTTTTACTTTTATACATTAAAATTATAATTGTATATATGTGTTCTCTTTTGGTAGTAATATTTCATTACCCTATCCGAAAAACTGACTATAGTAGCAGTAATAGTTAGCAGCAATAAACACGAGGCGATTTTTGTTTATTTTCATTCTAGAACGAATTTTAAAAATTTATGAATATAGAAAATGTTCTTACATTTTTGTACCCAACTAGTAAATAAATTAATCTTTTATCTTTGTTTATGCATTAAAATTATAATTGTGTGTTTTTGTCTTTCTGTAGTAGTAATTTTAATTTAAAATTACTTATCCGAAATTTTTTTTACCGAAAGTCAATTATGGCTGCTATGTTATATCAATCAGCAGCAGCTAATATAACCTAGTCTTGTAAAGCTTTGTAAAAATAAGACAAATACTTTTTGTGCTTAAAAAAGTTAATCCTATTTGGTTCTTTTATAAAAAAAATACTTCAAGAAATACTGGTTTTCACTCAACTTTCAAACTTCTAGTAGTAATGACTTTCTAGTCGCCAATTTAAAAAAAGAAAATTAAGATTCTACTTTTTTAAGCGATTACATGTGAACACCTTAAAGTCTTGGTAAGAAAAACAAAACAAAAAATAATTCAGAATTTAGAGTGGGGGATCAGTTTCGCATATAAATTTAATGTAAAATTATCTCCAATTTCCCGGCCATTCTTGCCTTTTAGTGAAATTTATAAAATAAATAATTACTCTGCCATTAACTCTAGGTACGACTAACAAGCCCACCTCCTAAAAATGCCTTCTTGAACATTTCGTACCATTAACCTTAAATATGAGTGGCAAGCTACCCCCTAAAAAAAAAAAAAACGCACAGGATTTATTTCCCATAGAAAAAAATTGATTAATGCCCTAAAACACTAGAATGGCTCGGAAATGGTGAATTATTCTACATTAAATATATGTGAAACTAATCCCCCACTCGAAATTCTAAAATTGTTTTTGTTTTTCTTTCTGCCAAGTTTTTCAGGGTGTTAACATGTAATTGCCTAAATAAAAAAAGTAGAATCTCATATTTCGGGGAGGTAAGGGGGTGAGTTAGCGGAAGGTGTTAATCTACAATAATGCCAAAGAAATCTTGCAATATATTCATTTTTAAACAGTCCTAGTATTAGATTTTAGTTTCTTGTACATAAAATGTATTTCAATTCAACTTTGAGTTTTCTAACTTTCTTTTAATGGATACATGGTATTTTTAAAGTATTGCAGCATATTTATGTGCACTTAGTGCAGATTACTTGGAAACCATTAATTTCTGGAGATTTTCAGTGGCACACTCTGATTCCTTGTACAAAATAACACTAATATAGTAAATTTCATTGCTTAATCTTGTGTTTTAACAAAGATATAACATTTTACTAAAAAATTAATGTAAAAGATGTGACGAAAGGCATATGGTCTTAAAGAGGGGAAATTATCCAATTGTGCGAGGCACAAAAATAGTCATAACTTCCTTATTTTTAGTCAGATTTAAAAAATTTAAAAAGATTCTTTCTTAGATCATCAAGCTCTTTCTATATATGCCATTGAGATATTTTAAGCAATTTAAATTTTTTCATGTGTATTGCTAGTACAAGAAACTGAAAGCTAATACTAGGACTATTTAAAAATGAATATATTGCAAGATTTCTTTGGCATTATTGTAGATTAACACATTCTGCTAAATAACCCCTTGCCTCCCCAAAATATGAGATTCTACTTTTTATTTTTTAGGCAATTATATGTTAACACCCTGAAAAACTTGGCAAAAAGAAACAAAAACAATTATTTTTGAATTTAGAGTGGGGATTAGTTTCACATAAATTTAATATAAAATATTCCTCCATTTCAGGACCATTCTAGCGTCTTAGGACAGTTAATCATTTTTTCTATGGGAGATAAATCCTGTGCGTTTTCCTTGTTTTTTTTTTTGGGGGGGGGGGGGGGCTCCTTTTTTCTTTCTTTTTTCTATTTAGACGATTATGAGCATCTTTGTGGGAGGGGGGCTTCCCACTTGGACTCTGGGTTAGTGGTAGGGCTAGGGGCAATTAAGTGTGAACACCCTGAAAACTTAGCAGAAAGAAAAAAATAATTTTAGTATTTCGAGTGGGGGAGTAGTTTCACATAAATTTAATGTAGAATAATTCACCATTTCCGGGCCATTCTAGTATTTTAGGGCAGTTAAGCAATTTTTTATATGGGAAATAAATCCTGCTGGTTTTTTTATTTAAAAAAAAAAAAAAAATGTTTTTAAAGATGATTGTGTGGTTTTAATGGGCTTTTTATGTAGGGTTGGGGGCTTGCCATTCGGACTTAGGGTTAGTGATAAGGTTAAGGAAGGGGTTTGTTTTGGATGGAGGTTGCCATCCAGACTTAGGGTTATGGGTGGTTTTTTTTGGGGGGGGGGGGCTTGTCACTCAGATTTAAGGTTAATGGTACGACAGGTTCAAGAGAAGGCATTATTAGGTGGGCTTGTCACTCGAACCTAGAGTTAATGGTAGAGTAATTATTTATTTTATATCAGCTTGAAAAAATATTTTTAAAATTGCACTAAAAGGTAAGAATGCTACATAAAATTTATATGCAAAACTGATCCCCCACTCTAAATTCTAAATTATTTATTTTCTTTTTTCAGCCAAGACTTTTAGGGTGTTCACACGTAATTGCCTAAAAAGTAGAATTTTTTTTTTTTTTTTTTTTTTTTCAATTGGCGACTAGAAAGTCATTACTACTAGAAGTTCGAAAGTTGAGTGGAGACCAGTATTTCTTGAAGCATTTTATAAAATAACCATAAACAGCATTTTAAGTGCAAAAAGTATGTCTTTTTTTTTTTTTTCTCCAAAGAAGTTCGTAAACGAATTTTACAAAGCTTTATAAGCTTTACAAAGTTAGTTTATAGTTAGCTGCTGGTGATGAGTGTTATGTCAGCAATACTAGCAGCTATTGACTTTTTTTCGATAAGGTAATTTAAAATTACAACGAAAGACAAAACATACAATTATAATTTTAATGCATAAAAAACGATAAAAGATTGATTTGTTTACTAGTTGGGGTACGAAAAATAGTTTTTTTAAAAATGTTCGATACATGTCATGTTTATTTTTAAGATTACAAAAAAAATAATGAATCAATTAATTTTGTATCCCGACAATAATTGAAATTGATATTTTTGCTGATTGTTTTCCAAATATCATGACAATTTCCCAAAGATGAATGGTACGATATCTTTAAAAGGGGGGGGGGGTCTGACTTAAATGGCCAAAAATGACGTTAACATTTTCATGACTTTATTTTCTGAGAACTCTCAAAATATATAATGTAGATTATTATTTATTAATGCATGTCAAAGGATATTCATTTACGAACAAAATGGTGGTATTTTGACGACTTTGGTTTTTAAAATATGACTATTTTAGTAGAACTACCTTGAAATCCGTCATTATCCAAACTGTTTTATGGTCGATGGGTATTGCTAATAAATGACCCACTGACTTAAGACTCAAATGAAAGATATTTCCTTCTACATTCATGGCATGAAATGACCCTTAGGGTTGATGTGCCATTAAGCAATATCTTACCTTATTTTCACTGTAGAGGTCACTAGATGTTAGAAAATTTTGTACTCTAATAGCTAAACTTGGACCGTTAGCTTTTGGAATTCCTTCCTGCTCAGTTTCTCGGACCGTACAAGCATGCATAAATTTATATGTAATGTGAACAAACATCTTTCTGCCCAACTCTTCCCTGCAGGCCCCCTCCTCAACCTTGCCCCCATCATAGTAGCTCCTTATGCTTCAGTAATATCATTGAAGCACAAGGGGCTACTTGTTTGGGGCGAACCAAAAAAACATTAACCCAGAAGTGCTAACCAGTAATCTCCATAATAGAAAAATTGCATAAACTCGGCTCCCATTGTTTTGGTGGATGTGGAACTGCAGCACCTTTTAGTGTAATCCACCAATGAAAACATTTTCGGCTCAAGTCGGCTTCGGTATTGAAAGGATAAATCACCAGAATTACAATTTCCTTTAAAAGCACTAAATTTCTTCATTTTTACAATTTCTATTTAATTTTAAGTTTTTGATAAAAATACAATCTGGAAAAAGATTTTTACAACTGATTTGAAAGTGTTTTGAAATCCCGTTAGCAGGTAATTTTAACAGAAATAATTAAGATGGGGGAAAAAAGAAAAAGAAAGCATACTCTCCCTGGAGAAAGTTGCCCGTTGTGTCAACATGTGAATAAACAGGTTATTCTGAAGTACTTATTTAAAGATATCTTCAGGGCTGTATTTTTTTTTTTTTTTGCATGGAAGTTTTGCCACCGGACATACAGCGCCTGGTATTCCCAAATGGACACCCATCTGGTACTGGCCAGGCTCAATGTAGTTTAACTTCGGCAATCTAACAAGATCCAATGTGATTATGCCATATATTTAAGAAATGTATGTATATGTATGTATGTATGTATATATGTATATGTGTGTGTATATATATGTCTATATATATATTAGAGTTGGGCGGTTTTGAAATTTTGGTTTCGTTATTGGTTTCGTTTTTTTCCCTTAAAACCTCGGTTTACGGTTCGGTTTTTAGTTTTTTTTTGGAAAAAAAATATTTTACTATGGAAGCTATTCATTCTCTTGTGTGATGATTAGTTATTATTCAACGTTTAGTTGAATTATGCCACTGTTTCGATAATTTTGTGACTGAATCATTCTCCATGATATGAATCGTATAAGTTTTAAGGTGTTGACTGTTGTAATCAAAGTTCTGATACCTTTTCAACAGTTAACTCGTTAAAACAGTGACCAAAGATTCATGAAAGATTTCTGAAGAATAAAACTGAGTTTGAATATACATTCTATCTAATTCTTTAACCCATCAGAAGCTAAAATATAACTCAGAAATGCAAGAAATTAAAAAACGAAAATTTATTTAAACAAACAAATTAATTTTACAAATAAAATTAAGCAAAAATGCTGATAAAAGTGAAATATTGTCCAAATCATTAGACAGATAAAAAATTTTAATTTTTTAAAAGGTGAAAATGTTTTTACTCATTTTCTTAGGTTGTGATTGAGAAAAACTAGTTTCTCAGCATGGTTAGGTTTCAGCCTACATTTAGTCATAGAATTCATGACTTGGATTAAAGTTTAATAATTAAACTTTCGAATAAATTGTCAACTCTAAATAAATACCATATTAACAATTTAGTAAAATATAAATCGTTGCATAGTCTACTTTTTGAATAACCCATTTTTGGGAGAGAAAACGGTATAGTTGAGAGATAGTTCTCTAGAAATGACAATTTATGTATGAAGTGGCTTTTCAAAAGTAAACAATGAAATGCCTAATGTTTAAAATAATGTAAAAAATCCGAATAAAGTGATACTAGCATTGGCAACTACTTTTTTTCTTTTTAAATGTTTATACTCGCTCGCTACTTTTCGTTTATTTACTTTTACAACAAGTATTTTTTTTTAATTTCATTTTAATAACTTATTTTTTTACATAACTCTGAAAAAAACATAAATAATTATTTTACAATTTTGAGTTGAATCAAATAGATTTTCGACGTCATACGGAACGTGTTTCATTTTTTCTTTTTCATTTGAAAATAGTTTATGCTAAAAATACGATGTCATGTTTGTCATATTTCTCTTTTTTTTCATTTGAAAATTCAAAATGTTCATGATAAACAAACTGTAAACAAAGATTTCTTCCTACAAGTCAATTAAATGTTTTTATCATATTTGTTCAATCTGTCCTTTTACTAATATAACATTTTTTTGTAATATTCAATTTTATTTAAATCATAAAATCTTTTCAACCGTGTTTCCTTGTATATGGTGGCTTACTGTAGTAAAAACACAATACCGAACGGTTACGGTTTTAAAAAAAAAACAGATTCGGTATGGAGACGAAGCCGAAAAACCGTTTTTTCGGGAAAACCGCCCATCTCTAATATAGATATGTGTGTATATATGTATATGTATGTATGTGTATATATGTATATGTATGTATGTGTATATATGTATATGTATGTATGTGTATATATGTATATGTATGTATGTGTATATATGTATATGTATGTATGTGTATATATGTATATGTATGTATGTGTATGTATGTATGTGTATATATGTATATGTATGTGTGTATATTGTATGTATGTTATCGGCAACAATTAACTTTGAAACTTTTATATAAAGTATATATATATATATATTTGTATGTATGTCCGTATATCTGTGTGTGTGTGTATGCGTGCATGTATGTGTATATTGTATATCTGTGTGTGTGTGTATGTATGTATGGGTCAGGATATTTTGTATCTACAATATATGTAAACCATGCACCGGTATAATAATAATAATAATAAATTAGTATTTATAACTCGGATATCCATTTATGGGTATTATATGTATGAATGCATGTATACAGTTTGTGTGTGTGTGCGTGTACATGTGTGTGTGTGTACATGTATGTTTGTGTGTACATGTATATATACTTGCATATGGATTTACTTCATTGTATATGTTATGTGTATGTATGTGCATCTTTATCTATGTGCGAATCTGTTTATGTACGCACCTCTATTGTGCCAGACACTATCCCGCGCAACAACCCCATGTATGTAGACTTACACCCACATGCATCCGTATGAGGGATGTACACCCTTGTTCGCTTTTCTATCACCCTAAAACCATATAGATGTCTTATGAATCCGTTATTTGAATTCAAGATTATTGCAACCATATCTTATTTGACACCTAACAGACGGTAAACTAATAAACAAATACCATCTACCTTTCTAAATTTAAAATCTCTCTATGCGAATTTGAGTTTCTTTTTTTAAAAAAATTGGTAATTAACTTCCCTAAGAAAAATCGTTTTTAAAGATAAATATTCCATTAAGAGATTGTCCTAACAAATTTCTCTATAAAAAATAACCTTAAAATAATAACCCTAACCTCTAACCTTTTAAAAGCCAAGAAAAGAATTTCAAGTTTAGCCGCACCTTTGAACAAAATCTTTCAACCCAACGAAGTATAAACAAATCCCACCTACCCCCGCCATAAACATCATTAAGCCTAAAAAATCCAAGCAAAATGCTCTGATAGAAAAATAATATAAAAAAATAAATGTAAGATGCTTTTAAACAATAATATATTGAACACAGTTTTGTTTTGCATATATCTGTGTTATCTTAGTATTCAACTTTAGTGTACATCCTATATATATCTATTATGCATGTATGTGTGAGCATGGATATGTATACTTAACATTTCAACCCTTCCTTAACCCCCTACACCTCGACTGCACCCATTAACCCTCCCCCAACCATCATAAACAGCTAATATTCCTACCCAACCCGGCAGGAGAGGCACTTTCTTTATCCAACGTTCCACTCGGCTCTGACCTAAACTACCGGATCTCTATATATGGATGTATATATATATAACCTACCGATATATTCTTTTCAACCAGGAAGCGATGGTTGTTCGAAATCCTCAATTTTTTTATATACACCGAACCATAACTGAAAAATTCCAGCAACGGATACAAATACTACACAGGATAAATTGGAATTTACCAAAGACCAACATCTTGCAAAAACTTTTGGACTCCTGAACAATTTAAGTATCGCTTTCTTTTTCAAGCATACATCCCTAAATAACGGATGCTTTTATTTTTATTTCATTTTGCCCTGACGTGTTATTAGATAACATCCACTTCGACTTTACGCTCACACCTCAACATAAGACTATTCACCTCTGGCCCTCATTTTGTTCTTTACTTCTACTTTGTTTTACTTTATATAAAATTTTCAAAGTTAATTGTTGCCAATAATATTTATAATTGCATTGTTGGCTTCCCCATCCTCTGATGAGAAGAAATGTTTTCTTTGAAAATCCATGGATTAAGGATATGAGGCTCCTTGCTCTGAACTTTTGATGTTTTTAATAAATATTGTATCTTTACAATGTTTTATTCTCATCTTTTACCTTTAAAATATATATATATATATATATTTACAGTAAAATAAAGTTTTAACTTATTTTAATTTTACTTTTCAAAATGTAACACTTTTTTACAAAAAAACAAAAACACTTGAACAAAAGATTAATTTGGAAAAAAGGTTTAATTTGATTTTTTTTTTTTTATATTTGGTAAAGCATTTTAAAAGTTTTAGTTTAAAATTCTGAATTTCTGAAAAAGCAACCCTGAAATCAGAAACCATCCAAGGATCAACATTCTCCAAATAGTCTTAAAAAGCAATAGAAATGACTCTAAAATGGGTAATTTATTTTAATAATGGTAATGCTAAAATAGTGCCATCTGCTACATGTTTTTTTTTTTTTGGGGGGGGGGGGGGGGTTACAGAGATCAAATTTGCAGGACACCCTTCCCTCCAACCACAGCTGGAACAACAATACAACAAAAATGAACAGAAATCAGCTGGCCTTGCCCCCTCCTACAACCCCTGACAAAGTAAAAATAGGATGTGGGAGTGGAGGGGGTAGTGGCAAACTTCTAAGTTCTTAACAATACAGCCCCACATTCAGGACTGGATAAAAAGCCACAAAGAAACCTTAGATAAAAAGGGTAAAACAGTTACACGTTGAAAAAGACAAAGACCAACAGAGACAGTAAATAAAACAAACGTTTAAGATATTCATATCTTTGCAAACTAACAAATAGAATATCCTAATGAAGATATATCTTCAAAATTATTAGCATAAAATGTGGGTAACTTTTTCTAATACATGAATGTTTTAATGCTATAATAACTGATACTAACAAAGCTATCCGCATTGCTCGTGTATAATATAAAAAATATTGTTGAAATGAATAAAAAATGTAATTCGAAAGATTAGCTGAAAACTATTAAAAGAATTCGGGCTAAATTGCAATTTTAATTTACTTCACTAAAAATAGCATCAGCAATGGATAAACAATCAGGATTAAGACAAACATTTTTTCTCTAACCTTTGAAATGATGTTGCATTGTTTATTTCTCATTTGGAATGATATGGAATTAGTAGAGGAGCATGAAAACAAACTTGTTAAAATAATGTAGATGTCTCCATATAAAGTCAGAAATATATATAAGCATATACATATACCTATGTGTAGGATTAATTCATAAACTAATTATGAATTTTGGAACAGCTGCTATGTGTAAAGGTGGATAATGTGGGCTATATTTAATTTATACATGAGTTGAAGTCCTTCATGAAAATTCAGATACCTCAGATTTTTGAAATTTTAACAATAGGTATTAGACATCAATTAATAAATATTCCAAATTTCGGTTCTTTGGAGTATTTTAAAGGGTTTTTAAGTGGCATACAAGCACAACCTCCCATTTGAAAATTAAAATATTTCAGATTTGCATTTAATTTGATCTATAGAAATTAAACACTAATTGAGCAAGATTCCCTGAATTTAAATTTGGTGCAAAACTGTTCTGTCCGGAAAATTAATTTTACCTGTTCTGGGACGGGTATTTTAGTTTCATATATTAACCATTCCATTTTGTCTAAAATTTTATTTCATGTTCCAAACTTCCTCATTAATTTACAAAGATCTTCCCTGAAAGTTTCAATATCATTTTATTGATAAAACCTTGCTACAAGATATGCTAAATTAATTTATATACGTTTTCTTGGTCTAAATATTGTTTTGGAGTTTAAGCCCAACACTGACTAATGCCCTTATATATAGATTAAAAGAAACATAAAAAGGATTTTCAACTTTAGAAATATAAAATAAATTTTAAAATATTGTGTGCCTAAATAAGACAGATTTATTTTGTTCAATAATTTAGTTTTACAATGCATTGTTTGCATCCAACTATGAAATCAAATTCAATATTTGGAGAATATGTTCTTATTTCCACATAAATAAATATAAAAGGATGATGAGAGGAGTCTCAGATCCATACGGACGTTCCAATTATCGGGGGGGGGGGGTACTAAAATATAAAGGAATTTCAACATCAAATGGTAATGTGTGTGGAGGGATATTCCACAAAGAAAAATACTTTGGCTGGTACCTTTCCTATTGGAGACTATTTAAGAAAAATGTTCAATTTATGTTGTGGTATCATCCCTATTTAACTATACAATGGACTCTTCCAATAAATATATAATACTTTAACTGAATTCAACTGGGGAGGGGGGGGGGTAACAGAAGCTACACTTACAACATTGTATCTCTGTAATATAGTCTTATTCTTTTTTTCAACATGTGTTGTCTTAATGTTATGTCCTCGAAGGGACATACCATTGTTTGCAGGTTTACTTCATATCACTGAATGTTTTCATAATTTAAATTTGTTTAAAACGATCAAATACAAAATCATTTCTGGCAAATCCTCATGTATTAAGTTTTGGAAGCTACTTTTATAACAATTTGTTCAATTAATAACCTAATGACCAATCGATACTGTAATAATTTAAAAAAAAAAAAAGAAAAAAAACTCCTGGGCAACGCTAAAAAAGTTAAAGCTCACCTTATCGTAGTTTTAGTTTTATCGTCTTTTAGTTTGCCGTTTAAAAAGAAGAAATATGTAAGGATTGCAAGTCTTTATGCCTGTAGGCATTAAAACCTGATCTTTTTGTCCTTTGTAGATAATAACCGCCATAAAAAGCTGTCACCATTGTGTTCAGATTAACCAAATCCTTAAAAGATTTGACGACAGGTGCAAATTGAGATTATTGCAATTATAAGATTTATCTGATAGATCACAAAAGTTAGTTCTTTGAATCAGTGGCAACAGTTCAATTGCTTTTGCATTTGTTATCCACCAAACAAATATACTGTCACTGAAACGTGAGAGGCTACTGTCACAGGAGGGGGGAGGGTAGACCTAAGTGGAGAGTTAAAATGTTCCAAGAAATTTAGCCTGTGTATTACTGAAAAACCTAGAATCTTAGTAGCCATTTTTTTTCACCAGATTTGAAATTTTTAGGATGTGTCAGAACAGTTAAAAATACTTTGCAGCTTAGACTCCAAAAATATAGCTATATTTTTAAAGCAATTAATGCTGCAGGACCTGTCGCTGTCTGTCTCTCTCTGTGTGTCGCTGCCCGTCTCTCTCTGTGTGTCGCTGCCCGTCTCTCTCTGTGTGTCGCTGCCCGTCTCTCTCTGTGTGTCGCTGCCCGTCTCTCTCTGTGTGTCGCTGCCCGTCTCTCTGTGTGTGTCGCTGCCCGTCTCTCTGTGTGTGTCGCTGCCCGTCTCTCTGTGTGTGTCGCTGCCCGTCTCTCTGTGTGTGTCGCTGCCCGTCTCTCTGTGTGTGTCGCTGCCCGTCTCTCTGTGTGTGTCGCTGCCCGTCTCTCTGTGTGTGTCGCTGCCCGTCTCTCTGTGTGTGTCGCTGCCCGTCTTTCTGTGTGTGTCGCTGCCCGTCTCTCTGTGTGTGTCGCTGCCCGTCTCTCTGTGTGTGTCGCTGCCCGTCTCTCTCTGTGTGTCGCTGCCCGTCTCTCTCTGTGTGTCGCTGCCCGTCTCTCTCTGTGTGTCGCTGCCCGTCTCTCTCTGTGTGTCGCTGCCCGTCTCTCTCTGTGTGTCGCTGCCCGTCTCTCTCTGTGTGTCGCTGCCCGTCTCTCTCTGTGTGTCGCTGCCCGTCTCTCTCTGTGTGTCGCTGCCCGTCTCTCTCTGTGTGTCGCTGCCCGTCTCTCTCTGTGTGTCGCTGCCCGTCTCTCTCTGTGTGTCGCTGCCCGTCTCTCTCTGTGTGTCGCTGCCCGTCTCTCTCTGTGTGTCGCTGCCCGTCTCTCTCTGTGTGTCGCTGCCCGTCTCTCTCTGTGTGTCGCTGCCCGTCTCTCTCTGTGTGTCGCTGCCCGTCTCTCTCTGTGTGTCGCTGCCCGTCTCTCTCTGTGTGTCGCTGCCCGTCTCTCTCTGTGTGTCGCTGCCCGTCTCTCTCTGTGTGTCGCTGCCCGTCTCTCTCTGTGTGTCGCTGCCCGTCTCTCTCTGTGTGTCGCTGCCCGTCTCTCTCTGTGTGTCGCTGCCCGTCTCTCTCTGTGTGTCGCTGCCCGTCTCTCTCTGTGTGTCGCTGCCCGTCTCTCTCTGTGTGTCGCTGCCCGTCTCTCTCTGTGTGTCGCTGCCCGTCTCTCTCTTGTGTCTCTCTCTCTGTCTCTCTCTTTGTGTGCCACTGCCTGTGTCTCTCTCTCTTGTGTCTCTCTCTCTCTCTCTGTCTCTCTCTTGTGTGCCGCTACCTGTGTCTCTCTCTCTTGTGTCTCTCTCTCTCTGTCTCTCTCTTGTGTGCCGCTGCCTGTGTCTCTCTCTCTTGTGTCTCTCTCTCTCTGTCTCTCTCTTGTGTGCCGCTGCCTGTCTCTCTCTCTTGTGTCTCTCTCTCTGTGTCTCTCTCTCTGTGTCTCTCTCTCTGTGTCTCTCTCTCTGTGTCTCTCTCTCTGTGTCTCTCTCTCTGTGTCTCTCTCTGTGTGTCTCTCTCTCTGTGTGTCTCTCTCTCTGTGTGTCTCTCTCTCTGTGTGTCTCTCTCTCTGTGTGTCTCTCTCTCTGTGTGTCTCTCTCTCTGTGTGTCTCTCTCTCTGTGTGTCTCTCTCTCTGTGTGTGTCTCTCTCTCTGTGTGTGTCTCTCTCTCTGTGTGTGTCTCTCTCTCTGTGTGTGTCTCTCTCTCTGTGTGTGTCTCTCTCTCTGTGTGTGTCTCTCTCTCTGTGTGTGTCTCTCTCTCTGTGTGTGTCTCTCTCTCTGTGTGTGTCTCTCTCTCTGTGTGTGTCTCTCTCTCTGTGTGTGTCTCTCTCTCTGTGTGTGTCTCTCTCTCTGTGTGTGTCTCTCTCTCTGTGTGTGTCTCTCTCTCTGTGTGTGTCTCTCTCTCTGTGTGTGTCTCTCTCTCTGTGTGTGTCTCTCTCTCTGTGTGTGTCTCTCTCTCTGTGTGTGTCTCTCTCTCTGTGTGTGTCTCTCTCTCTGTGTGTGTCTCTCTCTCTGTGTGTGTCTCTCTCTCTGTGTGTGTCTCTCTCTCTGTGTGTGTCTCTCTCTCTGTGTGTGTCTCTCTCTCTGTGTGTGTCTCTCTCTCTGTGTGTGTCTCTCTCTCTGTGTGTGTCTCTCTCTCTGTGTGTGTCTCTCTCTCTGTGTGTGTCTCTCTCTCTGTGTGTGTCTCTCTCTCTCTGTGTGTGTCTCTCTCTCTCTGTGTGTGTCTCTCTCTCTCTCTCTGTCTCTCTCTCTGTCTCTCTCTCTGTCTCTCTCTCTGTCTCTCTCTCTGTCTCTGTCTCTCTCTGTCTCTCTCTCTGTCTCTCTCTCTGTCTCTCTCTCTGTCTCTCTCTCTGTCTCTCTCTCTGTCTCTCTCTCTGTCTCTTGTGTGCTGCTGCCTGTGTCTCTCTCTCTTGTGTCTCTCTCTGTCTCTGATTCTTTTTTCTTTTTCTTTTCTATCAGTTTACTTTGTATTGGAATTTTTTATATAATTTGTATTTTAATTATTTAGACTATTGTTATTGTCATGGATATTCTCAACACAAGGACCTGTGGCGTAACGGCTATAAGTGCTAAGTAATAAATTCTAATTAAGATTTCTACTAGGTTATGGCTGATAGAATGAGAGCAAGGTACCCCCCCCCCCCCCGTGAATTAAATAAAGTTCCGTACAGATTCCAGAGTTTTACAAGATGCACTTGAAGATCAAAGGTTACATCCAAGATGAGAACAGTAGTTCGAATAAACGAAATAGTACAGTTTAATTTAATCTTAATCATATTTTTTTACTTTACCATTAACTATTATCATTTATAGACCTCCAGTACATGTCACATTATTTCTTGCGTACTTACTTAAGCCCCCGCCCTTGCTAGATGTCCAATCAAATTTTCACTGTATAGTATTACTCATAATAAATATGTATAATCATTTGTGGAATAAATTTTTGCATAATAGATGGTCAGGTCCTGAAAAATGAGGGCATCCCGGCAATAACTAAAAACACTGACAAGTTTATTTAAAATTTGCAAAATTTGTTTAGTTCATAAAAACTAATATTAATGTAAAATCATGGGGGTGGGGGGCAAAATAAACAAAGCTTTCAAATCAAGTAGATAGCTTTAAAGCTCTTTCAGCATGAAATTGAACATCTCTATTAATAATGGAAGAAAGTGATAAAAATGGACCTGACGGAATAAATGCATGGCCAGAAAAGTCAATTTCGTAAAACTGTCCAGTGCATGCCACGGCATGTAAAAACGGACGTTAAACCGAATATATTTGTCTGAAGTCGAAACTATAATATTTAAGGCTATTGTACTTAGTATTAAATAGTAATATATGCAAAAATAACGTCTTAATATATTTTTTTTTTGTGGAGGGGGGGGGGCATGTAGTATTTGTTCTGTTATGCTACCATCTTCCCAAGCATTAACACATTCGGGGGTGGGGGTGTAGTATCACAAGGTTGATTATTTTTCTTGTTGCTTAGAAGTCTTCTCAAAAAAGTCTGCTCGGTCTTTTATATAAGATTAAAGTGTAGTATCTATAACTACATTTTTTTAAATTTTATTTTTATTTTTTAAGAATGAAAAAAAAAATTAGCTGATTTAATCAAATCTTTTATTTTAGGTTTTAATTAGGGGAAGTAGTGTAACATCTGTTCTCATGAAACCATCCTCTCAGGCATTACTTCCTTCCTGGGGGGGAAGCCAGTGTAGTATCTGTTCGTTCATCATATTATCCTCTCTTGCATTACCCCCTTCCCTTTGGGAGGAGCAGTGTAGTAAATGTTCTGAATGATACCATCTTTTCAGAAATTACCTTCTCCTTCAGGGAAGTAGTTTCGTATCTGTTATGTCACCATCCTTCCAGGCATTATCTTCTCCTTGGGTAGTGCAGTATATGTTCGTTCGTCATATCATCTTTCCATAATAATAAAGAAAAATATGAAAGGTTCTTCAGCCGTTTTAATGTGACAAATTCAAAATTGAATTTTGATTTTTAAAATGTGTAACCGACATACAAAGCCTCTCCAATGTGAGAATGCATCTATAAAACTCCTTAACCTGCTATTTGAATGGACGCGCACCTGTCAATCAAATGTGTAATTATCCACCTTCCGCGAAGCTGAATATAGCATTAGCAAATATGGACAAACATTAGTTATTTGATTTTAAAATAATTGTTAGCCAAAAACGAAAACAAACATTTTTTTTTTTTAACTGTCAAATTTAGTTTGGAAAAGAATGTAAAAACTGTAGAAGAAAGTTTTATATCTGAGAGAGGGGGTGATTATTAACTAGTTGCCCGGATTTTTTTGATTTTTTTTTTACATAGGATTTTCAAAATTAAATGTAATTATTACTGTATAGTTGTGTCATTAACTTAAACCATATTGTGATAAACCTATATCTAATTTTTTTGTTAAGGTATCTATCATATATATATATATATCTCAAGGGAGACGTGAGAGCGCTCTATCCCTTAATACAGTGGTCCTCAACCTTTTTGTTGCCGCGGACCGGTAAGCGTTAGACAATTTTACCGCGGCCCGGGGGTAGATTGTTTACTTGCAACTTACATGTAGCATCGTACCAACAACATAACATGAAAATAAAAGCCTCGAAATAATAATAAATATATCATTAAAAAGTTTACATTAAAAATTTACTTTAAACATTCCTTTCAAAATAAAATACAGGTACACCAGAAAAACGAATATAAAGTGCATGAACATTTTAACATTACTAGAACACCAAGTCAATGAGAACACTAGTGACTAAGCTTACAAAGCGTATGACTAATCTTATGACAAAGCGTACAAACTGAGATAAAGAGCTTTAAAAACTGCGCACATGTATGCAAACTATATTTCTAAACTGTATTTCTTACGCGGCCCGGTACCAATTGGTCTACGGACCGGCACCGGTCCGCGGCCCACCGGTTGGGGACCACTGCCTTAATAGACTTCAAAAACGGCCTATGCTAGAAATCTCATTTCTTTGATCGATATTAACTCAAAAAACAATAAACCAAATTATTTAAAACTTTGCACAAAATTTTTATTTGATAGGTTCTATAAGTGTGTAGAATTTCAGCATCATTAGTCAAGGCAACCCAGATATCAAATCATGAAATCATATCTGTGTGTACGTACGTGCCACCCTGTATCTTATAAACTATTTAATGGATTCAGCTGATTTTTGGCAGAGATAGAGGTTTTAGGGTCTAGTTGATGGCATTTTAATTTCTACACACTTATAGAACTTATCAAATAAAAAATTTTATGCAAAGTTAACTAATTTGGTTTATTGGTTTTTGAGTTATGATTGATCAAAGAAATGAGATTTCCAGCATAGGCCATTCGTGTAGTCTATTTGGGATAGAGCGCTCTCGCGCCTCCCTTGATTTATATGTATATTTATATATGTGTACGTATATTTATATATGTATATATATGTGTACGTATATTTATATATGTGTACGTATATTTATATATGTGTACGTATATTTATATATGTGTACGTATATTTATATATGTGTACGTATATTTATATGTGTGTACGTATGTGTGTACGTATATTTATGTGTGTACGTATATTTATGTGTGTACGTATATTTATGTGTGTACGTATATTTGTATGTGTGTATGTATATTTATGTGTGTATGTATATTTATATATTTGTGTGTGTACGTATATTTATGTGTGTGTGTGTACGTATATTTATGTGTGTGTGTGTACGTATATTTGTGTGTGTGTGTGTACGTATATTTATGTGTGTGTGTGTACGTATATTTATGTGTGTGTGTGTGTGTACGTATATTTATGTGTGTGTGTGTGTACGTATATTTATGTGTGTGTGTACGTATATTTATGTGTGTGTGTGTACGTATATTTATGTGTGTGTGTGTGTACGTATATTTATGTGTGTGTGTGTGTACGTATATTTATGTGTGTGTGTGTGTACGTATATTTATGTGTGTGTGTGTGTACGTATATTTATGTGTGTGTGTGTGTGTACGTATATTTATGTGTGTGTGTGTGTGTACGTATATTTATGTGTGTGTGTGTGTGTACGTATATTTATGTGTGTGTGTGTGTGTACGTATATTTATGTGTGTGTGTGTGTGTACGTATATTTATGTGTGTGTGTGTGTGTACGTATATTTATGTGTGTGTGTGTGTGTACGTATATTTATGTATGTGTGTGTGTACGTATATTTATGTATGTGTGTGGGTACGTATATTTATGTATGTGTGTGTGTGTGTACGTATATTTATGTATGTGTGTGTGTGTGTACGTATATTTATGTATGTGTGTGTGTGTACGTATATTTATGTATGTATGTGTGTGTGTGTGTACGTATATTTATGTGTGTGTGTGTACGTATATTTATGTGTGTGTGTGTGTACACGTATATTTATGTGTGTGTGTGTGTACACGTATATATGTGTGTGTGTGTACACGTATATTTATGTGTGTGTGTGTGTACACGTATATTTATGTATGTGTGTGTGTGTGTGTACACGTATATTTATGTGTTCACACAAAAACGGCCAAACGGAATTTTCGAAGGCCAAAACACCAAATTCGTGAAATTTGGCCATAAAAGGGCCGATCTGGTTTTGCACACGGTCCACTAGCTAGTCAGCCGGCCTTTATTCTGCCTTTTTACCCCAAACAATTGTCATTGTGAGCTAAATATTCAATGAATGTCTATCACGGTGACCGCGAAATTTGAAAGTACATTTTGGCTTTAACTGCAAAAGTATTATGGCTCATTTATTTTTCTGTTCCTAAATGAAATAAAACAATTTCCTTTATCACGAACCCAGATTGTTATAAGTCAATAGCAATAGATCAATCGTCATTTTGAATAAAATTGATTATCTTAATTTGCTATCCTCCCCACGAGAGCAGGTACATGGTCGGTTTTTAATGTATGGGGAAAAATACAGCTTCCCCAAAATTCTTTGGATTGGAGCAAAAATAAAAATTGCTTTGGTCTAGAGGGATTTCTCCTTCACTGACCAGATCAAGGAGAGAAATGAAGTGTAGTATGAGAATAAATACTAAAGTTTAAGTGAAATTAGTTCTTGAATTTATTTGTATAAAAAAATCACGCAAAAAAAATTGAGTGCGCATGCACTTATTTTTTTTTTTTATCGTCAGGAAAAAATTGTTTTATTTGAATTAAAGTTTTTAAATAGTTTTGTTTTTATAACTTTATTTCTAAAAAATTTAAAATGTTGACGTTTGATGTCAAAGGTTAGACGAAAGTGAACGTTTGAAACGGACTTTCCCGCGTCGAAAGATACGTTTGTTTGTGAGTGAATGTGTAAATTCAGGATAAAAAGTTGATGAACCCCCCCCCCCCTCCCCGAAACTGATGTGATTTTTAACAAATAAAACTAAAATGATTTTTTATTTTAAATATATGTATATAAACAAGAGTATATTTTGAGTGTTTGTCTCCAATCCCTTCCCACCCAGGCAATGCCGGATAAATACAGTTCATATATGAACTGATTGTTGTATTGACTATTTTTTTGGACGGCTTAGTTTTTGGTTTGCACTTGTATACTGTGCTCGATGACTTCTTTAAAAGAATTGCTCTCACTAAAAACACTTCATTTAAATATATAAGTGACGATAATAATTAAATAAATTTTTTATTTTAAATTTTTTAAAAAAATCGAATATTACCAAGATCGCCTTGAGCGAGCATCAGACACAAACTCACGTACGCACACACGCGCCTATAGTTGTGAACTGTTGATTTCTTTGTGGCGTGGGTGGTTAACGCGCTACTGTAAACATTCAGGTTGCTTTAAGGATTGGCGGATTTTTTCAATTGAAATCCGTTTTAAAGAAAACCCGTTTACCGTTACGGGAGTAAGCAATATATCGAAACACTTTTACTAAATTTGTCGATGACTACTTTTTTAGGAGATTACGTGTGAACGCCTTGAAAAACTTGGCGGTTAACATATTTTAGAATTTAGAGTAGGGATCAGTTTCGTGTATAAATTTAACAAAATCATCCTCCATTCCCGGGTCGTTCGAACGTTTTAGGGCTGTTAACTCTTTTTTACAACTAACCCTAAGTTCGATTGGTAAGGTTGTAAAACCACACGTAATCGCATAAAAAATAGCCCCACCCAAAAAATAAAAAAACCCGCACAGAATTTATCTCCCATAGCATAAAAAATGTGTTAACAGGCCTAAAACTTGCAATGATCCGGAAACTGATCCTCCAAATATCAGGGTGTTCACCGGAATCTTTTCTTTTTAAGACAAAAAATGAATGACCTTTTCCTAAAAATTTAATGTTTAAATCCCATTTAAGTCGCCTAAATTTTCGTCATTATTATAAAACAACTTTATACTTAAACCCTGTTTTAGTAATAAAATAAATTAAGAAAAAGTGAAATAGTGAGTTTTTTTCTTTCTGAAAAGACATCGATAATATATAAAAATTGTCGTTTAATAATGTATCATTATTAGATCCATTAATGAGGCAAAAAATTAGTAAAATGTTCTTTTTTCAAAACCAATATGCAAGTATAATGATAATTCATTGGGCGTCCGTAGAAAAACCTTGAGCCTGCTCTCGGTTTGCAAAGCCGACAAGAAATCCAATAAATTTTCCTGATACTTGCATATTGGTTTTAAAAAAACATTTTATTTGCCTTTCTCTCTCTCCGTTTCTTAGTCTCTCTCTCTCTCTCTCTCTCCGTTTCTTTGTCTCTCTCTCTCTCTCTCTCCGTTTCTTTGTCTCTCTCTCTCTCTCTCTCCGTTTCTTTGTCTCTCTCTCTCTCTCTCTCTCTCCGTTTCTTTGTCTCTCTCTCTCTCTCTCTCCGTTTCTTTGTCTCTCTCTCTCTCTCTCTCCGTTTCTTTGTCTCTCTCTCTCTCTCTCTCCGTTTCTTTGTCTCTCTCTCTCTCTCTCTCTCCGTTTCTTTGTCTCTCTCTCTCTCCGTTTCTTTGTCTCTCTCTCTCTCTCCGTTTCTTTGTCTCTCTCTCTCTCTCTCCGTTTCTTTGTCTCTCTCTCTCTCTCTCCGTTTCTTTGTCTCTCTCTCTCTCTCCGTTTCTTTGTCTCTCTCTCTCTCTCCGTTTCTTTGTCTCTCTCTCTCTCTCCGTTTCTTTGTCTCTCTCTCTCTCTCCGTTTCTTTGTCTCTCTCTCTCCGTTTCTTTGTCTCTCTCTCTCTCTCTCTCTCCGTTTCTTTGTCTCTCTCTCTCCGTTTCTTTGTCTCTCTCTCTCTCTCTCTCCGTTTCTTTGTCTCTCTCTCTCTCTCTCTCTCCGTTTCTTTGTCTCTCTCTCTCTCTCTCTCCGTTTCTTTGTCTCTCTCTTTCTCTCTCCGTTTCTTTGTCTCTCTCTTTCTCTCTCCGTTTCTTTGTCTCTCTCTTTCTCTCTCCGTTTCTTTGTCTCTCTCTTTCTCTCTCCGTTTCTTTGTCTCTCTCTTTCTCTCTCCGTTTCTTTGTCTCTCTCTTTCTCTCTCCGTTTCTTTGTCTCTCTCTTTCTCTCTCCGTTTCTTTGTCTCTCTCTCTCTCTCTCCGTTTCTTTGTCTCTCTCTCTCTCTCTCTCCGTTTCTTTGTCTCTCTCTCTCTCTCTCCGTTTCTTTGTCTCTCTCTCTCTCTCTCTCCGTTTCTTTGTCTCTCTCTCTCTCTCTCTCTCTCTCCGTTTCTTTGTCTCTCTCTCTCTCCGTTTCTTTGTCTCTCTCTCTCTCCGTTTCTTTGTCTCTCTCTCTCTCCGTTTCTTTGTCTCTCTCTCTCTCTCTCCGTTTCTTTGTCTCTCTCTCTCTCTCTCCGTTTCTTTGTCTCTCTCTCTCTCTCTCTCCGTTTCTTTGTCTCTCTCTCTCTCTCTCTCCGTTTCTTTGTCTCTCTCTCTCTCTCTCTCCGTTTCTTTGTCTCTCTCTCTCTCTCCGTTTCTTTGTCTCTCTCTCTCTCTCCGTTTCTTTGTCTCTCTCTCTCTCTCCGTTTCTTTGTCTCTCTCTCTCTCTCTCTCTCCGTTTCTTTGTCTCTCTCTCTCTCTCTCTCTCCGTTTCTTTGTCTCTCTCTCTCTCTCTCTCTCCGTTTCTTTGTCTCTCTCTCTCTCTCTCTCTCCGTTTCTTTGTCTCTCTCTCTCTCTCTCTCTCTCCGTTTCTTTGTTTCTCTCTCTCTCTCTCTCTCCGTTTCTTTGTCTCTCTCTCTCTCTCTCTCTCCGTTTCTTTGTCTCTCTCTCTCTCTCTCTCTCTCCGTTTCTTTGTCTCTCTCTCTCTCTCTCTCTCTCTCCGTTTCTTTGTCTCTCTCTCTCTCTCTCTCTCCGTTTCTTTGTCTCTCTCTCTCTCTCTCTCTCTCCGTTTCTTTGTCTCTCTCTCTCTCTCTCTCTCTCCGTTTCTTTGTCTCTCTCTCTCTCTCTCTCCGTTTCTTTGTCTCTCTCTCTCTCTCTCCGTTTCTTTGTCTCTCTCTCTCTCTCTCCGTTTCTTTGTCTCTCTCTCTCTCTCTCTCCGTTTCTTTGTCTCTCTCTCTCTCTCTCCGTTTCTTTGTCTCTCTCTCTCTCTCTCCGTTTCTTTGTTTCTCTCTCTCTCTCTCTCTCCGTTTCTTTGTCTCTCTCTCTCTCTCTCTCTCCGTTTCTTTGTCTCTCTCTCTCTCCGTTTCTTTGTCTCTCTCTCTCTCTCTCTCTCCGTTTCTTTGTCTCTCTCTCTCTCCGTTTCTTTGTCTCTCTCTCTCCGTTTCTTTGTCTCTCTCTCTCTCTCTCCGTTTCTTTGTCTCTCTCTCTCTCTCTCTCTCCGTTTCTTTGTCTCTCTCTCTCTCTCCGTTTCTTTGTCTCTCTCTCTCTCTCCGTTTCTTTGTCTCTCTCTCTCTCTCCGTTTCTTTGTCTCTCTCTCTCTCTCTCCGTTTCTTTGTCTCTCTCTCTCTCCGTTTCTTTGTCTCTCTCTCTCTCCGTTTCTTTGTCTCTCTCTCTCTCTCTCCGTTTCTTTGTCTCTCTCTCTCTCTCTCCGTTTCTTTGTCTCTCTCTCTCTCTCTCTCCGTTTCTTTGTCTCTCTCTCTCTCTCTCCGTTTCTTTGTCTCTCTCTCTCTCTCTCTCCGTTTCTTTGTCTCTCTCTCTCTCTCTCTCCGTTTCTTTGTCTCTCTCTCTCTCTCTCTCCGTTTCTTTGTCTCTCTCTCTCTCTCTCTCTCCGTTTCTTTGTCTCTCTCTCTCTCTCTCTCTCCGTTTCTTTGTCTCTCTCTCTCTCTCTCTCTCCGTTTCTTTGTCTCTCTCTCTCTCTCTCTCTCTCCGTTTCTTTGTCTCTCTCTCTCTCTCTCTCTCCGTTTCTTTGTCTCTCTCTCTCTCTCTCTCTCCGTTTCTTTGTCTCTCTCTCTCTCTCTCTCCGTTTCTTTGTCTCTCTCTCTCTCTCTCTCCGTTTCTTTGTCTCTCTCTCTCTCTCTCCGTTTCTTTGTCTCTCTCTCTCTCTCTCTCCGTTTCTTTGTCTCTCTCTCTCTCTCTCTCCGTTTCTTTGTCTCTCTCTCTCTCTCTCCGTTTCTTTGTCTCTCTCTCTCTCTCTCCGTTTCTTTGTCTCTCTCTCTCTCTCTCTCTCCGTTTCTTTGTCTCTCTCTCTCTCTCTCTCCGTTTCTTTGTCTCTCTCTCTCTCTCTCTCCGTTTCTTTGTCTCTCTCTCTCTCTCTCTCTCTCTCTCTCCGTTTCTTTGTCTCTCTCTCTCTCTCTCTCTCTCTCCGTTTCTTTGTCTCTCTCTCTCTCTCTCTCTCTCTCCGTTTCTTTGTCTCTCTCTCTCTCTCTCTCTCTCTCCGTTTCTTTGTCTCTCTCTCTCTCTCTCTCTCTCCGTTTCTTTGTCTCTCTCTCTCTCTCTCTCTCTCTCCGTTTCTTTGTCTCTCTCTCTCTCTCTCTCTCCGTTTCTTTGTCTCTCTCTCTCTCCGTTTCTTTGTCTCTCTCTCTCTCTCTCTCTCTCCGTTTCTTTGTCTCTCTCTCTCTCTCTCCGTTTCTTTGTCTCTCTCTCTCTCTCCGTTTCTTTGTCTCTCTCTCTCTCTCCGTTTCTTTGTCTCTCTCTCTCTCTCTCTCTCTCTCCGTTTCTTTGTCTCTCTCTCTCTCTCCGTTTCTTTGTCTCTCTCTCTCTCTCTCTCTCTCTCCGTTTCTTTGTCTCTCTCTCTCTCTCCGTTTCTTTGTCTCTCTCTCTCTCTCTCTCCCCGTTTCTTTGTCTCTCTCTCTCCGTTTCTTTGTCTCTCTCTCTCTCTCTCTCCGTTTCTTTGTCTCTCTCTCTCTCTCTCTCTCTCTCCGTTTCTTTGTCTCTCTCTCTCTCTCTCTCTCTCTCCGTTTCTTTGTCTCTCTCTCTCTCTCTCTCTCTCTCCGTTTCTTTGTCTCTCTCTCTCTCTCTCTCTCTCTCCGTTTCTTTGTCTCTCTCTCTCTCTCTCTCTCTCCGTTTCTTTGTCTCTCTCTCTCTCTCTCTCCGTTTCTTTGTCTCTCTCTCTCTCTCTCTCTCTCCGTTTCTTTGTCTCTCTCTCTCTCTCTCTCTCTCCGTTTCTTTGTCTCTCTCTCTCTCCGTTTCTTTGTCTCTCTCTCTCTCTCTCTCTCTCCGTTTCTTTGTCTCTCTCTCTCTCTCTCCGTTTCTTTGTCTCTCTCTCTCTCTCCGTTTCTTTGTCTCTCTCTCTCTCTCTCTCTCTCTCTCTCCGTTTCTTTGTCTCTCTCTCTCTCTCCGTTTCTTTGTCTCTCTCTCTCTCTCTCTCTCTCTCCGTTTCTTTGTCTCTCTCTCTCTCTCCGTTTCTTTGTCTCTCTCTCTCTCTCTCTCCCCGTTTCTTTGTCTCTCTCTCTCCGTTTCTTTGTCTCTCTCTCTCTCTCTCTCCGTTTCTTTGTCTCTCTCTCTCTCTCTCCGTTTCTTTGTCTCTCTCTCTCTCTCTCTCTCTCTCCGTTTCTTTGTCTCTCTCTCTCTCTCTCTCTCTCTCCGTTTCTTTGTCTCTCTCTCTCTCTCTCCGTTTCTTTGTCTCTCTCTCTCTCTCTCTCTCTCTCCGTTTCTTTGTCTCTCTCTCTCTCTCTCTCCCCCCGTTTCTTTGTCTCTCTCTCTCCGTTTCTTTGTCTCTCTCTCTCTCTCTCTCCGTTTCTTTGTCTCTCTCTCTCTCTCTCTCCGTTTCTTTGTCTCTCTCTCTCTCTCTCTCTCTCTCCGTTTCTTTGTCTCTCTCTCTCTCTCTCTCTCTCTCTCTCTCCGTTTCTTTGTCTCTCTCTCTCTCTCTCTCCGTTTCTTTGTCTCTCTCTCTCTCTCTCTCCGTTTCTTTGTCTCTCTCTCTCTCTCTCCGTTTCTTTGTCTCTCTCTCTCTCTCTCTCCGTTTCTTTGTCTCTCTCTCTCTCTCTCCGTTTCTTTGTCTCTCTCTCTCTCTCTCTCGGTTTCTTTGTCTCTCTCTCTCTCTCTCCGTTTCTTTGTCTCTCTCTCTCTCTCTCCGTTTCTTTGTCTCTCTCTCTCTCTCTCCGTTTCTTTGTCTCTCTCTCTCTCTCTCTCCGTTTCTTTGTCTCTCTCTCTCTCTCTCTCTCCGTTTCTTTGTCTCTCTCTCTCTCTCTCTCTCCGTTTCTTTGTCTCTCTCTCTCTCTCTCCGTTTCTTTGTCTCTCTCTCTCTCTCTCCGTTTCTTTGTCTCTCTCTCTCTCTCTCCGTTTCTTTGTCTCTCTCTCTCTCTCTCCGTTTCTTTGTCTCTCTCTCTCTCTCTCCGTTTCTTTGTCTCTCTCTCTCTCTCTCCGTTTCTTTGTCTCTCTCTCTCTCTCTCCGTTTCTTTGTCTCTCTCTCTCTCTCTCCGTTTCTTTGTCTCTCTCTCTCTGTCTTTGTCTCTGTCTCTGTCTCTCGTTTTATTTTTATTTTGCCCTCTTTTAACTCGTTTTATATCTATTAGCTGTTGAAATTTCTTTTAAATGGTTGATTTTTAAAAAATTTTATGAATGTCTATAAATTAAACTTTTTTGTTAGTAACATAAATCAATATTGGGATGCTACTAGTTTCTATTTAAGTTTATTTTATTGAACTACTTTTAAAATATTTTCATACATTCTTTTTTATTTTCTCATTATTTTAGAAATGAACAGAAATATTCGGATCATAGGGTAAGTAATTCATTTTAACTTTGATATTGTCATGAAAATTGTTTTTCTAGAATTGGAAGAAAAAAAAATAAAACTTAAATTATTTTTACCATGAAAGTATTTTTTAAAAGGTTATATAAACCGGCAAAAAGATGCGACATGGGGGTCGCATCTTTTTGCTAGTATAACACTATCCTCCCCCTTCCAATAAAGAGGGTAACCCTGGGTGAATGGTATCATGACAGAACAGATACTACACTACCAAAGGCGGTAATTCCTGGGAGAGTGGTCTCATGAATCCCCCCCCTCCCCAATTGAGCATTGAAAGATAGTACAATTTAATAGTGATGGTATAATTTTGGCTTCAGACAGATACCAAATCTCCATTAATAATATAGTTCATCTTTTTAAATATCTATTTTAGGAAGTCAGTTACCTAAAACTTTTTATTATTTTAGATGTCTACAATAAGCACACCCTAGAAGTTCCCC
Organism: Sepiola atlantica; assembly: GCA_963556195.1. NCBI lineage: Eukaryota > Metazoa > Mollusca > Cephalopoda > Sepiida > Sepiolidae > Sepiola > Sepiola atlantica. Next base: position 22,139,327 of record OY744553.1, on the reverse strand, counting down.
TGAAAAGTGCACTTGCTTTTAGGTTTCATTTCTGGTTGACTTGTAAATTATGTTGCTTCTGTGGTGATTTTGCAATGAATAAAATAAGACTTATATTAGGTATCCCAAACTGATTTTTTTTTTTTTTTTTTTTTTTTTTTTTTTTTTTTTTTTCCAATATACCAAAAATCTTTTTAGGTATGCATATATAGTGCAGCAAGATTTAAAAAAAAATACCAAATTTATCTTGGTATCTCAATTAGTACTCGAGTTATGACGATTCAAAGTTGGTCGGACATCGCGTTTTGTGTGATACTGACAAAAGGCCAACTTAATCAGTGTATAACTGAAGATAATTCAATTTCAGCAAGAAAGGCACCATACTAGTTAAGTTAGATATGACAAATGCCTTCAACACGATGCGCAGAGATCATTTTCTTAACATGTGCCATTGTTGGGTCCCTAACATCTACCGTCTTGCCCACACAGCTTACGCTGAACCCAGTCTCTTATTGTGCGGAAATAACTCTTATCACGTCGGCTACAGGCGTCCAGCAAGGCGATCCAATGGGCCCCCCTCCTTTTTTCTCTGGCCGTCAACGACATTGCCCAATCTTCCTTGTCACCGATCAACATTTGGTATCTTGATGATGCCACTTTAGGCGGCTCTATCAATTCAGTGCTCCACAACATTGAACGGATCGTCCCAGCTCTGGCTGAAATTGGTTTGTTAGTTAACCCTAACAAATCTGAAATAATCAACTTGAACTGTTCCACCGTGGAGTTTCAACGGGGAATAGATGACCTACGACTTGCCCTGGGATCCGTCTCAATAACTGAACGGGACAACACAATAATTCTTGGGTCGCCTATCAGCTCTAAAGGTGTAGCTGCATCCCTACAAGACAAGTCTACAAAGTTAGTCTATGGCAGAGCACCTCAACATGATCGACGCTCATGCGGCACTGTTCCGGCTGCAAAACTGTTTTGCAATGCCCAGACTTCTATTCACACCGAGAAGTGCTCCATGTTACAACAAAGTCAAACTTCTGGAAAATTTCGACAATTTTATGTCACTCGGCCAGTGAAATTTGTAATGTAAATTTTGACGACACCGGTTGGCGCCGGGCCACTTTGCTGTTTCGGTTCGGTGGCCTTGGTTTGCGTTCTGCAACCGATACTGCGCGGCAGGCATATGCTTCCTTGACTCACGCTTCGGCAGGTCTCGTTGACGAGATTCTCTCCTCATATCTCGAATCCCTGTCTTCAGATCTTTTGACAGCCGTTTTATCAACATGGACATCGACAAACCTTTAGCAACCACCCGATCTCATACATCAATCATCCTGGGACGATATTCAATGTCGATTCATGTTTGCCGAACTCGTCCGTAGCAGTAACCAGCATAGAGCTGCCTGCCTGGGAGCGTCGGCTTCACCTTACAGCGGTGCTTGGCTCAGTGCCATCACCTTCAGCGACACTTGGAACCCTCTTGGACAATGACACTATCCGGATCACCATCTCACAACGGCTGGGACTCCGTTTGTGCCACCCACACCGGTGTCGCTGTGGTCAGGTTGTTGACGAGTTTGCCCTGCATCCTCTCACTTGTCGATTTAGTGCCGGCCGCCTGCCTCGCCACTCTGCCTTTAACGACGTAGTAGGCGAGGTCTCGGCAGGTTTTGCATCAGTCCTTGAACAAGTCGGCCTGGACAGGGGCGACGGTCGCAGGCCTGACAGGATGACTGTTTACTTTCCGAGCCGGAAAGCCGCGGATCTGGGACGCTACTTGTTTCGACTCCTTTTCACCAGCAAGGATTGCGGAATCCGCGGTGAAGCCCGGCACAGCGGCTCTACTCACGGAAAATACAGCTCGCTCACTGACCATTTCGTCTTCCAACCAATTTCAATGGAAACGTCGGGTGTGCTATATATATATATATATATATATATATGTATATAGTGTCAGGTTGTATATGAAAAGAAATCAAATAAAGTGCTCGATCATATAAGAGAGCTAATATAATTTATTTAGATACTGTATATTACATATTTCAGCAATGTACCGCGGTCATTGTTGACGCCATTCCCTGTCAGGCGTGCCTACAATCCTTTCAGCTTGCCGATGATTCCACTGGGCACAAAGATTTACTAAAGATGTCTAAATCTGCCCTTTTGGATGAAACCGCGGTACATTGCTGAAATATGTAATATACAGTATCTAAATAAATTATGTATGTATGTATATATGTATGTGTGTATGTATATATATTATTATTATATAATGACATGACTGGTTATTCTATTACATAAAGTGCATTTGCTCATGTCCATAGTAAGAAATAAAAAAATTTCCAGTTCTTCCTCATTCATGAAACTGATGGGAAACGGACTCAGAACATCAAATGCACACAACAACAATGTTTAAAAACCTGGAGTACATGTTCAGTTATTACTTCAGTTTTTCCAGATTTAATGTGGCCTTCGTGATATGATGTACATGTTGCCCTGTCAGTTTGGGAAATATAGCAATATCTAATTTCACTTAATGTGAGTGTGGTTTTAATAAAAGCCACTCACATTTTCTGTTTTGCAGGAACTCGAATAAGAATGTAATGGGATTAGTGATGCGGATGAATTTTTGTTGTAATTTTTTTTTTAAGGCCATTTGGGTGTTTGCTGAAATCCTGAGACATTGTAATAAAGTATGTCGGCAGTTTATCTAGTGTCCTGTGTATTGTAGTAGCATATGTTCACAAAATTGTCTGGATTTGCCATTAAATAAACTGAAAAGGGTTAATGTGCCATAAAACAACTAGCTAACCTAACTTAATAGAGAAAGTTTTGGAATTTTTTTAGATGAGGATTAATCATTTTTATTCGGACTATTATTCTCATCCTAGTTTTGATATTCACAAGGTTGAAGGTTACATCAGTGGAAGCGTGAATATAGCGACCATCATCTTGGTTGTTATATTCAATAATAATACAAACATAATAGGGAAAGCGTTCAAAACATTTAATGCAAATTAATACCTAAAATGTTTAAGTATTTCTGGAGATAAGCATTGATAAGTTGTATTATTTGAGTTGTTTGTACTACTATTCTCATCTTGGATGTTATTCTTACAACATGGATATGTGGTGCAATAGATAGTCATTCATTAACAATCAGTTCTAAGTGAGTTTTCTGGGGTGGGGGGTGAAGGTTCAATCCTCATTACAGGCGATAGTAAGAATACAATTGCAAATAACTGAAGACTTTTACCCGACCATGGCTGACTTAACAATCTACTCCGATTGATTAAAGGGTTCAGTTTGAAATTCTGTATGGATTCCAGAGTTTGACGAGACTCACATGAGGAAGGTCGGATGTTGCATTGGCCAAAACGTAGTCCAAATAATCAAAATACTATGGAATTTATGCACAATGTACTGCTTATCTTTGACGTCAGTGTCATTAAATTCGTCACCATGAAAATGTTGATATGAGTATCTCGGATTGCGTCTCTTAATCCAATCTTATCAATTATGCTTCATGGAACAGTTTTAGCCTAATGTCGAATTTGAGCCGAATTAAGTGCTTTTCGTTCTAAAAGTTAATCCCGAATCCATTTTTTTTTCTTTACTATTAATCTGATCTGTAATAAGATGTAACAAGATGAGGTGGATTTCATATCTATTACAAATGGAGATTTGGTATCTGTCTGAAGCCAAAATTATACTATTAGTTCTTTTAATGTATTATCTTTCAATGCTCAATTCAGGGGGATGGTAGTGTAGTATCTGTTCTGTTATCATGAGTCCATCCTCCTACGCATTTCTTCCCTTTTCTTCGGTGGAGGGCAATACTACCTCTGGTTACATATATTTGCTCGTCTCAAATTGTATTTGACTCTGTATTTTTTATTTTATTTTTATTTATTTATTTATTTTTTTTTCACCTTCTTCCAACCATTACTCAAATTGTTGGAATTACCTATTCAATTCAATTATTACAGCATCGGTTGGTCATTAAATTATTAATTGTACTAAATTGTTATAAAACTAATTTTGTTAAGATGTTTTAATTATGAAATTATTGGATGTAAACAGCTTCCAAAACTTGCAATATTTTCATGTGGCTAATTCACATAAATGATTCTTTAAAATGAATGGATGTCAATAGCTTCCAAAATTTTTAATACATTTATATTTGTTAGTAATTTCTGGCTTTAAAATTACTATTCGACAGTTTAAATGTTTCCAAATTCTTTTAAAATTTTGAGTCCTACAGAAATTCTTTTTCTTTATTTATTTATTTTTTTTTTTTTTAAGATTGCTGATTTTTCTGAAGAAACTGAAATGTATTGTGAATTTAGTTTTGTAATTAAAGATATTTTTTTTAAATAGGATCTTTTTAAAGTTTTCTATTGAATTTTATATTTTAATAAATCGAATAGTAAATAAAAATTCAAAACAATTTTTAATGTCAGCCATGTAGTGGTCAAAAATCTGTTTTATTCTTCAGCCTTAATGTATCCGAAAATTTTGATTTTTGGGTCTAAATAATGTTAAAATCCCCAATTTTAATTCTAGGTAAATAGTCGGTCAGGCTTGTTATAAAATTCTTTTGTCCATCTTGCAAAAGAAACATCCACCATCTGAAACTAATATTCAATTATGTTTCTGAATTTTTTAGATTAAGATTGATAATTTGGATTCTTGGTTGTTATTTTAAGAACATTTCAAACAAAGTAGCTTCCGACCTTCAAGTGCATTTTGTCGAACTTGGGAATCTGTATGGAATTTTGAACTAAATCCTTTATTTAATCCATGGGGTTAGATTGCTCTCGTTCTGTCAGCCATGATTGGGTAGAAGTTTTATCTAATTCTCACTTGTATTGGTATCACCTGTATTGAGGATTGAATCTTCAACCTCTAGAAGACTATTACTTACAAATGAGTATTATTTAGCACTGTATCTGTTGTGCTACGGGTCTATGTAGAGTTCGACATGAAGATTCCTTCGTTTTTAACAAGATGCACATGAAAAAAAATTAAAATTTTAAAAACTATTTGTATTTTAAATAAATTATTCCGCTTTTTGCAGTTTTCAAACTCTTGTAAATTTGACATGGACAACTTTGCATCACCTCTCTGCGTTAATCAAAAGGGTTTTTCTAATGACGACTCTGAAGGAACAAGTGATGGCATGTGTTTGCAATCAGAGCAAGAAGATACAAATTCTCAAGATAGCGGACTTGGATTGGAAAAGGATAAAGTAAGTTTCCTCTTTGAAACTTTCAAACAAAAATGTCTTTCTTAAATGTTTATTTTAACGTAAGCAAAATGTTTTTTTTTTTTTTTTTTTTTTTTTTTTTTTTTTTTTTAAACTACTGGCAAACTAAATAATTTATTTAGTCAGTGGCAGGCAGGACTGAAGTTGGAGCAAATTCATTTATTGGTCTGAGAATTTTCTGAAAGTGATGCATATTGTAAAATGCTTTTTGATGTTGGATAATTGTATTATGTACAACAGAAGTCTTGCCAAGTTAAAATTTACAGAAAATCTTTTGCAATAAATATCTAAGAGAAAGTTAGATGTTATAATCAGAGTTGGGACTTGTATAAGCGTTTGTCATTATAATCCAATGTACAGATGCTTCTTTGTTTATCAAGCAGCCTGAAAACTGTATCAACTGATTTCAGGAGCTTTTTTCTTAATGAGAAATTTATCGAGGCTAAAAAAATATTAATGATAAAGGTTCTATGAGAGGATTGAAAATCTCAACATACCACCCACTCGTACTACATTCAAATATTTGAAATGAAATTTGAACACTAGATATTAAGCACATTAAGCAAGATTCTCTCTTTTGCTTTTTCGCAAAGAATTCTGAAACCTGCTAGATGGTGCTGCTAAATCCCAAATTATAACATTCCCTCTGAAAAATTCATATACAGTGAATAAATCTGAGTACTGCTATCGTAGCCCAGAAAGTCACTCAGTGTTGTATTGTGACTCTGCACTGAACATAGTCTGGGTTCGATCTCACGAGTGTCACATGAGTTCTGACCAGTTGCTTTGATAATAGTTCTGTGTTCACATTTTGAATTTAAAGACCCGCAAAACTGGTATTGCGCCCCCGGACTTATCTGCATTCTTCCTCTGCTTTTGTCAGAAATTGTTCTTAGTTCCAGGAATAGAAAGGAATGAATCTCCTAGCTGAATGAAAATGACTGGATACAGAATGGACGAGACATTTGTCTTAGAAAAATTATAATTTATTCTTATTTCAACTGACTGGTGTCAAGTCAGCCCGCAAAGCTGAATCAATCTATGTAGAGATATAAAAAGCCTTGACACCTCCAAAGCAGGTAGACCTGATCTTATACCAGTAATAGTAATAAAGAAATGCTCTGCTGAGCTGGCCCCTGTCCTCTCAAAACTATAACAAATGCTGTGCCGAATCCTGCTTCCCTTATAGCTGAAAAATTGCCTCTGTTGTACCAGTCTTCAAGAACTCTAGTTATTACTAGAGTTCTTGAAGACTGGTACAACAGAGGCAATTTTCTATCAAACTGAGCTTCATAATTATCGCCCTATCAGTCTACTCCTGCTCTTCACTAAAATCTTTGAATCTTTAATCTATCTAGCGATGGTCCTCCCTCATTAATGCCAAACTTCTTTCTGACCATCAGTATGGATTTAGGCAAGCATGTTCTACTGTCATCTCTGAACACATGTACCATACAGTGGACAAGGAAGGTGAAGCTAGGACAATAGCGTTTGATATATCCAAGGTCCTTGACAAGGTCTGGCATGAAGGTCTTCTAGTGAAAATTAATTTGTACGTTATTTCTGAACGAAAAATAAATATAATTAGATCCTTCCTCACCAAAAGAAAGATTCAGGTTGTCCTCAGTAGCTGTTCAGCCAAGCTAAAAAAAGAAAAAAAAAAGAAAAGCGTGCTGTCATCAGTAAATATACCAATAAAAGGTCCAAGGATAGATCCATGGGGTACACCTGCAACCTCTAGACATAAATGCGGGTGTACCCCATGGCTCTATCCTTGGACCTTTTATTGTTCCTGATTTTCATAAACGACCTCCTTGATGAAATTGAGTCTGAGATGGGTATATTTGCTGATGATACCATGCTCTACTCTTGACATGTGGGGGGGGAAAAAAGAGACGTGCACATATTCAAGGCAATTGCTGAATCCTTAGAAAATGATCTCCAATCTGTAGTGGAATGGGAACACAGATGAATGGTAACATTTAATGTTACTAAGACAGAGCTCGTTTCTTTTAACAACTACAAAAAACCTTTTTAACCATCAATTACAATGGATATTAACACCCTACCCGAGAGTTCAATGTTCAAACTCCACGGCCTAACATTCACAGGTAACATGAATTAGAACAAATACATAGACATTGCCATGGCTGCTACAAGAAAAGTGGGCTCCCTCTATCATGCAAGAAAACTTCTCATGGAATATTGTCACATCTAGGCTGGTGCACCATCACTAGTCTCTCCCCTTGAGACAAGATCCAAAAAAGTCACTAATCTAATAGGTCCCTCACTATCCACTAAGCACTAGCCCCTGTCCCATCGCCACAATGTAGCATCTCTGCTTGTTTGTGTCTGGGGTGAAGTCGATTTAAAAAAAAAAAAAAAAAAAAAAAAAAAAAGTCTGCATAGCAGAACTGGGGTGGGGGGTTGTTTAAGTATAATCTTTTAATTTGTTTAGAGACGATGTTTGGGATAAGTTTAATTCTCGTTAATTACTGACTTTATTGCTCATGTGTCGGTTTAGAAATTCGACTTGTTTGATGGGATGATCAATTGTACACACCAAGTAAGATTCCAAAAGGAATAGCTTTATTTTTTTGACTAATGCAGAAGGTCTGAGGGTTTTTTTTGGGGGGGGGGTTACTAACTTCAAAATAAATAAGTTTTTTTCAAGGATTGGAGAAAGAAAAAGTGGTGTCAAGAATGGTTTTGAGATTTTTATTCATTTAAAAAAAATTTTTTTTTTTTAAAATGTGATGGTGGGTTTGTATTCTCATCTCACCTGGTGCCACTTTTCTCCTCCAGCAGGACTCATTTCAATTTCTGCAACCAGTGGGCATGCCCCCACGCAAAGTCAAAATGTTTGATGAGGATACTTGTGAGCCCATAAAATACTCTCCATGCAAATCTCAACGATCCTTTTCTCCATCTCTGATAAACAAAGAGGTATGAAGGACACATTTTGATATGTTGCTTTAATTTGTTTGTGTTGAAACCACTTTTGTCACCCAGAGTACCTAATTCGATTTTCTTTTTCTTCATTTTTTTTTCTTTTTAATTTAAAAAAAAAAAAAAAATTTTTTGATTCCCCCCCCCCCCCTTGATTTATTTCCCCCCTTGATTTTTGATTCCCTCCCCTCGATATTTTTTTATTTTATATTTTTTGTAAATCTGTTTTTTTTTTGTTTTTTTATTATCTAACATGATTAATCTTGCAAATACATCTCCTGCACAGAGCATGCATATATTTACTAGCACTAATTCTTAATATTCAGAAAATAAAAATGTTAACATATAAAGTAAAAATATCTTTAAGACACAAAAGAAAGCCAGTGTTAGTAGAAAGATTGCAAAAGAAAAACAGCTTCACAGAAGTGATTTAATTCTGAAAGTCATAGTTTTTTGTTTTTTTTAAGTTCAAAATCTGAGTTACTAACACCGAGTAAATCTAATTAATATTCACTTTCAACCACACTAGAACATTATTGCAGGTGGGGGTCACATATCTGCTTTTGTCACTTAATCGTGTCACTCTATATATGACTGCTAGCTAAGCTGAAGTATGTTTTTTTTTTTTTTTTTTTTTTTTAAATTCCAAATAGTAAATCACTTCTAGACGAAATAGAATATGAAATGCGTGTTCATATTTCTGTGTACGATTCATTCTTACCTAAACTAATTAAGCAATCATTATGAAGTTTGGAACACATTAAGTGTAAGAATAATGTAGAGTACATTTCCTTAAATTAACTTACGCAAAGAGGGGATGTAAGCCCTTCATGAAAATTCAAATCTGCCAGATTTTGTAAAATTGTAACAATAGATATTAGAAATCTAAATATTCTATTTTTTTAAATTTTTTTTAGGGGGCATAATCTCCCATTTAAAAATTCAAATGATTCAGATTTGCATTACATTTGATCTATAGTCATTAAGCAAGATTTCCTGAATTTCTGCTTCTTCAGACATTTTCTATAATCAAAATTGTAAATTTTTTGATAAAAATTTGTATATGGTTTAGTAGCATTATATGTTGATTTTTAAGGGGACGTAAAAGTGGTCCAAAAGTTCTGTTTTGGGAATTAATTTTACCTGTCCTGGGATAGGTATTCTAACATGTATGTAATAATTTCCCACATTGTATAAATTTGCTGTCAAGAATGACCTTCAGTTGGTTTACCACACCAGTGAAATCTGGAAATTCCAAGCTATGGGTTAAATAGTAATTTGTGTTAACAAATCCTGTACAAGAACCATTTTACAATAAACACACAAGAAATTGAACAAAACCTTTTGGCAGAATTTTTCGACATTTTATCACTTATGAAGATTAAAATCATGATATAATGATACTAAACCTTGCATATAGAATTCTTATTTCAATTTTGATCAAAATCCATTACGAGAAACTTCAAAAGAAATTGAAATTCAAGGAATTTTGCTTAATTAGTGTCTCATTGACTATGGATCAAATTCAATGCAAATCTGAAATATTTGAATTATCAAATTATGCCCATATATCTCCTAAAACTCATTAAAATACTCCAAAAAAACTGAAATTTTTGGAATATATATTGATATTAAAATTTCACAAAAATCGAAGACATCTGAGTTTTTACGAAGAGCTTCTACCTCTTTTGCCATCTTAGCATAAAACTAAATTAAACTAAATATTCTCCACATTACAATCTCTTATACCTAACAGCTGTGTTCCAAAATTCATAACGATTGGTTTATTAGTTTAGGAATGAATCCTGTACGTACAAATATGTAAACATATATACATACCTAACTTTATAGATATTGGTTTTTCAAACAAAAGTAAATTATTTTCGTAAATTTTGCAAGTGTAGAATAAACTTTTAATATTTACAATTTTGTATGTATTTGATTATTCAGAAATGTTTTCTTCATACTAATTTAACTTTGTTTCTTTAACATATTTCTTACCTTTTTAAAAAAAACTCTTTGAAATCTGATTTTGTGATTCAATCAGATTTGTTGTGATTAAAAAGCAACAATACAATAACAATTCTAATGTTTTTTTTATCTTTTATTTATAAGTTAAATATAAATTTGTATTTTCTCCTAATTACAGGAAATTGAATTCTTACAAAGTGATCACAGTCCTAAGAAAACGGCTCGAAGAACTTTTTCTGGAGGATCAAATGATGACGGATTCTCAGATCATTTAGAATCTATGGACATTGTAGAGGTAAAAAATATATTTTGTGTACATTAGTGTCTTTTTGTATAAAAATACAAATCCATAAACTGAAAAGAACTTATTAATATACAACATTTATATCGCCTATTAATCTATATTTTGGTATCTAAATGAATAAATGTGGAAGATTTTTTTCGTTCAGGACTCCTATATTACCATCAAAACGGTTAGTGCTATTTAAATCAATAATACAACATAGTATTTTAAAATCATATATATATATATATATATGTATGAGATGAAAGACACAACTCTTTCTATGCCTAATTTACATAACCGTTTTTTCAACACATAATTGATGTTTGGTGTCATTCATTCATAATTCTATCGTTCTGTTTATTCCATATATATGCAGTATTTTTGTCCATATTAACAGTAATTAAAATAATTTAATACAAAAACATTATTAAATATCTGTAATATTTGTAAAGGAAGTAATTTAAGCTAGAGAGAGAGCCGGGGCGTAAGAAATAGTTCTCTTGTTTGTGACGCCATATATAGGAATGGGAAAGCATGTCTGACTGCTTCCTCCTGATTGTGATCGACGTCAGTTTTTCTTTACTAAAAAAAAAAAAAAAAAAAAAAAAAAAAAAATAAAGAAAACATGCATACACACACAGAACAAATTGATTTCCTCTTTCTGTTCATGTCTTGGCAGTTTTATTAAAAAGATCGAAATTACCAAACTGTAAATATGCGTGGTTACAACAAACGTATGAATGAAATGTTTAACATTTAACACTTTGGTTTTAAGTGTTTCGAGTAACAAACTTTACGAAGCGATAGCAAGCTGGCAAAGCCAGCGAGTGTGTAATAAGTGCAATATATTTGGATGGCTATTTTAAAAAATTTTTTTTTTTTAATTTAGTGATACCATTAAAACACAGGAGCAGGTGCTCGTGTAATTGCAAGAGTTGGAGTCGATGGAATAAGTTAAGGGAACTTCTACCATTACTAACCAGTGTTGTTTACTAAGAAGTCTCAAGCATGTTATACAGTGTGATAATGTATGGAAGTGAAACCTGGTCAGTGAAGGTTTAAAGGGTTGCATAGACAACTGAGAATGATACGATGTAATGTGAATCCAAGTTGCATTTTTAACATTTTTTCTCTCTTCCCCTGATGATTAGTTAGTTCCCCTGATTGTTCACCTTCTGTATCGATAAAATTAGACTCCAAGTTTGCCGATTTAATTTGATCAATGATTCCTATTGGTTAGTCTAAATTAACTTTTGACAAGGTCATTTTGAGTTCATATGCATGTGTAGCTGACAACATATCTGCCATGTTTATCCAATCAGTTCTGGATTTTAATTTAATTCTTCATATTTATTTTCTCCCTCACAGTAAGACTTGAATGCCAGGTTTGCAGAGTTGGAATGTATAAAGCCTGACTCCTAGTATTCTTAAGACTCCACCCAAAACCTCCGGCTTCTAATCTGCAACTTTGTTTTAATATGAATCCAATGTTTCAATTTGGCTACAAAAACTTCATTTTCTTTCTTCATTCCAATTGTTTACTACTCACTAATAGTTAGAGTAAAGTTTAAATTTTGTATGAAGACACAAGTTAGTTCACTCGCCATCTGTCTTATACTAAAGCGAAGTTAATCAACATTTGTTTCCCTGTGTATTTTTTCTTATATATTTTAATCAGATAAAATACATGTTAAAGTATTCAGTTCTCGGATTGCAATCAATTTACCAAGTGATCCATCTCTCACGTTTGTCTATCATTCTTCCCTTCTTTCACTGTATGCCCCGCCCCACCTTATTTTAGAGGCACTCTATTTCTTTCTCACTGTTTATTAACAAAGGTAGTAAATTTCCAACAGTCCTGCTTCCTCATCTTTCCCTCTTTCTATATTCAGGAAAAACAGCACAAAAAGAGTAGTACTATTATTTAACTGAAGAGAGGGAAGTTTAGCGAACAAATATTAATTTTGGGATTTAAAAACAAATTTTTTTTTTCTTTTAACTTTGCTAAATCCAATGTACTTTTTTTTATCTTAGTTTTTTCTAAAAATACTAAAACTTAAAAGAAAATATTCAAACCTTTTCAATTTTTTATTCATTTGACAAAGAGACTAGTAATATTACTACTGCAATGAAATATACTATTTTGCTTAAAAAAAAAAATGATTTTCAAACATTCCGTAACTAATAAAAAACAATACTTTCAGATTAATTTAAGTGTCTTGCTTCCATTCCCCTTTATAAAAAATGTTCAAAATTAAAACCTAATTTATTAATCTTTTTAAATCTAAATTCCTTTTGAAAGTCTCACTATTTTTTTCAAGAAATTAACTTAAATACCTTGAAAGAACTTGGATAAATTGATTTTATTTGTTTGAAAAAAAGAAAAAAAAAACGAAACAAAAAAACAAAATGTTAGTATTTATTTACCTTCTCTTCACAATGTTAGACACAAGGTCAGGTGATGTTTAGAAAAACCAGCATACTAGGGGAAGTGCACTCTGGCCTACAAAAATGCTTGAGCAGCTCCACTGGTATGTCTCTGGCAAATAGCATTTCCTATTTATTTTAATAACAGAAAATACATGCTAAAATATTCCTTCTGAGATTTAGTTATGTTTGAAAATAATGTATATCTTTTACAACCTCTTTCAGATTGCAGAGAAAGATTGAAACTTTTACTCTATAAAATCATGTTATAATTGCTGACTGCTATTAATTGATTTCAAATTTTCTTTTTCTTTCACTTAATTAGAAATCTTCGAAAATTATTTAATAGTTAATGAAATTCTCCTTCCTGTTGCATTTATAAAAAAATGCATATAAAAAAAAATTGTCATTGCAAATTCACATTTTCCTTATGCAAACCACTTTTTTTTTTCTAATTCGCACTAATAATAGTCATTAAAAAAATTGAAAAAAGTGCTAAATCAAAATGAAACTTTTCTGTAAATTAAATTTTACGAGGAATCAAATGGTATTAACTTTGTGTGGAGGGGGCCGGGGTACACTATCATGAGGGATGCGCTTGTGCCAGAATCCATATTTTCATAATTTAAAAATGTAAAATGCAAAATATGAAATAAAAATGATATTGAGTTCAGGGCTAAGAGCAGGAGTACATGGGGTGTTTGCATTCATTCCTGGGTAACGTGTGCCTGCACGTTAATGGATAGAGGTATAAAATGCATCATTTTTTTTCTTTTTTTTTTTGCTATTTAAACTATTGATTCAATACAGATCAAATGCTATTAAATTTTTTGTCCGATAGTTTCCCAAAAATGCACTTTTTAATTTTTTTTTTAACTATTTCTATTTTCGTAATCTAACTTGTTCTAAAATTATATTGCTGTATTTGCAAGAAGTCCATTGGTTAATAGATATAATCTTTGAAATTTGCCTTAAAAATTTGAGATTGAAAACTGAAAAAATATTTTTGCAACAGTAATTTTTTTCCTTTCACCAGTCTGTGGAATGTAAAAGTATTTTGTTTAAAAAAAATTTGTTGTTTTTAAATTTTTTTAGCATTCGACTGACATGTCCGAAGGTATAAAGAGCTTAATGGAGGGCCCTCTTAGCTGTGCACCTGTGGAAAAGACAAGTGTAACCTGTGATGATAATAGAGAGTCTTTAAATGACACTCCGACTGTAAGTAAATGGTTTGACCAGTTTTGAGGATGAAATTATTTCATTTTTAAATGTTTCTCATTGGTAGAAATAGGATTGTTTAAGATTTGGGTTTTAGAAATTATCTATTAAACCCGTTTTTTCTCAGCTTACTACTTGTGGTAAAACGAATCTTTTGCTATCTGTCTGGTTTAAAAGGTTGTGACATGCAACTTATCTGGCATGGTGGTATCAAAATATCTTGTATGCATCTTATCAAATTTATAAATAACAGTGCAACAAGCCATGTAAAAAGACAAAATGTGTCTATAGTCTGAACGTTTGTCCAAACCTGGATATGGTAGGCAACATCACTACCTCTTCTGGTAGGCTGTTCCAGACAGAATGCTGTCTTTCTATTGAGACAAAAGCGCTCCTGGTACATCTTTTTCTTGGTCCCAAATAAAGTATTGTGAAAACTCCACAAATAAAAGAGCAAATTTAATATCAAGTTAACTTTTGTAACTTTATGATTTAAGCACAATAGAAGCCAATCTATTTTTCTGGTAGTGCATCAAATAAAAAACAAATTCCTCTAACAAGCTGTTAGCCCACATGGGATTTGACCTTTAGTTTTCTGCTACTAAATGACCTGGGTTATTCTAATAAATCTGATTTACTGAATAGGAGGTGAAGGGAGTTCTGATTTACAAGGAGCGCTTTAAGTTTGTTATAACTATGATTTGGTTGAGAAAAATGAGTTTATCATTCCAAACTTTCCATAAAAATGTATGTTTATTTTCTCCGTTAGATTTTAAGCTTATTCTTCCTCCAATTGTTGATTGTTAGACTAAATTGTTATTTCATGTTCCTTTTCTTTCTATTTCTCTAGACAATGTCGAAACGTATGAACCGTTCTCAATCATTTGACATCCGTCGGCGACCTTCGTACAAAAGAGACCGAATAAATGACGAAAATACGCCCGTAACTTCTAAACGTAGAAAACCTGTTTTCAATGCCACGTCAGAATTTGATGTAAGTTCGTCTTTCACTTTCGCTCCATGAATTCTTCCAGACAGAAATATTCTTTAGATAAAATTTACATTTTATGACATTTTCTCAGTTGATGTCTTTTGGAAACTTTTGAGATTGATAAAACCATCTTGATGCTTGTGACTCATCAGTGATGAAGTCCAGAAATTATCTGGACAAAAAGGTTATTTATTTTTATTTTTGCAAATTTTTATTTTTTATTTTTGCAAATTTCTTTTTTTTTTTCTTTTTTTTTTTTTATATAACTAATATCAACATTAAATCTTACAAAAATGATTTCAGACAGTTTCTGGGAAAAATCTAGTAAATTTTACAACCCAATATAAAAATACAGAAACGTTAAGTTTCTTTACTTTAATCAGAATTTGATGAGGCTAAAGATTTTGGAGTTTTTTGTTTTTTTTTAATTTTATCTTTTAATATATCTGAGAAAAAAATTAAAACTGCTCCTACTTTTTATTTCCCCCCCCCCCTCCAGGTCGCTCCCATTGTAAGATACAAAAGGAGCCATTCTGAGACTGAAGCCCAAATCAAATCTGCTGTGCATAAAATAATCCAAAATCCTCAATTAATTGGAGATGGTTCAAAGGTATGTTGGATCTCTTTTTTAGACTTTTCAATTCTCCAATTTTAAAATTTGAAGTTTTCAATATTTAAGGAATATTAATTTTGAGTATTTTCTTTAAGATTAAAAAAAACAACTTTTTTTAATGTGGCCATTCAGCTATGCATTTAGCGATGAAAATGTTTTTCAAACTTAAGTGTGACCCACAAATGGAGCATGGATGTATCTAAAAACATTCAAAATAAAATTAAATTTTTTTACTAAAGTAACAGCCTCCTATCTCTTAGAAAATGTTTCTCCATTCTTGTTAATCCTTAAAAATAAACTTGCTGCAAATACAACTTGATCAGGGCACCCAAAGTTTTTTTTTAGCATTTTGTAATTGAAAACCCTGCTGAAACGAGCAACCTCTCCCAATTGGCAGTTAATACAAACATTTCACACAGGATTTGAACACTTTAATCGTTGGTCTTTTGGCTAGGATCAAAGTGTAGTATATGACACTTCATCTGTTTTGTCTTTGGTCCGTGGAGGAGAGGTCCTTCTAGGCCGAGGCCATTTATTATTTTTTTTTTTTTTTTTTGGAGAGCTGGATTTTACCCACATTAAAACCTACCTCTGCCCTCGTGAAGAGGCAAGTAAATATGGACTTGTACACTGCAAACGAATTTTCCTACCGATCTGAACAGCTCAGAAGCCGACTGCCAAATGGTGAATTGTCTGTTTGTATTGAACCCAAAACAAGCAGTGACTCTCTTTACTGCCCCGGATGTCTGCCTACCATAGATTGTGCGAAACAAATTATTTGCCTCGTTATCCCGGTTGTTTAGACTAACCTACACCCCAAAAAATATCAATTGTTCAAATGTTTCTTTCCGGCCTTTTCTTTATGGGAAATTACTTGATTGTCAACAAGGTGCAATCTATTTTGAAATTGTAAGTTACCCCTCCACATACACACACCATTGCCCAGGCAAATTGATTTTTTTAATTTCTTTCTGGTCATATTTAAAAGATAAATAAATTTGTATTAAAATGACCAAAATGTTTATCTATTTATATGAATAAATTCGAAAGATTTTTTGTGTTTACAATAAATAGCAAACTTTGCAAAGCAAACTTATACGTTATCAAATGCTATTTTTTTCTTTTTTCTTTATAGCCTTATTGCCTCCCAACCATTTCTGGGCAACATAAAGATTTGAAATCTGTTACACCAGATACAGTGAGTAATTAATTTTAAAAACAAATCACTATTTCATTTGTTGGAATTATTTTTTGTAGCTTTACTATTTTTATCTGAAAGAAAATAGGTTTATTTTTCATATTTTTTCTGGCAGCAAGTATATACTGTTATTTAGATTTGTAGACATCTTTATAACTCTTATCAAGTGGCCTTGGTAAGTGACAATTCAGTATTAAAAAAGAATTTCTGTTGGTAATTAAAGTTTGAAGACAATTCAAGTATTATGAACTGTTAAATCTAATAGTTGATAAGACTCTGAACAACTTTGTCTATCAAACGATTTCAACAGTTAATTAACTGTGTAAAAATATTAAGCGAAATGTTTGCCTACCAATTTCTGAAATCTTTCTATTCAATTATGCTAAAATAATAACTGTTTTTATCTAATTTTATCTAAAGTGTGTGTGCTGTTAATATTTATAAAGTTAAATAATGAAATAAATATAATGAATAAAGTGTTTGCTGTAAGCTAAATTCGCCGTGAACCTTTTAAAACAATTCATAAATGTGTTTTGCTGTTAAGAAATCAAAAAATTGTTACAATATGCACCTGTAGTGTTAGCAACCGGTGAAACAAAAGAATTTGATCTTATTAAACAAGATAACCCAGTGTAATGGGTACATGTTAATCAATCATTATAAAAATTGACACATTTCTCTTAAAACAAAAAAAAAATTTAGATTTATCTGAACTAAATAAAATTATTGAGATAGAATTTTTTTTTTTTTTTTTTCTTGAACATCTAACATTTATCCCTGAGTGGCTTTGATAAGCTGTGACCTTTTAATACATAGAAAAAAAAAAAAAAAAAAAAAAGACCAATTTATGGTGAAAATGAATCACAGAACTTACGTAGTGTTGGTTTACTAAGCTATCGCGTACAATATAGGGAAAAATCTTTAGTCTATAAAATAATTTTTTTTCTTTTCTCAGATAAAACGAGTGTTGCAGGGAGAATATGACGATGTGATTGAATCTTGTAAAATAATTGATTGTCGGTATCCTTACGAGTTTCAAGGAGGACATATTATTGTAAGTAAATGTTTATTCTTTTTATGTTTATTCATGTTCATGGCTTTATCCAGCCCTCACAAAAAGATTGTGTTCTATCTTTCTGAAAGAGTAGAAGGCTTCGTTAACTGAATAGAGGCGGGATAGCTTTTTTGTTTGTGTTTATTTTAAACAGTTTTTACGGCGCAGATTGTTGCGCCTATGATAGATTGAAAATTAAAGGATTTCTCCAAAACTGAGTTATTTGGTTGCTATATTTGTACCTTTTCGGCCAATGTCTTCAGGTGCAGGTTTTAAAAAAATGACAAATCTGTCACAATTTGTCAAGACCATTGCATGTTTGCTTCATTAAAAGTAGTTTAAACATGTCGTTCCACATTTGTCACTCGAAACCCATTGCTGGTTTCTGGTTCAATCCAAGGATATTATTACTCTTTGGTTGTTTCTTCATCTTCAATCTATTAAAAAAATATGGTGTTTAGAGTTTCTATTCATATGCAAATAGAAACATGTGATCGACTGAAAAAAGAAATAGGCAGAGTACACATTACTAAGGCAGTTTTTTTCGATACTAGAGTTCAGTTCAAAAGGCAGGTATACCCGGAATATCTGACTGTATCGAGCATGCATATGCAATATGGCAGAGTATCCAACAAGGAAAGAGGATGTTATAATTGTATGGCTTGGTCTCACATGGGATGGAGTTCATTTGGATTCCAGAGACGGTTCAGAGTATGATCATGAAATACTACGATCAATTCAAGATGCACTTTACGACATGTAACTACACAACAGCTTGGCAATGGTTGGAAGTTGGGATTGCAGCAGAATGTACAATGTCAGTGATCTTATTCATAATTGTGATGGAAATGTTGTTGAGATCAAAGTGTGAGAGTACACTAGTTAAGACTCCACTGTGAGCATTTATAGTACGTGTTCTTGTAAAGTCAAAGAGTACAGAAAGAAATGAAAGTATTGGACCAACTAGAACAGCTTATTAAGTGGTCAAGAATGAGGTTTAAGACTAAAAAAAATCAAGAAATATAACTTATAAAAAAGGTAGGTATATGATCAGAGGGGAATTTTTTTTCAACAGTAAAAGAGAAACCAGTGAAAAGCTTGGGAAGATGGTACAGAGACACATTAAGCGACAGAAGCCAAGGAGCGGAAATATAGTACAAATGTTTGTGTCTGTAGTTTGGTCTGTATTCTCGGATAATGTGGCCATTGCAGATGTACGAAGTACCATTGATAATAATTGAACAGCGGTGTGGAGTGTTCATAAGTGGTTAGGACTACCAAGAATGTTGAACAACTCTGCAATATTTGGAAGAAAGGAACAGCTAAAGCTACCTATTGTATCAATTGCTGAGGAGTACAAGGTTTCAAATGACCAAGAGATTAAAGATGATTCACTTGAAGTAAGAACTGGGAAGGAGTGAAAGGAAGAAGCAACAGACAGCTATTAACATCTTGGAGTATACGGATACTGTTGATGCTGTACAGGATACAAAAGAAGGATTAGGTGTGCAGAATTGTAGAGCTTTCTGCATGAATAACCTTAGACAGAAGAGATTCTGTGGTCAGTGATATGAAGAACAGAGAAAAAGATATCTACACTTGGTGCAGTGTTGTTAACAAGGTTGGTGTGTTCGCTGGGAAGAGTGTCGTGAACCGGAAGCTTGGATGGAAAGATATCTGGGCTTGGGAGTGAGCAAGAACTTCATTCCTGATAAAATTGACCTACGATGCAATGCCTTCACCAGTGAATCTTGTTCGATGAAGAGTAGACAATGACAAATGCAGATGTCGAAAGAAAAACTCTCATGCATAATGCTAAATTACAGTTGGATAGACTAAGTCGGTACATGTGGAGGCATAACAAAGTTCTGAAAGTAATAGAAAAGCTACTTCATCAGAAAGTAGAGAAGTTTAATGAAGGAGACTTCCAAAAATAGAGAAGATTAAGAAGATGGACTTTCATAGAGCTGGAACAAGATGCATGGTGAAAAGTCATTCCAGGATACAGATAACCGATGAAAAATGGCAAGGAAAATGGAACTTGGTGGTAGACCTCCAGAATACCTTGATCTTCCCACTGGTTCTTACACAGCAGAGACCATACCTTGTAGTATGGAGTACGAAAAAGAAGGTTGGAATTATGTTGGAGCTGATTGTACCCTGGGAGGATAATTTTGCAATTACAGAAGATAGGAATGCTGATCTACTGACCGAGTGCCAGAAAAAGGATGGAATGTGTAATATTATCATTTAGCTGTGGGTGCTCAAGGATATGCTGAGTGAAAACTAATCAACATACAGCGACATCGTTTTTGTTGTACAAATACAGAAGTAAATAAATTTATGACAGGTGTACAAGAAGCAGTTGAAAAGGAATGATGTGTGTTGGACAGAAAAGTCGAAGGTAGATATTATTTTCATTTTAATTTGAAAAACTTAATGTTTTCCCTTTGTGTATCGTATTCAAGATTTTGATAAACTCATTGTGAGATTTTCATCTATATTTTTCATTTGTCAGCAGTAAAAAAAATGAAGTTTTAAACAAAAAAAAAAAATAAATAAATAAACAAATCGTTTTTTGAATCGGAAATTCGACTAAAAAAATTTCCAATACCGATTTCACCCCCCCCCCCCCGATTAATCGCCTCAACACTAGTAAATACATTTCATTTTTTGTCTTTTTACGAGCTATAAAGCCGTAGAAGCTAGGTGAAAATGGAAATTGATATACGCAGGTACTGTACCAACACTGCTCAAAGAACCAGCATAAACTATTACTAGTTTATACCCGCTCTTTGAGTATTGGAGAAATCTTTAGTTTTCAGACATGATATTTTAACAAATGGCCATTTTGATAAATAAACAATTTTAATTGAAAATAATGTTTTAAAAAATGTTCTGTAATGTTTTTCTTCTAATTTTTCAGAATGGCCAAAATGATTACACAAAAGAAAGCATCATGAAAAATTTCTTACAAAATCCACCTGTTTTAAAGGATTCTGATAAAAGAATTATTCTTGTATTCCACTGTGAGTTTTCTTCTGAAAGAGCCCCAAAACTGTAAGCATTTTTAAAAAATCCTCTCTAAATTATATTTTCTCTTGCTCTTTCTTTTATACATGTTATGCACATGTCAAATTGTCAGAAAAAAATTTGTCAAAATTTGATATCTGCAAAGTCACATGCAAGTTACTATATTGGATCCATACCATGGTTGTACCTGCATATAATTTGTAAATACGACAGTGATACGAGTTCTCAGCTTTTTTTTCTTTTAAAATCCAGAAAAAGTGAATTTCCACTTACATTCCTAAATGCAGACTAAATAATCGTTTGTTTATTAGTAATATGATCGGTGCAAACAAAAAACAGCTTAATACTTAATATTGTATACTGTGGGAAATAAATTTCCAATATTAAAAATATATATACATATATTACAACAGTGTTCACGCCTGCTCAACCCAACCGAGGTGAACACCATTGCAACAACAGTAAAAATACAAACAAAATAAATGAAGACTACAAAATCCAGTTTGTCGCAAACTGTAGGCTAGACTAAAATCACAAATGATCTTTTACTCTTGATGATGGACATAGTAACTGGAACTAGTCAAGCAAAGTAAAACAAAAATATTAATACACCAGTGTCTATATTTTCAAAAGATATGTTGACGATGATTGGTCGTGTTTGAAGCATAGAAACAATGTTTTTGTAATTTTTTTAATTTCTTATTCAATATTGCACTTGTTCAAAATATTGAATAAAAAAATAATTACAAAAACATTTTTATGCTTCAAACACCACCAATCATCCTCAAAATACTTCTAGAAGAATAGGTGGAATAGCATGTGTATATTGTGTATGTACGTATGTGTATATATATCTATATATATATATATTATAAACAAGTAAAAATACAATGTCATCAGTTGCTCAAAACAAGGTGTTTCAAATAAAAATTTTCCTTTAAGCCATGGCTTTTCAAAGAATGAAATTTTATCGTCAGAAATAACAAACGTCGGTAAGGGAAAATTACTAAAAGTCATAATCTGATAAGATAAATACAAATATAAAAAATGTTCAATGAGAATAGGTTGAAAATATAGGAAAAAGTTTGCCATTGAAGGCATCATGAAAATTCTTTATTCTTTATTCTTTATATGTATATTATATATATATATATATATATTACAAACAATCCAACTAACACACTAGTCATACACAGGAACACTCTTATCCACAATTTTGATTTTACAAACTGCACCCTCCTCCAGAATGAATACTCTCTCCCATGCCGCAAGTGCATCGAAAGCGCTGTAATACTTCTCTTATCACCATCTAATGTAAACCTTAGACTCGGATCTTATTCCTTAAGCAAACATCTGGCAAAAACTGCACTGGAACAATGCAATATATTACGTCACTGCAATCCTGGTTAAAGTGACTTTTTTTTTTTACATTTCATCCATATTTTCAATTCTCGCGTGTCCATGGATTTCTTTTTATATGCTAATAAATATTAATTTTTACATACATACATATAAAAGGAATCTATGGACATGTGTTTCTGACTCTCAGCAGTCATCAGCATTGCTAATCTGGCCAAGGATCGAACCTACGATATTAGTCTACAGTTTGTTCTACCACAAACACCTTGGTGAAATTTTTATTTAGAAAAAATTTTTTAATCGCAATAATTTTATATGTATGAAAAAATGAATGAATTAAAATTAATAAATTATATATATATATATTTCATTATTTTTTGGAGGGTACAAAATTTTATTAATGCAATAATGAAGGAAGACATGTTGAATCTTTCATAATTAAGATTTAGGGGGATGAGAAAAAAAAAAAGAAAAAAATTGCCTGTCGGCTAGTTTCGCCCACACTTTACAAGGCTGATATCGTGGGATTTAAAAAAAAAAAAAAAAAAAAAAAAAAAAAAAAAAAATTTATATTTCTAAGAAATACATACGGGTCTTCGATAACTGACCACCTGATAAATAACCCGTCGTGCGCAACAAACTTTAGCACAGATTCATTTTCCATCTTAAGCTGTGCTCACTCATCTTATCATTTGAAAATCTTGGAAACTATCCACGTACGCCTCAAGAGGCCCTCCCTCTGCAAACAGAAGGAGTCTCTCTTGGGGTTGAGTGTGATTAGTCTCTAAGACACAACCTTCATTCCATATAACATCACGCTTATTTTATTTTTAATTCGAACTTATTTTTTCCCCCCTTCATAACATAACGCTAATTTCATTTTAAATATAAAAGGTTTTCTTTTTTTTTTTCTTTTTTTTTTTTTAAATCCCACGATATCAGCCTTGTAAAGTGTGGGCGAAACTAGTCGACTGGCAATTTATTTTTTTTTCCTCATCCACTAAATCTTTTAATTATGAAAGATTCAACACGTCTTCCCTTCATTATTGCATTAATATATATATATATGTATATGAATGCTCATTCCAGGATAGATAAAATAAATTCCAGAACAGTTTTGCACCACTTTTATGTTCG
This sequence comes from Sepiola atlantica, assembly GCA_963556195.1. Lineage (NCBI taxonomy): Eukaryota > Metazoa > Mollusca > Cephalopoda > Sepiida > Sepiolidae > Sepiola > Sepiola atlantica. Next base: position 22,115,831 of record OY744553.1, on the reverse strand, counting down.
GTTACGAAGATTAAAATTAAGATATAATGGATCAAATTCGATGCAAATGTAATATAGTTGAATTTTTAAATGGGAGCTTGTGCCCATATTATGCCCTTGAAAACCCCCATTAAAATACTCCAAAGAAACTGAAATTTGGAATATCTATTGATATCTAATATTAAATTTATTTATGCTTTTATTTTTGTTAGATTTGAAAGAATTCTAATGTGTAGGCATGTGTAATTTTACGATTTTAAACAAAAATATTGTAATTTCTTTCTTTCAGTGCTCGTTTTTTACGGAATATGGACCGTTCTGCTAATAACGATTGTTATCCTTCTCTTTATTATCCTGAAATCTATATTCTTGATGGTGGCTACAAAGCGTTTTATGAAAGTGGAAATGTATGTATTCAAACAAGATTTTCATTATTTTATATTTTAAGGCTTTTTCTTTTCATGTGCCAAGAGGCGTTTGATCTAAACTTTTCTCCAATAATTTATCTACAATATTTGCAGAGTGGTAAGACAAGCCCCGCCCCCCCTCCACTGTGGTCATTTGTTGGCTGTGATGTCTAAGGGCTGTCTGAGGGGTGTGGGAGCTGGGCAATACATGATCCTAAACTCTAACGGACCACTTTGATCTTTACTTGAGCTGGACTGGCAATCACATCAAACTTACAAATTACTTGGAAAATTTTGATTGCCGTCTTTTTCTTTATTAGAGAGGACATGAATACTATTATAATTAGAAAGGGTTAGCTGTCACAGGATTCTATTTTTAATGGTTTATGAAGGAGGGGGTAGCAATTTTTATGGCAGTGAGTACATTCATACAAATGAAGCTTGTGAACTTTATGAGAAAATTCTATACGAATACTGATCTTAAAGTAACATTAGTTAAAGCCTGGCCTGAAGTAATCATGTTGAGTGGCTTTCGAAAATTTGATTTATAAACAGAATTTTTATTTGAGCTGATAATCATGCAGTTAAAATTTTACTTGATAACTTTAAAGTGACATAACTATTCTCAATTTTTTCCAAATTTTTTATTTATTTAAAAAAAACAACATTTTGAGCAATGCTGTCACTTGAAAAGATAGAATTAAATTTTATAAAAGTAGGATACCCGTCTCAAGACAGGTAATTCCCCCGAACAGAACAGTTTGCACCACTTTTGTCCCTTTACGAAATGTAGATATAATGATCTTATGTTTAGAATCTTATTGTAATTTTGATCAAAATCCATTGTGATTTGATTCTAGAGAATGTCTCAGATTTAAGGCTTAAGCTTAAGGGGTGTTAGGAAGAAATTGAAATTCAAGGAATCTTAATTGGTGTCTAATGACTATGTATCAAATTTAATGCAAATCTGAAATATTTAAGGTTTCAACTGGTAGGTTGTGACCGGTATGCCCTCTAAAATCTCTTGAAAATACTAAGAAACTGAAATTTGGAGAATATTCATGTCTGTATTAGATTAAAATTTTACAAATTTGAGGCATCTGAATTTTCATGAAGGTCTTCCATCCTCTCTTTGCCCCCTTTACATTAAACTAAATATAGCCAAGATTATCACTTTTTTTAATCCAGAAATGGCGGATTTCTGCTTAAATCGCTGTTTGATCAAAATCCGTTTTTTTCCTTACTATCAAATATCACACCCCCACCCCATCCTCCATTTAAAGAATGGGTTTAATAATTTTATTCAAATAAAGTGAATCAACTTCACCTTTTTTCGTTTTTTTTTTTTTTTTTTTTTTTTTTTTAGCGTCATTTTCTATCCAACAATCATTAGTGCAAAATTGATGAAAAAATTAATTGAACACATATCTTTTTAAGTTCCATTTTTTTTTTCTTCTCTCTTCCCCCCCTCATCAATTGAGTTTGGTGTTTAGAACCGCTTCTGTTATTGTAAAATTAACGATGATGCTCTATGTATAATAATCCTTCTTTGATATCTACTTTTTTATTGTCTTTTGAACCAACTTGTTTTCTTCTAGGAAATGTGTGAACCATCCACCTACAAACCAATGTTGCATCCAGATCATTCGACAGATTTGAAACATTTCCGTGCAAAGTCAAAATCTTGGGCAGGTGAACGAACTACTCGAACAGGACTGAGACAATTAAACTTTTAATTTAAATTTTAATTCAAACTTCTATCTTCACTCTCATTCATTTTTATGAGTGCTTACTCTGCACCGTCAGTTGTTATTCTCTTCCTTCTCCTTCCATCCTCATTCTAAATCCTTTGTTTTCTCATTTTATAAAGTGCATGCTGATTATGAAAACCATTTGCAATCAAATAATCATTGTAATTTCATCCACAGTTTTGATATTTGGAGATTGTCATGATGTTCGGAATATCGTTTCATTTCTCGAATAGTGGCAATTCTAGAAATACTGTTCATCTTTGGTTTAGAAGCACAAATGAACCATAATTTTGCCTATAATTTTTAATTCTGGTCACAAATAACTTTCTATCTGCCATTAAATTGGCTTTGAAATTAATGTCAACGTCTATCATGTTTTTGTTCCTTCCAAAGAAATGGCAATGCCAGTGATTTCTTTGTGGCCGTAAGAAATTTAAGTGATTTTTGTTTCTTTAAACTGTAAATTAGTCTCTTTTTTTTTTTTTTTTTTTTCCCAGAATTAAAAATAAAAGAGAATTATGGTATTCTAAACCAACGAAAAACAGTTTTTTTCCAAAAACATCTTTCGAGAAAACCGGGGAGGAAAACCTTTTTAAAATCTTTAAATTTAAGAATATTTTAGAATAAAATTTTTTTGGTAATCTTGAACACTCTGAAGATATTTGTTCTAATTGTCTAAAACTTTTTTATGGCTGAAAGAGACTTTGAAGAATGTTTGCAAATATTTTTCTTTGCAACAAAATGCAATCTGATTAATATAAACATGTTTCTTTACAAGAAATTGAAGGAAAAAAAATTAAGAAATTTGAAATATTTTTCTACTTGTCTATCAAATCAAAGGAAAATTTAAAGTATATAAAACTTTTTGTGGTAAAGTTATTTAATAAGCAGATTAGACAGCATAAAAACACACATATAATTTATAACATAACGAATATAAATAAAACGTGTTGAAAATAATCTTTGATGGAATGTTCAGAAAGTGGCATTTTTATTTGGAAAGCAAACCGTAGATCTTGTAAAGAACTTTTCTTTTTTTTTCTGAGTGTTATCTTGTGATGGTTTGAATAAGACTTTGTGTTTATAACTTTGATTCTCTGAACTGAACAGTTCATCCAATTTTGGTGTTTTATTTTGGCTGTTTTTATATGAAATGAAGGCAGAATCAAGATTGACCTTGACCTTTCATATTATAATTTTCCATCAAATCTTATTCTAAAAAAAAACTCCAATAGATAATATCTAACCATGTTCCTTTTCCAAAGAAAATTATTGAAAACACACCCTAACCCTAACATTTTGTTGTATTTTCATTTATTATTCAATGACACATTTTGAAAATAGAGAAAATATATTCTCTGTTAAATACTTAACAAAGAGAATGTATTTTGTTTTGTCTCTGTCTATGTCTCTCTCTCTCTGTCTCTCTCTCTCTCTCTCTGTCTCTCTCTATGTCTCTCTATGTCTCTCTCTCTATGTCTCTCTCTCTATGTCTCTCTCTCTATGTCTCTCTCTCTCTATGTCTCTCTCTCTCTATGTCTCTCTCTCTCTATGTCTCTCTCTCTCTATGTCTATGTCTCTCTCTCTCTATGTCTCTCTCTCTCTATGTCTCTCTCTCTCTATGTCTCTCTCTCTCTATGTCTCTCTCTCTCTATGTCTCTCTCTCTCTATGTCTCTCTCTCTCTATGTCTCTCTCTCTCTATGTCTCTCTCTCTCTATGTCTCTCTCTCTCTATGTCTCTCTCTCTCTATGTCTCTCTCTCTATGTCTCTCTCTCTCTATGTGTCTCTCTCTCTATGTGTCTCTCTCTCTATGTGTCTCTCTCTCTCTATGTGTCTCTCTCTCTCTATGTGTCTCTCTCTCTCTATGTGTCTCTCTCTCTCTATGTGTCTCTCTCTCTCTATGTGTCTCTCTCTCTCTCTATGTGTCTCTCTCTCTCTCTATGTGTCTCTCTCTCTCTCTATGTGTCTCTCTCTCTCTCTATGTGTCTCTCTCTCTCTCTGTGTCTCTCTCTCTCTCTCTCTATGTGTCTCTCTCTCTCTCTCTCTATGTGTCTCTCTCTCTCTCTCTCTATGTGTCTCTCTCTCTCTCTATGTGTGTCTCTCTCTCTCTCTATGTGTGTCTCTCTCTCTCTCTATGTGTGTCTCTCTCTCTCTCTATGTGTCTCTCTCTCTCTCTCTCTCTATGTGTGTCTCTCTCTCTCTCTCTATGTGTGTCTCTCTCTCTCTCTCTATGTGTGTCTCTGTCTCTGTCTCTGTCTCTCTCTCTGTCTCTGTCTCTGTCTCTCTCTCTGTCTCTCTCTCTGTCTCTCTCTCTGTCTCTCTCTCTGTCTCTCTCTCTGTTTTTATATTACTGTGTAAATGACTCCTGACTTAGAAAATAAATATGCATGGAGTTGTCTTATTAAATACAATCTATTTTCAGAATCTTTCATCAAATAATATATGGATTTAGTAATCCATATAAAATGTAAGGAGTGAGATCCAAATATTTGACAAGTTATTGGCAGATTTCTTTCTCCGCTTTTTACCAAAACTTGAAGAAAAATTTGCTAAAAAAATTAGTTGAATATTTCTTTGGATTTGTCCACTTTTTATGATTTTTTATTTCCATTCTTAATTTAACCTGATTAGATGGTAATACTACTATTCTAGCAGAGGCAATCCAAGTTATTTCTTGGCAAACAACTCAATGCCAAACAATACTTTCTCTATTAAATCAAAAACTTTTTGATTTTATGGTTAAATTTGCCGGTTGACACTTGTCAAAGATGTTTCTTTTTACAAAGTAGCATTGTTTTCCTTTCCTAATTTATTTAAATGCAATTTTGAATTTAAAATTTGACAGCTAAAAACTTTGTAAAGTGATTGTAGTTTAAATGAAAATATGTAATAAGATACAAATGATTCATACAATCATGTGGATGCCCCCCCCCCCCTCTTATAATAATTGATTTAATCCATATACAAACATATCCCTAAATCTAAACTCGGCTTATTTGCAGGATCTGATAGAAAATTACCAGTAATTTGAAATATATAAGAACTTTTGTATATAATTTTGTCTCATTTGCCCCCTGCTTACACTAGCCCCTCCCCTATTGTCTGTCCCCCCCCTTTTCCCATTATTTATTTTCCCATTACTTTTATAACTCAGCAATCTTTATATAATTTTTATTCAATTTCTAGACTAAGTTCAATACTAAATCAAAATCTCGTAATTTCTTTGTCAGATTTTGACCCGTTTTTCTGTATGCAGCTATAAAGGATAAGCTTTAATATTATTCTGTGACTTTATTTAAAATAAGTATTTTCAACCTTTTTAATTACGGATAGTTTTCAATGCAGGTGGTCCCCCCACCCCAACTGGTGCTACCAGATCAGGCTGTCTGAAGATATCGCCTTCCTGACCAAAAATGCACCAAACATTAATGTTATTGTTTTTTCCCCTTTCCCTTTGCAAAACTCAATCATGTTCTGCAACGCTAAAAACATTTTTCTCTACAAAACAACCAAACCAAATGAATAAATATTTGAACATATAAAGAACTTGAAGCATAAAAACTTTTACCAAAATGATTGGATTCGGCATTAAATAACCTGTTATGGGTTTATATGCCATAAAACAACCAACCAACCCCACCCCACCAACCTGTACAAAAAAATACACATTTATCTATGCCTATATAAGTTGTAATAACATTTTCATGCTGATACTCCACTCGTTTATGACATCACTTGTAGAGAATTTTAAACCAACCAATCAAGAGGAAGGTGGACGTCGAAAGTGAAAGTTGCAGTAGAAGTTTAATCTTGTTAGCACATCAGTATCTTTGACAGTACGGGACCTATTAGATTGGAGACTTTTTTGGACCCTATCTGATAGAGAAACAAGTGGTAGATGCACCAGCCTAGATATGGCAACAATACTCCATGCATGGGCGAATGGTGGCTTTGTAGAGATATAGGATACTGTGAGTAGTTTTCTAGCGCGGTAGAGTCCACCTTCTTTGCAGCAGCCTTGGCAATGTCTTCTATGTATTTGTTCCAATTCATGTTGCCTGTGAATGTCGGGCCAAGGAGTTTGAATTATGAACGGTGTTATTAGCCATGGCAATCGGTGGTTGAAAAGGTTTCTTTTAATTATTAAAAGAAGCCTTGTCTTAGTAGCATTTAATTTCACCATCCATTTACGCCCCCATTCAACTACAGACTGGAGGTCATTTTCTAAAGTTTCAGACACACTTAAAATAGTAACCTAACTTGAAGTAACCTGGAAAAAACTATTGACACAACAGATAGAATTGTACATTAATAAAGAGACAAGATAAAAATTTTGTTTCCTGATTTTAACCCCCCCCCCCCCCCCCCAAAAAAAAACAACAAAAACTCACCAGTTGAAATTAAAGAATTTCACTATATGTACCCATTTTCAAACCCTAAACTGGCTGGTTTTAAGACTACATTCTATATCGGCTCCCTTTTTTCTTTTTTTTTTTTTCTTTTTTTTTTAATTCTCTCTTGATAACATTAACCAGGTTTAAACATTAAACATGTTTCAAAAGAGTTCTTTTAAGTAATACTATTAAAATCACATTTATGTAAATAAAATAAAATATAGAAGTTAAAAAAAATTATTTGAACCATTTTTATTATTGCACCATTTTGATTTGAAATCCTTTTATGCAGATAAGTTTAAAAGGCAGAAAATGAACATTCATTATAAAATATATATCTTTGTTTCTAAATCAAAACTATTATTGCAAACAAAAAGTTCTGTTCTTTTCCTCTTAGAATGATTTATCTGTATTTTGATTCTCTTCATGTCTAATCAACCATCTTTTTTATCATGTTTTAAATTTTGATGCAAAGCAATTTTTTAGTTTTATTTAATCTGAGTTTTTCAATTTTTTAAAAGTACATTTTGTAAAGTGGATTTAAAAAATTGATTTTAAGATGTGACTGAACATATGAAGTTCTCGTTCACCTCTGTTTGAAACAGCATTTTCAGATTGAATGGACTCATCTTCAGAATATTCATTGTTTTACCTTGTCAGATGAAGGGTTTTGATTAAGACTTTGTCTTTGTCACCTTCAATCTCCCCCATCGATGTGGGGTTGAGTGAAGTAGCTGTGAGTGGTAGGATTAAATATCATAAATAACAAATGTTCATCAAAAATTCTAATCTGACACCTCGTGATACCCTTCATCCCCTTAAAGATGTAATTTTCTCTAAATAAACAATTTGCCACATGAAACTAAAAAAAAAATATTTATTTTTTTTAGTTTTAAGATATTTGACTTAAAAGTTTATCAAACTTGTCATTTCTTGGCAAACTATATCTTTAAGTTTATTCACAACTAGCAGGGATACCTTACATTGTCAGAGATTGAATGAAGGACCCAATTTCCTCCTGCGCTCATCCCTTTACACCATATTATATATATATATATATATATATATATGTATATATATGTATATATATGTCTGTGTGGTGGGCCTAAGGATGTTCCCACATAAATCTGGTGAGAAAATGCAATGACGCTGAAAAATGTTTTTGCATTTCCCAAGAATGTGTTTCCTTTGTGTACTCAAAACCCTATTATCATATCTGTTTTTGAATTTCTGTAATTTTCAAGTCCTAAAATCAAATATGAGATTTCCGCTTAAATCTATTTTGATTTCTGTCTTTTTTACCTTTTTCCTTTTCCTCTCTGTTTGTCTTATTTTGTCTTACTTCCTTTCCCTTCTCTCTTTGGAAATGTTAATTTTGCCCAAGTTAAAATAAATCACGATTGGTAGACTTTGATTCGTCAAAAAATTACACCCCTCCTCCCCCCCCCCCCCCCCCCCCCCATCCCCTCACATACACAGTTGGGGTTTTTCTCTTGATTTTTTAATTTTTTTTTTCATGGAACAAACCTCTGCATGTTTTAAAACTTAAAAAAAAAACAACTTTGAACATTCTTTTGACACAAAACTAATTTTAGGAAATTTAACAACAAAAATTAAGTTAAAACATCAGTATGAAAAAAGGGTATTGTAGATAACACCCTTCGCTACCTCCCACCCCACCCCAATGAGATTCTACATTTAGACGATTATGTGTAAACACTCTGAAAAACTAAAGATAAAACAAACTATTATTTTAGACTGGGGATCAATTTTGCATATGAATTTAACGTAAAATGATTCCCCTTTCCAGGCAATTCTAGCATTTAGGGCAGTTAAACATATATTTTTTTTAACTCTGGGAGATAAACTCTGACATTTTGGGGGGTGGGGGAACTTGCCACTCTGACTCGTCGGGAATAGTAATGGGGAGGGGGTATTTACCAAGCAGACCTAGGGTAAGTAAATTTTTGTTTTTTTTTGTTTTTTTTTGTTTTTTTGTTAATGTCCTAAAAAGCTAGAATGGCCCGGAAATGATAGATCATTCTAAGTTAAAGTTGAGACACTTGGGGGTGGAGGGATCATCTTGCCCGATTTCAGCTTTTTAAAAAATTCTTTTATTTTTTTGCCATTGGCATCTCGTATCCCTGTTAAAGTGAAGTCATATTTCCTTAGTATGTAGACAGAACTGTTTGTAATCTCCGGTGACAACTCTGAAAGAATAAATTTGATTTCATTTTTATGAATTTGCGCATTTGTTTAAACAGATAATTTGTATAGTTTAACACAAACATTTTTTAATGAAGAAAAACAAAAAGTATCTATAATTTTTTGATCTTACTTAAAAGAAAAAACCCAAAAAACGAAAACTTACTGCTTCTCTTTAAGAAGCAGGAAAATACAAAACTTACTACTCAAAAAGTAATCTTTAAAATTTTTTTTTTTTTTTTTTTTTTGTTGCCATTAGCTACTCTCGTCTTAGGTTTATAGATATCACCCTTCATTTTGCACTAGCGTTACCTGAGATGAATGACTCCCCCCTCTGTTACGGCATCTGATAACATCACTCTTCCGCAACTGCAATGTATCAAATGACCACAAAGTGGTGCGCCGCCACCGAACGTGCAAAATGGTTGATAAAATCATGTGTTGTGTATCCTTGTCGTGGCCAATTAATCGTCTAGAAACTCGAGGTTGAAAACTCAAAGCTGAACTCTGAAAAAAAAATTTACGAAGACATTTTTTGTATGGAATTTGCTTCCCCTGAAATAATAAAGGAAATGAATGCTTCTTACTGAAGGAAGCAAATCCAAATATTCTATCAAATTGATAGGACACCTCTTACATAATTTTCAAATTGTCAGCTTGATCATGGTAGGAACAACCTGTTTGTTTTAGCTACTAATTTGAAAAGACCCCTCTCCCCTTAAATCTTTGCTAAGATTTTTTTATTCTGTTGGGTGACTAGCTACTCTCCTCACAAGTCAAGCCTGATAATGATGAACCGATTTAATCGCTGATAATTATTATACGGTAGTACTCATACACAATCTTAACGTTCTTGAGATGCTGGACAGTTGGGGTTTCTCTCTCTATGGCTTAATTCGGGTTAGGGTTTTATCACTGCCAGTTTTAAATAGTATGTTTTAATACACCCATCCTGCTACATTTTCTTTGAGCATCTTTTGTCAACACTGAACAGGTATTCTTAAATCTCTGCTGTTAATCCCATGAATATGAAACCAGATAAAGTATCTGACCTCTTTATATTTACTCTTGACAACCATATTCATTTTAATTAAATGATTGGATCTTTATCAATATCTTACTAATTTTTATTCGTTTTGTCTTGCTTGGCGAGGGGGAGTATTGTATATCTTCAATTTTCTTAATATTTATGTCAATGCTATGACAAGTTTAAAGAAAACTTTTCAAACACAACTTGAAAACTCTTGAGTCTAAATTATGAATGAGCTTCGAGCTCAAAATTTTATAACATGAAATGAACTTTTCTACAAAGCAATTGGTATTAAATACAAGTTGTCTGTGATTTGAAGAAAAAAAGTTTCAAGCCGGATTGCTGCCATGGTGAAAATGTGCCTATTTGCATTAATACCTTTTTGACCAACATTTTCAGTTGGAGTCAATCCAGCAAACTGTCAAACTGTTAATTTTACTTAATTTAAATTTTTATCTCTTATATATTAATAAAATTGTGTGAACACTTCTCCTGTTTGTTTTTTCTTGCCTATGCATGACTTACACTTTCTTTTTCTTCTATTATCTACTAGCATTGCCCGGGAAAATTGAATTAAACAAGAAACTCCTGCTCCCACCTCTTAACCCCATATTACTAGTTTTAAATGAATTTTCTACTTTCTATATTAATTTCGGACCATACAGGGAATAAGGACCCTAGATTAATGGTACAGCGAGAGGAACGCTTTTCCTTCTTCACCGATGTCTTCCGGTTGACCTGTTACAAAATTTTAATAAACAAATGAAACATCAAAGCGTCTGAGATATCTATACATGATATATATATATATATATATAATCATTTTTTTTTTTTTTTTTTTACAATACACAGACGATTTTATTTTTCATGTTGTGTATTTTAAGATTTTTTTTAAAAATCAGCGGACTTGAGTAATCGGTTTGTCCTCCCCATCAAGGTGGTGTTAGTTTGGAAACTTATTTTTGAAGTCTGAGGTAATTTAAAATTACAGAAAATTTAATCAAATGTTATTCCGAAATAGATTTTAAACAAATAATGGATGAAAACAATGTAGTTTACAACTGTCTAACTTAAAAAGGAACAAAGAAGAAAAAAAAAATGAATGATTTGGATATTTGGGAGTTGTTAATCGAAACATGTACTGTTTATTGACTTTTTTTTTTTCATGTGGTAATTGTTAGTTGTCTGAATTTCCAATATTTTCTGGTGAATTTGGACCCTGGTTTACATATGAAAGAGGGGTTAAAGAGTACTCCTACTTTTTTTTTTTATTATTTATGGAGAAAAAAAGCTAATAAATTTTGAACGGAACTAAATATGAAAAAGTAAAAACATCGATTGAAAGTAAAATATTTCTTTCTAAACACAAATGTGTCGTACCTAATTAACCAAACATGTTAGTCCCTTTTTTTTTTTTCTTTTTTTAAACACCAAATTTAATTACATTAAGTAAAAATTATACAGTGACAGTAAATAAAATTAACAGAATGCTGCCTAAAACCGTCTTCTGGGGAAGGCAGGCTTCGGACCATTCTGTGAAAATGTTTTTGCTATTAAATGCAACTGTGTATAATTTTGTTACAATATATTAAGTATGGCGACAAAAAGTTAAAACTAAGAAACCCACCCTCACTCAACATTAGATCGGCTGGGAAAGCAGGATTGGACTACCAAATGTTCGTTAAAATGCCCTGTATGTAATTTTCTATTATATTTTAAGTTGTTGATAAATTAAAGTTAAGGTCATTGGAGAGCACTGCCAAATTCATCTTTACCTGAATTGAAAATATTGTTGCTGTTAAAAAAATTTACATACAGTAAATTTTTTTTTTTTTTTTCTCTCTCTCTAGTCTTAAGTATGGTGACACGAATGGTTTTCATAATTTGTAAGTCAAATATCTTAATCTTTGAAAAAGTAAAGGATTATTACATGAATGTTACACATTTAGTGAGGGAGGGGCATAATCGCAGTCTAAGAGATGATCGATAATATTTATGATTTTAGTATGATTATTTTCTATTTAAAGTTTTAAATGATAATGTAATATTTATATAAAAAATAAGATCAATATAAAATTATATATATATATATATATATATATATATATATACTCACATACATATATTACATATATACAGTTCTACTTGTAATAAACAATAAGGATTCACAGGATTGATAACTTAACTCCTACGAACAAAATCCATTGGAAATACTAATTATATATATATATATATAATAATAATCACTCTCACTATCTAGGTTTATTGTCTGTTCCCTTTGGCAAGAGGTTCGACATTGTCTGGCTGTACTTATGCTAAGTCTCCAGTGATAATGCTTGTGGGTATTGACTGTACCCATTTGCCACTGTTTACGGTCTTGCCTGATGGTTTTTTTTCCATGTCTTCCTAGGGCGACCAGCTTATATATATAAGGTAGATTATAAAATTTGACATAATTAAAATGTTTAATATTATAATCAAGCTCCAAAAATAAAAACTTAATATTTATCTATAGAATTAATGTTTTTTTTTTTTTTTTTTAAATTAGATTTAAGCTTGAAAATTTATATGGTTTTCCGTATCAACTTTATCAAATACAATTCAGATAACATCCGCAACAAGTTTGAGATTGTGGAGAGAGACCAAGGAATAAGCTTCCATGACTAGCATACGCCTACGGAAATAGTGGCCGTGCACGAACCTAGAACCGTTTGATTACGAGGTGAGGGTCGCGATTATGCAAAATAGGCACTAGTGGCAGTCCAAAATGGCTAAATAAAAGGAGATTTTTGCTCTTAATAACATCGTCACTGTTGTTGGTGAAAGAAAGAAAAAAATAATCCGGCACACCACGTGAATACTGAGAGCTGGCGTTCTGTGTGTTCTTTCAACTTTAAATAATTTATGTGACTGAAATAGGAATTTATTAAACAAACAAATCTTTTAAAGATAAAGGGACCAAATCAAACATTTTTGTTTCCAACAATGAGGACAAGCAAAATATGAAAATCATAAACACATTCCAGGGTGGGATCAAGTGTAGAAGAGAATCCATTTTACTACCAACTTTTTTTCTTTCTTTTATCATAAAGCTTTGTTAAAAAAAAATTTAGAGTAGAATTTCATGCAAAAGACTTGAGTGATACCTTGAGTTGATTTGAACGGTTAACATGAAAATATCAAAGTGTAGTGATTAGTAGTAACTCTACAATGGAACTGTTTTGGTAGAGAGTGCATGTTAGAAATTCTTTGTTTCACCCTGTCCAAGAGGTAGAGGTTGGTGGTTGGTGCATCAGTCAAGGTGTGGCAACAATACTTCATGCACTGGTGAATTTTGTGGCTTTGTAGAGTTATAGGGTAATAGTGGCAGGTGTGAGAATCTAAAGTGTAAAAAGATATTCGACACAGGTTTTCATTCAGGCTTTCTTTCTTCATCTCAATTCTTTCTTCATCTCAATTCCTTTTGGATTTCATAAAACAAAATTTTTGAAACAAATTTTATCAGAATTATTTTATTTCACACATTTCTTATTTGCTAATTTAAATCAAGAAGAAAAAAATAATTTATTAGGATATACAAATATATGACAAATGTTTATATATTTATATATATGTATTATATATATAAATATTGAGAATTGTGAGTTATTAAACAAGTTAATTCCGGATCACATATGAAAGTAAACCACATTTTTATGTTTTCACCTTTCGTGCGACCTGTCCAATTCTGCCAATAATATAAGCGAAATAGCTTGTCTATTAAATGAGTTAGAGCTTTTCTATAAGTTATGATTATATTTAACACATCTTAAAAAGATCATGTGGCTTCAGAAAGAACAATGTCTTATGTTTCTGAAAAAGATAAAGTCCTTAAAAAATAGTCCTTCTACCTTCATGAGTAGTTTACGAATTGTTTTAGTTTTTACATTCACTTTCTTTATCAGACAGCAAAGATATAAACATTTCAGTCGATCGTTGTAATTTGCTTCAACATAAAACAATGTAGATTTGGTGAGGCATGAATTTGTAAATAAACAGTGTAAGAACGATTATATACTTGCTGTTTGATCAAGAAATTGAATGTTAAAAAAAAAAAAAAAAAATTGATAACTTATTGATGAAGGGAAAAGGAATTTTTAAGGAGTTTATTATCATATTCAGTTTAACGTCCACTTTATGTGTTGGACGGCTATTTCTGACTGAAATAGTCATCCAACACATAAATTTAACATTAAAGTTTTTTTAATCCAACATGGGTCAAATCTGAATAAAAACTTCCTTCATGTTCAGAAACATGCACCAATTGTTCTTTCTGAACCGACATTTAAATATCTTTTAAAGATGTGTTAAATATATTCACCTATAATTATATATGTGTGTGTGTGTGTGTGTTTCGGCAGCAAATAATTATCCAGGCAAGTTTGATTTAAAACTATGGAGTTTTCTTCTTTTTGTTTTCGTATTTTTTCAATTATTTTATCTTTTTAAATATTTTATAAATATCAAACAAATTTTACTTTGGTATGAATTCAGAGCTTTTTTTTTTAATTTAAGTCATGAAAAAAATTATATCTTTTTAAATATTCCAATTTTTGGAATGGATCCACTCTATAATAATGAGAAATGTATCTTAAAAATTTTTTTTATTTTTTTTCGCTTTGAGACGTTTTCTTTATTTCTTCTTTATTTCTTTTTTAACTTCACCGATTTAGATGTTATTTTATATGAATAATAGTGTGAACACTTCCAAATCATAATTTGTGTTGTCATTTTTAATGGAGGATATACAACACTCATGTTTTAAACTGTTAAAATCTTTTGCAAATGAGTAAATTTTTGTCGGCATTTTAAATTTTTGCTTGTTACGTGATTTTACAATTATTCCGAGTTGCCATGTTGTTTAGCTTTGTATTCAACTACAGCAGCATCAAAAATGCACACTCGCTCATAAGGGTTCATGGGGCACCCAAACCTCAAATAGTTAGAAGCAGTTTCTGTTGCTCTCTTGAGCAGAGATGAAAAAAAAAAACAATTCTTTTGTTTCAGAATTTTTTAGATGAGGATTGATAATTTGTATTATTCAGACTCTTAAATGTTATTTTCACAACGTTTCAGGTTATTTAACCTCCTTCGGTATTTAACCTCCTTCGGTATGTGTCTTGTCAAACTGTATCTGTATGGAATTGTGAACCCTTTATCCACGAGTTTGACAAAATGCAAAGAAAGAAGAAAATCCAAAGTTATTGTAACAATGACATCGAACTGAATGAAACAAATAAAACAAATATTCTTGTGTACAGATTTATTTTTACTCCAGTCTAAGCGGGGTTGTTGGCATTCATTCAATTACATTTTTTCAGATGATTGGCGGGATTGTGTATCGGTTAATGGCTGAGTCTTGCAAAACGTGTGGATCTTTCAGCGGGTCTCATTGATTGTGGGGGGAGGTAATACTTTTGCCATCATTGTGGCTGTCTTTAAGAAACTTTTGCATAAATTGAAATCATCCAAATATTAAAAATTCTACCAAAATTCAAATAATGTTGGCATTTTGTGCTGACAGTTTAATACCGAGCTATAGCATCATATATTCTAATTGTATTATGCACTACTTTCCTTTGATGTAAATGGACAGATGTACCACTGGAGTGATTGGCTCCCTCAACCAATCAGAAGCTGTGGTTTAGGAACACAAATCACTGGAATTCTTACATCACCCGCACTATTTCATAACAGTTGGAGCCAGTATACCATTCCTTAAATCGCTAACGATATGGTAAATCTACCTCAGTTGCATGCTGCACTTTATAAAGACTGACTGTGTTTAATTCCTTTTCCAGTACAGACCGATAAACGGTATTTTTATTTGAAACTATGATATCATCTGTTGATTAACTGTTGGAGGTCAGATAAACTTCTTATTGTAGCCTACAATTACTTTAATTAGAATGAAGAACGACCCTCTCCCCCCATTATACATTAACAGCCAAACAAGATGGCGACACCCGTAATCAGTAATAATTTAAAATACTCACAAAAACTAATTTTTTGTTGGATTATTCGGAACACTGGATATTATTCACACGTTTCGACCGATGTAACCTCCGACCTTTCAGGTGTGTCTTGTCGAACTTGGGAATCTGTAAGGAACTTCAAACAACCCTTTATTTAACGCACAAGAGTAGCTTGTTCTCATTCTGTCAGCCATGGCTGGGTAGAAATCTTAAGTAATTCTTAATTATATTCTTAGTATCGTCTGTTGAATTTTCAACCTCCAGAAAACTCTTACTTCGAGCTGATTATTACTTAACACTTTATTCGTTGTGCCACGGGATCCATTGTAAATAAATTAATTACACTTGAAGAGGAGCAGAAGGCGTATCGGCTGGAACATCATAAAAATTGAAATATCAACATTTATAAGGACAATAATCTAAAGATAAAATAAATTAGGATGGAACTCCTCATTCCACAAAATCAGACAAAAATTCAAATAAGTAAATCAATTTTTTCTTTCATTTTGCATTCCAAGAATCTGATATCATTTGACATTTGGTTCGATTCAATAATTGAACTCTTTTACATCCAACTTGTGCTTTTCAATTCTTGAGCCTGTTTGAGATGAGAAATGTAAAACTCAGTTGCTTTTGTTTTTATCTATTCAATGCTGCTACTTGATTTAAAGTAGAGAATTTTATCACTCACACTTTTAATTGTGACAGTTTGTACTCGGTGGAGTTTGGAGAGCAATTTGATGTACATGAAAATGTTAATACATTAAAACACCGTCCAATGGCTTCTGAGGAGCGGAAGCTGAATATGTGGGGGCTCGGCGGTGTTCATTAGACAGAACAAGCAGCCAGATATTAATGAAGAAGCATCCAACAGCACCGATACAGATATAGAACGACCAATCGAGAGAGGCGAGGTTTTTGGAACGCCAACCAGCATTGTAGTCCTTTTCTGTAAAGATGTCGACATTGGTAATACTCGTGTAGAAAGTGGCCACAAAAAGAAAGATGGCGATCAAAGTACAGACGACTGAAATGAAAGAAAATAGAATCAATTAACCAACAAGATCACTTGGGGGGGGGGGGGGGGATTACACTTTTTAACTTCAAATTAAAAAAGCTCAACTTAAATAAAATAAAAATCAACTTCCAATTAAAAAAAATTGAAATAATAAAAACAATTCCATTCTTAGGATGAACTAATTTTAATCTGCATTTCGTCATTAAAATGGGATTTCAAATTTAAGCTTGACAGACCAAAGAAAATGTGTTAATTTTAGATTTTTGTAGATTTTACAAGAATCTTAAAAAATGCTTTTTTAGCACTATTTCAAAACAAGCATAAACCCATTATTTATTATATTTCATGTTTTTTTAAAAATTGAAATCAAATAAATATAAAAGTCGTGGGGCTCAGGAGAAAGATCTGAGCATCATGATAAGCAGGAGTTCCTTTAATAACCAACATAACCATTGGTCCTTCTTATTCCAGGTAAAAGAACAAATCATACCAAATTAAATTCCAAGTAAATAAATATGGTCAGCAAAAAGCAAAGAAGAAATGGACCCAAAGGAAATTAGGCAAGTAATGGAGTTAAAAAAAATGCTTTTATACTAATGGCGAAAAGCTATTCGAGGATAAGGGTTAATGAGATTGAATTATTGTCAGTTGAGAGATGAAGAATATTATGAGAGGATTGAGGATGATTTATGGAATGAACTAAGCTTGAATATCTGTGGGGATGAACGGTTCATGACAGGAATCTGCAGGAAAGCTATTGCACATAATTTCTGTTCATGGAAATTACACCTGATGCACATGGCACATGTAAGAAGAAAGAAAAGTTTTTTTTTTGTTATGGTTAAAAACAAGTTCTTGCAAGGAGAAACCAGAGATTCGAGCTCAGTCAAGCAACTTCCATGGAAATAATGATAGAGTAGAGAGACTAGCAACATCTCTTCTGTGAGAAAGGCTATGTAAGGAATAGAAGCGATCACCACCCATCCACTTGCACATGCACACTGGATTTTGAAGTTGATTTTGAATTCTGTCAAGGCAACAAAGAGGACTCTGAGCGGCACTTCCCCAGATATTGCAGCAGTCCCCCATCTTAGGACGTATCTTAGGTAGAGGATAGCATCTGGAGTCAGGTACATTCTGGAGTGGTGGAATGATCCAACTATTTTTCCAGCAACCTCAGCAACAGATTAGATGCGATTAAACAAGCAACCTCCACAGAAAGAGGCTCCTTTATGCATATAGAGTATAATTCCAAAGTTATGTGATCGATTTTCTAAATACCCTGTATATACAGCCATTAGAGAAAAAAGAGAAAAGTTGCTTACGAGCGCATATATTCCACACGTACAGACCAAAGGGTCCGGTGAGCGTTTCGATAGGTTTTCCAAAAAGGTTGTAGAAAGTGAATCCAATTGTGAGCAAACCCCAAGCGATCGCCATCGATAAAACAACAACATCGGAGATCCACAGCTCGTAGTTCATCAGCTTCATCACTTGCACGTCACGGCGAACTGAAGAAGAACAAAGAAGAAGATTATTTGAAAAAAAGAATAGAAAGATTGTATCGCGTTGAGACATTTTTTTTTTAACTTGAGTTCACCCCAGACAAAGCATACTACCACTGAGACGTAAGGGGCTACTGTGGATTAGGTGCCAGAAATTAAGGGGGAGAGAAGTTGTTCGGCGAGATGTTTGTTTACATTATATTTAAATTTCTGCATGTTGGTGCAGGGAGGGAGTTCCAAAGGCTGGCAGTGTGAGGAAAGAAGCTATTAGAGTAGAAGACTCTACACCATCTTGGGACCTCTACAGTTGGTCGGGTGTATTTACGTCGAGGGGGGACCAGAACAGCAAGTTCACCGGAGCACATTCCATTGAAGTACTTGTAAAACAAGGACAGTGATGCAACATTGTGGCGATAGGGCTGGTGCTTGCTGAATAGTGAGAGACCTATTAGATTAGTGACTCTTTTTTGGACCTTGTCTTAGTGGATGGTGCACCAACCCAGATGTGGCAACAATACTCCATGCATGGGCGGATGGCGGCCTTATAGAGATATAGAGTACTGGTCGGTGGGAGAAGTTTTCCAGCACGGTAGAGGGAGCCCACTTTTCTTGGCAATATCTTCTATGTTTAATAATTCCAACTCATGTTACCTGTGAATGTTAGGCCGAGGAGTTTGAACGTTGGACTCCCGAGTAGGGTGTTATTATTCATGGTAGTCGGTGGTTGAAAAGGTTTCTTATAGTTGTTAAAGGAAAGGAGCTTTCTCTTAGTGGCATTAAATGTTACCATCTGTTTGTGTCCCCCATTTAACTAAAGACTGGAGGTCATTTTCTAAGGATTCAGCCATTGCCTTGGATATGTGCGCGTCCGTTTTGCTCACATGAGAGTAGAGCATGATGTCGCCATCTCAGACAATTTCATCAGGGAGGTCGTTTATGAAAATCAAAAACAATAAAGGTCCAAGGATCGATCCCTGGAGTACACCCGCATTTATGTTATGTTGCTTGGATGAACGGCCATCGAGGACAACCTGGATCTTTCTTTTGGATAGGAAGTATCGAATTATATTAAGTATACGTCCAGAAATACTATACAAATTAATTTTGATGAGAAGGCATTTATGCCAGACCTTATCGAAGGCCTTAGATATATCAAGCGCTACCGACCTAGCTTCATCTGCCTTGTCCAGTGTATTATATATCTGTTCAGAGATGACTGTTAGGATATCCGTAGTAGAACGTGCTTGCCTAAATCCATACTGATGGTCAGAAAGAAGTTAGTATTAACGAGATGGCAAACTATTGCTAGATTGATTAAAGATTCAAAGATTTTAGCGAAGACTGATAGGGCGATAATTATGAAGGTCAGTTCTATCACCAGAGTTCTTGAAGACTGGTAGCACAGAAGCAATTTTCCAGCTATCGGGGAAGCAAGATTCGGCAAGGCATTTGTTATAGAGTTTTGAGAGGACAGGGGCCAGCTCAGAAGAGCATTTCTTTATTACTATTACTGGTATAAGATCAGGTCCACATACTTTGGAGGTGTCAAGGTTTTTTATGATATCTTGAACATGGGAAGGGATGATAATTAGGTCATCAAGTGTGGCTTTAGTTCTCAATGAGAAATTTGGGAGGGAGTGGTTTGCAAAGTCCAAAGTTGAGTTCAAGGTGAACCATTGGGCAAGTACTTCAGCCTTATCAGTTGCCATGGAAATAACATCATTGTGGCTAGATAGCGGGAGAATTGTAGTGCCCATTGTTCACCATACTATTATAGATTTTCCAGAAATCCCGAGTTCCTAGTTTCTGTGACTCAATACGTTTTCTGGTTATCTCATTATACTGGCCTCAGAAAAAGCTGTGTATATTACAATCTCACAATGATTTCTTGACACACAAATTTCTGTCTATTTTCACCTTCTTTGAATAAAAGTAAATTAAACTAAATATAGCCCACATTACGACTCCTTACACCTAGCAGCTGTAATAAATATTCCCCATATTTCAGTTTCTTGAGAGTATTTTTAGGGGCATAATATGGGCACAACTTCCCATTTCAAAATTCAAACATTTCAGATTTGCATTGAATTTCATCCATAGTAATTAAATACCAATTGAGTATAATTCCTTGAATTTCAATTTCTTCTTAAGTTTAAGACATTTTCTAGGATCAAAATCATGTAATGGATTGAGCATGTCAACTGTTGATTTTACAGGATGAAATCCACATTGCTTGTCACTAAGTAAATTGCTTTTGCTAAGGTGATTGAAAACTTTTTGAATTTAGATTTATCACAGATACGAAGAACTTTTTTGTTAAAGACCGGTCTAAAAATCAAGAAAAAAATGAGATTTTTCATGTTAATCTTAATTAATATTATCAATTAAATTTTTTAAAATTAATTTCAGTAATAAAAATTATAGAACCCCTTCCCCCTATTGGAAGAAGCGAATGTTGTTTTAAAGTATCGACTCTAAATCAGACAAAAGCTCAAATCAGCAGTTTCTTTTAGCCAACTAAAAGCATTAGGATATTCACTACCAAAGTTTTTCTTCCTCTTTTCTATTTTTCTTCCAGACGCGATGCACGTGGTACGTCTTTAAGAGTTAGCAACACGAACTACTAAACACGGCAACCGCATATACACTGCTAACCAAACTTACATACATACAAATTCGCGCATACTCTCATACTGAATAAATTCTACTTCCCTCATTCACGAATTACTCTCATACACACAAGTTCATACACACACTCTCACTGGCAAAACAGAAGCAAGCTAATATACACACACATCTACAATGCCTATCCCATTTAAATTCAGTAGACATGATAATTTCTCTTTACAGAAAAAAACCTTTTTCTTCACCTAGAACATTCTTGGGACACTATATGAACTCTTATTAATTACAAACTCTTTGTATTTTGTTATCAATAAAAATTAATTATTTTTATATTCGTTTCTTTTGATATCCCTCTACAGTAAGTGTGCGGTCCACATTATTTTAATCAAATGTTTAGCCATAGTTGACACCAGCGCGACACTGGGTACATCAACTACATATAACACCCATCTCTACTATTTTTTATAACTCAGTGCTTTAGATAATTATTACTGAATGTATGCATGACTCCAGCAAATGGCATTAATGGTTAAGTCATTTTTCTGCATATTTTTTCTCATAAATTTATCTATTTTGCATATAAGTTTCATTTTTAAAAGTAAGCAGTTAAATAAGTAAAAAACGAAACACTGTTAATCAATTAACTTTTAATTTAAAATAAGTAAAAAACGAAACACTGTTAATCAATTAACTTTTAATTTGAAATAAGTAAAAACGAAACACTGTTAATCAATTAACTTTTAATTTGAAATAAGTAAAAAACGAAACACTGTTAATCAATTAACTTTTAATTTGAAATAAGTAAAAACGAAACACTGTTAATCAATTAGCTTTTAATTTGAAATAAGTAAAAACGAAACACTGTTAATCAATTAACTTTTAATTTGAAATAAGTAAAAAACGAAACACTGTTAATCAATTAGCTTTTAATTTGAAATAAGTAAAAACGAAACACTGTTAATCAATTAACTTTTAATTTGAAATAAGTAAAAAACGAAACACTGTTAATCAATTAACTTTTAATTTGAAATAAGTAAAACACGAAACACTGTTAATCAATTGGCTTTTAATTTAAAATAAGTAAAAACGAAACACTGTTAATCAATTAACTTTTAATTTGAAATAAGTAAAAAACGAAACACTGTTAATCAATTAACTTTTAATTTGAAATAAGTAAAAAACGAAACACTGTTAATCAATTAACTTTTAATTTGAAATAAGTAAAAAACGAAACACTGTTAATCAATTAACTTTTAATTTGAAATAAGTAAAAAACGAAACACTGTTAATCAATTAACTTTTAATTTTAAATAAGTAAAAAACGAAACACTGTTAATCAATTAGCTTTTAATTTGAAATAAGTAAAAACGAAACACTGTTAATCAATTAACTTTTAATTTGAAATAAGTAAAAAACGAAACACTGTTAATCAATTAGCTTTTAATTTGAAATAAGTAAAAAACGAAACACTGTTAATCAATTAACTTTTAATTTGAAATAAGTAAAAACGAAACACTGTTAATCAATTAGCTTTTAATTTGAAATAAGTAAAAAACGAAACACTGTTAATCAATTAGTTATAAATTTGAAATAAGTAAAAACGAATCACTGTTAATCAATTAAATTTTAATTTGAAATAAGTAAAAAACGAAACACTGTTAATCAATTAACTTTTAATTTGAAATAAGTAAAAACGAAACACTGTTAATCAATTAACTTTTAATTTGAAATAAGTAAAAAACGAAACACTGTTAATCAATTAACTTTTAATTTGAAATAAGTAAAAAACGAAACACTGTTAATCAATTAGCTTTTAATTTGAAATAAGTAAAAACGAAACACTGTTAATCAATTAAATTTTAATTTGAAATAAGTAAAAACGAAACACTGTTAATCAATTAACTTTTAATTTGAAATAAGTAAAAAACGAAACACTGTTAATCAATTAGCTTTTAATTTGAAATAAGTAAAAACGAAACACTGTTAATCAATTAACTTTTAATTTGAAATAAGTAAAAAACGAAACACTGTTAATCAATTAACTTTTAATTTTAAATAAGTAAAAACGAAACACTGTTAATCAATTAACTTTTAATTTGAAATAAGTAAAAAACGAAACACTGTTAATCAATTAACTTTTAATTTGAAATAAGTAAAAAACGAAACACTGTTAATCAATTAGCTTTTAATTTGAAATAAGTAAAAACGAAACACTGTTAATCAATTAACTTTTAATTTGAAATAAGTAAAAAACGAAACACTGTTAATCAATTAGCTTTTAATTTGAAATAAGTAAAAACGAAACACTGTTAATCAATTAACTTTTAATTTGAAATAAGTAAAAAACGAAACACTGTTAATCAATTAGCTTTTAATTTGAAATAAGTAAAAACGAAACACTGTTAATCAATTAACTTTTAATTTGAAATAAGTAAAAAACGAAACACTGTTAATCAATTAGCTTTTAATTTGAAATAAGTAAAAACGAAACACTGTTAATCAATTAACTTTTAATTTGAAATAAGTAAAAAACGAAACACTGTTAATCAATTAACTTTTAATTTGAAATAAGTAAAAACGAAACACTGTTAATCAATTAGCTTTTAATTTGAAATAAGTAAAAAACGAAACACTGTTAATCAATTAGCTTTTAATTTGAAATAAGTAAAAACGAATCACTGTTAATCAATTTCAAAGCTTATAGGCGAAATTTTAAAAAAAAGCTAAGTTTCTTAATTTCTTATTTCTGAACTGTCTCTGTCTTAAATAGTCCATGTATTAACGTTGCGATGACTACTCCTTAGTTAAACAATATTTTTTCCAGGTAGTTCGATCTGTAACGCAACTTCTAAATTGCTTTTTATACTGTAACGTCATAGCTGAGTTGCCCTTGTCTGACCTACACAAAAGTAGATTAAACCCTCCCACCCACCATAATGGCCGGTGAAATGTCTTCAAAATAAATTTTGCTCATGATAGAGTGATAGCGGAACCCATCTATATATATATATATATATATATATATATATGTATGTAAATTAATAGATATAACCAAAAATAAAACCATAAATACGGCTCTTTACTAATAATAAGACACAGCCTCTTGAAGACGGTCGCAAGACCGAAAGCGCTTGAGAAATGGCCCAAGATACAACGTTAAGCGCCATAATCCACCAATTGACACCGGAAAACCAACGAATAGCTCGCCGCGTCGAGAAATTAATCAGAAAGATAGCAAAGAAAGAAAACTCTTCAATGACACATGTATAAAAAATGACTTTCTGCCGAAATATATATATATATATATATATATATATATATATATATAGTACATGTATTGTATTAGTTTCTGTAGATGTAAATCCGTTGAAACTCAAGTGTTATATATATATATATATATATATATATATATATATATATATATATATATATATAAAATTACATAAACAATATTATACAAGGTGGGGAAGGTGGGGAAGAATCAAGCCAACACTCTGGCCTAGCAAAAATAGCCTGGACAACTCCGTCGGCATTCCCCGGTCAGGACGCCTAAGACAGTAATCAATAAACTTACTCCTCCCCAAAGAGGGGAGGCGACGCTGGGAGGGTGCACCTCTTAGGACAACCCAGGACAATATACCCCAGCCCGGCAGATAAAAGGCCACCGAAATAGCACAATTTCTGCCGGATTGATTGTCGAGAACGAATCATCGACTGGTATTACCACATCCCGACGTCCTCAATCAACCGAGATTAATGAAAGACTGAACAGGATGGGGCGACGGACCACTATTTAATTGCCTCCCACCATAGCAATATGTGACACAAGGTCGGGAAGGTGGGGAAGAATCAAGCCGGCAAAATTAGTGTGAGCAACCCCGTTGGCAGTCCCCGGTCAGGGCGCCTCAGACAGTAAGCAATAAACTGACTCCTCTCCAAAGATGAGAAGTACGGCCTCGGAGGGTGAACCTCTTAGGACAACCCAGAACAATATACCCGGACTGATTGTGGAGAACGAATCCTCGACGTCCTCAATCAACCGAAATGAGACGGTATTTAATTCCCTCCCACCGCAGGAATATGTGACACAAGATCGGGAAGGTGGAGAAGAATCAAGCCAGTGCCCCTAAAGAAGGAGCACTCTGGCCTAGCAAAAATAGCCTGGGCAACCCCGTCAGCATTCCCTGGTCAGGGCGCCTCAGGCAGCAAGCAATAAACTTACTCCTCCCCAAAGAGGGGAGACAAGAGAATGGCAGAACCTAAATTTATAGGGTGCCACTCTATTTCAGACTCGTCCACTTCCCATCTGGTGGTAGCATTACACCCCCACCCCGAATGCATCAACTCCCATCAGTAGGCACAACCATTCATTTTGTTTCACATCATAAAAGTAGGTTAAACTAAATGTAGCCCACATTTAGACATATTACGTCTAGCAGTTGTGTTCCAAAATTCATAATGATCAGTTAATTAGTTTACGAGTGAACCTTGTACATAAACATATACACATACCTAACTTTATAAAGATAGCGATAGAGCAGGTTAGGGTTGTTTCTACCGAGGATTAAGAGTTTACAGATTTTGTACTTCACGTTAAAAAAGCAACAGATTTTGGGGGACAAGTTTGGACACATTTTGGACACTAATGACACAGAAAGATAAGAAATCACCTCAAAAATAATTTAAAGTTTTGTTTTGCATGTAGAATCATGCATGACGCATATAGCAATTTATATGGAACTCACAGATTCCCAGATGCAATCCTCTACTTATGTAAGAGTCAAATAATGGAATACTGCTGCCACATCTGGGGAGGTGCCACACAAAGTTTTCTTTTCCTGTTTTGACAGAGTATAAAATAGACTTTGCAATCTAGGGATGGGGATCTTTTTCTCTTTATGCCCTTTTCTAACAAAAGAGATATTGCTAGTCTCTTTACCATTATTTCTATGGAAGGTGATTGACTTAGCTCTAATCGTTTGTTTCATCTTGTAAGACATTCACAGTAAGAACTCGTATTGCTGTCACGTTGTTCTCTTACAGTTTGAAATATAATTTTTCGCTGGTCTGTCATGCTTAGTGTGAAATATAATTTTTTGTTGGTCTGTCATGCTTTAGTGTGAAATATAATTTTTTGTTGGTCTGTCATGCTTAGTTTGAAATATAATTTTTTGTTGGTCTGTCATGCTTAGTTTGAAATATAATTTTTTGTTGGTCTGTCATGCTTTAGTGTGAAATATAATTTTTTGTTAGTCTGTCATGCTTAGTTTGAAATATAATTTTTTGTTGGTCTGTCATGCTTTAGTGTGAAATATTATTTCCATTACAAAACTAGTAGACATTAAAAAGAATTCGTTTTTGTTTATTGAAATTTTAGAAAAACTTTTTTCTTAAAATAATTTTATTTATCACTTTTGAATCCTCCTTTTTAATAAACTGCGTCTAATTCTTAAGTGATTGGATGTTTACATATTATTACTCTTGCTTGTTGATGGAAACGAGTATTTCATCTTTATAAGATATTCACAGCAATAATTTGTCTTTTTACTTGTAGAACACATTACTGCTGATTGTAATCAGTGGTTATCTGTTCCACAGGTGAGAAGCCCTTCTTCAAATCCAATATCAAAAAATTCTTGTCATAAATCGCCCCATAAGCAATCAAACACAGTTCATACCAATGATCAATGTTAGTACTCCCATAATGTTCCGCATTTTTCAGTCGACAATCATTCCGTCTATCCTCCTATCCTCGAGTGGCTTTTGGACTTAATAAGTGTATATAGTAAAACAAATTGTATTGACGGTATCAAGGTCGCTTAATAAATTAATTAACTTAATTTTAATTTAATTTTCTCATGTGACCTCTTGGGGAAATTACCCCAAGGGGTCACATGATAAAATGGTCCAGACTAATTTCGTTCTGTCTCATGCATTTTTCATTTAAAAAGCAAAAAACTCACTTTTAAAATAATACAATACTTTAGATGTCAAAATCAATTTTATTTACGTCTTGCATCATAATTAAAAGGGTTACTTTTCTTAAGGGTAATATGAGAAATTGAGCCACAGTTATCGACGGGCCTGTCATTTGGTTCTTTTATGCACGACAGTTTCACACTTTTTTTACACAGTCTTTTTCAATATAATTGAACTCTGCAACATCTTTCAAGTTGCATTGCTTGGACAGTAGAGAGCAAACAAGGCAGTGTAGCAATCGTATGGTCCTCCTCTCCACATTCGCAGATGGTTGGGTCGTTTTTTAGTCTCATCTGGCTCTCGGTTCATTTCTGTTGAGTGTCCTTCACTGAACCCAGGATCCTTCTGAGCCAGGACGGAAGGCTTCAGAAGGGGGGGGGGGGGTTCTCATGTCAGTAGGAGGGAGACCATTCTCTAGTCCTCTCAGCAAAGCTACAGCCTTGTCTCTTCTTGAGATGTTGTTAGGGGCTCAACATGGCTGAAGAAGTTTCTCCTTGACTTCAGTTGTTGGGACGTTGGTTCACATCTATGGTTCATCACTAGTAGTCTTTGTGATCTCTACTCGGCTGGCAATTTCCTGTCTTGCATCTGCAAGGACAATGCCAGCAAGGGGATAAAAGTTGATCAGGTTGGTAGGCTTCAGACAACCAGTGATCAAACGCTGGGTCTAATTTATTGGCATAGGTTGATCTCTCCCAAATAGAACATGCGCACTCTGCAAGGTACGCATGTTTTGCTTGTAGCTTTCAAACACAGTAAACTCAACATTAAAATGATATACTTCAAGTGTGGAGAGATAATAATATCATTAGTCAATAAATATAGGCCAAAGCAGTGTTGAAAGTTTACAAATTTTGTGGTGATGATAAAACTAACATTTGATGTTGTTTGTACAAAAAAGTATTCAATACAAACTTATAAATATTTGTATTGTTGTATTGCCTGCACTATTTTTTATGAGAGAGAAAGACTGTGGTCCAGATGTGGCCTTTGGGCTGGACAATGCCCAGGTCTAGCCTATACAGGTGCTTTTAAAGATGTCTATATAAAACTAAGTTATGCAGCATTAAATCAGTGAGTTTCTTTTGACAACAAATCGATATTTCATTATATTCGTCTTTGTTGTAAAAACAACAAATCGATTCCAAACAAAGATTAACAACAATCGATTATTGATTGAATTAAACGACAACAACAACCAATCGAAGAATCTTGTAACGATTCAGCAGAAGTTTGGTTCATAATAGTGAATGTTGTTTTGCTGGAAAGAGTTGACTTCACCTGACTTCATTATGCCTAAACAACCCCCACCCCCAAGAGTCTCTATTTATTCGCATCCTCACAAGGGCAGAGTTAGATACAAGGTCGGTTTTTAATGTGGGGGAAAATCCAGCTCCCCAAAAAGGGGTATTTGGATTAAGACAAAAATTAAAATTGCCTAGGTCGAGAATGATTTCTCTTTCAGGAAAGAAAACATGAAATGCAGAATCAAAACAGATACTACACTAGTCAAAATGTCAAGGTCAGAAAGATTAGCAATATAATCACTCCACTCCACAGTTTGAGGAAGACCCTCGGGGCCAATCATATCCATGGCGATCCAATGGAATACAGATCTGTCAAGAGTGTGCTTTTGTGTTGCTGTTTGTTTTTATTGAATTTGTACATGCGGTCTTGACGAAAGACGTCATTTTCATGCGATAATTAACATTTTCCTCATAAATAAATATTGCATTTTTTACTTCAGAAATACAGTTAGATGAGTTAGAACTTTTAAAGAACGTTTTATTGTATTAATAGTTTATACCCGCTCCCTTATTAGTACAGTACCTAGGTATGTCGTTTTATTGTATTAATAGTTTATACCCGCTCCCTTATTAGTACAGTACCTAGGTATGTCGTTTTATTGTATTAATAGTTTATACCCGCTCCCTTATTAGTACAGTACCTAGGTATGTCGTTTTATTGTATTAATAGTTTATACCCGCTCCCTTATTAGTACAGTACCTAGGTATGTCGTTTTATTGTATTAATAGTTTATACCCGCTCCCTTATTAGTACAGTACCTAGGTATGTCGTTTTATTGTATTAATAGTTTATACCCGCTCCCTTATTAGTACAGTACCTAGGTATGTCGTTTTATTGTATTAATAGTTTATACCCGCTCCCTTATTAGTACAGTACCTAGGTATGTCGTTTTATTGTATTAATAGTTTATACCCGCTCCCTTATTAGTACAGTACCTAGGTATGTCGTTTTATTGTATTAATAGTTTATACCCGCTCCCTTATTAGTACAGTACCTAGGTATGTCGTTTTATTGTATTAATAGTTTATACCCGCTCCCTTATTAGTACAGTACCTAGGTATGTCGTTTTATTGTATTAATAGTTTATACCCGCTCCCTTATTAGTACAGTACCTAGGTATGTCGTTTTATTGTATTAATAGTTTATACCCGCTCCCTTATTAGTACAGTACCTAGGTATGTCGTTTTATTGTATTAATAGTTTATACCCGCTCCCTTATTAGTACAGTACCTAGGTATGTCGTTTTATTGTATTAATAGTTTATACCCGCTCCCTTATTAGTACAGTACCTAGGTATGTCGTTTTATTGTATTAATAGTTTATACCCGCTCCCTTATTAGTACAGTACCTAGGTATGTCGTTTTATTGTATTAATAGTTTATACCCGCTCCCTTATTAGTACAGTACCTAGGTATGTCGTTTTATTGTATTAATAGTTTATACCCGCTCCCTTATTAGTACAGTACCTAGGTATGTCGTTTTATTGTATTAATAGTTTATACCCGCTCCCTTATTAGTACAGTACCTAGGTATGTCGTTTTATTGTATTAATAGTTTATACCCGCTCCCTTATTAGTACAGTACCTAGGTATGTCGTTTTATTGTATTAATAGTTTATACCCGCTCCCTTATTAGTACAGTACCTAGGTATGTCGTTTTATTGTATTAATAGTTTATACCCGCTCCCTTATTAGTACAGTACCTAGGTATGTCGTTTTATTGTATTAATAGTTTATACCCGCTCCCTTATTAGTACAGTACCTAGGTATGTCGTTTTATTGTATTAATAGTTTATACCCGCTCCCTTATTAGTACAGTACCTAGGTATGTCGTTTTATTGTATTAATAGTTTATACCCGCTCCCTTATTAGTACAGTACCTAGGTATGTCGTTTTATTGTATTAATAGTTTATACCCGCTCCCTTATTAGTACAGTACCTAGGTATGTCGTTTTATTGTATTAATAGTTTATACCCGCTCCCTTATTAGTACAGTACCTAGGTATGTCGTTTTATTGTATTAATAGTTTATACCCGCTCCCTTATTAGTACAGTACCTAGGTATGTCGTTTTATTGTATTAATAGTTTATACCCGCTCCCTTATTAGTACAGTACCTAGGTATGTCGTTTTATTGTATTAATAGTTTATACCCGCTCCCTTATTAGTACAGTACCTAGGTATGTCGTTTTATTGTATTAATAGTTTATACCCGCTCCCTTATTAGTACAGTACCTAGGTATGTCGTTTTATTGTATTAATAGTTTATACCCGCTCCCTTATTAGTACAGTACCTAGGTATGTCGTTTTATTGTATTAATAGTTTATACCCGCTCCCTTATTAGTACAGTACCTAGGTATGTCGTTTTATTGTATTAATAGTTTATACCCGCTCCCTTATTAGTACAGTACCTAGGTATGCCGATTTACAGCTTTACCTTCTAGAACGATGACATATATTTGTAAAATTTCTAAAATTAGTTTTTTTCATGAGAGTATAAGTAACTGTGATGA
The DNA here is from genome assembly GCA_963556195.1 of Sepiola atlantica. Lineage (NCBI taxonomy): Eukaryota > Metazoa > Mollusca > Cephalopoda > Sepiida > Sepiolidae > Sepiola > Sepiola atlantica. Next base: position 22,085,103 of record OY744553.1, on the reverse strand, counting down.
ATGTATTTACATATTGTTTTTATTGACAAACAACATTACAATTCATGTTTTTATTGACAAAAAATATTAGAAATCATGTTTTTATTGACAAAAACATTAGAAATTACGTTTTTATTGACCAAAAACATTAGAAATTATGTTGTTATTAACAGAAAACATTTGAAATTATGTTTTTATTAACAGAAAACATTTGAAATTATGCTTTTATTGACCAAAAACATTAGAAATTATGTTTTTATTGACAAAAACATTAGAAATTATGCTTTTATTGACCAAAAACATTAGAAATCATGTTTTATTGAAAAAACATTAGAAACTATTTTACGTTTTACAAAAAACATTAGAAGTGATGTTTTTATTGACAAAAACACATTAGAAATCATATTTTTATTAACAAAAACATTAGAAATTATTTTTTTATTGAGAAATCATGTTTTTATTGATAAATCATGTTTTATTGAAAAAACCACATTAAAAGTCACGTTTCTAATGACAAAAAAATTAGTAATTATGTTTTTATCGACTAAAAACATAAGATATCATGTTGTTATTGACAAACAATTTAGAAATTATGTTTTTACTGACAAAAAATTAGAAATTATGTTTTATTTACAAAAAACATAAACATAATGTTTTTATTGACAAACACATGAGAAATTATGTTTTGATGACAAAAACATAAAAAATTATGTTTATATTTACAAAAACATTAGAAATTATATGAATTATAAAAATAATAACAAAAAACATTAAAAATTTTGTTGCTATTGACAAAACCTATTATAAATTATTATTAAAATTTAAAATAAAAGCCTTTTTACTTTAATTATATTAATTTTAATATTTTTATTGACAAAAACATAAAAAGTGATTTTTCTATTGACAAAAACATTAGAAATTATGTTGTTATGTAAAAACATTCGAAATAATGTTTTATTGATAAAAACATTAGTAATTATGTTTTTATTGGCAAAAACATTAGAAATAATATTTTTTGGCCAAAAACATTAGAAATTATGTTTCTATTGAAAAAAACCCCATTAGAAATCATGTGTTTATTAACAAATAACATGAGAATCTGTTTTTATTGACAAAAACATTATGAATTATTTTTTATTGATAAAACATGAGATATGTTTTTATTGACAAAATAATAGAAATTATGTTTTTTGAAAAAATCATTAGAAATCATGTTTTTATTGACAAAAAACATTAGAAATTATGTTCTTATTGACTAAAACATTAGAAGTAATGTGTTTATTGAAACAACATTAGAAATTATGTTTTTATTGACATAAAACATTAGGAACTATGTTTTTATTGGCAAAAACATATGAAATTATGTTTTTATAAACAAAATCATTAGAAGTGATTATTTTATTTACAAAAACATTAGAAATTATGTTTTTATCGACAACAATAATCAGAAATCATGTTTTTATTGACAAAACATTATAAAAAAATTTTATTGAAAAAAAAACATTATAAATATCATTAAAATTGAAAATAGAAGCTTTTATAAAAGCAAAAAATTATTTTACTTTAATCATATTAATTTGAATGTTTTTATTTACAAAAACATAAGTATTGTTTTCGATTGACAAAATCATTAGAAATTATGTTGTTACTAATAAAAAACGTTCGAAACACTGTTTTTATTGAAAAAAAAATTAGAAATCATGTTTTAAGAAATTATGTTTTTTTCCCAAAACATTAAAAATCATGTTTTATTGACAAAAAACATTAGAAGCTATGTTTTTATTGAAAAAAATGATAAATTATTATTTTATTGATAAAACATGAGATATCATATTGACAAAAAATTAGAAATTATGTATTTATTTTTAAAAAAATTAGAAATTATGTTATTTTGGACAAAAACATTAGAATTTCTATTTCTATTGAGATAAAACATTAGAAATCATGTTTTTATTGACAAAAACACTTGAAATGATGTTTTTATTGACAAAAACATTAGAAATGGCGTTTTATTGACAAAATATATTAGAAATTGTTTTTATTGACAAAAACATTAGAAATTGTTTTTATTGACAAAAAACATCATAAATTATTATTACAATTGAAAATAGAAGCTTTTATCAAAGCAAAAAATTATTTTACTTATCTTATTAATTTCAATGTTTTTCTTCACAAAAACATAAGAAGTAATGTTTTCATTAACAAAAACATTAGAAATTATGTTGTTATTTAAAAAACATTAGAAACAATGTTTTTATTGAAAAAAATTAGAAATGATGTTTTATTGACAAAAAACATAAACATAATGTTTTTATTGACAAACACATAAGAAATTGTTTTGATGACAAAAACATAAAAAATTATGTTTATATTTACAAAAACATTAGAAATTATATGAATTATAAAAATAATAACAAAAACATTAAAAATGTTGTTATTGACAAAAACTATTATAAATTATTATTAAAATTTAAAATAGAAGCCTTTATAAATGCAAAGTTTTTTTTACCTTAATTATATTAATTTTAATATTTTTATTGACAAAAACATAAAAGGTGATGTTTTCTATTGCCAAAAACATTAGAAATTATGTTGTTATGAAAAAAAACATTCGAAATAATGTTTTATTGACAAAAAACATTAGTATTCATGTTTTTATTGGCAAAAACATTAGAAATTATATTTTTTGGACAAAAACATTAGAAATTATGTTTTTATTGAAAAACAAAACCATTAGAAATCATGTTTTTATTGACAAATAACATGAGAATCTATGTTTTTATTGTGAAAAACATAAGAAATTATGTTTTTTTTGTTGCCCAAAACATTAAAAATCATGTTTTATTGACAAAAACATTAGAAGCTATGTTTTTATTGAACAAAATGATAAATTGTTGTTTTATTGATAAAACATGAGATATCATGTTCTTATTGACAAAAAATTAGAAATTATGTATTTATTTAAAAAAAAATAGAAATTATGTTATTTTGGACAAAAACATTAGAATTTATGTTTTTATTGAGATAAAACATTAGAAATCATGTTTTTATTGACAAAAACACTAGAAATGATGTTTGTATTGACAAAAACATTAGAAATGGCGTTTTTATTGACAAAATATATTAGAATTTTTTGTTTTATTGACAAAAAAATTAGTAATTATGGTGTTATGCAGAAAAATATAAATTATGTTGTTATTGACAAAAAACATTAGAAATCATGTTTTTATTGGAAAAAATATTAAAAATCATGTTTTTATGGCCTAAAATATTAAAAACTAGGTTTATATTGACAAAACACATAAGAAATAATGTGTTTATGGACAAACACATTAGAAATTATGTTTATAATAAAAAACATAAGAAATCATGTTTTTATTGACAAAAAACATTAGAAACTATGTTGTTATTGACAAAGACATTAGAAATTGTGTTTTATTGACAAAAAACATTATAAGTGATTTTTTATTGACAAAAACAATAGAAATTATGTTGTTATTTTAAATTTTAATAATAAGTAATATTTTTGTCAATAAAAACAATTTCTTATGTTTTTGTCAATAAAACATGACTTCTAATTATTTTTATTGGCAAAAAACATCAGAAATTGTTTTTATTCACAAAAACATTATAAATTACTATTAAAATTTAAAATAAAAGCCTTTATGAATGTAATATTAATTTCTTTACTTTTTAATAATAAATTTAATGTTTTTATTGACAAAACATAAGATATGATGTTTTCATTTACAAAAACATTAGAAATTATATTGTTATTAAAAGAAAACATTAGAAATAATGTTTTATTGACAAAAACTTTAGAAATTATGTTTATTTTGCCAAAAACATTAGAAATTATGTTTTTATTGAAAAAAACATTAGAAATCATGTTTCTATTGACAAAAATATTAGAAAATATGTTTTTATTACAAAACATGATAAGCTATTTTTATGGACAAAAACATTATGAATTATTTTTTATTGATAACAATAAATAATAATGTTTTTTGTCAATTTAAACATGATTGCTTATGAGCAATCATGTTTAAATTGACAAAAAACATTAGAAATTATGTTGTTATTGAAATAAACATTAGAAATTATGTTGTTATTGAAATAAACAGGAGAAATTATGTTGTTATTTACAAAAAACATTATAAATTATGTTTTTATTTACAAAATCATTGAAAATTATGTTGTTATTGACAAAAACATTAGAAATCATGATTTATTGACAAAAAGATTAGAAATTATGTTTTTATTGACAAAAACATTAGAAATCATATTTGTTTTTGACAAACATTAGAAATTATTTTGTTATTGACAAAAAACATTAGAAATTATTTTTTTGTTGACAAAAAACATTAGAAATTATGTTTTTATTGACAAGAAGCATTAGAAATTATGTTTTTAAGCAAAACTAATTCGCTTTTTACTAATGTTTTTTGGAGGATTAAAAAAATTAAAACATTCACTTCATTTTTTTTTAATATTTATGTTTTGCTTTTTTATGTTATTGTTATGTTGATTTCTTTATTTTTTTAAAACATGTATCCAGTCAAAAAGAAATCTTTTAGACTTACATTACATCTTACAAACTACTGCCTTCGTAATGTGTACTCTATTCCATCTTGGTTAATAAACTACATGTTTCTATTTGCAGACAAACTCAAAAAAACTTTTTAATAGTATATAGATTCATTTTTGTTATTAAAACCAATATTAACAAATAAAAATAATACAAAATACTAGTTTTATGGTATCATTATTCTTATTTAGGATTATTAAATTTGGCAGTAAGTTTCTTTGCCCTACAAGCCTCGTCATCCTCTCAAGGGTCTTGTTTTTTTATATTCTTTCTCATTTAAGTTGTACAACAACTATTGTTACACCAGTTTTTCCATTGTGTTTTATCCAGTTGAACTAGTCAGGTTATTTAAATCACGCCTAGGCATCGAATTAGATGGTTGCCTCAAGTGACCGGTTTGTATAATGTTGGTTGTTAATTTAATCATGACGATTTTGAAGGGGAATGTCTCGTTCAAAGTTTTGTTTAATACTCTACATTACTCAGAATTGATATTACACCTCTAGTGTACATCAACGTGACTCCGCTTCCTATGCTGACTCAAAAGCTTGCTGCCCAAATGTCTGCCAAAAACAAAAGAACTTCTTAGAATATTTAGAATCTTTGACCTAGAATCTCTGATGTAAAATCTCTCAACTGCTGACCTGGTCAAATCACGCTAGGCAGAAAATAATTCTCCCTCCCTATTTCTTATCTCTTGTCAAGAATTCCCCTTCTCTCTTCCCCTTAAGCATATTGGTATTAATTTTGCTCACATGATAATTTCCCTCTCTAACTGAGAGGAGAAAATTCAATATACACCAAGAGTCAAAATTCCTGTCTCCAGATTCCCGGAGTAAGAAAATCTTTTGGTGGTAAAAAGAGAATATTGGTTTTGAGTTTACCAATTATTTATTAGGTATAATAAATAATTGGTAAACTCAAAACCAATATTCGCTTTTTATCCTTCCATTTAAGGACACACTTCTGCGGGAAGAATTATATCTCTATTTTTCATTAACCAAAATGTTTTATTGTCTAAGAATGTGTACCATTTTTCACACAAAACATTTACCACTTTCAAAATGTTGTTTTATTACTTTTGATACATATTTTAATTATACAGCCTTCACATCAGTTATCCTATTCATATATATGAATAGGATAACTGATTTTCAAGAACTTTGCAGAATGAAACTGTATTTCTGAAACCCTTGATTCTGAAACTATTTTCGTGAACCATCGTTCCATTCACTACATTGCTCTCTGCATCTCATCTTCAATACTTTTCGTTTCTTATGTTGATGTTTTTATATCTCCTCTTAAATAAATTTGAATGAAAGTTTAAATCTTATTCATATTGAAATTCATTTTCCTTGTTTCATTTCTTTGTGTTGCGGATTATCCCACGGTTCGTAGCACTAATAGACCCCACAATATCCATATATTGACCCTAACCCTAACCTGCCGTGGAACAAACAGTGTTTGATCAGGTTCCTTGTTCAAGCATCAGCTTAAGAAATTCCACCCTCAGACACATCGTCCACCTCATTGCGATAAAACACCATTTGTTTCTTTCTATCCCACGGCAGGTCAATATTGTTAATCACATACAGAACATACAGTGACACCAACTGCCTAGAATCGATGAAGATAGCCTACCTATGCTAAACGAGACCAGGCTAATATACACGCATATCTGCAATGCCTACTCAATTTACACACACTGGCACATGCAAACTCACATGGTGCGAACCGAACATGGCTACTCAACTTCTTACAGACGAAACAACTCTTTCTACACCTAGAGCGTTCTTGGACACTCTGAACTCTCATTAAAAAATATATATACTAATGGGGAACCAGAGCTTTAAGTAGGGAAAGACTAGCAACGTCTCTTCTGTGAGAAAGGGGCTGTAGGGGAGAGAAGAGATTATCTCCCACTAGATTGCAAAGTCGATTTTGTCAAAGCAAGATTATTTTGTCAAAGCAAGAAAGAGTGATCTGAACGGCACCTCCCCAGATGTGGCAGCAGTACTCCATCTCGAACCGAATCTGACTCTTATACAAATAGAGGATTACATGAGGAGTCAGATACTTTCTGGTGCGGTAGAATGATCCAAACATTTTTTGAGCGACTTTAGCAACGAATTTGACGTAAGTCTTTCATTTCAGACCTGGGGTGAAAAATAGTCGGTTACGATTTACTGTCAATAAAAATGATCTATTTATGTATTGATAGATTTTGTCAGTCTTTCTTTGATATTGCCTTATCCCCACCACCAACATCGCAGGGTCTCATCGGCTGATGATGACTGAAAGAGTTTGAGGGGAAATGTCTGAATAAAAAATGTCTTCCATCTCAACTTACAAATGACAATTAAAGACACATTATTACGGGTTGTTCAAAAGAACAGCTACATATTTTTGTTTTGCTGAAAAGAAACCCATCATTTTACAAGTCGGTCATTGATATCAGCTTATTCTTTTGCAACAAATAAAGACAGATACCGAAAGATAAGTAAAAACAAAGTAATTAAGTATTAAGTAAATCAGATGATCCACGTCACGACATTGTAGGGCGCGTCTTCTTAATTATATAAATCTTTTTCTCTTATTTCTTTTCCTCTCGGCAAGAACGAGAGGTTTTCGACTGGAAAAATGAATGTGTTGCTCCATTTAAACTTACATTTTGTTGTAGAGAAGTCTTTCAGGTAGATGAGACGAAATTAATGATGATCAGAACATATAACAGAAAATTGAACAGATGCTATATATATATATATATATAATGTCTCTCTAGGGTAGCTCTCTCTTTCTCTCTCTCTCTCTCTCTCTCTCTCTCTCTATATATATATATATATATATATATATATATATATACGTCAGGTTGAGCACTGTCGTTGGATGATGTCACCTGCTGCTTCTTAGCATAATGTAAAGCTCTTTATAAATAAACAAATTGAAAACGGTGAAGTTGTGGTCAGTGTGATATAAATAGCTATTGTAGATATCATTTACGAGCGTTTCCCACATAGACAACTATTAACTAAATAGTTGAAGATTCGATCCCTGGCTAGGGAGAGGTGCTAGTCTAGTCGCACTGAAAAGCTGTGATACAGCGAAATAGCCTGTGTGTGAGTGACACACACACACACACACACACACACATATATATATATATATATATATGTAAAAATAAAAATGGAATAAAGGATAAGCAAATCAACAACTAGCAAAAATAAACTCAAAAACACATATTGAATAGTTCTACCAAAATATTTCGTTTGTTAAAATACAATCATCATCAATTGGTAGCAGAACTTTAATTAAAAACAGAAAAGTTTTCAATTTATACAAAGAACGCAATTTGGGGAAAAAAATAATTACGTGTAATAAACAGTAGATATATATATATATATATATATATATATATATATATATATATGTATGTATGTAAAAGAAAGCACATATCGTTTTTGGCTTTCTTAAATTTCAATGTACATATATATATATTGAAATTTAAGAAAGCGAAAAACGATATGTGCTTTCTTTTTTTTAAATAAACATTTATTTACCTTAAAGTTATGATCATCAAGCGATTTTTTTTTTATTAATCATTGTTTTGTTTTTTCCCTTGGAGATGTTAACAGAACGGTATGAAAGTCTTTTAAACATATATATATATATATATATATATATATATATATATATATATATATATATATATTAAATTATTAATACCTACAGACGCTAGCGTTTCAAGCTTATTGCTCTCATCAATGCAGAAAAGTAACGATTTCAGACGATTCACAAATTCAGCCTTAATCTGCAAGCAGTTGCCCTATCCACTCGGCCAACGTAAACTGTCACGTAATTAAGGGATATATATATATATATATATATATATATATATATATATATATATATATATATATGAAGTAAATCCAACAAAAGATATAAGAGGCAACTAATATCTTTTAATTAGTAAAACATCCGGATAAAGACTGAAGCTCAATATACTAGATAGAGAATTAATAGCATAATATAAAATGAAATAATAAAATAAGGAAAAATTAAATCTTAAATTAAATTTCTTAATTTGATAAAATGAAATCTTAAATTAAACTATTAAATTATTAAATTCTAATTACTGTAATAACTTCTTAATTAGGAAAAATTAAATCTTAAATTAAATTTCTTAAACTTCTTAATTTGATAAAATCAAATCTTAAATTAAAATATTAAATTATTAAATTCTAATTACTTTAATAACTCCGTAATTATTAATTTCATAGATCTTCTAAATTGTTTGATGGGGCAGGATATGTGAAGTTGGCTGTTTTGTGGTTGGGCTAGACAGTTGGGTGGGTGCGTGGAATGGGAGGGCAAGTAGAGGCTTTGACCTTAATTTGCGCACCCCTTCTTATTTGACATAGACTTGTGATTCGACCCAGACAAGTAACATCCGGTACTGGCGGGATGTGGGGACGTATTCTTCTCTTGTTAACTTCGACATAACATACAGTCGGATAACGTCGTTTGAACAAGAAGGCGTATGAGACTTTAATAAGTCCTTCAGATCGACGAGAAGAGGTTCTGTCTACTTGGCTTGCGGGGAAAGTGATTACTTTCAAATTTAACGTTATTAATTTTGATCGGGCCCAGAAAAAGGAATGGTCGAATATATTGACTCAGTTTGATTTAATTTTATTCAAATCGGATTTAGCGGATTTTACATTTAACCAGCTAATTTTAATTTGTGCTGCTCTGATCAAATCATTTGAAAAATTGAAAGAACTGAAAAACCGAAAAAGTTATCCAGTCGGGAAATGCGTCCGCAGTCAATGCAGTAAATTACAGTGAAAAATGCCTCCAATGTTTATGTTAATTAATACAATGATAAATGAACCAAATCAAATAAAAAGTTCAATAAACTCACTTTAGTTGAAATCATAAAGTTAAAAATTCAGGGTTCAAATGATTTGATCAAATGATTTGATCAGAGCAGCACAAATTAAAATTCGCTGGTTAAATGTTAAATCCGCTAAATCCGATTTGAATAAAATTAAATCAAACTGAGTCAATATATTCGACCATTCCTTTTTCTGGGCCCGATCAAAATTAATAACGTTAAATTTGAAAGTAATCACTTTCCCCACTAGCCAAGTAGACAGAACCTTCTTAATTTCTGACGCTAAATGGGTTTGAGGAATTGAGCAGGTAAATTGACCAAGATGTAATAGGGAAATCGAAATTATACTCGATCAATAAAATTAATAAGTCGTGGTTTTGAGGGAAAATAGGTATTAATTGCTCTTGGTATATATTTTTTTGTCTATTATAAGAATAAATTCAGTAACTTAGTTGAAGCTGTAGCCGCATTTCGAATTGTTAAATGCATGTATTTTTTTAGTCCAACCTAGACTACTCACAAGTTATTCTTACTCTAAGAGGGATAATCCATAAATTTTAAAGACCGAATTATTCCCCTTTATATATTTACACATGGCATATGTTTAAAAACAATTGTTCAACATGATAAATAATAAATAATATTAATTACTGGATTAATTCGATTAACTATATTATTTAATTTCTTACAATTTGATTTTTTAATTTTCTAACTTTCCGCATTTTTACTTTTTCTTTTTTTTCTTTCTAAAGATAATAATTATGACATCAGTATTATTTACTCCTCTCCAGGAGTTAGGCACAAGGCCAGTTTTATCCTACTCCCACAAGTAAGATGTGACCCAAGGTCGGGTCGGAAAGTGGGGGTTGAAAAGCCAGCACCCGAGAGGTTCAGTAGATCTTCGTTTGGTGACGATCGATTATTTAAGGGACTAGCTTTAGCAATAACCCCAGTTTCACACTAATTTTATTTTAATTTAAAAATATTTAATTAGGTAGTCTTACCTGTCAGATTAATGATTAGTAATTATTAGCATTAGTAATAATTTTCCAACTGGTTTTAAGAGCTTTTTTGGAGGTGGGGTGGGGGCTTTTCTATTTAGAGCTGTGACTGATATGTCTGCTTTATGAAACTAGCTCCGTTTTAAAATCACCGTAGTTTTTTTTTTTTTTTTTTTTTTTTTTTTTTTTTGTGGAGGAGGGGTTCCATTTGTTTTTGCTCACGTGAGTTTCTTTCCAAATTACCAAACTTTTATCGGAACACTCATGTTAAATCTCCTCCCCTTTTCCTCCGTTTTCTTCTTCTCGTTTTTGACGTTATAAGATTTTCCTACAATTTCAATACGCATTCTAATATTCTCTGAAAAAATGACAGATGAACTGTCATTTTTAATCCAATTTGCCAAGAAACATGTGTAAGAATGCAAAAGATTAAAGATGAAAAGATTGTGTTTTATATATAAGATGTAAATTGGAAACTTATACATCCACTGAAATAAATATTTAAAAAAATAAATTAAAAAAAATTAAAAATTTTTTTTTTTAAATTGAAGAAACTTAAGAAAATTATGATTTTGGATTGATTTTTTTCATGGTCGTTAGAATGAATCAATATATATATATATATATATATATATATATATATATATATATATATATATATATATATATATATATATATATATATATATATATTGGAACAGAAAAATTAGTACAACATTAGTACCGTTGGTTTCACGCTCAGAAGAACTTAGCCATCCGGCTCTCTTCAGCTTATATTTCGGATATATATATATATATATATATATATATATATATATATATATATATATATATATATATATATATATATATATATATATATATATATATATATATATAGTGTCTCTCTCTCTCTATAAAAAATGATTTAATGGATCAGAACATTCCAATTGTTCAAAGAATTAGAACAACAAGTCTAGTATGGCGTACGGTCGTTTCCAAAACATTCTGGAAATACTTTAATTTTTATTTTTTAATTTTTCAATTTAAATTTTTTTTTTTACAAAGCCACTCCAGAACGTGTCTTCATCAGCGCCTTTAGCAGGACATCTTACAGAAAATTAAAGGAAGAAAATAACAAGTTCGTTCCTAGGAACATCCATTGACAGGAGGAGATGCAGGGACAAATATTAGAAAAAGGAATAATTTACAAATATAAAATAAGAATATAGAGATAAAGCGATAATAATAATGATAAAAAGACATTATAAACATTATCAACATTATAAAGATAAAATGAAAATAAAAATAAAAATAAAATAAAAATAAAAATAAAATAAGGAATAAAATAAAGTAAAATATAATGTAAAATATAAAAAAATAATAATAGAAAGGAAAACAAAGGATAAGAGATAAAAATAAAAGTAAATTACACAATAAAAAAGAAAGAAAAAACTATAAAAAATAATAATATAAAAATAATAGAATTTTAAATAAATAAGAGACAAAAATATAAAAAAAAATAAAATAAAAAATAAAATAAAAGAAAGTAAAATAAAATAAGGGAAAAATAATAAAACAATAAATAATAAAAATAATAATAAAAAAATAAAAATAAAATAAGAATAAAAATAAAATATAGAAAAATAAAAAATATATATAAAAAAAAAAATTTAAAAAATTTAAAAAATTAAATAAATAAAAATAAATAAAAAATAAAAATAAAAAATAAAAAATAAATAAATAAAAGTAAAATATAAAAAAATATAAAAAATATAATAAGAAATAGGAAGTAAGATTAAGTATAATTATAGAAATATAGGAAAATAAAATATATATATATATATATATATATATATAAAGTATATATAAAAAAAATTTAATAAAATTAATAAACTTATAAATAAGTAAATAAAAATAAAAAAAATAAAATAAAATAGTTAACTAATAATTTCGAATTTATGCAAGATTAGATATAATGAAGGTTTAATTAAAGATTAAAAAATGAAGATAATGATAAATAACAGAGTTACTAATAAGGAAATGATAATAGAATGTAGAAATACACAAAGAGGATATGGGATAAATATAAAAGAAATAATCAATAATAATAGATTGAGTTAAGAACTTAGAACTATAAATAAAAATAAGATAGAAGCATATACAAGTTTCGAACCAAAGTTGAATATTGTCAAGGCTCATTTTTTAGAGTTTTTTGGGTTTTTTTTAAGAAACATCTTGCAGGGAGATGATTAGGGTAGGAGGGGAGGAGGGGGTGAGATGGGAAGGTATGGACAACGGTTAATTTTAGGGGGAGAAAAACTCCTTATAAAAAGTTTATTATATGGGGGAGGGTCAGTAGGAAGGAGTATGCTTTAGAGGAGATAATTATCGTCTATCTCACATCGTGGTCTTCCACCAAATTTGGCGTTTGAACCAATAAGTCCAACTATATATATATATATATATATATATATATATATATATATATATATATATATATATATATATATAGTCTGTCTTTCTCTCTCCTCCATTTCTACAGCAATGTATGGTGGACACATAGGTGCACACTCCGACTACTAGGTCAAATATGATTTTCATATTGGGGTTCGAACCGTGTGACTGGCAAAAATTGTCTCCTCCCATACTGATGATTGCAGGTTTGGTATGAAACACATGTGTAAATGGGTTAATTTGAAAATATTATTTATAAATAATTATTCAAAGCTCTCACTAGATTGAGCACTTTAAGTAAGTTAAGAACAAGACGTCATTTATAGCGTAATGCAATACTCTAGACCGTGCATATTGAGTTTTCTTGACAACTTGCTGATATGGCCGCTACAGCTTCAACTAAGTTACTGAATTTATTCTTATAAACAAACAAACATATATACCAAGGGTATTAATCCATTTAGACATTAATTTACTCTCCTATTTCTACGGCAATGCGTGGTGGACACACTGGTGTGCGCTCCAACTACTGAGTCAAATATGACTTTCGTATTGGGTTTCGGACCGACAGGGATTGTCTCCTCTCATACTGATGATTGCAGGTATGGCATGAAACACATGTGTATATGGGTTAATTGTCAGTATTCAAAACCCCAGAACACAAGTCATATTTTGATTCAAATTTCGATGACTCAACCCACTCGGCCGCTATGAACAACCTGATAAATCAGCAAGAGTTTAAACCTATTATAGGCAGCTGTATATATATATATATATATATATATATATATATATATATATATATATATATATATATATATATATATATACATATGTATATATATAATTATAAATATTTGTTTTTATCTACATACGTATACGTTTCATCCTTTACGGGAATCGTCAGTGTAGAGAAGAATTATTCACACCGGTCGCCAGACTCGAACCCCGGAACATGAGTTCTATTTCAAACTCAAATTCCAACGTCCTAGCCCGCATGGTTGTTATCAAGAACTCGGTAAATCAGTAAGATATTAATCCTATTTAAAGGCAGCTGCCGTAAAGTGTTCTACTATTGAAAGGAACATTGCATTGAAGCCACGATGACAGCTGTGTTAATACAACTCACTACAGAGCCGCCCAGCCTACATTTTACCCATTCTGGGAGGGGTATTCTACTAGTATATATATATATATATATATATATATATATATATATACTATTAGAATACCTGTCCCACTTTTATGTCATCATACAAAGATTAAAATCCAGATATAATGATACTCAACCTGATGTCTTGAATCCTTATTGCAATTTTGGTCAAAATCCATTACATTATTTTGATTCTAGAAAATGTTTAAAATTCAAGGGGTCATAAGAAGAAATTGAAATTGAAAGAGTTTTGCTTAATTGGTATCTGATGACTATGGATCAATGCAAATCTGAAATATTTTAATTTTTAAATGGGATGGTTGTGTCCATATTATGTACCCTAAAACTCTTTAAAATACACCAAAGAAACTAAAATTTAGGAAATATGTCTAATACTTATTGTTAAAATTTCACAAACCTCGGAGGTATCTGATTTTTTATGAAGGGCTTCCACTCTCTTTTTACCTATGCATAAAACTAAATTAAACTAAATATAGTCCACATTTTGATCCTTACGCCTAACAGCTGTGTTACTAAATTCATAATGATCAGTTAATTAGTTTAGAAGTGAATCCTGCACATCCAAATATATAAACATATACACATACCTAACTTTATGTAGAGATATATATTGATATATATTGAGATATACTAATCTTTTCCTGGCTTCCGGTTATATGTAGTTATCTGTCTTATTGGCATTCTTCAGTTGACGAAGTAAGAGAATGTTTAATAACACATTGTGAAAGTAATATTAGTCTTATGAACTCATTTCACGTGCACACAAACACACCATATATACAATAAGTGTGTAAATATCTTCACTGGACCATCTGTAAAAAGTTGAATATCCAATGTAGAAGCAAGTCCTTGGAACAGATACTAAAAAGAACTGTTGGAAATAAATTATACACCATCCACTATGACTATGCAATTCCTACAGTTACATACCTAGAAAACGGAGCTGTTAAACCTGACACAGTGATATGGGACAAGCGGGAGAAAGTAGCGACCCTACTTGAAGTCAGTGTCCCTAATGATGTTGGCTTAAACAGAGCTGAGAGAGAGAAGATAACAAAATACCAAGGTCGTATGTATGACATGAAAATAAACTGGAATCTTAGAAAAATCTCAATTGTACCAGTAATTATAGGAGCAACTGGGTTGATGAAAAAGAATTTCAAAAACTACCTAGCAAAAAAATCAAAATATTGCTAATATCGGCCACAAGCTCTGAGCTTGCTGGCAAAATGAAAGAATAAATTAAAAAACAAATAACACTTGACAATTATTTAATTGTGAATTAGATGTACGTTCGCTTCTTTATAAACGTTTTAAGGATATTTTTTTTATTATGATGGAACATGACGGAAAAATGTATGCTTCGCCAATGTTCGTACTTGCTATTTATCTAGATATATTACTAAAATATTCATATAATAATCATAGAACTACGCTAGTAATTTAATTTTTCATATATAAATTATTATTATCATTTCTGATTACTTAAAGGAATAAAACAGCCAGCGTTTACTTTTTATTATAGAGTGGGGGATCTATTTCCGAAGTCATTTCAGGCGAGGTAAGTCTGACTTGCTATTTGCTTTCTCGCTTCCCCTCACCACGTGCCATTAGTTTAGTCCGGCTAGAAAAAGGCACGTTATTTACTCGCTGACATTTGATTGACGGCAAGGAAGTACATATTATTTATATATACATCAGGGTGCGGTGGAAATACCTCCCAATTTTAAACTATCACCTGTCTTTTGCTAATGAATCTATGCAAATTCCAATAATGTTTTCATTTAGCTAATGATTTACCATTTTTTGTCAAGCAATATGATTTGCACTGGTGCACATCGTGCTTTGACAGTAGAAACGTTTTGAAGAATGGTGAATCTGTAATTGCAACTCAGAGAGCATTTCGAGCTCATTCAATGTCTCCAACAGTTTGTAGCGAATGAAGGTCACAATTTCGAGGATGTAAATTTAAAAACGAAATGAGCGAAAACTGTAACTCTTAGTTTAATTATTAGTAACATTAATTTTTTATGAACGTTATGTTCTTTTCCTTTTTCAATCATTCAAATGTGGGAGGTATTTCTGCTGCATCCTGTATATAATAGAAGAATACCCGTCCCAAGACGGGTAAAATTGATTCCCCGAAAAGAACAGTTTTACACTATTTTTATTTCCTTTCAAAGATTAAAATAATTATTTTAGTAAAATCTCGAATTCCTATTCCAATTTTGATCAAAATCCATTACATGATTTTGATTCTAGAAAATATCTAAAATTCAAGGCGTAAGCTTAAGAAATTTGCTTAATTAGTGTCTACCGACTGTAGATCAAATTTAATGTAAATCGGAATTTTTTCAATTTTGAAATGAGAGATTGTGCCCTTTAAAAACCTTTAAAAAGACAGAAACTAAAATTTTGGGAATATCTATTAATTAACATGTATTAGACACATGTTAAAATATCATAACAATCGGAGGTATCTAAATTTTCATGAAGGGCTTCCACCCCTTCTTTACTCCCTTTGCATAAAACTAGATTAGCAGCTGATAAATCCCGAGTGGTCTCGTGGTGTGGCACAAGTGATATCTATATATATTCTGATGGGCAAGGGTTTCTGAGAATTTAGGCCTTAAGCTGATGGATTGTTTGTGTTCGATTGGTAGATATGTTTGTCCTGATTTGCAAGTCTGTCGTTCGGTAGAGAAAGTATAATCAGTGTAACGTCTCTCAAAGTAAAATTATAATCAGTGTAACGTCTCTCAAAGTAAAATTATAATCAGTGTAACGTCTCTCAAAGTAAAATTATAATCAGTGTAACGTCTCTCAAAGTAAAATTATAATCAGTGTAACGTCTCTCAAAGTAAAATTATAATCAGTGTAACGTCTCTCAAAGTAAAATTATAATCAGTGTAACGTCTCTCAAAGTAAAATTATAATCAGTGTAACGTCTCTCAAAGTAAAATTATAATCAGTGTAACGTCTCTCAAAGTAAAATTATAATCAGTGTAACGTCTCTCAAAGTAAAATTATAATCAGTGTAACGTCTCTCAAAGTAAAATTATAATCAGTGTAACGTCTCTCAAAGTAAAATTATAATCAGTGTAACGTCTCTCAAAGTAAAATTATAATCAGTGTAACGTCTCTCAAAGTAAAATTATAATCAGTGTAACGTCTCTCAAAGTAAAATTATAATCAGTGTAACGTCTCTCAAAGTAAAATTATAATCAGTGTAACGTCTCTCAAAGTAAAATTATAATCAGTGTAACGTCTCTCAAAGTAAAATTATAATCAGTGTAACGTCTCTCAAAGTAAAATTATAATCAGTGTAACGTCTCTCAAAGTAAAATTATAATCAGTGTAACGTCTCTCAAAGTAAAATTATAATCAGTGTAACGTCTCTCAAAGTAAAATTATAATCAGTGTAACGTCTCTCAAAGTAAAATTATAATCAGTGTAACGTCTCTCAAAGTAAAATTATAATCAGTGTAACGTCTCTCAAAGTAAAATTATAATCAGTGTAACGTCTCTCAAAGTAAAATTATAATCAGTGTAACGTCTCTCAAAGTAAAATTATAATCAGTGTAACGTCTCTCAAAGTAAAATTATAATCAGTGTAACGTCTCTCAAAGTAAAATTATAATCAGTGTAACGTCTCTCAAAGTAAAATTATAATCAGTGTAACGTCTCTCAAAGTAAAATTATAATCAGTGTAACGTCTCTCAAAGTAAAATTATAATCAGTGTAACGTCTCTCAAAGTAAAATTATAATCAGTGTAACGTCTCTCAAAGTAAAATTATAATCAGTGTAACGTCTCTCAAAGTAAAATTATAATCAGTGTAACGTCTCTCAAAGTAAAATTATAATCAGTGTAACGTCTCTCAAAGTAAAACATCTTTAGTTGTTTTAAACTTGAGTTGTGATTTTGTTTGAAAGGAAACTTCTTTTGTTACAGCAATGTGATTGATACGACGGCCGGTGTTGAGATTTAACACCAAATTCAGACAAAGACAACAAGTGGACGATCACGGCCTGTGCAGTGAACGCACACAAACGCACATTCACAAAGGATTGAATCCTGTACATAGAAATACACAAACATATACACATACCAAACTTTATCTAGATACTAGCAAAAACTACCCGCCCTCAGGACGGCAATTACTGCCGCTGTAGTCTTCTTTACAGAAACCAAAGAAGTAATTTTCAGTTGCCATTTTGGTAATTTAGAGGAAATTTTTAAAATGATGATTGTCGCAGTGTTATTGGATATATTCCAATATGGGGGAAATATACTGGGCATGAACATCGTCAAATTTTGTTTTTTAGGAAAAAACAACAAAAAGGTCAATTTATATGGTCTTTAAGATATTCAACGTCGATAAATTTTATTTTGTTTCAACATAAAAATTAAAATGAATTCCCCATTAAAACTAGTTATATAATGAAATGAATAAACATAAGGGTGGAACGTCGATTGGTCAAATACTACACTTTTATATTACTGATTAATTCGAAATGGGTACTTTGTACTTTTCACCTTTATTATAAAAGAAAGAAAAAACTGTAAAGAATATTAAAGAAAAATACTTTTTTTTGTAATTTAGAGAGGTTTATTTATTTTCTATGACAAATCATTATGATGATGATGATGATGATGATGATGATGATGATGATGATGATGATCATCATCATCATCATCGTCATCATCATCATCATCATCATCATCATCATCACTACCAACATGTTAACTCCTTGGCCTTTTGGCTAGGTGCAAATGTAGTATCTGTACTGAATCTGCACTTAGTTTTTATGTTCTCTGTCAATGAAGAGGAGGTAATGCCAGGGAGGAATGTATCATGACGAATGAAAATATACTACAGATAATTAAATAAGCATAAACCGTTTTAATATCAATATAGTTAGAATAGGTGGAAAAAACTTTTGCATTTATTTATTCAGATAATATTAAAAACCATGACAAGTTTCATTGTCCATGTGAAACGCCTAAATGAAAATTGGCTGGAAAAATATAGTCGCCATCTTTATAAACAAAGATGAATATGCTGGCTAAGGGAGAAGGGTAACTTTCATAATTTTCTAGTTAAAAAAGACATGTTTATTATAAACTTGAATTATCAGTCTTCCTTAGCTAGTATTATGGTGAACGAGCATATACTACATTGACCCCCTCCCCATGACAGACGATAATATGTCGGGGCCCGACACACCGCGACGTCTGTTTACGTTTGAAAAAGACGCCATCTTAAAAAACTGTAAACAGCAGCAGCAGTCACGTTTCCTTGTTTGCCACTCCTTCTGTAAAAACAGCAGCAGCTCAATCGCCATTGTTTACAATGACTTAGCAAAAAATCAGCCAGCGGAAATCAGCAGCAGCTTAATCGCCATTTTGTTTACAATGACTCAGCAAAAACCGGCCAGCGAATATATTCCTTATTTCTCCTTTAAGGAATACAAATGCGTTCCGTTGACTACGCTGATAACCTTACTAATACATCCAAGGCACCTGTCGGCAATGTTGTACAACGAAAGATCTCTTCGGTATTTATTTATCGAAATTAATCCCTTTCACAGGACCGACGAAAGTAAGTCGGCACATGTTTCATGAGATCTCACGTTTTCGACTAAAAAACCCAATTCAGCCGGGGGGTCAGGAGGCCCCCACTTCCGACTGGACGGGACGAGTCGTCGAGCCAGGACGAGGACAGCAGCAGCAGCAAAGATACAAACAGCCCTTTCCAGGGCTACTAATGCGATTTACTCTCTTTGATACTTGCCTCCATCTGCATCTCCAGTTCCTGCCCAGCTCTCTCCTGCACCAGCACCCTGCAGTCTGAACTCCTGCATCAGTAGTCCTGAGTTCCTGCACCCTGCAGTTTTGAGTTCCTGCACCCTGCAGTTTTGAGCTCCTGCATCCTGCAGTCCCGAGCTCCTGCAGTCCTGAACTCCTGCACCAGTGGCTCCAACTCCTTTATCCAACAGCCCTTATCAGGGCTACTACTCACTCAAACTACTGCAATTATTTTTGCCAGCCAGCGACAGCACGGGTACCTTGCCAAACATCCATAGATAGCTACCCAGCTTTCCTCTGCAACGACGCCACTCCTGACGTTCCAGTTTGCTGCGCCATCTCAATTCACTTCACTTGTTATTACCATATGGTAAATAAACATCCTTCCTTTGAACTTTTCACCCATGTTTGTCCTCTCTTCTTTGCCATTGCTGTTACCTGCCTGTGTCCACCTTTTCTTAGTTGTGTGGCCGATCGATCAACCACCCCCTTGGTCGGTCCCGCAACAAATATCATGATGAACGAACACGACTTCCCTCCACCCAAAAAGGAGGAAGTCATTCTTGCGTGAACCGTCTTATGAGAACAGAACCGATACTACACTAACCCCCCCCCCCCCCCCCCCCAAGATATTCTGACTAAATCGAGTCTTGGGGATTTTTCATTCTGGTCTTAAAAAGGAGGAGATAATTCCTGGGAGGACAGTCTTATGACAACAAAAGCGATACACCGCGCATTAAAAATATTCCAATTTAATCAATTTTTTTTTTTTTTTAATTTAAAAATGACTAGTCACAAAAAATTATTTTTTATGGTTCCGTGGCCTTTTGGCTAAGATCAAAGTGTAGTATCTGTTCGACATCACAGCGATATTTGACACTTTATTAAAGCCGAAAGTAAATTATCTCCCTTGAAAATGAAATCCTATATAAGTTTTTAAACGCTATAATGCGTAATTTTTGCCGAAGTAAAAAAACAAATTGTTGCCAATCTTAAAAAAATGTATCTTATCAAGTGTTCGTCTTCAATTAACCAATGGACAACAAGAGCGAAGATAATTGAATTCTGATAAGAATTCAATTATCTTCGCTCTTGTTGTCCATTGGTTGATTATTTATTTTCTTTCTCCTTGTAATTCTTTCTTTTCCTCTTTGCTGTTTCCGTTCCTATTATGACTTGAAAGTCGCACTAACCCAGTGACAAATTCTTAACAGTACACACACTATAAATTTTCATTTTTAGATTAGGTAATCTGCATATGCATTTCTTTTTAAGAGCATGCGAAACAGCATACACCTTTTTATTATTTTTATCTCCACCCCTTCTCTTTTAGATAGACTCTCTCATTTCTATGAGAGATTTGGTTGGTTTGATTGGTTCGGTTGTTTTGTTTTATGGCATATCAACCCTTTTTGGATCAGGTCATTTTGGTAAAAGTTTTTATGCTTCAAGTTCTTTATATGTACAAGTATTTATTCATGGTGTTTGGTTTGGATGTTTTGTTTTACGGCATATCAACCATTTTGGGTTTTTTTAATGCCGAATCAAGTCATTTTGGTAAAAGTTTTTATGCTTCAAGTTCTTTATGTGTAAGTATTTATTCATGGTGTTTGGTTTGGTTGTTTTGTTTTACATTAAATTATTTCCGTTGGGAAATTTTTCAAAAACAATTTATTTTGCTTTATCTACTAATTTGTGACTTATTTGTGTTAAAAAATAAATATTTAATAGAAGTTATGAACATTTTAAGTTCCATAATTATAGGCTCTGAGCAAAGTAGCCATCTTTGTTTACCTTACTACTTTCGTAATTTTGTGGTCGTTAGCAAAATCCGAATTTGGTGGTAACAAAAGGGGTTAAAACACAGCTTAAAAGAAAACATGGCAAGGGCAAAAGATAAAATAAGAGGTTCAGTAGTGTTAAAATAGAGTTTTATTAACATTAAAATGGGGCTGGCTGCTTTTAATTCCCAAAGCTAGGTTAACTACGTTAACCTTGGTAACCAAGATAAAAAAAAAACTTATGACCTGAAAGATAGGGGTAAAGTTCGTTGGCACAACGAACTGGAAACAAATTAATTCCTTTTTTTTCATATAAAAACATATAATAAAGACTAAAGAAATCTTCTTATAAATTTAACAAAGGGGTCTCAAAGGGGCATAAAACAATAAAATAAAACTCAAAATATACAGGATCGTAGCAGTTGGTTGGCGAATCGTCTCCGGTATAGTTTGGACTAGTTTTTTCTTTTCTATTGAAATGTTCGTTTCAAATGTCCCTCTTTATTTTTCTTTCGGCACTTTTCATTCCAAGGATCTTCAAGTTCTTGAAATTACTTCTCAAATGAAATTCTCCTGAAACGTCCTTCCTCCAAAGGGCAGTATTTGGGAATTTTCTTTAAATTTAAAGACGCTTGTCTTTACACAGCAAAAAAGAACCTTTTGTCATAAGGTTGATCCCTTCAAGGGAAAATATATTTCTTTAAAAATAGGGTCTCTCAGATACCCTGCATTTCCAAATAAAACGTTCTTACTCTAAGAACGAGTAGAAAAGATCCAAATATTTTACGTCCATTTTGATAACAGACGGAGTTCGTTGGAACTGAACTGTTCTCTTCTGCTCCCAGGTCGGCACTGAAAAAAAAAAGACCGGGAAAACAACTCGCAATCAGACCGAGGCTACACCGGAATGACGTCACCTCTAGACTTCATTACAACGATGATGCTGCTAAAACAAAAGACCGGGAAAACAACTCGCAACCAGACGGCTAACCTTGACACACATTTGTACAGTGGCAACATGTTGACCTCCCCCACCCCTCATGCCCAAAATAGAAATAAATTTCCGAAACTACTTGACTAACAAATATGGCTACTTTGCTCAGAGCCGATAATTACGGAACTTAAAATGCTTCAGTTTCAACTAGCATCATTAAATTTTCTTGTATGCCTTTTCAGACACCATATTAATAACTTGTGACTTGTTCAAAACCGCCCCCCCCCCCGTTATCATCTCTTTCTTAGTAACTGCTTTTCACTGTATCTAATCTTTAAAGGACATCATTTTATCAAATGTTCACTTGTATAAACATGTCTTTGTTTTTCTTATCTTGCCATTTCTTTTTAGGCCATACAAATTCCTTAACTGGTATTTGACCTCTAATTCCTGCATGGATTCATTATATGCCCCCGGGTCAAAGGAGTGCCCTGGGCCCCTATCTACACAACCAATCAATTGGTCGATAAAGTTAAGCACATATTTATTATAGTTCTTACTTCCCAACAAAATCAGTCTTTAAGCAGTAAAAAAAATGCTGTACAGCAAATCTTAATGAAAACAAACGTTTAAACAATACAACATGAATCTTGAAAAAAATGAAATGACTTAAATGACCATTAATTGGTGAACCATGCAAAACCATGAGGGGGGGGGGCTGGGCAATAGAAAAGTTTAAGAAAGTATGCATTACATCTTTCTTTTCAAACTTCTCTCTTTCTTTACCTTCCCCTCAGATTGCCCTATCTCTTTCTCTCCCTCCTGTCTCTCTCACTCTCTTGTTCGCTCGTTCTTGCAACTGGTTCAAGATAATAGAAATAAAAGAAGAAGCAAAAAGAAATAAAGCTGACTGACTGTTTGAACTAGTTTCAGTCGTTTATTTTTGAAACAACTACCAGTAATACAGAAAAAAAGTAATCAACTTAGTCCCTGGTGACTACAAGGAATGAGTATTTATTCATCACAAACAGGTTGGGGCAGCATTGAAACCAATGATGTCAGGTTTCTAAGTGTATCTTTGGTAATTTCAAAGTTTTAGCCGGGAATACACAAACAGAAATATGGCTTTCCTTAACGGAAGAATATCTGTCCCAAGACACAGTAAATGTAATTCTTTAAACGAAACAATTTTACACCAATTTTATGTCACCTTAGGAAGATTAAAATCAACATATTATGGCACTAAACCTAAAATCTTTATTCCAATTTTGATCAAAATCCATTACATAATTTTGATTTTAAAAAATTTCTAAAATTTAAGGCTTAAGTTAAAGGTCTTAAAAAGAAATTTAAATTCAGAGAATCTTACTTAATTACTGTCTAATGACTATGGATCAAATTCAATGTAAATCTGCAATATTTAAATTTTCAAATCGGGTGTTGTGCCCATATTATGCCCTTTAAAACCCTTTAAAATACTCCAAAGAAACTGAAATTTAGGGAATATTTTTAATTGATGTCTAGTACCTATTGTTAAAATTTCACAAACCTCGGAGGTACCTAGATGTTTATGAAAGGCTTCCACCCATTTTTTAACAGTTTGCATAAAACTAAATGAAACTAAATATAGCCCATATTACGACCCATTACGCATAGCAACTATGTTTCACAATTCTATAATAATCGGTTAATTAGTTTAGAAGTTAATCCTGTAATAAAAAATATATAAACATATACACATACCTAACTTTATATAAATAGAGATATAAGATTAAATTGTCATTGCAGACACTAAAAAGTATTTCATAGCTAGAACGTTGGTACTGTTACATCGCTCTTCGAGAAGCGCATGGATTTTGTCTAAAGAAAATGCTATTTAAAACTTCAGTGACAGACTAACGAAAATGCTATTTAAAACTGAAGCATGACAGACAAAAAAATTCTATTTCAAACTGAAGTGTGACAGGCAAAAGAAAATGCTATTTCAAACTGAAGCGTGACAGACAAAAGAAAATGCTATTTAAAGCTGAAGCGTGACAGGCAAAAGAAAATGCTATTTCAAGCTGAAGCGTGACAGGCAAAAGAAAATGTTATTTCAAACTGAAGCGTGACAGACAAAAGAAAATGCTATTTAAAGCTGAAGCGTGACAGGCAAAAGAAAATGCTATTTAAAGCTGAAGCATGACAGGCAAAAGAAAATGCTATTTCAAGCTGAAGCGTGACAGACAAAAGAAAATGCTATTTAAAGCTGAAGCGTGACAGGCAAAAGAAAATGCTATTTAAAGCTGAAGCGTGACAGGCAAAAGAAAATGCTATTTAAAGCTGAAGCGTGACAGGCAAAATATAAAATGTTTGTGACATCATGAATAAATGAGTAAACACGTTTGATGGATTAGAATATAAAAAAAGCAATGACTTGAGAAGGAAATTGGAGGGAAAATGAAAAACGATATTGATAAATGTATTTCAATTATGAAAACTGTCATATAACTCGCTTATACTTTTATTTCATTTCGATATTGACGTAACATGAACCGTCATTGATGAGAAAGTTACCTCCGCTATCAAGTCGGCCAGATCAAGATCAAAACTTTCTCTGAGTCATTTCGTTTTTGTCTATGCATTATTTGAAAACCGATTGGCTCAATTTATTTCATATTACAAACGCATCGATCCTGAATCGAGAAATAGCGGCCCACGGTGGTTGTCCAACCTTGCGGTCAAGCAAACACGTCGAGAGAATCTTCATATAAATTACAAGACTCTAAAATAATTTGTAAAAAAAGGATTTTAAAGAAAAAAACGAAAAACGAGTATTTTCTATGAACAAACAATTCATATAAATATATGAATATATATTTTGTATACACGGTTGGATGTATGTGGCCAGAAGTAAGCACTTTGAATTTGTCCTTTTGTTGGAAGGAATTAAGTCGAGTGGGTATGGTGTCGGTTATCAATAGTTCTTTCTTCTTTAGAGAGTTGTATATCATCAAATGATGATAGTCGTGCTCAGAGCATCTAGTCGACAGGAGAGTGTAAGCTTCATGGTTGTCTGGAAACTCTCTGTCTGGTTTGCGAACCCTAAAGGTTTCAGGATGCAGTCATAAAAAGGTCCAGTAGAAATTGCTACGTCGAGCAGTCTAATTGGTCATAGTGTGACCAAACAACCTTGTGCGCTGTGTGGGGTCGTAACGATATTTAAATCCTCTATCCTATTTTTCTAGTTTGGGATATTTGCAGCATGGTTAAGTTGAAAATTATTTTCATTCCAGATCTATAAATTTACGTTGAAGTTACGATAAACTTCGACCTCATACGGCTTCGGTTCTGACGCCGGGGAAAAAACAAAAAAAAACAAAAAAAAACGAAACCCAAAAAGGCAAGAATGAAAACAAGTATCGTGTGACATGTAAACAATACAAACCTACTACTTTAAATTTATTTAGTAGTTTTTTTTTTGTTTGCACGCAACAGTGAAGTTAACAGTTTTTTTCCTCGGTTTATCGTAGCTATTATCGATTTCCAATTGTTTTCGTCCTTACCCTTCTGATTTTCGTTTTTATTTAATAACTTACTCATGCTGCAAATATCCGTAAAATTAGCAAAAAATAGGATAGAAGATTGAAATATCGTTACGAGCGCGAGTCGACATTTTCCAAAGCAACAGACCACAATGGAGGCTGAGGAGAATCTACAAAGGACGGTCCGCTTTGTCGAATTCGAAACCGACAGTACCAATTTTGCATATGTAAATAAATATTATGCTATTATCTTTTAATTTTTCTTAATAATCGCGCGAGCACTCTGCTGGGTGTTCTCTCCCACTGATATCTCTCTCTCTCTCTCTCTCTCTCTCTCTCTCTCTCTCTATATATATATATATATATATATATATATATATATATATATATATATATATATATATAAGCTAGGTTCAAGTTATATTCCAATAACCATGTTTTTTCATTTTTTCATTTTTATTTTTTCACATTTTCAAAAAACATAACATTCCTGTGAGATGTATATTTTACGACTCGTTTCTCTTGTAGTGTGCCAACTCACAGGAATGTTATGTTTTTTGAAAATGCGAAAAAAAAAAACAAAAAAAAAAACATTGGTAATTGGAATATAAATTGAACCTGACTTATTTATATATGCTCTGTTGTTACTGAATGGCAATTATCAAGCTGAATTTTAAGAGAGTGGTAATTAACAGGTATTGATATATATATATATATATATATATATATATATATATATATATATATATATACATACATACATATGAATTATGACAATATATGCTAGCACATATAATCTCTCTCTCTCTCTCTCTCTCTCTCTCTCTCTATATATATATATATATATATATATATATATATATATATATTATAATATAAAATGAAGTAATAAAATAAGGTGTCAATCAAATTTTATTAGAATTCAAAGTTCAAGCAAAGTATCCTTAAGTCCTCTTTTGTTGGATTACTTCATATATATATATATATATAGAACAGTTTTTATTATATTCCAATAACCATGGTTTGTTTTATTACTTTTATTTTTATTTTTTCACATTTCCAAAAATTTTAAATTTCTGTGAGATATATTTAACGGTTCGTTTCATTTGTTTTGTGCCAAACAACATAAATTAAAAATTTTTGGAAATGTGAAAAAATAAAAATAAAAGTAATAAAACAAACCATGGTTATTGGAATATAATAAAAACTGTTCTATATTTTGCTCTGTTATCAATAATTGACAAACATTGAGCGTAATCGTCAAAGGAGACTACAAAGTAAAAGGATCTGATGATATATGATAGTACATATATTGTCTTTAATAATTAATTATATATATATATATATATATATATATATATATATATATATATATATATATATATATACAGGGTGGGCAAAAATAAGGGTCCTATTTTTAAAAATTTCTAACTTTTTTATTTATTGATTTTTAAAAAAATTTTTTTTTTAGAATAGGTAAAGGACCCCTTCCGAAGCAAGCATGAGCCGTATTAGCCCTAAGGAACGTACCCTCATTTAGAAAACATTATTTTTGCTTAAAAAACTCAAAACAGTGTAAAAAACAATACTTTAGTTTTTGTAAGTTTTAAGAAGTGTTTTTCGGCTAAAATTTGTTTTGTTTATTTCAAAAAATCTCGGAAGGGTCAGTCTACACACACATAAAGTTTGGTGAGTTTAACTTTTATTTTGTGGAAGTTATTCAAATTCAAGTTATTCAAATTTAAAGATAGGACCCTTATTTTGGCCCACCCTGTATATATATATATACTATGAATATTTTAATTAAATATTAAAGTGTATTTACCTACAGACGACGTCGTTTCGGACTTATGTCCTCATCAGTGCAGGAAGTGTAGGTTTCAGGCGGTTAGACGGGTTCAAACACAATATTTGATTCAGAAAAGAATCACAATCCTACACTCTAACCCATTAGGCCAACAGAAATCACCACATACATTACTGAAATTAAGATACATCTAAAGCTAGCGGCAGGGTTCAAACATTCCAAGATGAAGCCGAGCGGGCGTGTAAGCTTTACTATATATATATATATATATATATATATATATATATATATATATATATATATATATATATTATTTGAAATTTAATTCCTTTTAGTTCACACAAAAAGCTCAATAGTTCTTATATTATTAGAGTTCTAAACATAATAATGAGGTAATAAAGTTTCGAGTTTCCTTTTTTAAACATTTTAATTCATACGATTGTTTCTGCCGTTCCAAAACACATTAATCTTGATATAGATAAACTTAAAAGAACGTCTTTTATTTTTACTATTTTATATTTTAAATGAACCAAATAAAATTATAAGCTGCATTTCTTATAGCATTATTATAGTAACTAGCATTACTTTAAAAAATGTTTTCATTTGTAGATAATTCCGATATTCTATTATAAATGTTTGGGCTTATTGATTTAGTAATAGATTTTCTTCTTTGGTTGTTGGCGAGTATTTATAAAGATGTCTTCCAAATTCCCCCCCCCCCAATGAAAATAAATCTCCTATCTAATTTACAGCTATAGGTCGGTCTTTAATGCAGAGACCAAGACCGTTTCAAATTAAGCAGCTCACTGGCTTTCGACCCAGAATATAAAAATTATCGGTAAGTGCCGATACATTAGCACAAACCATTGGTATGACATAATCCAATATGTAAATATCTTATTTAATATATATATATATATATATATATATATATATATATATATATATATATATATATATATATATAAACAATCGTTTAGTGTGACATTCGAACCCTGAAAGATGGTATAAAATATAGGAACTGAAGGGGAAAAATATTAAACTGGAAAAAGAACGCTAAAAATGTCGGAATATTTGTTTTGACATAATTATAATTTTGAATAACGAGTTCTAAAAGAGGTTCAAGAACTTCTGGCATCGATAAGAATATCGAATGATTTCAACTGTGCGATTAGTTTGGCTCTTAGATCAACCGTTTAACTGTGATACCTCGACACATACACACAATTTTGCTTTATGTGTGTGTGTATGTGTGTGTGTATGTGTGTGTGTATGTGTGTGTGTGTATGTGTGTGTGTGTGTGTGTGTATGTGTGTGTGTGTGTGTGTGAAATATGTATCGATGTATGTAAACATTTCGGATTTACATTTGTAACATTGACACGTGACATCGTTATCGTTACTAATGCGCACTCCTCGCCTTGCCCTATACATCCAATATCGCAGCTGTGATTTGTTGTGTTATTAATTCAACTGGTCTCCATGACAACCGATCATTCGTGTTTTACTTGGAGAGACTACAATGAATATATGGATTTACCAATCTGCACCAGTCATTCACCAAACGTTATAGATTTGTTACGACTAATTAGAACAACGCAGAGATACAGACGGAGAAAAAGAGAAGAAAAAAAACAACGTGTTTCATTGGGAAAATGGCGACTGACCTAATTTCAGAGAATGCTGACAGATCTGTGCGATCAGCGTTCTCTGGAGTGGTCAGGAAGCTTCTTTTTATTTAATCTTTAGATACGTTCTCGTATTTTTATGATAGACTTGGTTGATTATTCCTTGGCCTTTTGACTAGGAGCGAAGTGTAGTGTCTGTTTTGATACTACACTTCACCTTTTATATCCGCGACTGCCATTTTTTAATATTTTGTCTCAATGCTGTGCCACTTTATTGGGAGCTGGATTTTCCTACATTAGAACCCGACCTCATGGGAAGGAAAGTAAATAGAGACTTGGTTGATCATGCGGTATGTAATGCGCCTGTCCCGCTTCAGTTTTAAACCGCATTTTCGTCACGACAGTGCAGATTAAATACACATATCTTGTTCTAGATGCGTCAAAATGTTACGCCTGTAGGTCGGTCTGTCACGCTTCAGTTTGAAGTGACATTTTTTGTCGGTCACGCTTCAATTTGAAGTAACATTTTCATTGTTAAACGTACAAATTGAATAAACGCATCTTAAGAATACCCATTCGTGTTCATTTCCTCCTTTGGGTCCGTTATAATAGATTTTTTTTTATTTTAAGAAAACCTTTCTGTTGTGAAAGTGTAAATTTACCTAATTAGTTGCTAGTGGGCAAGGGAAACTTAGTTATACTTAAGGAGAGACTTATATAATAATCTATTTCTACTTATGTCAATTATGCATATCAATTAGCCAGTATCACCACATCTCCCTGAAATGTATAGGCTTGATGTCTCTAGTGTATCTTGAACTTCTTCTAATGATCGTTTCATTTTCGATATCACTTTGCTCTTCTCTCTCTCCCTTATTTATTTCTCTGGGAGATCTCGACCTATCTCGCACTAAACTGTAACCAGGGTCGCCCCCTTTCATACTTTGATCCGAATCCGACTCCGAATCTGACTCCGAATCCGACTCTGAATCCTCATTTTGACCTGCTTGATCTTGCATTATTTCATCTTCTGACGTTTCATTCTGTACAGATTGTTCTAATAACTCAATAAGGGAAGGAGTCGTAGCGATTTGCTCATTTTGCTCTTCGTATTCACCCTGAGACTTTATTTGATCTGCATGGGCCAACACACTGTTTCTGTTTTCTCTATTTATTATAGCCGTATTTTGGCTTTTTTGCACGATAAAATCTGTCCTTTCTGGATTTGATTCTTTGTTCTTTGTGTACCAGATTTTTTCATTTGTAGAATACAACATAGTTAACGGAGCTCTAATTTGTCTTCCCATTAAAACTGATGGGCTTTCTAATCTTCTCGCGTGTGATATTGTTTGATAGCTTAAAAGCAGCCTTGGTAGAAAAACTTCTATTTTTTTCTTTTTGCTGAGAACATGCTTTTAGTCCTGTTTTTACGGTCTGCACCACTCTTTCCACCAACCCATTCGATTGAGGGTGATATGGCGGTGTCTTACATCCTATTTTTTCCAACCATAAATTAAGACCTTCATCACAAAACTCTGGGGCATAGATAGATACCAGGGTTTTTGGGATACCCATTCTAGAGAATATGGCCCTTACAATCTGTTTTATGGTAGAACTTTTCTTGTCCGGCACACGGACTACTTCAGGCCAGGCTGAAAAAGTGTCTACTAATATTAATAAGAGCCCCACTCCAGAAATGTACGCATGATCCATATGTACACGACTCCATGGCTCTACTTCTCTGGGCCATGAATTTAAAGTATTCTGTGTAAAATTTCTTAATTCTCTACATTTTTTGCATCTTTTTATATATTCTTCAATATCTTGTGAATATCCCGGCCACCATGCTAATAGTTTTATTCTTTTTTGTGTGGTCACTACTCCACAGTGTATATCATCATGTACACTTTTTATCACCAAATTTCTTTGTGTTTCTGGGGGAATTATCAGATCTCTATTACAAATCACTCCATTTTCTATCGTTAATTTATGCCTTATTTCTTTGTAAGGTCTATCTGCCTTGGAACAATTTCCCCGTATATTTTTCTTATTCTCGATGTTATCCTACTTAGTACTGGATCATGTCTAGTTTCCATAACCATTCTAACTAAAGATAAAACAGCAGTCTCTTTTGACTCCTTGTAAAATCGCAACCTTGATAGGACATCTATGTGTGGAATTGACTTTCCTTTGACATATTCTATAACAAAGTCAAATGCCATTAACTTTATTGCCCACCTTGATATTCTCGATGGTAATTCTTTTCTTGGATTGAATATAAATATCAATGGTTTATGATCACTTCTCAAGAGAATTTTTTTCCAATTAGAAATTGTGCACTATACAATTGATAATGCTTCTTTCTCTATATTTGAATAATTAAATTCAGTGTTCGATAATGTATTTATCAAGAATAAATACATTATCGGATGTCCTTCTTGTGATAATATTCCATATATCGAATGTTCACTTGCATCTGTGGTTAACGTAATGTCCTTTTTGGGATCAAAACTTTTTACTACTGGTTTCTTTGCCATAACTAATTTCAATCTCTCAAAAGCATTTTGTTGTTTTTCTGACCAAATAAATTCAATATTCTTTTTTCTTAAATTTGCAAACGGTTCAGTCAGGTCTGTATATTTTGGTAACTATAACCTGTAGAAATTGACCAATCCCCAAAAATATTCGAGTTCTTTTTTATTTCTAGGTATATATATTTAAAATATTTTTTTTCTATTGAAGCTTGATCTGGTGATATACCTTCTTTTGAAATGAAATACCCTAAAAATGATATATCACTACTATTGTTTACGCATTTTTTTTCATTTATAGTCATTCACGCATTTCTTAATTTGTTCAAGATGATGTCGGTTTTCTTTTTTAATTCAATTTCATTATTTGCTACTATGCAAATATCGTCTTGATAACAGACCATATTTTTTATATCTTCTTCTAAAACCTGTTCAATAGCCTTTTGAAATATGGCGCTTTCTGTTTTTATTCCATATGGCATTCTTTTCCATTTTAGCAACCCTATTGGCGTATTTGTCGTTGTTATTTCTTTGAAATTATCATCTATTGGAATTTGGTGGTATGCCGCTTTCAAATCTATTTTTTGTAAAAACGCTCATTTCTGCCAGCGCATGTAATGCAACCCCCACATTAGGTATAGGATACGAATCCGAGCAAACTTTGTGGTTCACGCCTATTTTATAATCTCCGCATATATGTATGTCTCCATCTGACTTTCTCAAAACTACAATGGGTGATGCCCACTTGCTACCCTCAGGTGAAACATGTTCAATAAGGTCCTGTTCAATTAATTTTCGTAGTTTTGCTACTACTAATTGTTAGGACACCTAACGAAAACGGGATTTACCTCCCTTGAACCATTTCGGGAGTTAAGAGTTATCGCCCTTGAAAAATATGTATGCCTAGAGAAAAAGTAAACAACGATCACGACGTTCAGACTTTTAATATGTCAATCACGTCCAGCGGCCAATTAACTCATTAATTCATTCTGTGTTCAGTTTTAATAAATCTGTTAAACGTTTCTCTTGACAGTTCATCCATTTTCTTTACAGGTTATTTTACAGGTTAATTAACCTAAATTACGAGGTTATAAAAGTGGCAACGAGGACGAGATAAATTTACAATTTTCAGAAAAAAAAAATGGAATGTACAATACAACAGTTACTACAACAACAATTACGTTTGATGGAGTTATTTTCAGAGAGATTTTCCACGCCTACATCGTCGATTTCAGAAACAAATCTAAGGACGGCTACAGATTCAATTTTGCAGACAATAACCGAATTTCGTTACGCCCCAATGGCAAATTTGACGTTCGAAACATGGTTTGCTCGTTTCGAGGACATTTTTCGAGTGGATTTCAAGGATCAAGCTGACGACTGGAAGGTAAGACTTCTACAACGGAAGCTTGGGACGTCAGAACATGATCGGTATGTAAATTACATATCACCAAATCATGCTTGTGAATGCAGTTTCGGCAGCACAATAAAAATCCTCACTCAGATTTTCGGTGAGCATATTTCATTATTCAATATGCGGTTCAATTGCCTTAGCATAACGAAATCTTCCTCGACCGATTTTTCAACGTATGCAGGCCTTG
Source organism: Sepiola atlantica (assembly GCA_963556195.1). Lineage (NCBI taxonomy): Eukaryota > Metazoa > Mollusca > Cephalopoda > Sepiida > Sepiolidae > Sepiola > Sepiola atlantica. Next base: position 22,051,416 of record OY744553.1, on the reverse strand, counting down.
TAAACAAAGAATGTGAACGTTTTAAAATCTCTTCCATCACAGACGCTCAGTTCAAATGTTTGATTTTTGTGTGTGGTTTGAGATCGGCGGAGGAGGCAGATATTCGCACACGGATTTTGTCAAAAATAGAACAAAATCCAGACATAACATTGCAACAAGTTGCCGTGGAATGCTAGTGTCTAGTGAATCTAAAACATGATTCAACTATGGTACAACAAGCATCAGCATCCACGGTAAACACAGTCCAAAAACAACGTCGGCCCACCTCATCAACTTCAAAATCTGTCCTGCCCCCAACAGCTTGTTGGAATTGTGGCAACTGGCATTTCATGCGAAACTGCACCTTCAAGACACACCGTTGTCGCAGCTGCAATCGATTCGGACATAAAGAGGGATTTTGTACCCATCCAGGACGAAAACCAACCCATAATAGGCAAACCTCACATAACAGTCAACGACAGCAGCACAGAACAAAAACAAACAGTCTGATAGCAACTTTTCTCTCAAATCAAAAATCCAAACGAAAATATGTTGCAGTACAATTGAATGGCCATCCTATTCAACTGCAAATCGATACAGCATCAGATATAACTATTATATCACAAAAACTATGGGAAGCCTTCATTGACACCAACAAGTCAGGTAGCACAGAGTGCTTCTGGAGATTGTGTTCACATCCCAGGTCAATTACCCGCTACCATCAAAATGAAAGAAAAAACGGTATCAGGTACCGTATACATAGCAAACTCATATCATAATTTGCTGGGACTTGATTTTATCGAGTTGCTAGGTCTTCTCGACATTCCACTGAATCAGATATGTGAGGTGGTGTCCAGATCGTCACCTCAGAACAGCATTATCAACCAGACCAAAGACATCATGAAACAATTTTCTCCAGTCTTCACAAACAAATTGGGACGTTGCACTCAGGCAGAGACCACACTGTTCCTGAAACCATTTTCTAAGCCTGTTTTTCGACCCAAACGCCCAGTGCCATACGCTGCATTGCCACTGGTGGACCAGGAACTAAAACGACTTGAGGAAATGAAGGTTATCATACCAGTAACATATTTACGGTGGGCAGCACCCATCGTGGTTGTAAAGAAAGCCGATGGTTCAATTCGGTTGTGTGCTGATTTTTCAACAGGGCTCAACGCAGCACTAGAGGATCATCAATACCCATTGCTAATCTCCGATGATCTTTTCACTGTACTTAATGGTGGCACCTGCTTTGCAAAATTGGACCTCACAGAGGCTTATTTGCAAGTTGAAGTGGCAGAAACCTCCAGGGAGCTGCTTTCTATAAACACACACCGTGGATTATTCCAATTCACTCATTTACCTTTTGGGGTAAAAACAGCCCCTGCCATATTTCAACAGATTATGGACACAATGCTCACTGGCGTGGAAGGTGCAACTGCATACTTGGATGACATCATTGTTGTTGGGCAACCCAACCAGGAGTTGACAAAACGGATCAGCAAGGTCCTAACCCGCATCCAAGACTTTGGTCTCCATCTCCGACCTGAAAAGTGCCATTTTTATTTACCTTCAATGAAATACTTGGGATTTATGTTTGATTGTCAGGGTCGTCGTCCAGATCCTGCTAATGTGGCAGCCATTCAACACATGCCACCCCCAACGGATGTTAGCGGTCTACACGCATTTCTGGGACTGGTGAGCTACTACGGTAGTTTCTTGCCTTCACTCCATCAAATCAAATCACCGCTCAACAAACTGTTGATACTGTCAAAAATCATTCGACAAAATCAAAGCACTCATTAACTCGGACCTACTGCTCACACATTTTGATCCAAATAAGAAAATTGTGGTAGCAGCAGATGCATCAAATCATGGCGTTGGAGCCGTAATCTTGCATATATTCACAGATGGAACTAAGAAAGCTATCAAGCATGCAGCCAGATCCCTGACACCCGATGAACGTCAAGTGGAAAAAGAAGCACTGGCACTGATTTTTGCTGTGAAGAAATTCCATAAGATGTTGTTCGGGCGTCACTTTACACTTCTAACAGACCATAATATTTGGCTAAAAAAAGGGTATTCCGGTATATTCAACCAACCGATTACAACGGTGGGCAATCATTCTACTGGGGTATGATTTCGCTATACAGTACCGTCGGACAACAGAATTCGGCCAAGCTGATGCCTTGTTACGACTCATTAGTGCACAATCAGTTAAAGATGACGACACTGTCATCGCTGCCATCAACATCGAGGACGATTTTCAACGCACGCTCACAGATTGTATCCGGACAATTCCAATTACAAGGAATGATATAAAGCGAGAATCACAACAAGATCCAACGATACAAAAAATGTGCAGATTTCTTCACCATACATGGCCTCCTAACCTCACGGGAGACCTCCAACAGTTCAAATGGCGCAGTGGCTCTCTTTCTGTCATTGATGGTTGTTTGATGTTTGCAGATCGTGTTGCTACTCCCACTAAACTCAGACAAGCAGTCCTTAAGCAACTACATTCGGGCCATCCAGGCATTAACCGAATGAAATCACTAGCCCGCAGCGTTGTCTATTGGCCTAACATAGACACATACATTGAGCATACTGTTAAACGTTGTATCCAGTGTATGGAAACGCAGAAGAATCCACCTCAGATTGTTGATTCTCGCTGGACATACCCAGAGCGACCATGGTCCAGAATACACATAGACTTTGCTGGCCCTATCAATGGCCTTAGTTTTCTGGTGGTTATGGATGCCCATTCTAAATGGCCAGAAGTTTTTCCAATGCAACAGACTGACACTCAGTCTACAATAACAGTACTTAGGCGGCTATTTAGTCAACATGGCTTACCCGAGACTTTAGTCTCAGACAACGGTTCACAATTTACTTCTGAGTCATTCCAACTATTCTGCAAATCGTGTTGCATAACACACGTTCGGTCGCCACCGTATCATCCAACGGACAAGCCGAAAGATTTGTAGACACATTCAAAAGGGCACTACTAAAAGCAAGAGGGAAGGGAACAACAGAGGAAATACTACATGCTTTCCTCCTTTCATATAGAATAACACCAAATGGGGCTGTGAAGAATGGTCTATCACCAGCAGAGACACTCATGGGACGAAAATTCCGTACCACACTGGACGCTTTACGTCCCCAGCGACAAAGGCAACAACCAAACCCTAACAAAACAAAAGCTTTTTCAGTTACAGACCTGGCCGGCCAAACTGGGTACCAGGCATCATCCACAAAATAAACAGACAATTCCTGTATGATGTTCAAGTCGGGAGTCAATTCTGGGCACGGCACAAAAAACCAGTTGCGTCTCAGATACTCTGTAGACAACTTAGTGGACAACAGAACAACCATTCCGTTTGATTTGTTAATGGACACATTTGAACTGCCATCTCTATCACCTCCCATGCAGACAAATACAAATGAGAATTATCAAAGACCCCACAGGAGTTGGCCAAAGCGCAGTCGCACTAGGGTAAAACACCTCCAAGTTGACCCCAGGTGCGCTCGATACAGTTAGAGATTAAAACGGGGAGATGTTAGGATACCTAACGAAAACAGGATTTACCTCCCTTGAACCATTTCGGGAGTTAAGAGTTATCGCTCTTGAAAAAGGTAGTAATACACAAAAAAATTGCACACAATACATATGAAGCCCTATTGCTCGCTGCGTCGGTGACGTCACCAATTTGGCCGTTCCTGAGTTCGGTTGGTCAACCGGTACTGCTCGGGAAAGGTTGCCGTCCTGATGAAGGCCGCAGATGTCAAAATTGTGATTGATAGATCAGTGGGTAATTATCCGGATTGGGGCAGCAACTTAGTACCACAGCAGAACAAGTAAAATAGTAAAAAAAATAAGTCTTCAACAACTCGTTACTGGCACCATAATGAAGTAATTATCCCAATCATAGCAGAACGATAAATATGTAGAAATAATAAAGACGTTATGTTGTTGTTGTTTTTTTTAAGAATAATTATTTGGCAAGAAAATAGAAAACAAAAGAAAACTTGTATAATTTCAAATCAAGACAGTTCTATTATTTCTACTCCCGACTCTGTGCTTTTGGACTAATGCTCTAATTGCTAATAAACGGTTTTTAACGAAATTGTGTCGGGGGGGGGGCGTCTCAGAGCGACGTGGATTCGGTGGGTGAGCAAGAACGAGTCTCTTCTAACTCTGTGTCTCAGACCGGCAAAGCCCTAACACCAAGTCTGGAGGGGGAGTCCGTCTCCCACCGACGTGGACACCAGTGGCGAGCAAAAGTGTCGTCTTATATTGAGATTAGTTGTGCGTGGCCCACCCTTCCCCTAACACAATTCAGTCAGCGTACAAAGAAAAAAATTGTTTTCCCTTTCTTCATTATTCTTTTCCCTTGGATAATTGGGATTCTCAATCGCCCCCCTCCACATCCCTCACTGATAACCGAGAAAATGTAATTCCACCAATGGCCGTAAGTTCTCTTAACTTACGTCCACCAAAACCAACTCGTTGGCGAGTAGCTTGGGTGGCCTTATCGGTCCGAATCACACCTGTCTTTCGTCTTACCACAACCTGGGTCGAAGAGTGACATTATTTCCAACCAAACTCAGACATCGCAGCGACCGGCTAACATCTGTCTTATGCAGTGGTCGCTACTTTGATACAACAGTGACAATCTAAGCTGTCGTCGTAGACCGGGCGGTGCCCTTATCTACTTTTTTTTGGTTTAATGAAACACTTATGTCTTTCTCTGTTAATTCACACTAGCGTGATACTCTGATCGCTGACTTTCGTAGGACCACTTCTAATTCATACTAGTAGGTCCGCTCAACATTGTCACATATGGATGTTATGAAAGACGGATTTACAAAATATTTGTAGAGATTTGGTGTCCCACCACACACATCGACAGAACTGATTTAATTAGAGAAAACGACTGACCGCATCACAACTGGTCTGGACAGAGAGGACCGTCTGCAAGTTGTCTCAAAGACACCTTGATAGAACTGGTCTGATGACCGCATATCAATAAAACTGGTCTGGGTGGATAAGAACGGTGAAAAAACGATATTGTCACTTTAGTGGTCAAACCGAAAAGGTGGATAAGAGGAAGTGGACTTCTGAGTCATGCCTGTTATATTATTTACCACGTGGTTAAATCAACCAATGGTTCACCGCTCTGTTGTTACATGATCTGAAACTCTACTTAAGTGTGACAGGCCGGATTGACAGACCAAAGAAAATGCTATTTCAAACTTACGCTTAACAAATCAAATAAAAGTGCATTTTTAAAAATAACTACAAAACGACGGATTTTCATAAAACGTGACCGCCATGTCCATATTTACTTGACTCCCCACAAGAGCAAGCTTAGACACAAGGTCGGTTTTTAACGTGGGGAGAATACAGCTCCCAAAGGCGCACTCTGGATTCGGACAAAAATAAAAATTGTCTCAGCCTTGAAGGATTTCTCCTTCACTGATAGAAATGATGAAGTGAGATATCAGCACAAGACCGCCTAGTTTGTAAAATATTATGACTTATTAAACAAAAAAATTAAACCTCACAAACTAACACTAAAGTACAACCCCCACAAAACCTTTTTGGATGTTTAAGTGCTCATCCGGAAACCGATCTGTCGCCGCTTTTTTGTGGAAAATGTTTTTGCAAATTAAAAAGTGATCATAAAACTATCTGTTCGCTGCTATTTATTTTCCTCCGGGAACTTATTTTTTCTACGAGTTTCCGTGAATTTGCACGTCTGTAGTTTTGTCGAGAGCCAGAGATGCGAGACGAATGAACGTAAAAAGTTACTAGATTGCATAAGCTACTCTCTTTCTTTCTGCATTCGTTTCTTCCATTCTCTATCAGGTAGAAATGAAAGCGAGTTAAATCAATAGTTTTGTGTTACGTTCACTCTCGACATTAAAAAGACATGATTTCACATAAAGGTGCCAATTCTACAATTTTCAACCAATAAAAATGATTCCCGCTTGTTCGAAATGATAAACTTAGCAAGCTAGTGTGAAATACCAAATTCTAATAAAAACCACAACTCGAGTGTGATACCATGGACGTCCCCACCCCAGAGCAAAGACCTCGGACAATGCTAGGAAATGATTCCTCAAGGCTCATAAAGGCGATCAGAAGTAAGTTAAGTAGTCAGCTTGGAGTGGCTGAGAGGGAGAGCACGGAAGTTGTCAGTTTCTATTGATCGGGGGTGGGGACTAAGACAAAATACCGGACATAGGATTTCCGGTCATAAATTAATATATTGAGGAGTCAGAGTTAAGCAAAGTTAAGAGATTGAGGAGTCAGAGTTAAGCAAGGAGTGGAAGTGAATAGATGAGAGCAGATCGGGGAGGCAGGCAGAGCCCGGCAGAGATTAAGCAAACGATGAAATGAGTTGATCAACCGAACGACAATAGTGGCCTCGGTAGACAAATTATCTCAGTTATGTATTAGCTGATATGTTGGAACTTAACTAAGATGTGGACGCTAACGTTTGGGGGTCCTTTTCTGCGACAGTATCACACACACCCAGAACACAACTAATTTATCCACAATGGGTTCTTTCCTGTGTGTTTGCGTTATTTTCTATACTTGTAAACCAGTGCTCGTGCCCTCGGCCAGAACAAAAGATGGACGAGGGAGAAGAAAACGACGGCACACAAGCATTGGGGTCCACGGTTGTCGAGGGCCAGTGCATGGTTCTATAGGAGCATGTCGTGCAGTGGGGTAAAAGGTGACTGTTTACTTGTAATACGTCTAAAACCAAGCTTTTCTCTTTTCGACACCAATGTGTGAATCCTCATTTTACTCCAATTGAAATGAATGACTCACTCCTTGGGAAAGCCCCCTGCTTTGATAAGCACCTACAACAGGCCTTCACTCCAGGCCTAAAATGGAAGACTTACATCAAATCTGTTGCTAAAGTCGCTGAAAAAAATGGTTGGATCAATCTACTGCTTCAAAAAGTATCTAACTCCTGGCGCAATCCTATACTTGTATAAGAGTCAAATACGTCCTAAGATGGAGTACTGTTGCCACATCTGGGGAGGTGGCACTCAGGTCACCCTTTCCTGCCTTGACAGAGTACAAAACCGACTTCGAAATCTAGTGAGGGATGTCCTTTTCTCTTGCCTACAGCCTTTTTCTCACAGAAGAGAGGTTGTGAGTCTTTCTCTGCTCTATCATTATTTCCATGGCAGGTGCTTGATTGAGCTCCAATCTATGGTTCTTTCTGTAAAACATTCACAACAAAAACTCGTCTAGCTACAACCACAGTAAATAATTTTCCTTTTTTCCTCTGTGTACTTAGGTAAACACAAAACTTTCACGAGCAAAGTTTCTTTCCAAGAACTACCTGTCTGTGGAACACAGTGCCACGGGACTTCTTCCCAGCTGACTACAACATGGTCGTTTTCAAGCCCAATGTTAACAAATTCTTGTGTAACCGTCCACTTAAACGATAAAATTCCAATCCTCACGGTGTTGTCTCACCGTCCACCTGACACTCATTAACCCTTATCCTCAAGTGGCTTTTGGGCCTTGATAAGTGGTGACTCGTTAGTACATAAAAAACAGAAACAAGACATTCCGCTAACATGGCATTACACTCAGCAAATGAATACTCAATTCACGTACATATATTCATACAACTGATAAAGGACGAATATTCATAAACTCACACACGTGTATTTAAAAAAACAACAGAACACAGACTTCTTACACTCGTATCTTATTCCACACTGCAAATGTTCTACAAACATGAGAACTTTTAACTTTTCTAACGAACAATTTACTCAATCAAAATATCTATCATACAACTGTAAATTTGCAAATGTTTTATTCATTAACCATGTTTTTCACTCTCATTTACAACACTCTGTTGGTGAATTTAGCACTTGCGAAATGGTGACCCATTTTCAATCATTCATAACATACAGTCCATCTTTCCCATTTCAACACTTATAACCTGTAGAACCCTTGCCCTGGTAATAACAACAACAACTACGGAGAAGCGATGTCTAAATCATTCGATATTTACTTGACTTAAATGCTTGGTACTGATTAGATCAGAATGCACATTCTCGATTGGTTGTCTATATCAGAATTTAGCCAATCAGAAACAATCTCTCTGGAAGTCGAGGACCTGTTCCTTAAACCTATATAAACAACCGTATTCGAGCTTTCCACACAGCGAAAAGGCCAATTTTCCGAACAAATCCTTGCCACTCAGAACACTACCACACTTCTACTTGATGTGCAAACGAAACTCGCCGTAACCTTCGGCTACTAACGTCATCGGCACATGGACTTAACTTCTAAAGATGGCGACACTGCTTTCTAATAATAATACGAACCATGTCAGTTTCATGAACTGCCTACTTCAACCAGCATATTGTCATAACAATATTCTTCTCATCTTGACTTTTGGACTTAACATAACACTTTCTCCGTCAAGACACATAAACATTTAATAATTTCGTTCTTAAAATCCTTTCTTTCGAATAAGACGTGAAATAAAGTCGATAAATTCTGTTAGAAAAGACTTTGTCGTCATTAATTAACTTTTCTACAAACCTTTTTAATTGTCAGAGTGAGTCTTGGAAAAATTACAAAGACACGACCGTCGTCTATACCCTGGTATGTAATTCCTTCTCACCGCAGGAATATATGGCACAAGGTCAGAAAGTGGGGGAGAATCAAGCCAGTGCCCCTAAAGAAGGAACACTCTGCCCTATAAAAAAATGTCTGGGTAGCCCCGTCGACATTCTCCGGTCAGGGAGCCTCAGGCAGTTAGCAATAAACTTACTCCACCCCAAAGAGGGGAGGCAAGGCCTCGGAGGGTGCACCTCTTAGGACTACCCAGGACTAACACCTCAGCCCGACAGATAAAAGGCCACCGAAATGGCCCAGTTCCTGCCGGACTGATTGTAAAGAACGAATCCTCAACTGGTATTGACCAGTCCGAAGTCTCTCAGCAACTGACGTTACAGAAAGACATACCCTCATTCAAGCCAGAATCGACGCTACAATTTATTATGGAGACACACAGAACCATGGCTGATACCTGTAACTTTATTATGCAGTGATATAAATTAAATTAAAACTAGATATTTTTATTATTGAAATATACAGATATTCTATGGGTCAACAATTTTACTATTAAAAAAAGACGTTATTTTTTTTAAATAGCGGTGTTATTGTAAACAAACAACAAATAATAAAAACCAAAAATCTCATTGGATCAGAATAAATTATTTAAAAAAATCAATTTTCTTCTTACTTGCAAGCATTTATTCAGTGTAGCGAGGCTAAGCCAAGCAGATGCGATGTAACACTTTTAAACAGAACGTTTATTGATTAAGATTTCGACACATGACTTACAAGCAAAAGGAAAACCGTTCGAGTCACTCCAGAAGGTCATGAATTATTTAAGAACTGTGAGTGAGTGAGTGAGAGAGAGGGGGGGGGGATCAAGTCATTATAGAATGTGTATAATCAGATCAGCATATTTGACCAGTGGTTAATCCACTTTTATCCGTGCACGTGTTCACAGATGGATTAGGCCACCAGGAAAACTTCTAAATCCTGAGAGGCTGTTGTGTCTGTGATATCACCAGTCACATTGTCTGTAGAGACTGAAAAGCTAATTGTTCTAGTTTCAATTATAGCCCATACAATTGAACAACCTACTTAGTCTAGATTTATATATAAATAATTATTTTATAATAAATATTTTTGTAATATCCACATTAGTATATTATTAATTAACTTTTATTTGTTGTTACATTCCTGAAATGGACATTTTCCCCTTTTATATTATTTTTTCATTTGTAATATATTTCAATTTCTTTTTGAATATTTTAGAAATTTATTGATCATGCTCGTGTATTCTGTTAAAAGCTAACTGATGTTATATTTTATATCCACATACAAATATCTTTAAAAAGTGAGGCTATAAATAGTTGTACCAACGGTTGCAGGATTCGAACATTGGACTAAAGTCACCTTTGACTTCCATACAACGTCTTTACCCACATGGCCGCCGAGACAACTATACGACAGAGAAGAGAAATATTCCTATTCTTATTAATATTACTATTTAAATAGAACATACTAATATTACTATTTAAATAGAGAATATTAATATTACTATTTAAATAGAACATACTAATATAACTATTTAAATAGAACATACTAATATTACTATTTAAATAGAACATATTAATATTACTATTTAAATAGAACATATTAATATAACTATTTAAATAGAACATACTAATATTACTATTTAAATAGAACATACTAATATTACTATTTAAATAGAACATACTAATATTACTATTTAAATAGAACATACTAATATTACTGTTTAAATAGAACATACTAATATTACTGTTTAAATAGAACATACTAATATTACTATTTAAATAGAACATATTAATATTACTATTTAAATAGAACATACTAATATTACTATTTAAATAGAACATATTAATATTACTATTTAAATAGAACATACTAATATTACTATTTAAATAGAACATACTAATATTACTGTTTAAATAGAACATACTAATATTACTATTTAAATAGAACATATTAATATTACTATTTAAATAGAACATACTAATATTACTATTTAAATAGAACATACTAATATTACTATTTAAATAGAGAATATTAATATTACTATTTAAATAGAACATATTGATATTACTATTTAAATAGAACATATTAATATTACTATTTAAATAGAACATACTAATATTACTGTTTAAATAGAACATACTAATATTACTATTTAAATAGAACATATTAATATAACTATTTAAATAGAACATACTAATATTACTATTTAAATAGAACATACTAATATTACTGTTTAAATAGAACATACTAATATTACTATTTAAATAGAACATATTAATATTACTATTTAAATAGAGAATATTAATATTACTATTTAAATAGAACATACTAATATTACTATTTAAATAGAACATATTGATATTACTATTTAAATAGAACATATTCATATTACTATTTAAATAGAACATATTAATATTACTATTTAAATAGAGAATATTAATATTACTATTTAAATAGAACATATTAATATTACTGTTTAAATAGAACATACTAATATTACTATTTAAATAGAACATACTAATATTACTATTTAAATAGAACATACTAATATTACTGTTTAAATAGAACATACTAATATTACTATTTAAATAGAACATATTAATATAACTATTGAAATAGAACATACTAATATTACTATTAAAATAGAACATACTAATATTACTATTTAAATAGAACATATCAATATTACTATTTAAATAGAGAATATTAATATTACTATTTAAATAGAACATATTAATATTACTATTTAAATAGAACATATTAATATTACTATTTAAATAGAACATATTAATATTACTATTTAAATAGAGAATATTAATATTACTATTTAAATAGAACATATTAATATTACTATTTAAATAGAACATATTAATATTACTATTTAAATAGAACATACTAATATTACTATTTAAATAGAACATATTAATATTACTATTTAAATAGAACATACTAATATTACTATTTAAATAGAACATATTAATATTACTATTTAAATGGAACATACTAATATTACTATTTAAATAGAACATATTAATATTACTATTTAAATAGAACATATTAATATTACTATTTAAATAGAACATATTAATATTACTATTTAAATAGAACATACTAATATTACTATTTAAATAGAGAATATTAATATTACTGTTTAAATAGAACATACTAATATTACTGTTTAAATAGAACATACTAATATTACTGTTTAAATAGAACATACTAATATTACTATTTAAATAGAACATATTAATATTACTATTTAAATAGAGAATATTAATATTACTATTTAAATAGAACATATTGATATTACTATTTAAATAGAACATATTAATATTACTATTTAAATAGAACATACTAATATTACTGTTTAAATAGAACATACTAATATAACTATTTAAATAGAACATACTAATATTACTATTTAAATAGAACATACTAATATAACTATTTAAATAGAACATACTAATATTACTATTTAAATAGAACATACTAATATTACTGTTTAAATAGAACATACTAATATTACTATTTAAATAGAACATATTAATATTACTATTTAAATAGAACATACTCATATTACTATTTAAATAGAACCTATTAATATTACTATTTAAATAGAACATACTAATATAACTATTTAAATAGAACATATTAATATTACTATTTAAATAGAACATATTAATATTACTATTTAAATAGAACATACTAATATTACTAGTTAAATAGAACATATTAATATTACTATTTAAATAGAACATATTAATATTACTATTTTAATAGAACATACTAATATTACTAGTTAAATAGAACATACTAATATTACTATTTAAATAGAACATACTAATATTACTATTTAAATAGAACATATTAATATTACTATTTAAATAGAACATATTAATATTACTATTTAAATAGAACATATAAATATTACTATTTAAATAGAACATACTAATATTACTATTTAAATAGAACATACTAATATTACTATTTAAATAGAACATACTAATATTACTATTTAAATAGAACATATTAATATCACTATTTAAATAGAACATATTAATATTACTATTTAAATAGAACATATTGATATTACTATTTTAATTAAACATACTAATATTACTATTTAAATAGAACATATTGATATTACTATTTAAATAGAACATATTGATATTACTATTTAAATAGAACATACTAATATAACTATTTAAATAGAACATACTAATATTACTATTTAAATAGACCATACTAATATAACTATTTAAATAGAACATATTAATATTACTATTTAAATAGAACATACTAATATAACTATTTTAATAGAACATATTAATATTACTATTTAAATAGAACATATTAATATTACTATTTAAATAGAACATACTAATATTACTATTTAAATAGAACATACTAATATTACTATTTAAATAGAACATACTAATATTACTATTTAAATAGAACATATTAATATTACTATTTAAATAGAACATATTAATATTACTATTTAAATAGAACATATTAATATTACTATTTAAATAGAACATACTAATATAACTATTTAAATAGAACATATTAATATTTCTATTTAAATAGAACATACTAATATAACTATTTAAATAGAACATATTAATATTACTATTTAAATAGAACATACTAATATAACTATTTAAATAGAACATATTGATATTACTATTTAAATAGAACATATTAATATTACTATTTAAATAGAACATACTAATATAACTATTTAAATAGAACATATTAATATTACTATTTAAATAGAACATACTAATATAACTATTTAAATAGAACATATTAATATTACTATTTAAATAGAACATACTAATATTACTATTTAAATAGAACATACTAATATTACTATTTAAATAGAACATATTAATATTACTATTTAAATAGAACATATTAATATTACTATTTAAATAGAACATATTGATATTACTATTTAAATAGAACATATTAATATTACTATTTAAATAGAACATACTAATATTACTGTTTAAATAGAACATACTAATATAACTATTTAAATAGAACATACTAATATTACTATTTAAATAGAACATACTAATATAACTATTTAAATAGAACATACTAATATTACTATTTAAATAGAACATACTAATATTACTGTTTAAATAGAACATACTAATATTACTATTTAAATAGAACATATTAATATTACTATTTAAATAGAACATACTCATATTACTATTTAAATAGAACCTATTAATATTACTATTTAAATAGAACATACTAATATAACTATTTAAATAGAACATATTAATATTACTATTTAAATAGAACATATTAATATTACTATTTAAATAGAACATACTAATATTACTATTTAAATAGAACATATTAATATTACTATTTAAATAGAACATATCATTATAACTATTTTAATAGAACATACTAATATTACTAGTTAAATAGAACATACTAATATTACTATTTAAATAGAACATACTAATATTACTATTTAAATAGAACATATTAATATTACTATTTAAATAGAACATATTAATATTACTATTTAAATAGAACATATAAATATTACTATTTAAATAGAACATACTAATATTACTATTTAAATAGAACATACTAATATTACTATTTAAATAGAACATACTAATATTACTATTTAAATAGAACATATTAATATCACTATTTAAATAGAACATATTAATATTACTATTTAAATAGAACATATTGATATTACTATTTTAATTAAACATACTAATATTACTATTTAAATAGAACATATTGATATTACTATTTAAATAGAACATATTGATATTACTATTTAAATAGAACATATTGATATTACTATTTAAATAGAACATACTAATATAACTATTTAAATAGAACATACTAATATTACTATTTAAATAGACCATACTAATATAACTATTTAAATAGAACATATTAATATTACTATTTAAATAGAACATACTAATATAACTATTTTAATAGAACATACTAATATTACTATTTAAATAGAACATATTAATATTACTATTTAAATAGAACATACTAATATTACTATTTAAATAGAACATACTAATATTACTATTTAAATAGAACATACTAATATTACTATTTAAATAGAACATATTAATATTACTATTTAAATAGAACATATTAATATTACTATTTAAATAGAACATATTAATATTACTATTTAAATAGAACATACTAATATAACTATTTAAATAGAACATATTAATATTACTATTTAAATAGAACATATTAATATTACTATTTAAATAGAACATACTAATATAACTATTTAAATAGAACATATTAATATTACTATTTAAATAGAACATACTAATATAACTATTTAAATAGAACATATTGATATTACTATTTAAATAGAACATATTAATATTACTATTTAAATAGAACATACTAATATAACTATTTAAATAGAACATATTAATATTACTATTTAAATAGAACATACTAATATAACTATTTAAATAGAACATATTAATATTACTATTTAAATAGAACATACTAATATTACTATTTAAATAGAACATACTAATATTACTATTTAAATAGAACATATTAATATTACTATTTAAATAGAACATATTAATATTACTATTTAAATAGAACATACTAATATTACTATTTAAATAGAACATATTAATATTACTATTTAAATAGAACATATTAATATTACTATTTAAATAGAACATACTAATATTACTAGTTAAATAGAACATACTAATATTACTATTTAAATAGAACATACTAATATTACTATTTAAATAGAACATATTAATATTACTATTTAAATAGAACATATTAATATTACTATTTAAATAGAACATATAAATATTACTATTTAAATAGAACATACTAATATTACTATTTAAATAGAACATACTAATATTACTATTTAAATAGAACATACTAATATTACTATTTAAATAGAACATATTAATATTACTATTTAAATAGAACATATTAATATTACTATTTAAATAGAACATATTGATATTACTATTTTAATTAAACATACTAATATTACTATTTAAATAGAACATATTAATATTACTATTTAAATAGAACATATTGATATTACTATTTAAATAGAACATACTAATATAACTATTTAAATAGAACATACTAATATTACTATTTAAATAGACCATACTAATATAACTATTTAAATAGAACATATTAATATTACTATTTAAATAGAACATATAAATATTACTATTTAAATAGAACATATCAATATTACTATTTAAATAGAACATACTAATATTACTATTTAAATAGAACATACTAATATTACTATTTAAATAGAACATATTAATATTACTATTTAAATAGAACATATTAATATTACTATTTAAATAGAACATATTGATATTACTATTTTAATTAAACATACTAATATTACTATTTAAATAGAACATATTAATATTACTATTTAAATAGAACATATTGATATTACTATTTAAATAGAACATATTGATATTACTATTTAAATAGAACATACTAATATAACTATTTAAATAGAACATACTAATATTACTATTTAAATAGACCATACTAATATAACTATTTAAATAGAACATATTAATATTACTATTTAAATAGAACATACTAATATAACTATTTTAATAGAACATATTAATATTACTATTTAAATAGAACATATTAATATTACTATTTAAATAGAACATACTAATATTACTATTTAAATAGAACATACTAATATTACTATTTAAATAGAACATACTAATATTACTATTTAAATAGAACATATTAATATTACTATTTAAATAGAACATATTAATATTACTATTTAAATAGAACATATTAATATTACTATTTAAATAGAACATACTAATATAACTATTTAAATAGAACATATTGATATTACTATTTAAATAGAACATATTAATATTACTATTTAAATAGAACATACTAATATAACTATTTAAATAGAACATATTAATATTACTATTTAAATAGAACATACTAATATAACTATTTAAATAGAACATATTAATATTACTATTTAAATAGAACATACTAATATAACTATTTAAATAGAACATATTAATATTACTATTTAAATAGAACATACTAATATTACTATTTAAATAGAACATACTAATATTACTATTTAAATAGAACATATTAATATTACTATTTAAATAGAACATATTGATATTACTATTTTAATTAAACATACTAATATTACTATTTAAATAGAACATATTAATATTACTATTTAAATAGAACATATTGATATTACTATTTAAATAGAACATATTGATATTACTATTTAAATAGAACATACTAATATAACTATTTAAATAGAACATACTAATATTACTATTTAAATAGACCATACTAATATAACTATTTAAATAGAACATATTAATATTACTATTTAAATAGAACATATAAATATTACTATTTAAATAGAACATACTAATATTACTATTTAAATAGAACATACTAATATTACTATTTAAATAGAACATACTAATATTACTATTTAAATAGAACATATTAATATTACTATTTAAATAGAACATATTAATATTACTATTTAAATAGAACATATTGATATTACTATTTTAATTAAACATACTAATATTACTATTTAAATAGAACATATTAATATTACTATTTAAATAGAACATATTGATATTACTATTTAAATAGAACATATTGATATTACTATTTAAATAGAACATACTAATATAACTATTTAAATAGAACATACTAATATTACTATTTAAATAGACCATACTAATATAACTATTAAAATAGAACATATTAATATTACTATTTAAATAGAACATACTAATATAACTATTTTAATAGAACATATTAATATTACTATTTAAATAGAACATATTAATATTACTATTTAAATAGAACATACTAATATTACTATTTAAATAGAACATACTAATATTACTATTTTAATAGAACATACTAATATTACTATTTAAATAGAACATATTAATATTACTATTTAAATAGAACATATTAATATTACTATTTAAATAGAACATATTAATATTACTATTTAAATAGAACATACTAATATAACTATTTAAATAGAACATATTAATATTACTATTTAAATAGAACATATTAATATTACTATTTAAATACAACATACTAATATAACTATTTAAATAGAACATATTAATATTACTATTTAAATAGAACATACTAATATAACTATTTCAATAGAACATATTGATATTACTATTTAAATAGAACATATTAATATTACTATTTAAATAGAACATACTAATATAACTATTTAAATAGAACATATTAATATTACTATTTAAATAGAACATACTAATATAACTATTTAAATAGAACATATTAATATTACTATTTAAATAGAACATACTAATATAACTATTTAAATAGAACATATTAATATTACTATTTAAATAGAACATACTAATATTACTATTTAAATAGAACATACTAATATTACTATTTAAATAGAACATATTAATATTACTATTTAAATAGAACATATTAATATTACTATTTAAATAGAACATACTAATATTACTATTTAAATAGAACATATTAATATTACTATTTAAATAGAACATATTAATATTACTATTTAAATAGAACATACTAATATTACTAGTTAAATAGAACATACTAATATTACTATTTAAATAGAACATACTAATATTACTATTTAAATAGAACATATTAATATTACTATTTAAATAGAACATATTAATATTACTATTTAAATAGAACATATAAATATTACTATTTAAATAGAACATACTAATATTACTATTTAAATAGAACATACTAATATTACTATTTAAATAGAACATACTAATATTACTATTTAAATAGAACATACTAATATTACTATTTAAATAGAACATATTAATATTACTATTTAAATAGAACATATTAATATTACTATTTAAATAGAACATATTGATATTACTATTTTAATTAAACATACTAATATTACTATTTAAATAGAACATATTAATATTACTATTTAAATAGAACATATTGATATTACTATTTAAATAGAACATATTAATATTACTATTTAAATAGAACATACTAATATTACTATTTAAATAGAACATACTAATATTACTATTTAAATAGAACATACTAATATTACTATTTAAATAGAACATATTAATATTACTATTTAAATAGAACATATTAATATAACTATTTAAATAGAACATATTAATATTACTATTTAAATAGAACATACTAATATAACTATTTAAATAGAACATATTAATATTACTATTTAAATAGAACATATTAATATTACTATTTAAATAGAACATACTAATATAACTATTTAAATAGAACATATTAATATTACTATTTAAATAGAACATACTAATATAACTATTTAAATAGAACATATTGATATTACTATTTAAATAGAACATATTAATATTACTATTTAAATAGAACATACTAATATAACTATTTAAATAGAACATATTAATATTACTATTTAAATAGAACATACTAATATAACTATTTAAATAGAACATATTAATATTACTATTTAAATAGAACATACTAATATTACTATTTAAATAGAACATACTAATATTACTATTAAAATAGAACATATTAATATTACTATTTAAATAGAACATATTAATATTACTATTTAAATAGAACATATTAATATTACTATTTAAATTAAACATACTAATATAACTATTTAAATAGAACATATTAATATTACTATTTAAATAGAACATATTAATATTACTATTTAAATAGAACATACTAATATAACTATTTAAATAGAACATATTAATATTACTATTTAAATAGAACATACTAATATAACTATTTAAATAGAACATATTGATATTACTATTTAAATAGAACATATTAATATTACTATTTAAATAGAACATACTAATATAACTATTTAAATAGAACATATTAATATTACTATTTAAATAGAACATATTAATATTACTATTTAAATAGAACATACTAATATAACTATTTAAATAGAACATATTAATATTACTATTTAAATAGAACATACTAATATTACTATTTAAATAGAACATACTAATATTACTATTTAAATAGAACATATTAATATTACTATTTAAATAGAACATACTAATATTACTATTTAAATAGAACATACTAATATTACTATTTAAATTAAACATACTAATATAACTATTTAAATAGAACATATTAATATTACTATTTAAATAGAACATATTAATATTACTATTTAAATAGAACATACTAATATAACTATTTAAATAGAACATATTAATATTACTATTTAAATAGAACATACTAATATAACTATTTAAATAGAACATATTGATATTACTATTTAAATAGAACATATTAATATTACTATTTAAATAGAACATACTAATATAACTATTTAAATAGAACATATTAATATTACTATTTAAATAGAACATATTAATATTACTATTTAAATAGAACATATTAATATTACTATTTAAATAGAACATGCTAATATAACTATTTAAATAGAACATATTAATATTACTATTTAAATAGAACATACTAATATTACTATTTAAATAGAACATATTAATATTACTATTGAAATAGAACATATTAATATTACTATTTAAATAGAACATACTAATATTACTATTTAAATAGAACATGCTAAGCTTTTTGCAATATTTCTTTATTTAGAAGCTTTTCATATTTCCCTTATAGGGTGTTCCCCCTTTGAAGGGAGCTTTAGTTAAAAAAAATTTAATAGCCACATACATTTATTTTTCATCTCAACAAAGACTCACTAGTGTGGCTATAAATAACTGTATCACCGGTCGCAGGATTCGAATCCTGGACCAAAGTCACCAACGTAATTACCTTCACAGCCACTGAGAAAACTATGTGACAGAAAAGGGAAATGTTCCTATTATTCACTTAACAAACATAGTAAGCATCTGAGAGTGTTCGTCCTACCTAAGGGGACTTTGAAATATTGATTTAGTTAAAAGCTTTTCATATTTCCATTACAGGGTGCTCTTCCTTGAAGAACGCTTAAATTATATAAGAAAAAAAACGAAAGGACCACGTGATTGCATCGATGAGTAAGTACGTTTGATCCATTATCGTAAAGTTGTCCTTTGTTTGTATGATCCCCTTAGAAGTAAAGAACGCCAACACTTTTTAAACAAAGGGCGGGAAAATCCATTAGCTGATGAACCGAATGGGAAGTGTGGTGAAAATGGAGGAAATAAAATCAAGGATTCTAAATGGTTGGAGGTTAGAGTGGACACTGCTTAACTATAAAAATGATTTGAGATGTAAATCCATTCATTTTTCCTGATGATTACCTTTGGGAAATTGTAGCTGACTTTCTATAATTATATATTTTATACTACTCGTGTATTTAACACTGTTGAAGTATATACGGAAAAATATTATTTTATAATATATATATATATATATATATATATATATATATATATATATATATATATATATATATAATTTATTTAGATACTGTAGATTACATATTTAAGCAATGTACCGCGGTTTCATCCAAAAGGGCAGATTTAGACATCTTTAGTAAATCTCTGTGCCCAGTGGAATCATCGGCAAGCTGAAACGATTGTAGTCACGTCCTGATAGGGAATGGCGTCAACAATGACAGAAAACGGTGTATCTCTGAGGAGGGCCCCGAAAAAATCCGGTGTGGGATAGTGATTAACTAAGACCTAAGAGAGATCGATGTTGTTCGTGTTTGAAAGGCCTTCATGTTATTCCCTAGCAAGTTTTATTTATTTATTTATTTATCTGTTCTTTTGTGGATTTGTAATATTATTGTTTTACCTAGTCTGAAAAAATACGAAAGGGGTGGCTATGAAGTTTGCCGTTTGGGTTTGTGAAATTAGAGTGCTTTTTGTTGTCGTTTTTGGGAATAAATTTATGTATCGGATTAATTGTTCGATATAGTGCTAAAAAAGATGATGCAATAATATTTTTATGGACTTAACGTGTTTGTTTATTTTTGTTTATTGAATTGGTGTTTTCGTATTTTTTGGATCTTAATGGGAGGAAAACCGTATATTAAAAAACGGTGTTTCGTTGATATGTCCCGTTTATAACCAGTAGTGTTGAAAACAAAAATTGGTTATAAACGAAATGATGGATGCTATCTGTTATTTCCATTTGAGGGTATAAGTTTAGTCTCTGGGTGGGGGTTGTTAACTTCTATTTTATTTATGGTGTATTAATAATATTAATATTTCAGAAAATTTATTAAATTCTTTATCTTATTATTTTATTTTATTCCACTCGTATGCGTACTTCCCTCCATGCGCACCGGCAAATAAACTTATATACACATACGTGCATGGAACCACATGCATATCTATATACAACATCTGCACGCATATGCGTATGCACGCACGTACACACATCTACACTCACATGTACAGGGGGGTTATTAATTTTATTTTTTATTTTTTGTGTTTTTGTTTTGTTATTAATTTAATCTTTCATTTATTTTATTAATATTATTTAATATTTTCTATTTATTAATAATATGCACCTGTACATACACCCGCGCACCCGCACACACGTGCGTGTACATACACACGGATGTATACACACGCATGTACACTCATCTTCATTTATACAGGGGTGGGCGGGTGATTTGAGAATCTATTATATGGACTGTATGAAGCGGGGGGATGGGGGGGTTAGGGGTAAAAAATTCGTTCTTACGTATACGTATTCCTGGGAGTTTAAAGGGGTTTCATGTATTTACCGTGATAGGAGGGTCACGTGGAGATGGGGTATCTGCTGATAAATGTATAAGCTGCGGTGGATGGGGTTAGTTTAGGTATTGATGATGTGATTATCTGTGGTGAAAGGGTGGGGTGTTTATTGATGAATGTTTTATCTGTGGTTAGGGCTAGGTTGTATAAGGGTAGGCGGGGTTTATGTAGTTGCGCCCGTGGTGTGTGTAACATATATCTGGGGGGGGGGGGGTATTTTGTACGTAAATAGAAAGATAGGAATTTTTGACGCCATTCCCTATCGGGACGTGACTACAATCGTTTCAGCTTGCCGATGATTCCACTGGGCACAGAGATTTACTAAAGATGTCTAAATCTGCCCTTTTGGATGAAACCCCGGTACATTGCTGAAATATGTAATATACAGTATCTAAATAAATTATATTAGCTCTCTTATATGATCGAGCACTTTATTTGATTTCTTTTCTTTTCATGTACAACCTGACACACGATATATATATATATATATATATATATATATATATTTATTTATATATATATATATAGCTTCTCGAGTAGTTGAGCACTATCACAAGGATCTACTTTCACTACTAGAAAAATAAACATGGAAAAACATAGCCTAGAAAGATCACTTAAAAACATGCCAATACCAAATAAAAATAAACACACTTTAAGTTAATTAAAATAATCAATAACTTCCGTAGGCTAAAAATTCACTTACAGCAGATCTCATGGCTAGCTTTGAAAACAACCGAATAAATATAATATTATATAAGTGAAGTAATTTGTACGCACTGCCTTCAGTGTAAAGTAACTAACAGATCTGCAATCGACTCCAGTCATCATCATCATCATCAGGAGGAACCACTTTGAAGTTTTGGCCCCTACTCCTCTACTGCATCTCTCAAGTGGCTGGGACCGCTCCATCAGGAGGTCGTACTTTTCTGTCCAACACTCATCATTTTTTTTTTCAACCAGATCCAGTATGATGCCTTCTCTGCTGCTGCTTCTTGTACGTCTGTCATAAAGTTTTTTACTTCTGTGTTCGTACAACAAAAACGATTTTGCAATATAACGATTAGCTTTCACTTAGCATATCCTTGAGCACCCAAATGATATACCAAATGATATACCAAATGATATACCAAATGATATACCAAATGATATTATTCCACATTCCATCCTTTTTCCTGGCATCCAGTCAGTAGATCATCCTTCCTATCTTCTGCAATTGCAAAATTATCCTCCCAGGGTACAGTCAGATCCAACATAATTCCAACCTTCCTTTTCTCACTCCACACTACAAGGTCTGGTCTCTATACAATAGTAAGTAAAAGATATATTTAAAATTGAAAAACAAATAAGTTTTATTGAAGAAAAATATCACTTTTATTGCCTCCAATTATTAATTTTTCTTCATCTCCTCTTTCACCGTTCCGACCTCCACCAAATTGTAAGCAACCTTTTCTATAAAATACTTACATAGTTATTATCAGCAATGCTTCAAGCAAACAACCTTACCCTGTTATAAGTAAAGATTTAGAGTTCTAGCCGTTTAACATTGATTTATCGCTGATAACAGCTATTAGATTTCTCTCCTCCTAGGGAGTCTTATGTGGCAATAAGACTCCCTAGGATTCCAGTATTCTCCGTACACTTCCAGTGGAGGTCTGGACTGAGGTCTTCACAACCATTTTCCGTGGCACCAACTGAAGGTAGTTCCACCATGTGTTTTTCCCTGGCAGTTTCAGTTTCCTTGGTTTCGTAATGTTCTTTTTATATTTCTAGTTCAATTTATGATGACTGTTCTTCGAGTTCAGGTCAGCATCATCTGGTTATGCTACGACTGTTTTTAATATTTCAGCTGTTCTCATCAATACCGTGCTTTGTATAGTCTCAATCACCCATTTGATTCCAATTTCTCCTAGTCTTTTTTCTATTTCTCTCAGAACTGCTCCTAGTGCTCCTACAATTACTGATATTTTTTTTTTCATGTTACATATTCCTTTCAGCTTTCTGGCAAATTACATAATTTGCTTAGTTTTTCTGTCTTTTTTATCTACGAACTGCTGGGATGGCAAACTCTACTATTTGGCAGAGTTTTTTTCTTTCTTATCATCATGTCGGGTATTCTTGCTAGGATGGTTTGTCCGTTTGTATTTCTATGTTCCACAGGATTTTGTGTCTTTCATTTTCTAATATTGTCTCCAGTTTGTGCATGTTAAAAATGAATATGTTTGCACAGTTCCCAGTAGATTATTTCCCCAACTCAGCCATGTTTGTTTTTATACTCCTTTTTGGCTGCTCAGAAAGGGATATAATGTGAGTCTCAAAACCCTGGGTGAACAAAGGCTGAAGGCATCACTGACAATGCAATACAATGAATTTTGGAATGCGTTATCCAATGTTGTACTAAATTATTTTTCATGTAAAAATATAACAAGAGACCTATTCTTAAGTTTAACCATGGAAATTCTACTTCAAACCTAATCGTGACAGACCAAAGGACAGACAAATCATTTTATGCGTGACGCATCTAAAAATGTTATTTGAAATGTAAGCAAGCAAGACCAACCGAAAAACACACACAAATTCGCCATTTAGAAGATCCTCTTAACTTCCATATTTATGGAATAAGCTGTTACAAGCTTATAAGCAATTATTTCATAATTGATCACTTATATCCAACTGATGACACGCCCACTCGCCCACGCATGCTCATACACTTCAAAATGCGACATTGTGCACACGGCCATCTGTTTTGTTTTGTTTTCTGTGTATATTTTTTGATTGAAATCAACAATTTCAAAATTAAGACAAAACTCAGATATTGAGTAACGACTTTAATAAAATTAGTTTACATGAAAATTGATAAAAATATAAATTTGTAGCAGCCATTTTTAATTCATTATTAATCGATCCAAATAAATGAAAATGACTATCATGTCTGATATAGACACTTCAATATTAGGTTTCAACACATATTTTTATGTTTTTCTCAGTTTTCTTGTAAATTAGTATTATTAAAGTTTTTTTGGAGTATTTAAAAAAAAGTTTTAGCGAGCATAATATGGGAACAACTTCCCATTTGAAAATTTAAATATTGAAGATTTGCATTGAATTTTAGTTTCTTCTTAAGCTTAAGACTTATATTTTAGACATTTTCTAGAATCAAAATCATGTAATGGATTTTGATCAAAATTGGAATAAGAATTCTAGGCATAAGGCATATTCTTATACCTTGATTTTAATCTTCATAAAGTGATGAAAAACTGTTCTGTTTAGGGGATTCATTTTACCCATTCTGGAATGAGTATTCTTTTAGTTATTATATAAATAAGAAACATAAATGTATTTGTTTATATGATGTTTTAATGTTTTATCATTGCCACAGATAGAAACAGTGATAGAAATAGAGGTTATTTATTGCTATCCATGTTGCATGAGAAAATGACTCTTTTCTTCGGTTTAGGAGCACAATACAACCAAACTTTTACATTTAAATATTGATTTTAGTCAGAAATGACGTTTTGCTAAAGACCAAAAATTATTTTCGAATAATAAAATCAATCATTTTAAGTTTATTATTAATTTTGCTTTAAAATCGATAGAACATCTTACAAAATGTTGAAATTTAAATCCAGTAAATACTTTGAGATTTTTTTAACAACAAAATGGACCTTACTTTGAAAAGATCTGCCGATGAAGTCGTTAATGATATATAATACTATAAGTTTATTTTGTATAAGTACAAATACAGACAGTAATAACAAAACACGAACAGATATTCTTAAGAGTGCGTCCATTTAATCTGAACATTTAGCGATGTAAATGGTCCTAGGAGTCCATCCTCCAGAGGAGGGGATTTATCACAGAAAATTTTGCACCAATCTATTTGGGGAGCTGGATTCCCCACTAGTTTACAAGAACATAGACAAAAAGCATAAAAATGTGTTTTGAAACCTAATTTAGAAGTGTTGATATTAGATATGATTTTAATTTTCATTCATTTCAATCGATTAATATTTTATATATTTATTTATTTGCATTTTTCATCTCCATGTATCATGCTGAGGTCAGACGTTTCGTGAATGACTTCCAACTTCTCTGTCTGTTGCCATTTAGCTTGTACCGTCTTGTCATCAACTGATCCCCTCTATGTCTTAAGCAACTTTTTGCACAGCTTTTGGCCATCAACATAGATGTGGGAGACAGTTTGGAGCATTCTAGATGACTGATGGCAAGTGATGTGGTTGTTAAAACAAAAACGGATATTATTAAGATTGTTTCCATTCGATATTCGCATTTAGCAATTAAAATGGCCCCCCCCCTCACCTCTTCTTTTGAGAGAGGGATTGGTTTTTCATAGCAAATTGTCCAGAGCAACCCATATTTGATTGGGCTGGATTCCCTCACTATGTCCGTTGGTCAGTCTGTCACACAATAGTTTGAAACAGCATTTGGTCTGTCGCGCTAAAGTTTGAAATACATTTTTAGATGCTTTCAAGCATAAGAGAACCTGTTTGTCCACCGGTCTGTCATGTGTGTAAGTTTGAAATAAAATGTTCAGCGCTAAACGCTCAGATTTAATGGACACATCTTGTTATTATTATTTTACACACTGTCGGAGATTATTGCAAAGTGAACGTTTATAAATTAATGAGTTCATTTGAAATAAAATCCGATTATTATTTACTCACTAGGAGTTTTCATACAAGTCATTATCAGTGATTACTCACTGGTAATAACAAATAGTGTTCCATGGAGTTTAAGTGTCAACAAGTCTCCCCAGATTTCCAGCATTCGGTGCCTCTTCTTGCAAATCATCCATTTACCATTGATTTCTCACTTATAACAACCATTGGTTTCTCTGAGATTAAAGTAGCAATAAGAATCCCCAAACTTCCAATACTCTCCACACCCTTCCAGGTCTGGATGGTACCCCCTCTCGCTCTTTCCATCTTCCTTGACCCTTCACGACCATTGTCTATGGTACCAACCATTCGGGGGTAAGGGGCAGATTATGGGATTTCTCGCAGTTTCAGTTCCCTTAGATTTGTACAGTGTTCTTTCTATATATTTTCTTCTATTTTTATTTCAACTGAACTGTAGTTGTTTGCTAAGGAAGTGGTAGTAGATCTGTTTGCTCAGTTGAGCCATTACAATTTTCAACAAGATTTTCGGCATGTAGCTGTTTAGGATCGTTTCCTTCTTGGTGTCTTTTTGTATTAATGCAGTTCTTCCTTTTGTCACCCCCTCTGGCACCTCCGTTTCATGCATACATCTCCTTAGGTTTTGTGTTAGCTTTTCATGTAAGGTTGTGATTTTTTAAAAATCAGAATGCATTATTCCATCATGGCTTGGTGCTTTTTAGTTTGTCATTTTTCTTAAGGTTGTATTTCTTCATTGATTTCAATTTCTGTTCCTTCTTCAATTTCCTGAAACTCTTCATGTTTGTCAGTCATTCGAAATTTCTGTTATTCTCTTGTCGCTTTTCCCATATATTGCCTCAAGACTGTCTTATTTCTGTCAGGTCCTGTTGGTATGTTATTTGTTTTTCCTCCGTTTATGTTTTCAAAACTCCAAGGACATTCTTCTCGTTGACAACAATACTATCAACAGCAGCAGCACCATTGCTATATTCCTAACATCAAAAGTTTCGGAAATTTATTTCTATTTTGGGCATGAGGGTGGGGAGGTCAACATATTGCCACTATAAGAATGTATGTCAATGTTATCTGTCTGGTGGCGTGTTGTTTTCCTGCCCTTTCTTTCCTTTCAGCATCATCATCGATGTAATGGAGTCTAGAGGTGACGTCATACAGGTGTAGCACCGGTGCTAATTGGCGCCCTTTTTAATCAGTACCAGCTTGGAATTTGAAGAGCTAACTCTTAATGATTCAAGATAGCTGGCAACCTTCCAATATCATCATCATCATCATCATCATCATCATCATCATCATCATCATCATCATCATCATCATCATCATCATCATCATCATCAGCAGCAGCAGCAGCAGCAGAAGCTCTCTTCTTATTTACTACAACTAGCAGCAGTTGTCCTGCCTGTAACACTAGCAGCAGTCTCCAATCCTGCCCACAACATCATCCTCTACTTCAGCAGCTCTTTCCTAGACATATATTTATTTCTATGAAATAAAAACAATCAATGAAGACTCATGTGTAATATGCTAACATTTTAATTTTTTTTTTTTCATTTCTATAATTTTATGAGTCATAAATAAAAATAATCAAGTAAAAAGTCGTATGGATGTCAGAAGTGAACGCAGACGCCACAATATTATTACACCTGTTTGATTAATGGCTAATGTAGTTTAGGAATACATATGGGAATATAGGAATATATATGGTTATGGAGGTCTATCTCCAGAATCTTAAGAGGGGTTTGTGAAATATTTTCTTTTTATGGGCGTCTGACGTGAATGCAGACTTGGCAGTACTATTGTAAACACTTCGATTAAAATGAAATATACTTATCCAAGAACCATGGGTAAGAATATATATAATTATTGACTGGTGATACCAGATCAGGCTGCCCTGTGGCTCTCTGAGACGAAATTCACCTACATTGACGTTTTTTTTTTTTTTTTTTTTTTTTTTTGTAAAACTTAATTATGTTCTACAAAACCAAAAAGGGTTGATATGCCGTTAAACAAAACTACCAAACTATAATTATTGATCTATCTTAAAAACAATGGGGGGAGTTTGTAACATTTTTTATGAACTATCGGTGCTAACACAGACCTAAAAATATAATTGTACACACTTTGATCAAAATGAAATATACTTATCCAAGAACCATGGGTAAGAATATATATAATTATTGACTGGTGATACCAGATCAGGCTGCCCTGTGGCTCTCTGAGACGAAATTCACCTACATTGACGTTTTTTTTTTTTTTTTTTTTTTTTGTAAAACTTAATTATGTTCTACAAAACCAAAAAGGGTTGATATGCCGTTAAACAAAACTACCAAACTATAATTATTGATCTATCTTAAAAACAATGGGGGGAGTTTGTAACATTTTTTATGAACTATCGGTGCTAACACAGACCTAAAAATATAATTGTACACACTTTGATCAAAATGAAATATACTTATCCAAGAACCATGGGTAAGAATATATATAATTATTGACTGGTGATACCAGATCAGGCTGCCCTGTGGCTCTCTGAGACGAAATTCACCTACATTGACGTTTTTTTTTTTTTTTTTTTTTTTTGTAAAACTTAATTATGTTCTACAAAACCAAAAAGGGTTGATATGCCGTTAAACAAAACTACCAAACTATAATTATTGATCTATCTTAAAAACAATGGGGGGAGTTTGTAACATTTTTTATGAACTATCGGTGCTAACACAGACCTAAAAATATAATTGTACACACTTTGATCAAAATGAAATATACTTATCCAAGAACCATGGGTAAGAATATATATAATTATTGACTGGTGATACCAGATCAGGCTGCCCTGTGGCTCTCTGAGACGAAATTCACCTACATTGACGTTTTTTTTTTTTTTTTTTTTTTTTGTAAAACTTAATTATGTTCTACAAAACCAAAAAGGGTTGATATGCCGTTAAACAAAACTACCAAACTATAATTATTGATCTATCTTAAAAACAATGGGGGGAGTTTGTAACATTTTTTATGAACTATCGGTGCTAACACAGACCTAAAAATATAATTGTACACACTTTGATCAAAATGAAATATACTTATCCAAGAACCATGGGTAAGAATATATATAATTATTGATCTATCTTAAAAACAATGGGGGGAGTTTGTAACATTTTTTATGAACTATCGGTGCTAACACAGACCTAAAAATATAATTGTACACACTTTGATCAAAATGAAATATACTTATCCAAGAACCATGGGTAAGAATATATATAATTATTGATCTATCTTAAAAACAATGGGGGGAGTTTGTAACATTTTTTATGAACTATCGGTGCTAACACAGACCTAAAAATATAATTCTACACACTTTGATCAAAATGAAATATACTTATCCACGAATCCTATCTGGAATGACGAAATACCTAATGTAGTTTACGAATATATATCTGATGGAAGTCTATTTTCAAAACCCTAGAAGAAGTTTGTGACTATTATTGTGTCCCATTTGATAAAAATGAAATATACTTATCCAAGAACCGTTGTTAATGTTTAATAATATTATATGGTTATGGGGATCTACCTTGAAAATCATAGGATGAGTTTGTGACATATTTCCTTGTTATGGACATCCGGTACGAATGCAGACACCAAACTATTGTAGACACTTGGATCAAAATGAAATATACTTATCTAAGTACTCTGGTTAATATATTTTCAGAATATATCGTGGTATGGCCACATTGAGAGAATGGATGAGAGTTCTTGGGTAGTTATATAATTATGATTGGATAATTACAATTTAAGTACTTTGGGCAAAGTAGTTTAAGTTTATATATATATGTGTGTGTGTGTGTGTGGGGGGGGGGTATGTGTGTGTGTGGTTATGAGGGTATATCTTCAAAATCCTAAAAGTTGAAAATCTAAAAAAAACAAAAAAAAACAAAAAAAAACAAAAAAACTACTTGATTCATCTCATCCAATGTGTATTATTACTGTGCAGCAAAAAAACAAATCTTTGTAGCATAAAGTTATAATCTTATTTACAAATAGTCGAAAACTTTTGTACTAGGAATGGCCTTACGGTTCAAAAGCTACGATTCTTTAAATACCAGAAAAATTTAATTTTCCACAGTTTTCTTTAGTTACCGTGCATTTATTCTGTCATGTCGGTGATGAAACACACTTTTCCTGAACGGCGACGCTAAGATAAATCGTTTGATGTTTGTTGCATGAAAATCGGACATTCATGTAAAAGGTTTTCCCAAGTGCAGTCTTTTTTGGACACAATGTCAGGGTTCTCGGCACATTTATAGATTTGCACCTGCCAGCGGGATGGTAGGTGAAGTTGGTCATCTTTTGCTCCGATAAATTTGCTACATGCCAAAAAAGAAATGTTTCAGTTAAGAACTGTGGAAATGCATTGAGTGCACACACACACACACACACACACACACACACACACACACACAGAAACAATTTCAAAATGATATAGAGAGATTATAATTATATTATTGTATTAAAATTATGTTATATAACTAAGTCTTTTTACTTTCATTTTTATTTCGATTTTTTAACTGTTTCTTTTTTTACCAAATTATTATTATTTTTTAATGTTTTAAAAAGAATTTTGAAAGTTATATTTAATTATTACAGTATCGCTTGATTATTAAATTCTTAATTGGACAAAATTGTTATAAAACTATAACTAATTTTGTTAAGGTAATGTTGTTTTAATCCCTATTTATTAAGGTATTGGATGTAAATATCTTCTAAAACTTTCAATGTATTAAAATACATAAGAATTTGCTAAGAATTTTAAAGCCCTAAATTACTTTCTTTTCGACAGTTTAAATGCTTCCAAATTCCTTTAAAACTTTGAAGGGTCGTGAGGTAATTTACTCTTTATTTATTTTTCAACTATTAACAAAAGATTAAAATGGCTTGTTTACGAAGAATCCGAAATGCATTCTGGTGGATTTAAATTCGTAATTATATTTTAATAGGATTTTTAAATCTTTACGTTATTTGAATGACTAATCGATTAATAGTAAATAAATAAAATATTAATTCAATGTGTAAGTCACGTAGTCGCGACAAAAAGATGCACATGAAGGTGTTTTATAATTTTATTAATATAGAGATTATGTGCGCATGCGTCCAATTAGACAAGTCTGATTAACCCAGTTATAACTGTTGTACTGAAGTATCTTTATTTGTTATTTGAAGTGACGCCATTATGAAACAAATAATACAATAGAAATAGACATCCTAGACAGATAAGGAGGAGGGTAAAAAGAAGGGGAGCGGGAAGAAGATCACTTACTAATTGAAGAACCTCTCCATACTTTGTGACAGGTCGTAATTATAATCTCAAATGTGTTAATTTCTAGCCAGGGTTTTTTACCCCGCCTAATAAACCGGTATCGTTCGGGCCTTTGGGTCTGGATTTACGCCGGTCTATTGGGGGTTGCCTGGTCCTGTGCAGTTCTAGGAGGTGCACCCTCCCAGGCTTTGCCTCACCTCTTTGGGGAGGAGTAAGTTTATTGCTTATTGTCTGAGGCGCCCCTACCGGGGAATGCCGACGGGGCTGCCCAGGCAATTTTTAAATGGCCAGAGTGCTCACCTCTCGAGCGCTGGCTTATCTAATCCCACTTTCCCGACCTTGTGTCACATCTTATCTTGTGGAGGTAGATAAATAAAATTAGTGTTAATCGCCCGAGGCGCCGCTACCGGGGAATGCCGACGGGGCCAGCTCAGGTGTTTTATTTGTATGCCAGAGTACGCTGGCTTTTCAAAACCTCACCTGACCTTGTGTCTAACCTCCTGGACAGGAGGTAAATAAATAATATAGACTCCTTAAAACAAATAATAAACATATTTTGGTTATTCATGGAAAATAAAATTGTAGTTATTTTTTATATTTTCATATTCACCTATTTACAAAGTGTAGTATCTGTTCTGATAGCACACTTCATCTCTTCTGTCTTCGGAGTGAAAGAGAAATCTTTTTAGACTAATTTTTATTTTTGTCCCAAATCAGAGTTCCCCTTTTTGGGAAGCTGGATTTTCCTCACATTAAAAGCTGACCTCTTGTGTAACTCTACTCTTGTGGGGAGGCAAATAAATATGAATACTGCCTATTTTTATTATTATGTATTGAGCATTTTTTTTATGTTTCAAAACTTTTTATATGAGAATTGGTAATTTGGATTATTTGGACAACTATTCTCATCTTGGTTGTTATATTCACAACGTTTCGGCCGATATAACTTCCTAACCTCCTACAAGTTCGACAAGATACACCTGAGTGTATCTTGTCGAACTTGGGAATCTTTATGGAATTTCGAGCTGAATCTTTTATTTAATACACAGGGGTAGATTGTTCTCATTTCGTTATTCCAGATAGAAGTGTTATTTTATGTTATTCTATGTTATTCTTAGTAATTACCACCTGCAGTAAGGACACATGGCCTAATAGTTAAGAGCATTGATTAACAGTTCTAAGTGACAGTCTTCGTTAGGTTGAAGGCGATAATAACTAAAAATAACAAAATCTTTTGATACATCATAATTATATTTGTTGCTGATAAGAAAGATGGCATCCATTAAAAAATATTCCTAGTCGGATAAAGTACTTTCTGAAAAGAATTTAATCAAATTACATCTTATTATTCTGAAGAACATGGTGGTACGATCCACAAGAAAAACTGGCTATTCAGAACGAAATATTGATTTTGTAGGACGGAATCTATTAATGACGAAAGTCGAAATATAGACGGACTTTATTATTATATAAAATAAATGGAAAAAGTGGAATAGACCAAAACAAGACGATTAAATTAATTCATATGATGAAAGTTTTACTATTTCGTCGTCATTAGAAATGAACGAAGATGTTATTTTTTTTTTTTTAACGTTTTTTAATGTTTTCCTAATTAATTTTCCTAATTAATATGAAACTCGTCTAACAGAATATCAATTCTGTTAACTCGTTAGCCTTTCTTTCAGTCAGATATTCTTTATATTTCTATAGCTGGGGACTGAATAGCTGGGGACGAACCTGAATGTTTCTGATTGCGATTTACGGAACAAACTGGAAATGGTCGAAGCAGTTTACGATTTTAAAGCCGTGAAAAAGACGTAAAAAAGTATACAAATCGACAATCAGGTTAGGTTAGGGTTAGGGTGAATAAAATTGATTGTTCAGCGACGGCCCGGCCATTTCCGGTCTGTTCTGTAAATCACAATCAGAAACATTCAGGTTCGTATGAATCCCCAGCTATAGAAAAACCTGTAGAAATTGCATGAGCGAACTATTTTGTATTGGTCTACGTGACCGGCAGTGAGTTGTGATTCGGCTTACGATAATGTAACCATCGCCTCTTCACCGCATGGACAAGCAACACGCCTACGCTCAATGCGATTCATACGCGATGAACCGTCTTGGCGCGAGAACTAAGTCACGTGATGAACAGAACAATTTAGTTGCAGTCTTAATTTCAAACAGACAAGATGTATATTCTGCGCTCTCTGCGGTAGACGAATCGAGGAACTCCGGGATAACGTTATTTCGTCTTGTCAACATTAATCGACTCATTGTACAACGTTCATTTTGTTCCTGTGTTCCCACAAATAAAATTGCATATCTATTTAGTTGTGGAGCCGTTATTATTTGGTGGAAGAATGGTGATCCCTTTTTTCTTATGTAACATTTCTATTTTAGTCAGATTCGTCCAGACGAATTACTCTTCCATTCTGATTTTCTTCCCGATTTAAACCCCGACTCACAAACCTAAAATTGGTTCCACCAACTAAATACCTTTTTTATTACTGTTACACAAGCATTGACAAGATCTCAATCCGTTATTAAGCTTTCTCCTAACTAATAGATAACATCTTACTGATAGATCACTGTTCCAAGCGAACAAACGTAACAAAAGCAACAGCAAGCTACAATAACAACAAAAGTAACAGAAGCAGAAAAACAAAAACAAACGATTTCTGTAAAATACTCAATTTTGGTTGGTTAAATACTTAAAGTTTGATTGGTTATCGAGATCTGACTTTAACCAATCAGAAACAGTTGCCCTGGGAGCCGTTGCATCTGTTGAAGATCGATACATAAGAGGGAACCCAAATTCACCCAGGGTAAGAATCACAGCTTCCAAAAAGAAATCCTTGACACCCGGGGAGAAGCTTCCCAAATGGACTTTAGTCAGTCACAAACTCTGCAGACGATAAATTTTATTTCACGTTTAGAATCAAAACAAGCTGCGAAGTATCACCGAACCACTACTTCATCAAAGACATGAGTTGAATCAAATTGTAAGAAAATCTTTTTGTCATCGAACAG